>OU342431.1:4335353-5585353 GCA_910589575.2 Carcina quercana
ATAATAAATGTTTATGTTTAACAGTAATTGGTGTCAACTGTTCTCGCAAAATTTCCAAGGCCAAGTAAATGAACATTGAAAATTTTTAAATTGATTTTATTCTAAAACATTTCGAGATTTATCTTCAAGAAACCTTAAAAAAATGTTTTAGAATTTTCGCAATAGTGATTTTGGAGAAAACCTTTATATTATAATAATTCTCAGATGACGTCACACATGTGATACTACAAATCTATCCAACGAAAATCCACACACACCCCTATTATCCCAAACCCACGGGATTGACTAGATGAAACAATTTCATCTCAATTTACATGTATGGCCCCTAATTATAATTATTTTTCAATATTTTAATTTAATCTACAAATATTTATTCATAGAGGTTAATACTTTTTTGAGCCACATGAGCTACGTCATTTTTCTCATGTCTTAATGAATCATTAATTAAAATAATAAACTATTTCAGCAATTAAAAAAATATGACACTTTCTATCTAAAAATCAAATAACATCTGCAACTATTTATTTTGAAAGATTGTCCATTTTAATTGAAAACTCGCTGGCATGAAGCCAACTGTGGAATAATTACTATGCCAAATCTAGGTGAAAATGATAGTTGAATGATAAATTAATAATATCATACTGCTGATAACTATAGGTTGGAAACCACAAATAGATTGTGGTTGATGGTGGGTGGATGTTTTCCAAACTTCAGTACACCATTTTATGTATCAACTGTACATACACAATATGACACTATGAATTTACGATCAATTTGTATAAATTTTCAGACAGAAACGAGTAAAGGTCAACTTCTCAGACATAATAACAATGGATCATGTGCTATCACTTAGTCAGAAAGACTTGACAATTCGCCTGAAAAATTATAATGCTGATGATTTAGAACCTAAAATTGAAGATGAGGAAATGAATGATGACGATGACGACGATGATATAAAAATGGAACCAAGCAAATATGATGGTATGTGGTTTTTTGAACGATACAAAAATAGTGGAAATATACTCCTTGTATTTTTTTTAGACCCTGACATTTTGATGTGATCGTTATTGTAGTTCTCTAGTCTCAACAATATGTTATAAGAATAATTAGCCTTTTATTTCCAAAATATTAATTTACATTTTTTTAACTTACATTTAAACATTTTATTGGAGAGTTCAGTTTTGGACAAAAGTCTTCAACACATTCCATTTTTCTCTATCGGCACCCAGCAGACATCTTATCCAGGTCCCAATTGCCAACTGTATAATGTTGTTACTCCATCAACATATGGCACAACCTCAAACTAAATGTTAATTAGAAAATCAATTCGATTAAGTGGTTTTTCGAATTTTGGGGGCTATATGCTGTGAAACCCCAGCAAAAAATTAAATAACATTACATATTTTAATATATTTATAATGCCATTTATGGAAAAAAATTATTAAAATTCAATATAACCCCAATCTGATTTGGTGTCATCTACCCTATTGTTTCTTTGACTTGATCTTTTCTTGCTAGTCGTAAATAATAATTTTTCATTTCATGTTTTCAGTTGTCCCATCCTTGCCACTGACAGCAGAGACAAAATCCAAGATAGGTGGTTCATCATGGATCGAAATATCATCAGATTCAGAAGAAGAGGAAGATAAAATTAAAACAGAAGTTTGTTAGATAAAATGTAATAAACTTACATTTTAAAAATTACCGTTATTTCATAATCTCTCTTAACAGTTTTATATTAAAATTGCATTTCCCTCGTCAATTAACAATCGTAACATTTGACACTGCAAGAAATTTTATATACAATGTCACAAAAGTGGCATGAGAAGATCTCTTTGAATGAGAGAACAGACTATATACCACACCAGTCTTGTAGCACTTTGCATTCATATATAATTATGATTAACTATACATACTAATGGTAATAAATAGAATTTTTTCTTAAAGTGGAGTTCATGTGACATATAAAGAATGCAAAAATGAACTATGTAATTATACATATGTTGATAGTACTTAGTCGCGGTTCTTCTGCACCTTGAAATAGTCATTATAGAAATTCATCTGTTTTTTGCTCATTTCCAAAGTAATATGTTGCAAAGCTTAACAACCCCATCACTGTTTAAGCGCCTGTAAGCACCTGAACAATAGTAAAAACCTCTGTGGCCTAATGACTAAATAAAATTATTAATCTAGAGGTCCCGGGTTCGATTCCCAGGGGTAATCGGTTTGGTTGGTGGTAGGGCATTTTCAGCCACCAAACAGCAGTGTTAAGTTAATAGCACTGTTGTGTTCCTGTATGAAAGGTAACAGCCAGTGCCTCATTGGCATCTGAGACTTGAGGCTTCTGTGTGCGCACGCTTCAATGGTCTAATTGTCACTTACCATCAGGTGAGACGAAGGCCAAGTGCAAACCCAGAGTGATAATGCACAGTGTGACAACATGCGACAGTATGGCCACGTGGGTAAAAAGAAACAAGGTGTGCTCTGAACATTCCTCACTTCATACTATTTTGACAGGTCGGCTGTCTCAAAAAGTCAGCACCACTTCTCACAAACACTCGCTAAATTGAAATTATAAAAAAAAATTAAAACTTTGCAAATGGCAATTCAATAATTCTGTTGATCAAAACAAACAATCTTATTAAATAAGTCTACTAGGCTTTGTGAAGTACTTATCTAAAAATAGGAGATGAAATTCTGTTCCAGAAAAATAGTAAATCACAATTTACCTACTTCTACAATTAATTTTACACTTGTGGCATAATTGTAAGTGGAATGAGTTTCATTTAATATTTTTATAAATTTTATTTATATCCTATTTTTATTTTACGTCACAAAGCCAGTTATCCTATTTTACAAGATTATAGGAAATATATTCTGTACAGCTTGTTATGATTTACTTCATGTCAATTGTGTAAATATATAATTGACTATTGAAACAAATACTTTTCTCTCCAGTCACAAATAAAAATCGAGTGGCTCTTAAAAATTATCATTCTGTAGGTAAAGGCTGAAAAATGTGTGCCATTAAATATTGGGAAATAATTTTGCATTTAAAAAATTGTCATCTTAAGAGGCCATAGAGCAATTGTGGTGGTCATTCGCTTTTTTCGACATTTTATCAAGACATTATGGATTCGTGTTCAGATTCTGTGTAGTTATTATAAATTGAACTACCTAAAGTGGTCACTTTTAATTGTTTTATTGATAGTAACTGCACTAATGCACACAATGGATATATCAATTCATGATGTATCAATAAACCATAAACCAGCAATAACTAAAAAGTCCTGCTTGGTTTTTGGTATTATTGTATAATTGCAGATAAATCTAGGAGCATTTAATAGATAAATGAAGATAAGAGCGAATGAGGGCGCCACTGTCGCTCTATGGCCTCTTAATTAATATTAATAATAATAAAGTTTTAGTGACCCAGTCATTTGGGTAAAAAATTGGGTCACAAGTAAAAATCATTTATTGTAATAAAAGGAGCAAATGTAAAGTTTAAATTTAATGCTTTCAGCACTCTTTATTTCATCTTAATAAAGTGATGATAAAATTTACATTCATAGCACTACATTTCATTTGACACATAAAAGTCTAATAAGTCATTAGAATTCAATGTGCCTCAAAATATTTTGAACTGTGTTATTCAGAACTTTTTTGTGAAAATGAGAGAAGATTCAACCTTTTTTATAAAGAGACTTTAGTTCAAATTTATTTCAGAGATCATTAAATCAGTACATTCTGAAAAACACATTTTATTTTCTGATTGTAAATTAGGAAGAGAAATAGCCGCATCTAAATCTATATGTTAAAACTATGCACACCTATAAATAACAGTCACATGCACTACATCTACACTGAGTCTGAATTCATTCCATTTTTTTGGTCCAACTTGTTACCATTAGTTTTCACCATATAAATGAAATATGTCACTATCTCCTTTTCATTTACTGGTAATGTTTTGAAATGTTTTTGGACAGCCTGAAACAAATTTTAAAAAATTAACTATGCTACCTGACATAAAGTTTGCTATTTATTTAAGTATCATTAATATTTACAATGATATAAATAACCATACAGCTATGTAAATGAATTACTTAATTTGTTCTTGAAAAATAACCATTTTATAAAACTGTGATCTACAAGTATTGGAAATCTGGTATTTTATTATATTTATTATGCATCAAGCTCATTATAAACATTTTAAAGGCATAAAGTTAATTCTACTATATACTTTCCAAAGCAAGACATATCCTGTTTTGCTTGTTTGTATTTGATTCAACAAATGATCTAAGAATTTTTTGTCTCTCGCTTTCTCTTTTGTTTTAATATGTAAAAAAATTGCAAACACCTACACCAACTAAGCATTAACTTAGTTAAAAGTGTAATTCAGCATAATAGTAGAGTTGAAGAAGAAAACATAAAAAGGTTACGCCAAATTCATTTCTTAGTCTACTCATTAATTGAAACTATACTCACTTCTGCTAATTGAGCCTTGTTCAACCCTGGCCGTGTTGGCACTTTGTAATGTCTCTTGTATCTCCTCAAAGTGTTGACCTGGAGCTGAAACCAGTCAACTTCTGGGGAGTCCATCTCTGCCTCGTTGCTATCGTCCTCAGAGTCTTTTGGCCTCCTCTGCTTTGTCCTTGCACATTGTATCATTGTTTTGTGGTCATCACAGATGTATGTGTGCCGTGTCTGTGAAATTTATTCAATATTTGAAACTTTGATGCACTGATTATTATTTTATTAAAAGGTTAAAAAGTTATTATCATACAAAGTTTTTTTATTATACCATAATAATTTTAAATATATTAAAAGCTATTAATATCAATTTATTCTTAAGATATAAAATAATTAAACCAAGCTGAAGATAGAAATTTATATCTAATTATTTTGCCTTTCAAAGATTAGACTAAAGTGCTTAAATAAATGAAATATATACTTTCAGACATTTTATTACACACTATATAGTTAGGGACAGACAAATCTTTTTAAATATTAATATCTGACAATTAGTACAGTAATTACTACAAATCCTATATTAATAGTACAGATTTCTTTTTAAGACATACTGAGTCAAGAAAAATTTAAAATTCAAAGAGGTAATGACTCAAATTTCCTGCTACTTTGAAGGACAGAACCCCCAAAATTGTTTATATGTCATGAAATATGGTTTTCTTGAAGGAGTTGTATTCCATATGATTAAGTTTACCAACTAATTATAATTTTTGTGTCATTAAATTCCACGCTACATAATATGGCGCATTTATAGCAGTTAATATAAAATATAAATGAAAAGTACAAACCTGTGGGTCAATGTTCAGCTTGAGCCTTCTCTGAGCAACAGTTTTCTGTATGCGCTTGCTATATGCAGCGTTACCAGCGGGTCGCCTGCATCTCTCCCCGTCATCCACAAGGCAACATATTTGATCAGAATTACCTCGAGAATCCTCTTCCCCTGTACTAAACCCGTTGTTCATTGGATACTCGCGTTGAATCATATATAACAAATAAGTTTAACTGCTATGTCAGACCCCGCACCAGGCGACGAAGTCACCGACGACGTATTCACAAAGACGCGCGATTGAGGTTATGATTTGCAATAACACATAACATTTCTACCAGATAAATCAATTAAAAACATTACAACGGATGTCCGGCTATTTAGTTCTCACACATTCAATCCGAATCGGGGCAGAAATTACTTATTCAATGCACATATGCACGAAAATATTCGGTATTACTTCACAACAACTCTGTTATTTTACTTTTACTACTAACAGAATTTTTCACACTACTTATTGTAAGAAATGTTATTTACTGAATCACTAGCAGTAACTTGTTTTCATTGTACAGTGAAATAAACTACAAAACAGAATTTCGCACCGACGTCGGACACTAATCATCACCATTCGAGCCTTCGACTCGAGCTTCGTTCGGCCATTCGAATTCTCTCTACTGCTTGCTTGAGTGAGTTGAGACGAGTTGAGTTGTCATACGTCACTCACTCACTCACTCATAAGAAGACCGGTACATACATAAAGCAGTAGTACACACCAGTGAAATTAGAGTTCTTTTTCGTTTGTGAAAACAGTTCACTATACTTGTGTGCAGTAATGCAATGATAAAATATACCAATCTGTGTATATAATATAAACAAAAAATAAAGCCAACGCTTGTTTGCCGATTGGTTACAATATGGCGGGATTTTCAATTTGATCCAATCAGAGGTCTTTGGCGTTGCGACCGTCTACTCTTGTGTTCATTACCGATATGAACGCGAACTTCCCTACGTAATAAGCACTGAAATCGTGTGCTCGTTTGTTATAAACATACTGGGTGAGTTTCACATTTTTCTATTTTGATAAAAATCCTTACAAGATCGGGGAACAACAACTGTTACCTAAATTCATGTGCATTATTATTATCTGTAAAAACATTTTGAAATGGTATATTTTTAGTTTTACGTTCTAATTTTGTAAGCAAATGGCTGCCGAAGTAAATTGACACTCTAGATACCTACTTTGACAGTTGTTTATGTGTTGGTGTGTTAGCTATCTATCAATGCAAACTATCACGATACGTCAAATTCGTAGTCAGTTTTCGACTGAATTACATTTTTTCGCATTGAGGTTATAAGTGTCATTTGACTAATCACAAAAAAATGAATTTTGAGATTAAACTTGTAAGTAAAAACAAAGTTTTTTATTATTGTTTAGTGTTTATTATTATCGTTACGTGTACCATACACTCCTTACGTCCATTCTTATTTGAATCTTATTATTTTGGTATAAATGTTACTTTACTTAATTTTTAGCGAATATTGTTCTTTTATCTCTCATACGACTACCATACAAAGTGTTAATAAAAATGAAATTTTCACTTCAGTACAATCTAATACGATCAAAACATGGATATGTGAAGTTGTGAATGTACATCGCATTATGTGTGTGTGCATAAAAAACTGTTTAATATACATTATGACATGCTGTATGTCAAAAACCAAAGTTTAATGGTTACCGGAATTAAAACGAAGTCAATAGTATACCGTAATTTTGGACACGATTATGCGAAAAAGAAATTTAATTTGTGAATTGAAGAGGATAAGAACGGAAACCCAAAATGAAAAAATAAATTCCGAATCGGGTATGAATGAAGATTATTAAGACAGACAAGTGATCAAGAAAACATATTCATCGATTACATTTCCAAAGGATATCCAATAATGTAATACATATTCCTTCTTCAACAAAGAAGCAACATGCATAAAGAGTGTAACAAATACAAAATGCATATCTGCGAATAGGTCACACAGCTATTTATCATGTTTTTAAAATATCTGATTTGTAATTTGTTGCTTCTAAAATTATTTTAAAATATTATTCTCATATGAAAATGGTTTCCTATTACAGTTTTGAACTAAAATTTATTGTTCTTCTCAATGAAAATTATACACAATTTATTATGTCGTAGCTTAATTGTAGTCTTATAATACGATATGGTTGCGATTATACTGGTATAAACATGAATATTTGTTAATTAGTATTATGATAATAATAATACGATAATAATAATAAAAACATTTGTAGTTGATTTTTTTATACTAAGTTCGATACGAGCTATCAATATTTTAAAAAAAACGAAGAGCTGTATTTTGGTTGTTCTTAGAAATTGACATTACTTAATATTTCATCGTAAAGCCTTAGATTTATTATTAGAATAAATATTTAGTAAACAACCCTAAACGTTAAATGCCAACAGGAAGTCTTAAAATGAACATAAAAACATAAATTAAAATTTAACATAAACAAAAGAATTTCAGTAGTGGAGGATAGCCCGGCAGGCGGGCTGCGCTAATCGTCTTATTGACCGGTTGCTGGACGGGCTTGTTGCCGCTTCGTGCAAGTTCGGTCTCTCTTCGTGTACATTCGAATGTTTCCGTACAGGCCGCTGCGCGTTGAGGGCGCTCGTGTTCACTTGTTTAGCGTCTCACAGTGCGACGTTGCCAACTGTATTGACTTTATAAGTACTAACGAAGACAAAACGTACGCGTGTGGAGTGGAACTTACAGCCGGTAGCTTTTTCAACAACACTCAAGGCTTTACTAGTTTTCATGTTATTTTTAATACACTCAGTGTGAAATGTTATAATACGCAAAAATAATTTGAGTCTTTGTGATAAGTATCAAATCTATTTGTGTTTAAAGATTCTGTGTTCCATGTGAATATCAAAGTATAACAGTTTGAATCGAAATACTTAAATAAGGACATGGTTTAAAACAAAAGAAGCATAGACAGTAAAATTCAATTCGCCTTCGGGTCATAAAGAAACTGGTTGGGCTACAGCGGCGGTGATAGCATGGGGGATCCGGGCGCGACGGGGGGCGCGTGGGGTGCGCGCGACGATGCCTCGTGGTGGCCGAGCGGCGCAGGTGAACTACAGCACCAACAACAAATAAATGAAGATATAGCCCGAAGCACTGCTGCTGCTACTCATCAACTTTATACTTACAAAATGACGGGAGGCTTTTCGAACAACAGTGGAGAAAATTCCACCCAAAGTTTTGACTACCGTTTAATGACAGGATCAAATACAAGAGAAGAATCACAGCAGCAACCATGGTGGTACTCTACAGGATCAGTTGAATCTCAGCAGACATCGTCACCTACGGTACCTACCTACAATATTATTTAGTAAATGTAAAACGGCAAAAAAGAGGACTTGCGCATGAAATATCCAATCCCATATTAAAACAAGTAATAATGAAGGATTTTTACTAGATTGGTGTATATATACTACTTCAACGGTGTCGTATAAAAAATATAAGTATATATTGTTTATCTCCATAGTCAACAACTGATATAAATATATAACTTTCATTAAAAATCCTATATCTTATTTCCTTTCTCTGGCGACGATGGGTTCTCACTATCATGGTATTTTCGTTTATAAAAATAAATTAACTAATTGATCGGGCGTTGAACCAATGGTACTTTAGAACTTGCTTCGAATTGTTAATCTACACAAGTCATTAGCGGCTGAAAAAATGCTTCAATTTTAGTGCTTTTATGTACATTATTAAAAATACAATGTTTAGCAGGACAACTCAACGTAGTCGAAAAACAGTAGTATCAAAAAGGACATTTGCGTGTCTTAGGACTCACTGCACGTTTAAAACATAATTTGTGATGTGGCCATTTGTTTTTATCTGCAAAACGCTTATTTTTGACAGTATATGAAAAGTTTAAACAATTTTCTATTACGTTTATATTGAATTGTGTCAAAGAATCTACACACTCATGTTTTGTAATATTGTGTTCATTTCGGAACTTAAAATCAATTTGAACAAAAAATAGAATGTGTTGTTTCATTAGTGATTTAGTTTACTAATTGTATGTTTAATTAGACTAGACATTAGGCACAGCAACGATACTAAAATTCAGCTATCCTATATGTTAATATTAGGGTAAGTGAAATTTAAAGTGAAAGCTTTGACACCTATTTTTCCTTTGGTACCTATTATTCTCAGACATCGAACGTATTACATTTGTATACATGCGTATTTGTGAGTGAAGCCTTCAAGGGTTGTTGCAGGTGCTGCCGGCCTCCGTACACCGTGCTAGCAAGGCAAAATAAAATCAATGTGTATTAAAAAGAGGAAGATTGACGTAGTCTTATTTATGCCATGAAAGAAATCGTATAAAATTTCTAACTGTGTGTCAGAAGGAGCTAAAAGTATTTATTTATCGTTTTCTCCAAACTATTTGCATTATTTTAATTGCACTATTTGCAAAAATAGTTTTTGCTGGTTATCAAAAGAAGGAGAGGGAAATTAATAAATCAAATATTTTGGATTGACTTCCTTTTTTATAACATTAAAAATTCTTGGCATGTTTACGTCATCCATACACAGCATAAGAAAAAGTAACGATTGCAAGCACAAAATAACATAATTCAAATACTTAAACCAAACAATCGTCCGCGATCAAGCTTCTTGAATCTTGGTGACGCGTCGTCTTCGTTGAAAGCGGGGTGAGGGAGGGATCCCTGTTTAGCGGGAGGTGGAGACTGTTCTATGTGAAGTTTTACACGCATACAAGAATGAAAATAATAAATTATTACCTAAGGAGTTGTAATAACAATGTCCTTAATATAATATATCCGAATGTACTTGTGAGAAACTACATGTCTATAATTATTTGAAAAAATCTAAATCCAATAATGTTACAAATTTCACATTAAGGTTACGTATTAAATAACATTAAATTACTTCTTTGTTAACAAAGCATAAGGGTGATGTGTAAATATTTATTAAATAGGATTGATTCGATCTACATAATAATATACAAAAACAAACAACTCTGTGTACACTATCCCTAATGAACTGAAATCCAAATCATTCATTCTTCACATTCATAGTTTAAATGTGACATGAGCAACGATTTTCAGCCGATGAAAATAAAATCTCTTTTAAGACATGTGAGATGCACTCGGCTGTTGATATTTAGATTTAGGCTGATTTCCAGAGCTGTCCTTTGGTCCATTTTTGCTACCAATACAAAATTTCGATAAGTTATAGCAGCTGAAACTCTTTGAACTGAATAATTCTAGTTATAGTTGTATAAGTTGAAAACATTGACAGCGGATGCTAAAATAAAGTTGACTCTTTTTAACAAAAGGCATTCTTTACAAGAGCGACGAGTATTTGATGGACCTTTGAGAGCTTTGGACCAACCATCACATTTTTTCCATGATTTAGTTGTACCGATGTTATTATGGTAACTTTTATTTTTTGGTAAATTAATTATTTTGTAATTGCTAGTTATTATACTTAAAGCTCATCTCTCACAGTCTCTTATTTGTGATTACTGAGTTTAATGATAAACCTCGATGGTGAAATTCCTTAAAAAATCCTGGCCTGTGGCCTTCTAGAACAAGAAGAAAACCTATGAAAAATCGTTTTGAAATATATGCATATCGGATCTTGCAGTAATTTCAAATATGAAAGACAGTACGGTTCTACAGTAATTTCAAATATTAAATCAACCGACATTTGCATAGCACATTTAATAAAGCTGCTAGGTATAATAGCTCTTTTTTATTATTTGCTTTCGTGAGAATGCCACAGGATAAACCTCAATGGTAAATACATTTAGGACTGGCTATATAAATTTAGGGGAATGAAATGTCACTCACTTCCCATTAGTCAATTTTAAAATTTCTAAGTATAGGATAAAGAAGCATTTATTTGAAGTTATAAATTTTTATAAGTATTTATAAATTTGAGTTAGTCTATTTATATAGGACTTCATAAGAACTGAAGTCGGTTCAAAGTCTTTTTGAACGCATTAATAATTTTGAGTATTACAATATTTTTAGCTATAGATCCAGGTTAGTTTATAATCTTTGTAAATAATATAATGTGAACTTTCTTTCAAAATTACTGTTTCATGTTTCATTCATATCAAGAATAAGTATGGAGTACATAATCCTCATTTTGACTGAAAATGTATTGATATGATTGTATAAGTTTTTCAAAGAATAATTATATTGTTTTTCCTTCTGTAAAATTGATTAGATAGAAGGATCGATCTTCTTGTCGATAGAATTTTCAGGATCGACATCGTACATCACTATTCAGCTCTTGTCATCATTGGTGGAAATAGCCAGTCTGGTGAAAGTAGGAAGAAAACAACCTATTCTATGGGATTTACACGAATAACTGTGTTTCCTTTTGATACTCTTTGATTATGTCAGAAAAAGATACATATCTGAGGTACAAAATGCCGGATACTGATATAGAACTCATTTGTGTATTTCCTCTTTCTTTTCAATATTGTGTCAGCCGTCTGCCATATTGGTTGTTAATATTTATATGTCAGTTTAATTATGCAGTTTTTTCACAGTTAATATTTGATTTTATGCTTATTTTGTTACCTAAATGAGTGAGAAGCATCTAATATTGTTCAGTAAACAAGTTTAATAAAAATGCCACCGAAGAATAGTTTATAACTTGTGAAATTAGTGGACATCGAGCTAGTCGCAAAAATATCTACAAAATGATGTTTAATACAAAAATATCCTTTGGGTGAGGTCCGGTAAGCATTAAATTAGATGTTTTGGGCCATTTCTGAGTAAATCGGTCTACGAACAATCAAGTTATTTTCAATTTTATTGTGTGGCTAGTGATGAGTTTTAACTATCGATACTTTTAAGGCAATTTATCTTTTAGCACAAAAATATAAAAGTAAATCATGTCTATATGAATGATTATGCTTATTGGAGCTATTCCCGAAGTAGTATCTTTACCTTTTTTACTTCGTCGGCGTGGACTTCATTTTTACCCGACTGCGTCAGAAGGAGGGCAATGTTTTCACCCATATATATTAACGCGTTAAAAAGAAACCGACTTCAACTGTCCTAAAAGTCTACTACATTCATAAAATATATTAATACTTAATATACATTTAAGACATTTGGTTTTTAAAGTTCTGAGGTAACAAACATAGCTCCTTTTTGAAGTTGGTTAAAAGTAGAATTTTCTCAAATATGAAATCTTGGATGACATATCTCGGAAACTACTCACCGCAGACTAGCGGTGTCTTTGGCAAAGTCAAAGGTCTCGACGAGAACTTCATTTTTGATGACAGCTGTCAAACTAAAAACAGTCATATCTCGGAAACTACTCACCGCAGACTAACGGTGTCTTTAGCAAAGTCAAAGGTCTCGACGAGAACTTCATTTTTGATGACAGCTGTCAAACTAAAAACAGTTATATCTCGGAAACTACTCACCGCAGACTAGCGGTGTCTTTGGCAAAGTCAAAGGTCTCGACGAGAACTTCATTATTGATGACAGCTGTCAAACTAAAAACAGTCATATCTCGGAAACTACTCACCGCAGACTAACGGTGTCTTTAGCAAAGTCAAAGGTCTCGACGAGAACTTCATTTTTGATGACAGCTGTCAAACTAAAAACAGTCATATCTCGGAAACTACTGACCGCAGACTAGCGGTGTCTTAAGCAAAGTCAAAGGTCTCGACGAGAACATCATTTTTGATGACAGCTGTCAAACTAAAAACAGCCATATCTCGGAAACTACTGACCGTAGACTAGTGGTGTCTCTAATGTTGGTTTGTCGGACGGCTGGCCGAGCAAGCGGTTGATGTATAGATGACGTCACACAAGCTACAATATATACCCATTGTTCGTCCGCATCACAAACTCAATAAAAACTTTTATTTTAAGAATGTTATAAATTTAATAATAAAAGAAATACGTCTGTCCTTCAATTGAAATGTTTATTATATTTACAGAGTTGGAAGTTACATCTCGATTAAGAAAGATAATATAAAGTAAATGATTTGCGAGGAGGCTTTTGTGTGAAGTGAAGCTTTGAAGAATCGTCTTATCTACATTCTTAGGACATTAAAAGAATAAGGTTTTGTAGATGCAAGTAATCAATGACAAATCAGTGTTTGTGGTAAAAGGCATAATTGCAAAATGAACAATATCGTCACGAAGTTGTTAAAAGAAGTGATGAGGTGTGAATTGAAGGAAAAAGCATTATTTAATAGTTTTTTATTATGATAGAAAAGTTAAAGTTATTCGTGTATGTACCATCAAATTAGCTCTGTATCTAATCGAATAAAAAATAAAAAACTTTTTTATTTTATCGTGGGTATACTTTTAAGTCTAATGCACTAAATCTTTTCTGTGCAGCATTAGGCTTATGAATGTGGATTCAACCCTGTGGTTTGAAAAAAATATTGATTCATGGGTTCCCTATTTTCCATTCTGTATATTTTATCGATATCGATAAAGATCAAACGGAACAGCTCTACTTGGTCCGTCAGGTTGGTACCTCAGTTGTTTGACGTATCCTGTCAGGTAGCCAGCTGATGTTTATGGTCTGCTGGCACGCGGTTGGTGTATAAGTGCCATGTCGCTGAATGCGATTGGCTAGTATGGGAGTCCCGTCTCTTAAAACGTAGTGATTAAATGCTCCTAGGAAATAGCGGAATATGTTTTTTTTTTAAGTTATGGCACTAGATCTGTCTTTGTGCCAATGTCATTCATTGTAAGGTAGGGAATCGAGATGCATATCTGAGTATATTAAATTACAATTATTATATCTTTGATTATATGTGGGTCGAGGGATCAAGTACATATATAGCAAAGAGTACTATAATATACATATATATAGTGATCTGTGATGTGGATCTAGGAGCTAGCTAGGAGCATATAATCACCCAGGATTATATTCTTAATCTTTGCCTGGGAGCATATAATCATAAAAACTACGTGCGATGTGGAATTCTACTAAAGCATGATACAAAAGCCAAAAATTAATAATAAAAAAATTACATCGTTATTTTGTTGTTAGTGAAAGAATTTTCAAAATACTACGCAAAGAAGGGCAAGTAAATAATTACTAAAAATTAAATAAAATAAATAACTAAAATTATGTTTACGGATGATCGAAATACTACTATTAAACTTTCTTGGGGAAGATCGTTTTGATGTCAGGATTTTTTTCCTCAGCGCACCGTTTTATACACCTAGCCGTTTAATGTATGTATGTAACTTTGTTGCAGCCACAAAATCAGTCTAGCCCAGATCCAGACCAAGGCAACCAATCAGAGAACAACATTCAGCAAAACCACCAGTTGCAACAGCGGGTGCAACAAGATAATCAAGCTATCCAGAGACAGTTGCAACAACAAAACCTGCAACAGGTGTTGCAACAGAACCAAGGTTTGCAGCAAACGCTGCAACAGAGTCAGCAACAGACACTGCAACAAGCTATTCAGCAGACTCAGCAACAGGCCCTGCAGCAGATGTTGCAGCAGCATCAACAGCAGCAGCAGCAGCTGGAGGTAAATATTTTGATTTCCATGTTAATTATTTTGAAACACATGTACATATTATATCTAATAGTATTAATTAAAGTACTTTGAATATAGTTTGTTGTAATCAACCTTAACATGTACATTAGGTATTAGCTCTAATAATATATCACTTGGTCGATGGGTACACAATGGTTTTACAGGATCCCTCCAAATGATTCCATACTAAATTTTTGTGAACATAATCTTTTGAAATAAAATAACTGGCTTTGTGCAGTAATTATCTGAAAATAGGCCCCCGTTAATAGTTCCTGGGGATCTCGTTAATAGCAAACAATGTCAATCAAATCAAAAATGTTTTTACAAACTTAAGATTTTTGCAAATCCTTTTTTGTGACATTGAGGATGTATTGAGTTGTCAAAAACTTTAATATTAAATCAATAGTCTTGTTAAATTTTATGAATGTCAGTTTGCCATCTAATCTGATAAATTAACTAAATTTTGTTTTCCAGTGTGGCCTTCTTTTCATTTTGACACTATGTACTTGTTTGGTAAATGGTTCGACTTCTGCAACAGAGGAAAGAGGAAAAAGACCAGGAAGAGAACGAGCTTAAAGTTAATTGTGAAGCAATAATATTTTAGTACTCTGTGTGTGTGTTAAGTATTCTGTATTATGTGCCTCAGGGTTCCTCTAAATATTACATGTGTGAACTGTTATCAATGCATATAAGCATAAGCAATACATTCCTATGCAGCAACAGCAACAGCAGCAGCAACAACAGCAGCAGCAGCAACAGCAACAGGTGTTGCAAAACATACAACAAACCTTGCAAGTGAGCCAGGCGCAGGCACAAGCTATAGTGCAGGCACAAGTTGCATTGCAGCAACAGGTCGCTCAGTCATTGCAGCAGCAACAGCAGACATTACATGAGCACATTCAAGCTGTGTCACCCCAGGAGATACAAGCAGCTCTTCAGAGACAATCAGCTACCTTGCAGGTACTTATTTAAGCCAAATATTGAGAAAATGACTACTAGGTCGTAAAGTATACAATAATCTATTGCAACTAGGGTTGCCAGGTGTCAAGTAGACAATGGACATAGGATTTTGTCTGACTAAATTTTATGGTGCCTGGGTTTAGTTAGGCTTTACTTTTTGCCTTTGTGCCTGCAGAGCCTACATGTGCTGCAGCTAGCCAGATGTTTTTATTATTATTTAAAATCCTAAATTACAGTGTCTGTTTTTATACAAATGTCAAGCAAAATTGGCTTAGGATTTATTGATATTCTATCTTATATTTCACCAAAATAAATTTGAATAGGGTCCTAATTAAGTCGTCGATCGATAAACATTGTTTCTTTTTAAAAAGTCTGTAGAAAAAGAAACTGCATGGATTGCCTATTTGAATAACAGGAATTACAACACCAGGCTCAGCAGCAGGCGTTGACAACCCAAACGACCGTGAAGTCGAGGATGCCGCGCGCGCGCCCCTTCAACAAGCCCCGCGGACGCATGACTGCGTACGCGTTCTTCGTGCAGACTTGCCGCGAAGAGCATAAGAAAAAGCACCCTGATGAGAATGTCATATTCGCTGCGTTCTCCAAGAAATGCGCTGAGAGGTGGAATGTAAGTTATTGTTTTTTTTCTTCCGGGAGTGTATTTATACCTTTTACATAAGGTCGAAAATGCGCAAAGCTAAAATTATACCCAGAAAATGCGCGCCAACGCTGCACTGCGCCTTAGGTATGGTAGGGCGCAGATGCTATGAAAATTCAAACGTGTGTTGCCTTTTTATGAAAACTTTTGTGTTACGATCATTCGCAGACGATGTCAGAAAAAGAAAAGCAGAGGTTCCACGAGATGGCAGAGCAGGACAAGAGGCGTTACGATTTGGAGATGCAGACATATGTGCCGCCCAAAGACGTGAAAGTCGGACGAGGCAGGAAGAGGCAACAAGTGAAGGATCCGAATGCGCCCAAGCGATCGTTGTGAGTTCACGGTCTCAGATATTTCATATTCATCCTCATTATTATTTTAAAATTAATACGCACGGTAGCTTATGACATGAAGATGGCTACTTTTAAGTAAAGTGCAGACGTAGTCGCGAGCAAATGCTAGTAAATCTGAAAAGGCTTCCCTGTCTGATTGATATATGAATGCCTAGCCCAAACTTGCTGGAACATCATTTACTTTGTTGATATAGAGTACTACAAAAATATATTTGGAAGTTCTTCTCCTAAGGCCCATGCCGGGCAATTCAAACAAATGTCGTGATATTGGTTCCTTCCTATTCCGATACATCGAACGGATGACGTCTGTATACACCAGTATAGACGCGTATGTGTGTGTGAACTCGCGCGCGCGTGTTACGGATCCTTGAGCGGGTCACTTTCTTGCGGGGAGAGGTGAGGTACTGCGGATCAGTGGGAGGCGGTGTACGTCCTTACTGTACGTAGTACTATATTAGTTCTGTCCCTAAGCGGATGTAAAGTGATGTAATATGGTCCAACCCAGTTAAAATTGACCGGCCGCTCCGCTTGGTTAGCTGGCTGGCTACCACCATTTTCCCTGTCTGCCGCCAAACAGCGTTGTAAATAGCACTGTTGTTTCGGTGTGAAACGTAGAGCCAGCGACTCATTAGCTCGAGGCTTCTGGGTGCGCACGCTCAACAATGGGCTCCTCGTCACTTATCAGGTGATATAAAGGCCAAGTGCAAATCCATCATACATTAACGTTATTCCTCTCATAATGCTTCCATACTAAAGTTCTGTTCCTATAATCTTTTAAAATAGAATAGCTGGCTTTGATAAGTATTACCTAAAAATATGAGATGAAATTATAGTGCCGCGAAATAAATATCATTAATTTACAACTTAATAGTTAGCTACAATAACAGTTAGGCAGCTAATGGTTCATAGATGGCGCTTTAAACAGTAATCGATAAAAGTGTTTTTTTAAATGAAAATTGTAATTCACTTGCAGTTGTATGTTAATGATAATTATTTCGCGACATCACAATCTGATATCATATTTTTAAATAGTTACTACACAAATCCAGCTAGTCTATTTTAAAAGATTATGGCTACAGAAATTTAGTATGAAACTTTGATGGAGAGAGATCGCTTTACCCAAAAGGTTTATCCAGGTTATTGGCTGAAATACAACTCACTACAACATGACATCAAAAACGGTAAAACAATGTCTGTGTAAATAACATCAAGGAGTGATGTGAAATTGGAACAGAAAATAAAACAGCATTTGTATTAGATTAGTTAACCTTGTTTATTCGAGTACATAAATATGTATCCACTTTTGAACCATGTCACATTTACCTGTAAATTACAGGTAATTTACAGGTAATAACAGGACAATTATTGTCATTTCACTCATCACACTACATAGGAACAAGCAAGAGTGAATGTGACATGGTACAAAAGTTATAAGTAACTATTTAAACTTAAACCTAATGTTTGTTGTGACCAGATCGGCTTTCTTCTGGTTCTGCAACGACGAGCGTTCCAAGGTGAAGGCGAACAATCCGGAGTATTCGATGGGCGACATAGCCAAGGAGCTGGGCCGCCGCTGGGCCGCCGCCGAGCCGGAGACCAAGTCCAAGTACGAGGCGTTATCCGAGCAGGACAAGGCGAGATATGATCGGGTAAGTCCGAATACATGCATTAAAATATAAAATGTGTAATCGAAACATAGGAAGGAATCATTTGTTCAGTACATCGTTCAGAAATACACACGGTCTTTATATTATATGAAAAGCTGAGAGCTTATTTAGATTTTAATGTACAGCCAAAACCAATGAAATTTAGCTTTAGGACATCTATCCCTTTTATGATGAAATTACCATTAAGAAACGAATTTTCGAAATATATATTATAAAAAACTTTTCACCGATCCCTTTGACGATTTGAAGAACCAGCAGGGAATTAATTCCCGACGATCTTCTAATTTACTCATACATAAGGAATTATATATTCAAACTATTTAAACAATTTATTTGCCATAGAAACAAATACACTAACTAAATACATAATCAAAAAGAAAAAGTATAATTACATTTAAAATAAATAATTTTTAAAAAGGTCCTTATCAGGAGCTGGCTCAGTATACGTCATGCAGCATGTTGCACAACACTGCTTTTAAGCCAGACACTATTCTGACAATATCTTATTTACAAAATTAGGTAATTATCCGTAGTGCCCTCTATCCCCTAGTAAAGAGAGTCTGAGTGAATAACTCTGAAAAGTTGTTATTGGTAAATGGTTGTTTTCCTTTTTACACGCTTTATGCATATTGACAAGCTATGTATATAAACAAATCTAGCAAGTCCATTTAAATCTATTTCTGTCGTAGCAATTTGTAACTTTGCAAATGTACATATATTCGTTCTGATGACAATACAATACAATTTGTCACAATCGACCCTTGAGGTAGGTAGGAAGGAAGAAAAAAGGAACTCTTCAAGGGCTACTAGTAAAGCAAACCCCCCGAGTTTATGCTCATTTTGTTTGTTTTGACTTGTACTTGTTAGTGCATTACTGATCAAAACTGGTTTAGTTTTTTGGAACTGTAATTTATTTACTTTAATATATAATTTATATACAAAATACATTTTGCCATAATCTTTTAAAATAGAATAGCTGGGTTTGAGATGTAGGACCTTAAAATATGAGATCGAATTATAGTGTCGCGAAATGAATATCAGCTACAATAGCCGTTATGTAGCTAAAGGTCCCTAGATGGCATTTTGAACAATATAAAGAAAGTGTAAAAACCGTCCAAGTGCGAGTTGGAGTCGGTGTTAACTAGATGGTACAATAAACACCTTTCTGTGTTAACATAAGTTGCATGTTTGTTTCAGGAAATGACAGCGTACAAGAAGGGTCCTTTAGCTTTAGTACAGCAGCAGCAGCCTCTTCCAGAAGTCGTCGAGGACGGTCTCGAGTACGAGAACGACGAAGAGTACAAGTGAATCTGACCAGTGCCGTGACGTCATGCCATAGACTAATGTCCTTACAGTGCGTTCAGCGAAACAGCGCCTCTTGTCAGCGGCTGACCGCGCTGTCTCTAACAAGGGACTTTAGTGCACAGTTATGGTTTTTATAAGCAACAATGTTGACTCGAAATTTTTGTATAATTTTATAAACTCGAATATTTTTGTACACTCTGTGGTTCGAATTATATCGAAGTCAAGCCCTTTTTTATTCTAAATGTTTTTCCATCTAACAACGAAATTAAAAGAAATCGGCGGAGGAGTCCATTCTATTTGTAATGCCAGGAAAATGATTTTTATAAATGTTGTTTTTATCATAGTGTGCTATTGTTATAATTATTCTGATCGAGCTTCTGATACATTTCTTCATTGTTTGTCTTGAATTCCACATGAAATTTTTTTTATACCTTTTTTAACCGAGCAAATTTTATTTAAATTTTCTCTTACATAAGTATGTAATAGTAAAATCATTACTATATGAATTTATTACTATTCTGTACTTAGAAATACTGTTATTTGATTGTCGATTACATTAGATCAGTTATTTTTCACGGCACTAGGTAAGTACGTACTGTCAATAGTTATATGAGTGAAACCTATAATTGCACCACACTATGGCAAAAATAACGTTTAAGTAACGTTTATTACAGAGTTTCCTCTTAGATCCTGGACAAGGGTGACGTCATTGTAACAAATAATAATTTGAGTTTTGTAAAATTTATGTTGAGATTTTTATTGTAATAAAGGTACAATACGTATCTATAACAAACTATTGTTGTTAGATTAGTTTTTTCTGAATTTTCGACATTGTTTCTGTTGTCGAATACTTAGTTTTATAACAAATTGATTGTTGATTTTATGCTTTCCCATTGATTTAGTCACTAAATTCTATTCTAAGGTCAAATTCAAATACGTGGCCTTATTTGAAAATTTCATGTGGGCAATAGTACATTAGTGAACAAAAAAGTTGATCTGATTGTAAATGGGAAATGCGTGCGTGTATGAAAACTTTATTTGTGACTAGAAATTGTATATAGTTAGTTAAATTATAATACTTTTATTTTTCTTTAAAAATGTTTTATGTTTAAATTCTTAAGTGAATTTTAATCAAACCACCTCAAGATATTTGGTGTAGCTTTATGTTACAGGGGCCGTTCAAATATTATGTAAGCTCTTTGGTGCGAAATTTTATTAAACATTTAATTCCATCTCAAATTGAACTTAAATATAATATGATATGCAAAAAGTGTACAAATTAAATGTTACCAATTTGCGATGTTATAATAGTGAATATTTTTGTAACAAAATTGATTTTACTAATTTTGTATGTGTATGAATGACTACAATTGACATTTTCAAACTTAAAAAGTTGACCTAACGAATTATTACAATGCACAAAAACAACATTAACTTGCGAATTGTCTGACTTATTAGTTTCAATGTTTACATGTTGACAAAATATATTTTATTAAAAATACTATAAATTAAGTTTACACTTTCAGTATAATAACATGGCATAAAGCATGACATACGGCAACTTGACAGTTCTAACTAGCTTTAAATAGAGTTCTTATATATATATATCGCTAACTATCTAGAGTCCTTGTTAAAATTCTTAAGTCAGTTAATCAGTAATCTTCGATTTAATTTTTCAAGTGATTCTGCAGAAAGTTTTAAGTACTTTATAATACGTGAACGGCCCCAAAACCTGAAATGTATAAAAGGACTGCAAAACCGTGATAGTACTTAAAAGTTTTAAGCCTAGTATTATCTTCAGTGATGCTAGATTGTTCTGTCTTTGCGTAACTGTTTCTTTGATAATTTGTTTTTTATTCCAAAGTAAATTTTGTAAAGGGTACATAAATTAAAAATATAGTCCATTTCATTATAGGTAATTCTTTAGCCTATTGTTGATTTTGCATCTATATTATAGTTAAGTATAAGTGATTTTTCATGCTAAATGGAGCTCGATAGATATTACATGAGCTACTTCGGAGCTATCAATTACAATGATCTAAGGTAGAGGTAAAATGTGAGAGGCACGGCCCGTGCCGCACCGCACGGGATCTAAAATTTGTTATTTTACGCGACGTAATTTATTAATGGCCGTTACGTGTGAATTACAGCGTTATCGAGCTAAATTGTCGTCACCATAAATATGGATCCTATTTTAATTTATTTACCAATATCATCGATCATATGAACTCATATTGGTAAATTACAATCTTCCAATTACACTGACACTATTAAATCCTCCATACATACATAAGAACAGAAAAATTATCATACCACGAATATCTTAAACGAAAATAAAAAGTAATGATAAAATAAAACATTTTGTTCTTATAATACTACTTTCTAAGTTTAGTACTGATTTCATAGCTATTTTGGCACTTAGACGCGTTGTTTTTTATTGATAAATAAAAATAGAAATAATGTCGTTCGCGGTAGGCAAACAACAACAAATATATAATATAAAAAACGGTACCTCTTCAAGCACAAACTTGAATGAAGCTCGTGTCAACTTATTCAGATAATGAACGTAAAAGTATTTTAAGTAAACTTGTTAAAATATGTAACTTGTTAGATTATTCAAATATGTAGCATTTTTTGTAAACAAAAATAAACGTGTGGATCGAACCTTATGCGTATTATATTTTATCTTGCCATAATAGTATTTTAATAGTGCTGTACCACTTTTATTTTGTGTAATTTTCGACTATATGAAACTGTACTCTTTACAAAATTGTACTATCTTTATTAACTATGTTTTCGAGCAATCGTGTCAGCAATTCCACAAATTAGTTCTTGGCATAAAACAGTTACTAGCAGCAAGCGATGAGAATGTGAACTATTTGTAAGGGTGTGTAACCGAGTCGATATTGTTTTGAATTTGTAAATGCTCACTTGTACAAAACAATATAGTGAATCTTTTACACATAACACTGGTTTTTTATTTATTTAAAAATATCCCCGTGTCCTTAAATAACAACCTTTATGTACTAATTTTTTCGGCACTCTTTAAATGCCTATGCAGTTTACCAGATTCGCAGCTCTCCAAGGTTTTGTACTACCAAGAAAATACGTAGGTATTACTATGATAAGATCAATTATTTTCATAATCAGTGGATTTAAAAAAATTTAGCGATGTTTTCGGTTTGGGTGGCGGCGGGTTTAATGGCAGTAAATTTTTAATTTAAAATTTTTGGTCTTCAAGAGTGTCTATAAATCGTAAACGGTACGTCCTATATGCTTTTGAATGAACCTATAGTCATCATGGGAAAATCAATGGGTTTAATGTTGTATATGTCGCAGTTGAATTGCTTAAAAGGCTGTTTTACATAGCCGCTAGCTGTAACACTAAACAGTACTGTTGTGAATGGGTTCAATAGCAGTACAATGGTAATTTTAAAATGGTTGTCTTCAGTCATAACTCGTAAACGGTGCGTCCTAGGCCAAAAATAACCAAATTTTGAAGCCCCCCTTGACTAATACCCCCCGTCGCTTAAATTTTTCTGTCGAATGAACCCATAATCATCATCATCAAATATCATCACTAGAAAGTGAATGGTTTCAATAGCAGTACAATAGTAATTTTAAAATTGTTGGTCTTCAGTAAGTCATAACTCGTAAACGGTGCGTCCTAGGCCAAAAATAACCAAATTTTCAAGCCCCCCTTGACAAACACCCCCCGTCTCTTAAATTTTTCTGTCGAATGAACCCATAATCATCATCATCAAATATCATCACTAGAAAGTGAATGGGTTCAATAGCAGTACAATGGTAATTTTAAAATGGTTGTCTTCAGTAAGTCATAACTCGTAAACGGTGCGTCCTAGGCCAAAAATAACCAAATTTTGAAGCCCCCCTTGACGAATACCCCCCGTCGCTTAATTTTTTCTGTCGAATGAACCCATAATCATCATCATCAAATATCATCACTAGAAAGTGAATGGGTTCAATAGCAGTAGAATGGTAATTTTAAAATGGTTGTCTTCAGTAAGTCATAACTCGTAAACGGTGCGTCCTAGGCCAAAAATAACCAAATTTTGAAGCCCCCCTTGACGAACACCCCCCGTCGCTTAATTTTTTCTGTCGAATGAACCCATAATCATCATCATCAAATATCATCACTAGAAAGTGAATGGGTTCAATAGCAGTACAATAGTAATTTTAAAATTGTTGGTCTTCAGTAAGTCATAACTCGTAAACGGTGCGTCCTAGGCCAAAAATAACCAAATTTTGAAACCCCCTTGACGAATACCCCCCGTCGCTTAAATTTTTCTGTCGAATGAACCCATAATCATCATCATCAAATATCATCACTAGAAAGTGAATGGGTTCAATAGCAGTACAATAGTAATTTTAAAATTGTTGGTCTTCAGTAAGTCATAACTCGTAAACGGTGCGTCCTAGGCCAAAAATAACCAAATTTTCAAGCCCCCCTTGACGAACACCCCCCGTCTCTTAAATTTTTCTGTCGAATGAACCCATAATCATCATCATCAAATATCATCACTAGAAAGTGAATGGGTTCAATAGCAGTACAATGGTAATTTTAAAATTGTTGGTCTTTAGTAAGTCATATCTCTAAAACGGTGCGCCCTAGGCCAAAAATAACCAAATTTTCAACCCCCCGTCGCTTAAATTTTACTGGCGAATGAACTCATAACCATCACCATGGAAAGTGAATGGGGTCAATAGATCATGGCAATCATAGGGACTTGCATGTCATATTTACGGCCAAGCAGGTTAGAGAGGTCGTGAAAGGGATGACCAGAGTCAAGTTACCTGGGCACGATAAAGCAGCAGTAAAACGTCCAGTTGGATTGATGTGTGGGTCGCTTCCTCATAGAGCTAGGGGAATTCTACGCATGCCAAATTTTAAGGCAATTTAGGAGCAATCAAACTTCAGCATTCATAATTTAGCAGCAACCATAACTCAGTTACAGCGAGCTGTTTTTAGTGTGTCAGCTGGAGTCTCCAGCTGACACATGCCAGGAAGGCAAACCAGTGAGGTTAGGGCTTTAGACTACAGTCATCAGGCATTTAAAGGACAATTACAGCAATGAGAGCCAAAAAAATTGACGATCACATTGATAAACTGTAGCCGTGATTGTTTTAAAAGTCATTTTAACCTGCACTTTCGTATTTATTCAATTGGTATATTGAGCGTCGGTGGCGTAGAGAAGCGTCGGTGGCGTAGTGGATAAGGCGCGGACTCTCAATCTGAGGGTACCGGGTTCGAATCCAGCCGTGTACCTATGAGTTGTTTTTCAATTCAAGTACATTATCCGATTGCTTAACGGTGAAGGAAAACATCGTGAGGAAACCTGCATGTCTTGAACAGGCATGTGAAGTCCGCCGATCCGCACTGGGCCCGCGTGGTGGACTATGGCCCATACACTCTCTGTAAGAGAGTAGGTCTGAGCCCCTCCAGTGGGGACATATATAGGCTGTTGATGATGATGATATTGAGCGTGTTAGACCGACGAGACGTATTTCGTTCGTAGATCCAACAGTTTATCAATGTGATCGTTAATTTTTTTGGCTCTCATGGCGACCCACATATTTCAATGTTTTTGTTTCTTCATTTTGACTTTGACAAATTATGATATTTTGAAATATTAAGAGGCTATGTTGGTTAGACCACGTGGCCGCGTTCAAATTTGGATTGTTTTGTAGCTGTCCCTATCCGAGCCCTAACCTACCCGAGCGCGTACGGTGAGACAGCATACACTACGCGAAGTTATCCACCCGTTATTTGGATGTTTCGTAGTCCAGGGATCATTTGAAGGATACAGTATATTATGTAACCATTTTTTAATACAGTATACTAATGAAATTTCAGATGTCGGTGGTTTTTCCAAATTGTTCTAAATCGATTCATACTCTTGTAAATCAGGGTCAAATTTGGGGCTTTACAATTCTTTGACGCCCTGTAAATCTGGAAGTATATATTTAAACGAAAATCTGACTCACCACCGACACAGATATTTGTTTCTAGATTGTGTCTTGAAAATTTCATAGATTGTCATAGCTTAATACTCAAAATATGACTGGACTACGTTTGTATGGGCGCTTTGACACCAACATACCCTCTTAAAGAAAAACATTAAGAATTTAATTATTACGGAAATTAATTAATCCCAATTGTGCCTTTACTGTCCTATTATAGTCATTAACAATATGACTAAATCTGAGTTTAACTAGGTTAACCTAAGAAAATAACTATTAAATTGGTTTGAAATTTTTACTTTTACTGCCCGGGCCTTCTCTAAATAGTTTGCGATACACACACTAGGTACACTTAATTTTTGAAGACGACTTTTTTATTGTATTAAAAAGATATGCGACAAAAATCAAAGTAGTTAACGGATTTTTGTTTTCTACAACTATCTGTAGAAACATTAAATAATAAGGGATAGTATATGTATATTTCTGAAATCAAACAAGTTGCTAGCCATTTGAAACATTTTATTTTATAAAAATAAACGTTTTGACGACAAATAGTTTATAATATTCGGGGGTCCTTACGATTCTTCAACACCCGTTCAGAGCTCGCCAGAAATGTTTCAAGACTGTAAAAAATTCCGTTTTTACAAAAGTTACTTTTTTATCTTAAAACATTAACAACATTACATTATTTCACAGCTAAATCTAATAACGGTCGATCACTTTTATTTAATTTACACAGTATTAACATTAGCTTTTATGAAAATAACTTTGTCAAGTCCAGTACTGAGTTCTTACACACTCGATGTCGACTACGACATCACCCAACTATCGACAAAAGTGATCCCATCACTAAGCTTATTCAGTGATGTGCAAGTCAAGGTGGTAATTAAGTTTATCGTTCTTTTTTCATAAGAAGTACTTAGCTGGATTACATTTCTTCTAAGTAATCTATTTACATGTATATTCCTGTTAAGTAATTATATATATCAGTTCGCTAAAAGGGACTTTTGTCAGCCACAGACCTACATCCAAACTCCAAATAAATGGCACAAATACCGCTGTCACATTTTTCGGCCAACTATGTGACATCTCCAATGCAATTTTTTATGCATGATGGATTTGCACTTGGCCTTCATCTCACGTGATAAGTTACGATAACGCCGTTGGCTGGTAAGCTTGCGCACCCAGAAGCTTCAATCTGATAAGGCGCTAGCTCTGATACCTTTCATACCGGAAAGCAACCGTGCTAAATAGCACTGCTTTTGGCGGTAGACTTAGTTAACATGGTGGTACCTATCCAGGTCGATTTACTTCTACTGGGAATCGAACCCGGGATCAAACCTCCGGATTTTGAGTCCAAGCGTGTAACCATTAGGGTCGGGCGGGACGTATGTATCGCAGGCATTCGACGGTTTGTCCATACAAAAAGTGAGCATAGCAAGGGAGCGCATTCGTCGCTTCGATGCGAATCGCGGATCATGTTCGGATCGTGGTCAGTGTGTCCCGACCCTTAGGCCACGGAGATGGTAGTTGTAACTTACGCTCGGCATGTTGGTACACGTGATTTGGATCCTTGTCTGTGGTTGCATTTGTTCCTTTTACGCTAAATTGTTTTTTACGGGATGCCAATGCAAGGGTTCTCTAGGACGCTACTTCCGACGCCTATAGAAGCACAGGTTATTTCAACACCAAATACAAGTTGATTTTAAAATTTCTACCTAATCATAAATTAATTTTGATGAAATACAATCCGAATCGTGACTAGATAATTGAAATAAGTTCTATTTATTATTGTTTTAGTTCATACGTCCGTATACCAGGCTAACGACAAAAGCTCGTTCCGTTGTTCTACGTTATTAATTATCCATTTTACAATGTTATAACTAATATCACGAATGACGTCCGCAAATTAAGATCTATGAGATCGTTATTACAATTAATGAGTAATTAATGAATAATTATTATTCCAAGTTAATGTTTGACGATGTTAGAGAATACTAAAAATATGCAAAGAATTCAATTTTAGAAGAGGTTTTAATGTCAAAGGAGATACCCTGATTGTTACAAATGAACAAAATAAAGGTACTGGCCTTTTATATTGGTGTTCGAGATTTAATTATTAAAAGGTCCGGACACAGCAAACGCGATCTATAGCCTGACTTTTGTCGGTCCGAGATCGGTGGCTTCAAATCGTTTGCTAACGACAACATATACAAAATTGCAGCATTGTTCAAAGAATCTATATATGTTTAAGACCACCGTATCACCAACATTTTAGTTCAATTTTGAAGATGTTCTACCATCGTTGCCAGCCTATTACAGACCGATATAAATCAAGCACATTTCTCAATTTTCAGATTTCTTGATGGCACGCCCCTAAATCCGGTTCTACGCTAAGTTATTTACACCTCGGAGTCAATTCGTTCGCTATGAATCGTCATTCTCATGGGGATCGGGGGGCTGCTGCGGGATGTAGTTCCATCTCGCTCGCACTTCGGTCGTCGCTGTAGCCGTTGTTGCAGCTGGCGCGGGTGTTGAGGACGTAGCTGCGGCCGCTACCAGTCTCGCTCGCACCACGGCTAAATGCCGCTGGATGTAGTGTTCGTGAGGGGCGAGCGCTGCGGCTCTGGTGAGGCATTCTTCAGCGATGGCGAGTTTCCCGCGCTCCACTGCTACTACGCAGAGGTTGTGCAGCGCTTGAACGTTGTCTGGTTCTAGTTCCAAAATGCGGCGGTAGCACTGCAATACAAAAGAAACATTATTATTAAAATTATTATTTCGTGACCGGCAAACAGCTTGAATAATAATGGGCATAGTGGGGCTGAGCTTTCGCATCTCGGGTGACAGAGGGGCGCAAAAGGGGACTGCTCGACAAATCACGCGCTTCAACGCGTTCGAAATGACATTACCCTCCCTCGCCCCGCCAAAGAGACCCGAAAATCATTTACAGCGTAGTCAAGGACATTTTTCAAGTTGTTTGCCGGGAATACTCGTAGTAACTATATCGTTGCATGGCCTGTGTTCATCAGTTGACGTTTCCTAGCTCATGATGATGATATTGTTACTATCATTAACTCTACTTCATCTAACATTAAAACACAGATGGCGCTGCTATATAGAGCTTGTAAAGTCAGTTGTTTAAAAAATGTGCCACACTTGGTTTACATTCTTAAACAACGTCGTCTTCTAGATAAGTCATTTTCATTTTTTTGTATTTGTAATTATATAAGTATAATCAATTTTGTGTTGCCATGTAAGTTTACAGAGTAGACAAAGTGTAAATAAACGTAATTATTTGTTTAATCTAATTTTTAGGCAACCTAATCCGGACATGCTTGAGAGTTGCCGATATTATTCTGTAAATGGTAAAAGCTAACACAGCGCGTGAGAAAATACTTGGGTTCTACGCATCTGTGGCAGATCAATAAGTTCCCGCGTAGGAGGTTATACGTACTTACTAATTTACGTAGGTGTGGATTATTTCATTTTTAACTGGGTATTTCGCTTTGACTATAGCGGTTGTAATAATCATGTTTTAACCTCACGTTTCCCATGTGTGGACTAAAAGAACCTCCAAGGAGACAAGAAGCAATAATGCCCATCGGTTCAACCACAACCTTACTGTTATCACTAAACCGTTTGGCACACGTAACTATCACATCATATCGTCAAGAAAAATTGAAACTGCTTCCGTTTGACCACAATATCACCTGATATTAAGCGACGATGAGAAGAGGCAAGCAGAGAAGCAAAAAGCTTTGTGTGAAATGTTGGACGATGGCTAAGTGCTAGCACAATGTGAATAAATAAATACTCACACTTTCTGCCGCATCCAAATCCTTCACAGAATTAATGTAAATATCTCCCAAGAGCACCAAGGCCTTCACATGATCCGGGTGATGCCGCACCAACTGCTTGAGGAACGGGGCAGCTTCCAGCGGTCTACGGCGGTCGGCCAGCAGTAACGCCAGGTTGAAGAGAGCTGATCTGAAGTCAGGTTTCAAATGGACCGCTGCTCTGAACCATCGTTCTGCGCACTCGGCGTCTCCTTCGTCCATGCAGACCATCCCGAGATTGAAATGGACGCGTTCGTTTGTTGCTGGAAACATATTTTTTGCTGGTGAAATTTAATTTATTCCATGGAAGTAGCAGTCGATGATTTATTTATTGCACTTGGCCTTCATCTCACGTGATATGTGTGATAAGTGCTCACCCTCAAGCTAATGATGCGCTATCTCTGCTATCTTTCATACCGGTGCAGTGCTTGCTTATTAACGCTGCAGTTTGGCGGCAGACTTAGGTAACATGGTGGTAGCTAGCCAGGCGGACATAGAAAATGCCCCAACACAATCAAACCAAGTACCGATAGCGACCACTGGGAATTGAACCCTGGACCTCCAGGTTGTTAGTCCATCATTCAGCAATTTGGCCACGGAGGCAGTTAAAAATGAGATGAAAGATATCTGTAGTCATTTTTTGAAAGGCATTTGTATTTACTTGTCCATTCCGGCTAGGCGGAAAGACTTACGTAGTGTGTCCGAAAGAGGAAATGAGTAGAGAAGAGAGTGAGTTCGTGCCACTTTGGGAGATGCCTATGTTCAGCTGTTGGTAGACTTCCACAGGCTGTGCATGACTCATCAATTTGTGGTGATAGTTTTTAATTTTATCAATTCCCCCTTATAATATTGTTGTATCAAATGAAGAAAGATGTCATATACGCTTATATTAAAGGCACTTAACAAGAAATAAGTGCTTTGTACATTTGAGACTTCTGTATTCAAATTAAATAAGGGCTCCCATCTATTGAATTTTGCCCTTTTACGACACCCACGGGAAGAATTTTGTTTTATGTGTGCATCATACGCAAGATCAACAAATGATAGTTGTAGGTTGTTGCTGGGAGACATTTACAGAGCTGTGGGTTCTATGGTGATATTTTAACATAATGCTCACCGTCTTTATCTAGGAGTTTGAGTAGCCGCTGTCTGGCCAGATGCCTCAAGTCCGCAGCTCCAAGCTCTTGCAATAAAATGGCCGAGTTCAACAGAGCTTGCTCGTGCTCCGGCTCCAATTCTAACGCCTTGTCCAGGTAAGCTAGAGCTTGAGAGGCTTTGCCTTGCTCGAGGAGGACCACTCCAAGCTGGGAACAGAAAAATAAGCTTTTAGCCAAAAATAATTACAATTTCCCAACTACAATATAGAACAAACGAATATAGGTAACTCGGGGGTGGCTTCAACACAGCTTATTTTAAACATTTCGCTTGAAGCGTTTCGTTTCTCATTTATTATGCGTATATGTAACTAAGGAGATGAATTCCCTCCCGGCTTCTGTGTTTCCCGAGCGCTAAAATACATCATCGCTTACAGGTGAGATAGTGGTCACACGGAGGCCTATCCGCTATAAAAATAATAATTAAAAGTAGTAGTACTTCAAAATTATTAATTTATGGTTTAGTATAAAAACACAATGAACATGTAATTAAACTAGTATATCTCCCTCGATTTTGGCCACGTGTAAATTCCTTCCTTAGTGGTTCTTTAAATCTTTAAATGAAACAATGTTCAAATGGTTTTCTCATCAAACATTTTTAACCATTTTTTGTCTCCTTAGGGTTCGAATTTCAAAAATGCAGACAAGGGAAAGCGAGCAAATATGAGTGATGTGTCTGGAAGTCTTATTAAACGTTTTACTAGATTTTGTTAGCTCAGTATTCACATGTTTATCGAAAAATGACACATACGACCAAATCCTGTTGTTAGATCAGCCCATGCTTTTAAAATTTTTATATATTGCCAGTGGACCGCTGAAGAATAAACCCTGCTCTAGAAATGTGAAATAAAAATTACTCACATTGTAATAAATATCAGGATTTCCACTGTCATACAGCAAAGCTCTCTCATATACCTCTTGAGCCTCTTTCGTCCTATTCAATTTAATCAATATGTCACCCCTATTTATATAAGCTTGCGTGTAGTCCGCTCTCATACTGATAGCTTGTCTATAGAGCATATCAGCTTCTTCCAGTCTGGTCGCATTCTTCGATATTAAGTTGGCAAGGTTCAGGAACACGTTTAAGTGGTTGGGAGCTATCCTAGCTTGGTATGATTCTCCAGGTTTAGCCTTTGGTAGTAATGACTTGGCTTTAACGTATGCGTCTTCAGCCTCCTGATAGAGGCCCAAGTGATTGTAAGTTCTTCCGACGTTTATATGAGCTCCAACGTCGTCCGGCTGCACTGAGACCGCCGTGTTGAAGAATTCCAGAGCTTCGGCGTACTTCCCGTCCGCTTCCAGCGCGTGCCCGACGTTGTTGTACAGTTTTGCGTTGTTGCGGTTCACCTGCAATTAATGTTTTCAACAAGTTAAAACTTTGTTTTAAATGGTGGCATTGATCGACGTAGAAGAAATAGACTTGGGAAAAACAAAAATGTTATTCTAGTATGTTTATGTTATATTAGGCCGGATTTGAAGTATGTACTTATAAGTATGAAGGACAACATTTTATAAGAACTTCCAAATCACCTTAAGTCCTGACGCAAAGATAGTATATTCAGTCTTCCAATCCCAGTTCCTGACGTAAGTTTTAGCGCTGAACGCAAGTAGGAGGAATATCAGCGCTGCAGCGGCTAACTTCGCTCGCTTCTTGGCCAGGAGCCGCCAGCCATGCGCGACGAGGAGGCACCACCCCATCGAAGGCATGTAGAGAACTCTTTCGGCAACCACGAAGCCCACGGGAAAGAATAAGTTCGAAGCTGGTAGAAAAGGCAGCACGAGAAGAGCTAGACCCTGAAAAGGATTAAGTTGGTGATATTATTAAACGTGAATTTATTTGAATCCAATATGGCGGTCTCTGTAATTTCAATAGGATAAATTGTAGTAGAATATTTTCGTCGTATTCAGAATTTTTCTCCTTCATATTTTTTTTGTCAATATTTATACAAATCAACTTTTATATTGGTCTTTTCAATATGACCTTTAAGTATTGCTTGTCCTGAAAACCGAGCAGATTTTCTACCTCGTTGTTTCCAAGATTCGTCGTCGTTGTTAGAAGGGCTACGGCCATTGTTGAGTTTCGTCAATTACAGATAACAAAGCAAGTTTACTTACTTTCATTTAAGCATTGTTTCTGTTACGAGGCAAAATAAAGCTAATATTATTAATAAAGTTAAGTGAAAAATAAAATATGTGTTCGTTTAAGATTTACTTGAACGTATTTTCGTTAGTCTTCTAAAGCCATAAAATCTTGATATTGCCTCGTGATTCCGATTCGTATGGATTTCCGTTTTTTAATCACCAGGCTAGAATTATTTTTCGACGGGTTATTTTAAGAAAAGTCTATCAGTCGTACTTAAATTCTCTTTTGGTTTTTATTTTCGTATGGTGTCTTAAGATAATTTTTGGTCGATATAATAAGCTAACTTACCATAGACAAGGCGGAGGACCGCGTTCGCAGGGCATGAATGCCGGCTGCTATGAGAATAGTCGCGAGGGCCACCGTGGCGAGGTTACGAGGGTCCCGCCAGCTCCGGATCAAAGCCACCGTGCCCATGGTCCAGTCGCAGCAGAGCGCTTCTGGCAGAGTGAGGAGCCACGCGTTTAACGCCGGTAGGTAGGCGAATGTTAGATGTCTGAAATGAGAAAACAATGGTTGGTACAATAATAACACTCATATAAATCATGTTAAAGTTTCCTTGCCCTACTCATTTCCGCACTTGGTTGGTTAAAATTTGGGAAATTGATTTATTTAAGTTTTTTTGGCATTAAATTCTGGTCTGCATAAATTATTCTGGCAGAGAGATTTTAGAGTAGACATTGATTTTCATTTAAAACCTTTGATCTCGAAAGTCAACTGTACGTCAAATGTCTTGTACGGGAGCGTGACGTGATTTGACACTGACTTATTACCAATTGGTAACAAGTTAAGGATCAAAATTTACTTTGTCCGGTCTATCACTATTAATTAATGTTAAAAGTAGTTTTATCCTCGTTAATTTATTAAAATATATTTACATTATTTAAAATAAATAAAAATAGGATATCATTATAGGATTGTAATGTCGAGAAATAAGTATGGAAATGAGGATTTCTTGTATAGTTTATATAGAATAGTTTATTCGGCGTACATACAGATTACCGTATCGTTATCGTATATATATCGTATATCGTTTAACCTAACCTGCAACCATATTCTATCTTCTCCGATGTATACGGTATCTCCTTCTTTCTACTTCTATACATAATCTATTTCTTACAACTGAATATGATAACGTTTATGACGAAAGCAAAGGATATCGGATGCACAGCATTCAATGCATCAAATGAAGCCTACTATTCGAAGTCGTTCGCAAAGTCTTTAAAAGTTCACTTTCGACGTAGCAGATACATTAAAGTTTTCATATTTAGTTTTTAGTTTTCAATTTGGTCGTCAGTAGAGAAACAATTAACATTTAGTGGCCATGAAATTAGTACGACGCCCGTGTGGTACGAAGGGGCACTTACGTTTTTACGGCCGATTCCTTGTCAAAGTCTACCATCACAGTCTGCTTCATTACTTGAGGTAATGGAAGAAAAATATCTGCGATAAACGAGTTCCAAGCGATCCGAGGTACTCCTTGTTTCAATTATCCGCTTTTATGGGACATACATAAATTACGTTACTTTCAAGGGTGACATGATATGAGGACAAGTTAACGAGTTCAAAAAGAACTAGGAAATGACTTCAATTGCTCTAAAAGTCTACAGCAAATTAAGACTGGTTTTCATGGATGACATTGTCAGAACTGGACTAAATTGAAACCACCACAAGAGAAACACAAGCTTTCGAATAAAAAAGAATAATTAAATTAGTTTAACCCAGTCATAAGTTCTGAGGAAACAAACATTAAAATCATTAAAAAAAACTGTTGAATTGAGAACCTCCTCCTATTGAGAAGTCGGTTAAAAAACCCTAGTCTACCCTAGAAATTTCACCAAAAATATCTAGTTGGAGCACCAAAGATATACCTATAATAGAATAGGTACAAGCACTAAATATCAAATGCTAATGCAGGCAAACGTCATTGCCACCAATGCCAAAGTATGTGCTTTTGTAAATCAGCGCCATATTTGAATGCACGTGTAATAACTGTCATGAAAACTTATTTCTCAAAGTGTGATGAAAATGCAAATAATTTCGTTTGCCTTTGCGCGTCTAAAATTAAGAATATTTGCATGATGTTATGTGTAGATGACCCCTGTAAGATATTAATAAAAATATTACTGGCAAGACCTAGATAAAAGTCATTGAAAGATATGTTTGCTAATTTAGAAGTGTATTATTTTAAAAAGGCCACATTCGACTTTATTGAAGGAAAATACTATTTTCTTATTTGAAAACAATGCTAATATGTTTTATAAATGGGAAACCGTATTTGTTTGACCTTCCTTTCCATTGTTACGGAGAATCCGAATGGCTTGAAGTTTGGCATAGGTCTAATTAAAAGGTACGGAGTATGATACAGGGTGTTTCAGAAACGAATATTAATTATACACACCTAGCAGGCGGTAGGGATGCCCCAGCAGGGTTGTCAAATCGTGTGAAGACGGGCAGCTGTGCGCCCATGACGTGTAAGCGAGCCGCAAGCAGAGCGAGCGTGGCGCAGCAGACGGTGGCGACTCTGCGCGCCGCCTCGCCGCACGCGCAGCCCCAGCCGGAGCCCTTGCCCCACGCCTCCAGCCACGACCAACGGTTGCCGCCAACGGTTCCGCGACGCTGTCACAAAAGTAGAAATAAGTAACGATTGTGTATTAACTCAAAATTAATAGATTGGCGTGAAATCATATTTTATATCCTAAAAATGTTTCCATTAAATTTTGTTATCATAATAGTTTATTGAAAATTTGCACAATATTTTGAGTTATCTCGCTTCTTCAGCAGATTAGCTTAGGTTTAGCAGGGTTTTATTGCGATTACAGGTACCATTGCGCACAGTCAAGTTACTTGAATGGTAAAAAGCCTCTTACTTACTCAGACGTGGAATATAACTAAAATACCGTATAAACTTTCCTACATTACGCTTGCGACCAGTGACGTAACGGACCGCCCCCATGTTGAATGGAGCTTTTTAGCACTAGGTCACTAAAATTAATTTTCGAAGGGCCAGAAAAGTTTAAATCATTTCACACGGTCCCTCGAATACGCGAATATTATTTTTCAACCAACCGTCCTATACCTAACAATAATATGTTACTAGCAAACCTCCATTTCAGTCTAAATTGGCTTGTCCTAGGACTTACAGTGTACCAACACAAGTTTGTGTAGTTTACCTTCTGTGCTACAAACAGCTCGTACACGACGCAGACTCCGGTGACGGTGATGCCTTGCTCCTTGCACAGCATGGCGACTCCCACGCAGGCTGTGCACGCGGCCACGTACCGCCAGTCTACAACGCAGGGAACACGCAACTTGTACTATCAATACACTCAGAAGGGCCATAATTACTTGGTAACCACAGAAATAAGTTACTGAAACATATGTAGATATTGCTGCGCATCTCCTGTCATTTTCCTTTAGTCTCTTTTTACGATACCCACTGTATGATAAGGGGTGATTCTATAAAGTAATTTATTCGTACCCTGAGCAATATATTGAGCTGTGTCATTACTTCATGCAGGCTTGTCCGATTATTTCTTTACTGAACATGACCATCCCTCTCTCTCTCTATATATATATATATACAGTAATACATAAAGTAAGCACACAATAATCACATTCTGTTACACACAAACCCACTCTATTTCACACACATTCCTCCAAGTATTGTAAAATTTTACACATCAACAGCCTATATATGACCCCACTGCAGGGGCTCAGGCCTGCTCTGATACAGAGAGTGCATGGGCCGTATTCCACCATGCGGGCCCAGTGCAGATTGGCGGACTTCACATGCCTGTTCAAGACATGCAGGTTTCCTCACGATGTTTTCCTTCACCGTTAAGCAATCGGATAATGTACTTAAATTGAAAAACAACTCATAGGTACACGGCTGGATTCGAACCCGGAACCGTCAGATTCAGAGTCCGCGCCTTATTTTACGTATATTAAAATTAAGATTTATTTGCTCTATGAAACAAAGGACCAAGGGCATAAAACAAAACCCCTTGTGATGTAATGATTTTTTGCACTAATAAGTAATTCCATCAAATTACCTGTATACCGTCTTCTGCTAGCAGCCCTAGCGTAACAGAGTAAAGCTCCAAGAAAGAAAACGGACGACAACATCTCAGCTCGTCCAACCACACCAGTCACCTGCAAATAAAAGCACATTCTCAACAAATCACTTCATTATAAGACAAGAAAGGCTTCAGGCTGCCTTCAAAGACCATTCTCAACTTAATAACAATAATATCTAACACTGTCTCATACACAATATTCCATTTCATTTCCCGTTTGGTAGGAATGTGAATAACTGTCAGACACAAGGCACATATTACAAGGAAAATTGTACACAGAGAACACAGAAATTCTCTGTGCAGACAACGGTGTTACAGTTTTCAGTTGCGACATAAAGTCTGAGAGAAATGGGCAGTAGGAAGCGGACGTGAGTATAAAAATAGTGAACGTGTTTAGGTGGCATTAGAGAGGGAGGTTGGGTCTACACGGCGACGTCTTACAACTTCATTACAAACAGTTTTGTTGGGAAAATAAACCGAGCATGTTACCTATACTGATTTTCCAACGAGCAAGAGTGTAATAGCGTTGCTTGTAGAGGAAATGTAGTTTGTAATAAAATATTTGAGACATTCAAAAACAAAATAACATCAGCAGCAGCCAGGAAACGTCCACTGCTGGACATAAACAATTCCTGGGTACGCCACATTGTCCGATCCCGAGCCACTTGCATAGCCCGAGGCCCAACTAGTAGGGGGACGGCCCGGGAGACGTTTCCTGATATAGTCCCACTTGAAAACGTTTAGTCCCCATAGTTTATCCGTTCTTCGAGCGATGTGGCCTGAACATTGCCAGTTTATCTCACTGACTCGTCGAGCTATGCCGGTGACATAATTTTGAGAAACATAATTTTTGTCGTATAAAATACAAAGATCATACACAATACAAATAAAAAGTCTTTGTTTTGTTTTTGCTTCATTGAAAATTATGTCTACAGGGGGTTCATTCTCTAAGGATCACTGCTCAAGAATGTTTTTTCTGACGTCATTCGATTTTGATTCTTGCTACATAGAAAACTAGAGATATTGTCAGCCAAGGTTGAGGTCGTAAGAATGTTTGTCCTTAGTGAATTTCAGGAGTAGACTTCCTTGCGGCTTATTTTCCCAAGTTGTACCACCTGGATGTTATCAAGGTCAGAGTGAATAGCCTATTTCTAGGTAAGCGTGTACCATTCTGAAATACATCGTCAGAGGAGATTGAGGCCAAACTCAGGCTTATTTTTGGCAAAGAAAAAAGTACGAGTATTATGTTATGTTTACCTATCAATAATTAGTTCACATTTGAAATACCGTGGTTTATTTTAATGTTTACTTTCTACCCGCAGAATGGTTTGGTGATTTGAAACGTACTCGTAATTTAATAGATACTCCTCAATGGAAATCGAATCCCCGTCCTCCAGACTGTCAATTACGGTACAACTTCCTTCCTTCTTCTAAGCGTGAGGTATGGTTTGAGCACTGAAACCCTCGTTAAAACGAAGAGGATTTATTACGAATAAAAAGATAATTCTAACAATAATTAAAAGAAATAAAAGAAGCCCACGCTACCGCAGAATTGCTTGATTTACGGCATACCTCGTCGGTATAAAACCGCAGCACATTTTTCAATCAATATTGCGAACTGGTACAGAAAAATAAAACCCTGCACAAGAATTGCGCTGTGAAAACTGGACTTTAATTGGAAAACGCACATAAAGAACAGGGGTGAATTCAGAGACGTTTGAAAGCTATTACGAAAGTAACTCTTTAATTTTCATGAAAGGAATTAAATCTTGAATTGCTTCAGTTGTTCGCGATGAGAATATTCATACTCTTTAGTATATTATTATTGTTTGGGATAAGCGCCGGTAGGGGTAGGATGTGTAATGATAGGTCCTGGCTTCGATTTTTAGCGGAGGCACGCGGGGCTACCTATTGGTACTGGGTTTGGTTGGTGATAAGGCACATCTCTATGCCCATCTTTCTAGATACCAATGTTATGTAAGTCTTCTGCCAAATAGGAGTGTTAATAGCACTTTTGTGTTTCGGTACTGAAAAAATAACATAGCAGGCGGCTTATTAACTTGGGAGCCACTAGGAGAGATGATGTCGAGAATAGTAATCTCAAAACAAAAAATAAATTTTAACGTAACGCAAATGTAAAGAATTTTTATGATTATGATATGAGAACCTTCTCTAAATATAGTGATGCAAAATTTTACAGGCGCATTGGATGTAGAAACAGTCGATAAGACAATGACCTCACTGACGTCATGTCAGTCAGTTTCAATCGGTACCCTGAAACGATTGTTATATTTAATTTATTATTGTCAATATTGCCTAATATTAACATGACATTATGGCTAGAATACCATACAAAACCGTGACATTTATCCGCACCGTCAAGCACGCCCGGTCAGGAGAGAGAGAGAAATAGATTTTGCTTCTGTACACCTGCAGTTATGCAAATCAAGAAAGACCAGTAAGTGTGACGCGATCAACCCGGATTCTTTTCTAATAGATTAGAGGACCTAGAGGTCACTCTTGGTAGATCAGAACGGAATCGGTAGGTGTGGCTGGGCATCAAAAGTCTATTGTTTTAGTAATCCAGGGTAGCGTGAGTGGTCTCACTGTGGAGCGGAGGGTCACCTGAGTCCGTATTTTAGGAGGAGGGTTTAAACTCGTCTCGTTTATTGACCGACGGCTGTAAAGTTGCATGTGTTGTCGTAAAGCTAAGTGGCTACTGCGATCACTGCATTTTATTGGAGCTAAGACCTGCTAGTTATGGGTCCTTATACGAGCCGACGTAATTTACTTAACAAAGTAACACGCAGTTCGACTTTTCATATGGTAACCGTATTTTCGGATGAATCGAAGTATAAATGCGAGTTTATTTGTTTTTCCTTTGTCAACCTACTTCAAAAAGGAGGAGGTTCTCAATCCGACTGTATGTTTTATGTATGTTAACACTTCAGACGTGGTCCCATATAAATTTTATCGAAATTGATTGAGCGCTGTTTGAGAAAATCTACATAAATATAAATATTAAAAATACCTGATGATTCTACCTCTAAAGGTGAATATTTTTAAGGCAGTTGAAGTCGGTTTTTAGTTCTTTTTGAACACGTTAATTATACATCGTAACTGAGACGGAGAGTCAGAGCGACTTCATTTTGTGTGTAGGAAGAGACGGAAAATGACATAGTAGTTCCCATGTTTTAATTTTTGAAATCCACGCGGACAAAGTTACTTCTGAAACGCTAGTAAAAATTCGGGATATAAAGTAATCTATGTGCTTATCCAGACCTTCAACTTCTTCTGTAGAAAAAAATCAAATCATTCTATGTTTCCTATTGGGAGTTAAAGGAGGTCAAACAAAGAACCATACTCATTTTCGCATTTAAAATATTATTATGGATTATTTTTATTATCTGTGAGAAAAAGAATAAAGAGTAACTGATTTGATTAGTAGTTAAGTATCGAATCTTCACTGAATTTGGTTTGGGCCCATTTCGTGACTATAAGGTACCGAGAAGCCTTTACACGTTGTTTTTTCGATTTTTGAATCAAATCCTGAACCTTTCAAAACCTGAATATTTACCAAACCAATAAACATAATAATTTCACACACAATAAATAAATTACATAACCCATACATAGTACAAATGTGTTGGTGTTTACAAACAGCAGAGGGAACTGTACGAGCACAGCGTCCACGCACAACCGTTTAGAACGGGGTGGACACGCAACGCAAGGCGTGTTCTTCGCCCCGAAGCTCGAAGGCACGGATTGCCAATTATTTATCCAGAAAGTGGAACACAGGATCAATTCCCATAGAAAGTAACAGTGTTGACAGTGCCGAAGAAGAATCCTAATGAGCTGTCCTACACGCATCCTACACGTGATGCACCCCTAAGTCCCCTACTACAAGGCTTGTGTCGTTTCGTTTTCGTTTCGAATTGCTTTTGGATTGGGTGCAAATTGTATAAATCCGAAATTCGAATTCTAAACGGATTTTAATCGGTCTGATCTTTAGTAGGTCCTGGCTTTTAAGCCGACACTGAGTACATATAATTATGAAGAAAAAATAGAGCCTTAACTGAGCCTTGGCCTTGTGCAGTATATAAAAAATAGAAAAAGCGTTAAATTTCTAGCAACATGATTCTAGCTGAAACGGTAAACTGTTGGTCGGTAACAATTATTGATGTAAATCAATGTTTTTATACTGGCAAACCATTTCAACGCTAGTGGCATACGACCTGTAGCTTCCCTGATGACTGGTTATCAGAAAAACTTTGAAAATAAGAACAAGAGCATAAAAAATGATATATTATTATGTACATGTTTATTTGCTGAGCATAGCTACTCAAAACTTATCATAGACACACGACGCTCCTGGGATATTGCTGCGCCGCCCCAGGGCGTCACGACGCACAGTTTGGGAATCCGTGGATAGATGATATGCTTATATTTAACTATTTTGCTTCTCTGTTTAAACTGTAATATACTGTACTATTTTACGATTTTGACATTCAAATTTTGTTTCTTTGTTTGTCATTCCTTCCCTTCGTAACGGAGGGTCAGAATGACTTGATTTTTTGTATAGGGATAGTTGAAGGGACAGAAAATGACATAAGCTACTTTTTCTCCCGATCGAATGTGTAGTTCCCGTGGGATACTTTCCGAAGTACACGAGGACAAAGTCGCGGGCAAAAGTTAGTTCTTTAATAAAGCGAAGCATGCTGTCTTCATGCAGTATCGCGGCAATGTCCGCCCGTGGCTTGAAGACGTAAAACCGACCGACCGATTGTGTTTTAGTATCTGCAGTGTGCACCGCAGTAGCAGTGGTAGTTGTCGTCAAAACGAATTGTCCCCATAAAACGCTCGGCACTGCGGGATTGGCGTAGTAGACCGTGAAAACGTATAAGAGAATAATGACTTTCTGTTCTATAGAAATAGCTTGTTTATTGTTCCAAGAAATTGTTAGCTGAAAAGCGATGTAAAGACGTATTTCTCGTTACTAAAAGAAAAACAACACAGCGAATTGATACTTGATGCTCTTTATCGTATTTTTGTAGACATTGGGTGGTACGCGTGCGAACTCAGAAGCCCCAACCTAATGAGGCGCTGGTTATGCTACCTTTCATTCCGGAACACAACAGTGCTACTAACACTGATGTTTGGTGGCAGACTTAGGTTAAATGGGCACAGGCGGACATTGAAAAAGCGCTACCACCAACCAAATCGAGTACAGATAGATATCGATTTTATCTTAATATTAATACGGACATAGGAGTCATAAACCAGATATATTATATATATATATATAGCCCAGAAACGAATTTAACGTTAATCTGGCAGATAAAATCACAAAACTTGTAGTACATAAAACAACGAGTAGATAATCAATAAAGCACCCGGATTGCTCTATCACACACCAAAAACCACACAAATAACACTCGTCAAAATGTAAATGATAGCCGTCGAGCGAAATAACACGGGGGACGAGATTAAAAAATTGTCTGCGAAAAATAAAAACGCAGCCGCGTCCGTGACTGTTATTTAGGTAATATAACGTTTGATTTCGCTGGCAACACCAACAGTACGGGAGCGATAGTACGCATTTACCCGGATAAAACTTTTAAAGCTATTCAATACATTCAGGAAATGAAAACGTGTTGCGAGTCCATTCACCCGTCCCGTCATCTGACATAAAGTACGATTTCATGCTTGTCTCTCTTTTAGACGACGTTGTTCAGTGAATTTTTAAAGCAATCTCTTTCGGATACGCATTTGAACAGGGTATCTACTGGGACGCGCTCATTTATGTACCTAATGTTTTCGCGTGGAATTTCGTGTGCGTGGACTTCATACCCCACGGGAACCACTTGATTGATCGTGATAAAAAAGTATATGTGTTAACCCATTGCTTGACCCATCTACCTACTAAATTTCATTTAAATCCATTCAGCTGTTTCAGCGTGAAGAAATAACAAACATACAGTCAAACCTACAACCTACCACAAAACCTTGGTATTTATATTACATTAGGAGACACTTTGGTCGTTTCTTGTAGTTTTTTCTTATTGTCTTTTACGTTAACAACATGACATCATAGGCATAGCATATATAAGAGGAAGTAATAGTCCGTTTGGTCTATTTTTACCCGACTTCAAAAAAGGAGGAGGTTATCAATTCGACCGGTATGTTTGTTACCTCAGAACTTTTGACGGGGTGAACCGATTTGGATGATTCTTTTTTATTTGAAAGGTGGTGGTTCCCGTGTAGTCTCATTTTAATTCGGTCGAGTTCTGACAACGGCATCCACGAGAAAACGATATAAATCTTAAATTTGCCTTAGTAAAAGTAGACCTTTAGGGCAATCGAAGTCATTTTCCAGTTCTTTTTGAACGCATTTACTTGTTTCTCAATTTTAACGGAAGGTACTCGTACATATGAAATTGGGGCTACAATGAAAACAAGAGGGATTTATCGAGTACAAGGTAAAAATTTGTGCCAAGACATTTAATTGTATCAAGCGAAGAATCGTGAAACCATTCATATGAATTTTCCCCGTGTTTACAAATATCAAAGTTTCTTTTAACTGTATGATCATTCGAGGGTGTCTGGGTCATAGAACTGCCAACCTTTGGACGACGGAATTTCAGTCCTACTTTTAACTTTTACTTCTACTCTCGTGGCCTAAATACGTACTGTGCCGGGCTTGTATTGCATAACATTTTGGCATCTATTCGCTAAAATACAGGAACGAATCTACCTGGCGCTTGATGCCTCGTAGAGAAGCACTTCAGCGCCAGGCCAGACTGGCTCGATATCCGGTTGACCTACTTTAAACCTCGATCTAGGTTCCCTTTTCATAGGCGAAACACTTGCCAAGTAGACCATGACAATTAATATTATGTAACAATACCAAGAAACAGCTAAAGGAAATCTATGTTTGCCTTCTCTATTTACAAAAAAACCGGCCAAGTGCGAGTTAGACACGCGCATCTAGGTTTCCGAAACACGGAAGGAAACGAATAAATATTTACTTGACGTAAAGTTCATTTTCCGGCCGAATAACATGATTTCTGACTAACTAGACTAAATGCTTTTACTGTGATAATCAGCTGTGACAATCGAACAAACACACGTACGCCACAATGATTCTCAAATAAATGTCCTCGATGCACATATCTTCACTGAAGAAGTTTCTATTTCACCGTATCTACTGCTTTCGGAACTAAATAAATATTTTGACACAAAACATTAACAAAATCCCACTACATGTTTCTAAATAATGAAACTGCTGAAATGTTGTTGTTCATAAAAAGGCTAAATTTAGTCACTCTTAATTAATTAATATCGATAAATATCGATCGTTTATACGATATCGATAATAATCGATATCGTATAAACATTACTGCAGTATGACAATCAGGAAACAAAATTAATGTTACTTTCTGTTTGTCCAATCAATCTAACAGAACTGATTTTTCACTGTTACTGAACTGTTATACCGAACTAATAGTATAACCGATCGGAATAGAAGCAAAATCGCAGCAAGCTTGGGAAACAGAAGTTGGCATGGAATTACACTTCTTACACAAGAGGCGAAACGCTTCGTTTGAAACTGTGGAATATCAACTTTGCTGTTCTTCTGTTTGACCGCTTATAGAAGGGCAAGGGTGTAATTAGGTCAGATAATTCGAGCGTACAAGAAAATATAACGAAAAAATGGAATGAGAGCTATTTTGTTGAAATCAACTTCATAGCCCATTATTACTTACATTATTACTTACTTACTTATTACAATGAACACAATATTACTGATATTTTTTTAAATTGTCACAAGGTTCAATGCATGGAAATGACAAAATGATAACAGCTGTTCAGTGATTATTATTCGTTCAAATGTACCTAATAAAATCGAGACATTGGTACAATTTTATCACTAAGAACCTGGAACAATTACCACTTTGCTCCATACTCTTAATCCATACGAAAAATCTATATTCTAAAAAGTACACACAAAATAACATATTCAATGCATTTCTTAACCTTTAACTGAATATAAACCAAATACATATAATATTGATAAAACTGAATATTTCAGCCATATAGTTTTAGCTAAAAAAGATCAACTAAAACTATATAAGTGAAGTAGCAAAAGGGTGACGTCAAAAAGCATATACAAGCCGTTACACGGCACGGGTATTGTCAGGTTGAAGTACCCGAAGTTTGAAGACGCTCCTTCATAGTTGAACATCATAAAACGAGCATCACTCACCGCCTCCGTGTGTATAGGATGTACTGCAAACAAGATGGCCGCCACGAAACTTGCGAACTCCGGCAGGAACATGGCGCACACCCTGCAACAACAAGTGGGTCACTCGAATGTTCAATGTGTCACCGTACAAAAGTTACGTCATCCATTACTGTTTAACGTACGGGTACGTAAACCCGACCGCTTGGACGAGCGACGTACGTTTCCGATTAGATATGTATGAATTGTACACAGTACCCTGGGCTGGGTCCACTTTCGTGACGTTTCCCTGTGACGTCACAGTGATTCTCACTATTACCATCTACTAATTTTTTCCTCCACTCGATCCGTCAAAAACTTTACTGCAGCAAATGAAACTCCCTAATAGATCTCAGGGTAAACGGGCATTCTACGATGCGATCGGTAACTTCTCAGTGGGACAACGGTGTATGTTGCTACAAAGTGCTCTGTAATTTCCAAGAGAACCCATGGGGTGGTACTACTTTACAGTTGAGATTACAACACGCAGCCGTATATCAAACTAATTGATGGATGGATTAATTAATAAATGGATGATCAACGTTAATCGATAGATTCCACTCGGCATACGAGTGCCTCAAAAATACCACAATGTTCCATTTTATTTTGGTCAAACATTGGTAAATTCCGATATGCGGTTAAATATTTCGAAGTATTTTGGGTACTCGAATTCTCGATGACTTGAGTGGTCCACTAAACATACTCGTATGCATTTACCAAGGCAAACTCAGTCCTATGCTCTCTTCATCTATTCACTCCGTCTATGTTACGTCCTTGCATATTGTATAAAGTAAGTGACTTTACCTTTATATGTCAATCCTAAATACGTCCCCGTCTAACAGAGAATTGTTCACAAATGTTGACCCAGGGATAGTGACCTAACTTGGGGGACATTTGGTTGCCACATTGATGGAAGAGTTCCGGGTTATGGATGACATAAGTCAGTCCAGCTTGCGTCATAATAAAGGACGGTGGGTGCTTTAGCAGGTTTCAGTTTTATTTACTTTTTATACAGTAGGCTGAAAATAAAGTTATCATATAATATCATCATACACAGTTTTGTAGGGAGTGGGGTGTTTGACTTAGAACAGGACCACCCCAAGTTTTCCCGTGGGAGTCGCAAAAGGCAAGTAGGAGCAAAATGGACAGGAGACAGGCAGCAGCACCAACCAGAATCTTACTTAATCATTGTAATGATGGTTTTACAACAGTGTATCATCATGCCCAAAAGTGGACTTATGCAGCCGATTATCAATCTACCTTTATCTTTCTGCTATCATAAATCTGCCTTCCAAGCGTGGCGTAATTATGACATATTACCTCAAGTAAACCTTGTTCAATGTAGCAATTTAAGATGGAGGCTCATCTACAAATGATGTCAGGAAGCTGACGGTGATGATGTAAATGGCATATTATAAATTACTCATCAATTTTACACTGTGGGGATACAGACAAAAAAGGAAAGCATTTATACCTATTAACAAGATAAAATATGTCACAAGAATCAGTCACGCAAATTTTTCTGCAAATTCCAACGTACTTGGGTAGGTAATTCCACTTAAAACAATCAATAGCTTACTGAACCGAGTAAGCACGAAGAAGTTACACTACGATAAATAGTAGAACAAAACCAGCTACGGCGTAGCATTTCCAGTTTTGTTGTGCGAGGTAAGTAGGCGAGGCGAGATACGAGCTACAGTTCGATTTAAAAAGTTGTGCACTCATTTTGTAGTTGAAAACATTTACACCGCATATAGTAATAATGAATAGTGCCTTTATGTATTTGTATTATGAACTTTTTAAAGGCCAATTTCAAAAACACTGGAGGTTAGACAGTATGTTTTTGTGTGTGTCTGCGTATGTAACTTGATATATTGTGAACCGATGTAATGATTATTTTATTGTTAATTAAAGATGATACATTTCAATGGTGGTCCCGTTTAAATTAGAATAACGTATTTCACACTTATGGGTGAAAGTAGGGCATGAATGTCCTTTATTAAAATTTCAGCCATTTTATTAAAACTCATAGATAGTAAGTAGTAACTTGCGTGGTCAAATAAAGTCAATTTATTAGTTTTTATTGAACTACTTTACTCTATTTTATGCATATCTACTATTGAATTAACATTTAGAGGTATATTGGCAATCGTGTGGATAATTTGACGTAATCATTTTTAGGTATGATTAGAATCATCCCAGTCAGTGGGCGGCGTGAATCAATTTAAATAAAAGTACAGATGACGGTAAGCAATGTCTGTAACATCAACATCTTAATGCGACTCCCAATCTGCTTACACAGCGTGATTGTGACTAAAATCGTTATCCATATCAAACATATCGTGTCGAAATATGTAAGAGACACATGTTTAACATGCTTAGTGTACTTCTGCAGCTGATAATGTTAGAAAAAAACATACGGAAACATTTTCAGTGACATCGTTACAGCGTCGCTGTTTTTTTCTCCAGTAACGTTATAAAATGGTTTTGAAAATTTAAAATATAACTCGGGGCTTACTCTTGGCGAAAACTCAATAAAATTGCAAATTGACAGATTTACGAGCGGGGCGAGCCGAGTACGAAAGAGGGGATGACTTTCATTATTATGAAATTAGCTTTCGATCGGAACGTTTATGAAAGACAGCGAAAATTACAGGGAAGTTGTGCTTGTATGTCAGTACATTATATAACTGACCAATGGAGGATGGCCATAACTTTAGAAGTATGTCGCGTCTGTATTGCGTCTTTTTCATGTTTTTTTATTCATCGTATTGTATTTAGTATTGATTGGTTTAAGCTATTTTTTATCCCGTTCAATCCGTGGTCAAATGAAAATTCGCGTGCAAACATTAGTAGGCATAAAGTTTCTGCGTTAATGCTGCCTACAATTATCATGAAAGATCATCGCAATTACGACTGTATCCCTAACATGTTAATTTTGTGAGTCTTCGGAACGATTATTAATTTTACTATGTACTATTTACAAAATTGAGGAAATATTCATAGACAATTGTAAAATGTAAAGTTGATTTTATTTATTTATTTTATTTTGGAAGCTTACAGCTATTTTTTTACAATATAAGTAATCTTATACGCATTCGCCAATTACAAGCTTCCACTTGAATAGAATGATTGCAATTTTTAAAGTATTTCAAACATTTTCATTCATGATAGAGTTATACAAATTCCAGGCCGGGGATCCGGACTAACGTACGGAATTTTCGTACGTAATGTAAATGAAACGTATATTTTCACATTATTATTTTAATAAAGTTGATGTTCTCGAATGGGGTTTTCTTTGCGAAGTGTGGGTGACTGCACGAGTGTCAATAATTGGTCAAAGTTTGTACAGTGTGGTGGCCACACGATGGGCGGGCGGCCCGTGTCCCAACTACAGTAAATGCCATTGAGTACTGTAAATAAATTGAGGGAATCCTGACCATCTTTGAACAAGTAAACAACCATATCACTGTAAATGAAACAATAATTCGGTTATAATCGAAAATAACTTCATTTTATTTTTGACTGAAAAGGTAGGTCAGTTTATCATTAGGTTCAGGATTTCGTCAAGACTTTCAATCCAGTTTTATATTTCAATTTTAAATGCAATTATTTCTTCTGCGATTCACTGTCCACATTTGTCTAAGCACTCGATAAAACTAAATCGTTCGCGATCCCCACATAACTATTCGGGTCGGCAACTACAATTCGACCAACAACTAATTGAGAGTAACGCCAAGGCGCCAAGGTGTTCGCGACGACTAACTTTTACCGGAATTAAGGCACTCGTTAGCGACTTTTTGCGAAACTCGCGAAATCTCTCGCCAGAGTTAGAGGGAAAACATTTACAGATAGTTTGTTTCGGGCGAGATGTAATGAGGCTCCCTGGGAGATGTGTACGTACATTTTCTTGCTTCTTATGTAATATAATCTTTTTTGTGTCTGGCTGATATTGGTCATAATTTTGTTATCTTGGATTCTTTTACACGGTTCTGTACCTAATAGAAGTTACTTGTCAATCTATTTGTCTGACATTATGTATAGACCTTACTTTTTCCTTTTCTAGCTGGAAAAGTTCACACCTAAATTAGCCTCATTTATTGATCCTAATTTACTTGAGGCGTCAGAGATTTCCATCTTTGCATTCAAGGTCTTTATCGTCACTTACCATCAGGTGTGCTAAAGGACAAGTGTGAGTCAATTGAACATTAAAAAATGTATTTAATGCACGGGAATTGGCTGTTTGGTAGTATGAGATCGCTGTATGATGCCACTGGTAAATATATGGAAGCTGATCTTTTCGAAGAATTTCCACACAGTGCAGCACACCAGCCACGAACCAGCATTGAGCGATTTTTTCCCTTTGAGAGACTATGCAAAAAAATCCGAATTAAAATTGTTTTACCATAATAATGTTCAATTAGAAAACGGTATTTTACGTTTTGTGTTCATAGTATATTCGTTGTGGTTTTGTATTTAGTAGCTGATGCATCATTTTAATTAGTTAGATTAGTTTAGTATTAGTCAAGGCCTATCTGAAAACCAGCGCTGCAATTACTCTGTGGTTGTATATATTTAGTTTATAAATTTCTTTCTTTCTTCTGTTCAATAAATTTATTTTTCTGTCTTTTTTTGATCGTCACTTACCATCAGGTGCGATAAAGGTCAAGTGCAAACCCGTCATACATTAAAAAAAGAAAATACATGAACGGACAAATATTATTTCAAACAAGCATTCCGTAAACAGGTACCTGACCTAAGTGCAGTCCTCATACACTTTAGAACTGCCGCCCAGCATAGTTACATCTGACATCATGTAGAAGACAGCACTTTGATAGTGTTCCATAACTTCCAAGATCTCACTACACGTGTCCGTGAGAGGAGCTTCTGGAAAGCTTTCAGAGCACGCCTTGACAGACTTAGAAAATAAAATTTCAGCGAGCCAATGTTGCTAAAGTAATAACGTGCTCTGTTACTAGAATTAAAGTTTGGTCCAGCTCGTGGTTCACTCTGAACCATGTACTCAAATACTTGGATGGATAAAGTTTTGTTCCTTGAATACAGTGTTATTGTTTAGTAAGGTGAACATGTAAACATTTGATGTGGTAGTTTTATTTATACAAATTACTGTGAAGTTTAGCAAATATGGCCGTACTTCCTTTCCTCTGTGGTCTAAATTCTTATGATGCCTAATTTAGGTAACCAATACATTAATTGTTATTATTATTATTTGATCGGTCCCGAGCCACTTGCATTTAGCGACTTTCCGCGACCTTAACAATCTAGTAAGGGGACGGCCCGGGAGACGCTTCCCGGTACGTGGTCACCACTCGAGAACCTTTACTCTCCGGTGGCTTGGAACGGGTCAATGTGGCATACATTTCCCGGTTGATTATTATTATTATTTGAACATGAGTGGCGCAGTCCTGCATGTCACTGCGACTTTACTAGATCTATTGTGGTGTATTGTGATCCTCTATGGATTAAATCACTTCCCCGGGGTTAATTTTACATTATTTAGTACTCTATTGTAAAAGATAGATTTTATTGTAGAAAGGAAAGTATTTATTTTCCATTTCGTTTCTGTCAGTCGAAATAAAATAATTGTAACTAAAGATATTTGAAAATGTCTCATTACAAGTTAAAAAAAAGACAATGCATCGATCAATGTCAAACAGTGTAATCGGCACAAGTCGGCACAGATCTACTTTTACCAACCAGTAGCTAGTACTAGTTCCAATACAAATGAAACCCTCTAAAACCTAAACATAAGAATAGTATTTGATTGAAATATAGGGATCCACATCCTAACAAGTACAATAACGCTGTAATTGGCGTAACAGATGCGTTTGCGGCCGACAATCGGCAAACCAATCAATCACATTCGACGCGGCCGTATTTATGACCGACGGCGTCGTGGGGGCGAGCGAGGGGACGGGATGATGGGGGAGGGGGTTTACTGAACATGTCTAATGCTGTTAGAAAAACGAGCGGGAAGAAATACTAGAGAAAGATATTTCCTTGCTTATACATCTGTTTTATGTATATATACGAAATTACGAACGTTACAGTATTGTTATTACGTCTTGATTATTATTATTATTATTATTATATATTTGTGTCAGAATGAAGAGTTTTATATTCAGTTTGAAACAGCATTGAGTTGATTTTTTATGTCCGCCTGGCTAGCTATTACCATGTTACCTATGTCTGCCGCCAAAAAGCAGTGTTGAATAGCACTGTTGTGTTCCGGTATGAAAGGTCAGGAAGGCCACACATAAGTGGTGCGAGTCCCGGCCTGCAAGCTGGAGACCTTCATGAGGGAGGACTTCTGGCCGAAGGGCGTGGTGTACCGTTGCTTCAGAGGAAAGATTGCGACCAACACCACCAGAGCGGCACCAACGTGCCATACATAGTAAATGTGCAAGTGTGTAGAATATTATTGTAGTGTGTAGTAGTTTATGTATTTTATTGTATTGTATATATACTTATGGGTCATTGTTACTTGAAATAAATGAATAATAATAAAAAAATAAACCCCTTATTCATTTTTAAATAAAGTGTAGGTAAGTACGGGGATCTTTCACAGGCTTCATTTCATTCTTTATGCAATTTTAAGTGCACTGCGTATTCTATGGTTTTATGCACAATGCCACCCACGGGTTTGTCTATGTGGAAATTTCTCATGATACTTTAACTACACCGTTGGAGGAATCTATGTTTAAAATTTAAGTTTTTAATCCTATTTATTGGTTTGGGCTAAAATAATATTATTCTGTTATAAATATTAAAGGAAAGTAAATTTTACTTTAAAAAATTTACAATGTGTATTTATGTTTTGTATATCGTATTTAATTCAGGTTTAAAATCGATTTAGAAAATATTCGAAATATTACTTATTTGAAATGAACATCCGATTAAATGACATGATCATAATTTACATAGAAATCGGAAGATAACATACCAGCTGTTTATTTTTGCTTCAGTCAAATAATAACCATAGAATAGATAAACTGCTTTACTCTTTCATTGTTCATTTGCACGCCATAGCGAGAGTAGATGCATGCAAAGTTTTCCGGCAATCATTTGAACGGTTATGCCGTCGAAGTGAAACAAACAAGTACTTGCTTGTTTTTTGTGTGAATGTAGACTTGGGTAGAGAGTGTGTGGTTCGTAAATAACAACCCAGATCCATCGCTCTCCGAAAGAAAACAGGAAGGTAGCGTAAACAAAAGCACAGAGTTTTAATTACCAAATGGCTTAATTGTATCTCAGGAACGATACCACGCCATTATGATTAAATTAATTACAGAATATAATTAATTACTCATACGCGAAGATAAGACAAAAGGGTCGGTGTAATTACTTAGAGAACGCGGCCGGGAGTTTGTTTCACTTGTTTGTATTGATGTGTTGTTTTAGGATGTGACGTCATTGTTAATAATAATTGTTGTTCTAGTCTGTCTTGGAATATGATCATCCACGCCCAGCGGGGATGCCGTAAAATGCAACAAAAGAAATGCATCAATAGCGTACAGTGGCACCCGCATTCGCTCTTTTCTACGTTTATCCACAATTATAGAATGATTTCCAAAACCGTGCGGTTTATGGGTGAACTATATGCAGAAGACCTACAGCGCTTTGCGAGACCTTTGCTTTAATTTGTTTAATTATTTTAATGTAATTTTTTTAATTCAATTTAATGTATTATTATTATAGTATAGTATTTCTAGTTCACATTCAAAGCAACTAAGGAAAATACATGTCAAAACGAGTCACAAGTAACATACAGCTAGTCTCTTAAGAAAAGTATTAGAACCTTAGAAGAACTCAAATATCATTTTCGTGAAATCCTCAGGTTTAGTCCTTTTTAAGTACCTTACCGGCTAGAAGTATGTGATTATCTTTTAGTATTCGAGTATAGAGACTCGAGTTACGAGAAGGTAGGATAAATTTCAGGTAATGCCGGTCCCGTTGTAAGATGTTTACCGTTCACTGAATTAATAATGTGTTAAAAGCGCGCTCCAAGAGTTACTTTTTGCCACGAAAAGCTTCATTCATTTTAGAACGTAAATGCTTCTAGACATATATGCGTCTCTTTACCTTTGAGATAGAACGTTGAAAGACATTCTGAAACGATAAAACAATCTACATTTAACTGTTTTAGTGAATCGCTCAGAATATTCTAACTGTGTTAGATTGCTACATATAGTAGTTTTAGTACTACATAGTTAGGTATGTCTTTAGATTTAGTAGATAATCGTACTTATTTTAGCTATAGTACTTTATTTCATGATTAGTGTTATGTATAATGAACGGCAAATTGAGATAGACAGTAGTTAATCGTACCGGGCGGACAGGCACGAGAGTGGTCCTATCAGGCATTTTTTTAGGGTTCCGTACCCGTAGGGTAGAAAACGGGACCCTATTACTAAGACTTCGCTGTCCGTTCGTCCGTCTGTCCGTCTGTCACCAGGCTTTATTTCTCCTTGATACATAGTTGAAATTTTCACAGATGATTTATTTCTGTTGCCGCTATAGCAACAAATACTAAAAACCAGAATAAAATAAATATTTAAGAGGGCTCCCATACAACAAACGTTTTTTTTACGTGTGATGTGACATACTACTAGTGTCATTTAGTGCCATACTCGTCTACTACTGCTACTGCAAAACTAAATTGTTAACTAAAATCGAGGCGCATTCGTTAGAGGATTGTTCGGTGCATATTATTATTTATGGTTTTCCGTATTTTAAATATCCATATTCTATACGGAACCCTTCGTGAGCGAGTCCGACTCGCACTTGGCCAATTTTTTTCATCTGACGCGGAGAACCCTAAAAAATCCTGATGAAAAAGAGTAGTGATAGTAGAGTAGAAAGGAACCCTATATGGTTCTGAGTAACAAATGATAGTTCATATACGTTTGTTTATTTATACAATTATGGATTTAATTAATCAGATATACAATACAACTTGTATTTATTTATTTTTTATTGAAAACAATAATTCTCATATTTTTTGATATTTATGAAATTTTAATCGACACTAGACACCTAAATTAGGCTCCGACTGTGCCTTGTTAGTTTCTCGCATTTACTCTAAAACAAAGTATTTGAAATCTACAACTAATCAACATTAAATTTCAAACTAAAAGACGATTAAGACGAGATGATTAACAAAATGTTGACCAAAACCAACATAGTACAAAACACGTGTTTCCAGCTCCCAAAATCTATTGCAACAATTGCGCGTTTTCTGACGCCCGCAGCAATGTTTCAACCAGCAGCAACCATTCTCGGACTGCGACGATAACAATTAGAGCTCGAAAATCGTTAATAGGATTAAGGGAGCAAATTGGATATTGAGCATAAGCCGGGCTAAGTTCGCGGTGGACACAGCAAATATCCGTAATTAGCAGTAACTAAGAGGATCCGGCGACCCGTTGCCTGATTAAAACTGGCTTAACTTGGAGCAGTTTGCGTGCCGTCCGGTGCAAGCCCCTGACTACTTATTGAGGGTTTAAATATACAGCAGATTAACGGTATGTGTTGGAATATCGTATTAAAGTGTCGTTGAGTTTTGTCTTTTGTTTGTTATCTGATACGGCTGTTTTTAGAGCTGAAAGCAATAGAAGTCTGGATTCTGTCTCGTGCTTTTGCAGAAATTACTTGATATTGGGCACGATGTTCAGGCGACTACTCAAAGATATGGAAAGAGGTTAATGTTTTTCAATAGTAGTTACACGTTCAACTTCGTGATCCAATTTAAACCTTATGTTTACAGTACATTTCAGGTTTTATCTACAACTAACGAAATAAGGAAAGATCACCGGAAAGTGCTCAACATACTTGTCAGTTCTTAACCTCATTACCTTCTTTAAGGTATATTGTTGTTTCTATTCACTGCCACAATCTCTTTAACCTTTATTATTATTATTCATGTTTCATATATAAACTTACTCTAGACTTCTGCACCGTATACACTTATCTATTATATTTATAATCATTATCTGTATTGTAATATATTTCTTTATTTAAACGTGATGCTTGCTTAGTTAATATTGTAAAACCTTTCTCTAGCTCTTTTATAATTATAATTTATTTAAACCTTAGCGAGAATGTTTATGGCAGCAGATTGATTTATTATTGTATAATTTAATTTATTTGAGTATAAAATATTCTGTTCTCTGTTATTTCTCCAAAACTGAAAATAAATAAATAAATAGAGCACGGAACCCTCGGAACGCAAAGTCATCTCCCACTTTACTTGTTTCATGTTATCGTATCAACACAAATTAAAACAATTCAAAGCAAGGATCACAAGAACAGGTCAGAACTTTCAAATGTAGATGACCTAGATCTAGAATCATTTCATCATCATCATCAGCCGGGAAACGTCCACTGCTGGACATAGGCCTCCCTCATGGTACGCCACATCGACCGGTCCCGAGCCACCTGCATCCAGCGACTCCCCGCGACTCTAACCAGGTCGTCGGTCCATCTAGTAAGGGGACGGCCTGGTAGACGTTTCCCGGTACGTGGTCGCCACTCGAGAACCTTTACTCCCCACCGGTTATCGGTTCTTCGAGCGATGTGACCTGCCCATTGCCACTTCAGCTCACTGACTCGTCGAGCTATGTCGGTGACCTTCGTTCGTCTACGGATTTCCTCATTCCGGACCTTATCACGTAGAGAAATTCCGAGCATAGCTCGTTCCATTGCTCGCTGAGTGACTTTGAGCTTGTTTATTCGGCCCACAGTAAAAGACCACGTTTCGGTTCCGTATGTCATCACTGGCAACACGCACTGATCAAAGACTTTTGTCTTTAGACGCTGAGGTATTTGGGACGAGAAGATATGCCGTAATTTCCCGAACGCTGCCCAGCCGAGTTGGATTCTTCGGTTGACCTCTTTATTATTTGTTGAATCATTTATCTCTATCCAATTAAATCGTCTTTAACAAATTAGTTTATTCAAGAGAGCTAACCACAGTTAATGAACGAGCACATTCACTCAGATGAATCCATACATTTTTAACCTCGTTCCAGCTCAAGCAGAATCAGAATTCGAGGAATCCATCAAAAATTCCGTTTCGCATAACCATTAGCGATTAAAAGCGACGCCATCTGCAATACTCAAGTTCGGAAGGCTCACTCATTACTTTGGAGAGCGTAAAAAGCGAATTAAAACGCTATCGGGGTAAACAGGCCGACATCAGAAGTCGAAACCGGGCGATAGGTCTGTACATCGCATTGAATAATTGAGTGCCGTCCGCCGCGCCGGTTCAAATGACTGCATTATTGAGTCCTAACAATTAAAAGTTTCCCAATTCAATTAACAATTAAGGGTTAACGACGCAGCTGCCGATGATTGTACTTTCATATTAATTAATTTCAACTTACGCGAGTATAGACGGAATCTATAGAGGAACTTGTAGGCTCTACGGCTCGACGAAATTTTAATTAAAACCTTTTATTAAAGCTTAAGCCGCGCGCCCTTAGTTTGTACACGAAACGGGTGAAATGTAAGAATTAATTTTGAGCTAGTTTAATTTGGAGAGGTCGACCCACACGGGCCAAAGGTTTTCGATCAAAGAAATATGAGCGGATTAAGATTGCGGCGAGAATAAACACGAGTTAGCCAGCTAACCAACAAATACTTAGCTTACAATAATATAATTTTTCATCACGATCATCGGTATATATATCATCGATATACTATTGGTCAGTCTTGTCAGGCAGATTGAGAATCACAGTACGATATTGTTGTTACATAAAGCATGTTTATCACTTTAAGGCAAAGGTTTTAGTAACGGTATATGGTTCGTGAACCACAAAGTTCTATCGCGTAGATGAACCACATACACTTAGTGACGTCATTTGCAGGCGTGAAGCCAAGTCTCGTTCAGAAACACTTAGCTCCCCAGCACCACGTGGGCTTTAGGGCCTATTCCTCCGTTTGAACCGTTCCGGGCGTACTTAACGATCGAACCCTGATCAAATATTGACCTTGATAACTTTTGTTACTCACAGATAAAGGGCTCACCACATTTGTTATTCGGTTCGAAACATTTTCAAATTTAATACGCCGATTTTAACTGTATTTTTTATGCGCAGGTCCCGGGTTCGGCTCCTTGTGAAGGCCTGTCAGTAATCGGGTTGGTTTGTGGTACATTATAAGCCCGCCTGGCTGGCTACCACCATGTTATATAAGTCTGTCATCAAACGCAACTTTAATAGCACTGTTATGTATGGTAACAAAGAATAATCTGGAGTTTGAAGCTTCTTATCATTAGATAACATCAGGTGAGATGCCTATAATTTTTTTAAGTTTAATTAAATAAAAGATTTAATTTATTTATTCATCATCATCAGCAGCAGATACCGGGTAACGACCACTACTGGACATAGACCTCCTCCATGTGATCCAGTGACTCCCCACGTCCTTTACTAGATCGTCGGTTCATCTAGTAAGGGGACGGCCTGGTACACGTTTCCCGGTACGTCGCCACTCGACGACTTTTACTTCCCATCAGTTATCTGTTGGCCTGCCCATAATTATGTACACTAGCATACAAACTAGGCCGAGCCTGTGTCTTGGGTGCAAGTTTCGTCCAATGACGTGTTAACGAATTCCAAAAATTTTACTATTTTGACAACGCTACATTAGGCCGGTATGGATAAATCTTCTGATAGGATTTGGTACAATGTGAGTCAATACATACGTGATAATAAATTAGTAAATTTTATAAATACCCGCACCAACATTCGTCACTTATTTTATTTAATATATGGGCGACCGAGCTTTGCTCGTAGTTATTTAAAAACAAACAAAAACTTTATTTCTGCCCCTGGTTAGCCATAAAGAGTGGAACTATTTGCCACAAAAAAAAACACACACAAAAAACAAAAATAAAAGCAATTTTCCAACCGGGATTTGAACGCGGATATCTCGGACGGAATGACACGTGTGAACCACTCGGCTAAAGTGATAATGTTTGACAGCGTGAAATTACCCATCATATTTTGCGTCGAATAATGCGAAGAAAAAAACGCATGAAAACTCGAAAACGCGCATTTTCCCAGACATGAGACTAATCTAGATTGATTTTTCGCCCCCGAATACCTCCAAATACCAAATTTCAGCGAAATCGCATCGCATACAAGAATAGGCTATTTGACTGGTTTTTTGGATCAATCTCATATTATTCAGTAGAGTTTAAGGAACCCAGAAAAAGTTGTATTTTTCAATTCTGGTACATATTTACTGAAAAATGTTGAATTAAAAATTCAATATTTAATGAGCGCGCCAAAACGCTAATTTGACAATATGGGTCTGCGATGGCTTCGGTGACGTCACTTGCCTGTACTATAATCGGTGGTACATGTCACCCACATACATTTGTGCAAACAAAAGATAAAAGTGCAGTTAAATTTACATGAACAGAGTGATTTATATAAATGTTATTATACTTACTTTGCTGTCTTCACATTTTTTAGCTCCGAAGCATAAAAATCGGGATTATTTTTGAAAAATAATCCGACCATGATTGCGTCGACTTGGGGCAAGTTTCTGCTGTCTGCTTTCACAAAATCGTTGTCCATAGTGAAAGTACTTGATAAAATTTTGCGAATAAATCACACAAAAACAATACTGAACGCAGGAAAATATTATTTAAAAATTTTCGAAAGCTATCATTACAAGCACGTGAACAAGTTTACAGGCCAGTGACGTATTCATTAGACAGACCAATCAGGACCGTTTTGTGTCACGTGACAAACATCAGAAAATATGCATTTTTATTTACGGATTTTTGAATGAATAAATTATTATTTTTAATTTCCGATAGTAAATTACCATTCTTAAACTTATAATACATACTGATTACATTAATTAAAATTTTATTTTTAACATGGTCAAATAGCCTATTGTTCGTTTAAAGGTATTAGATTAACAATGGCTAGACGACAGTTAGAACACACGAAGTGTGAACTCAAACAATATTTTTTTTTTTTTTTTGATTTGACATGTTTTCTTGACATTATTTGGACAATTCAATTTTTTTGCATTTTAGTTAGTACTTTATTATTTCTATTGAGTTTGCATGCCTCTTTAGGTAAAATATGCGTACTTATTTAAAATTTATGTAACATCTGTTTTCACCATATTTTAAGCAAAATAAAGATTATTATAATATTGAGTTTTATTCCTGCACATCGAAAAAAAATCTAAGCCAGGTTGGCTCAAGCCAAACAGAGTGAGTCCTCAATAGAAGCTCTTTCATTTATTGATATGACCTGCCGTATATCATGCTGTGTTTTCTTGCTTATATGTACTTATTTGACAAACTTTTTCTTATTTGTAGAATCAAGTTTTTATAATAAGGACCTAAGTAAATAAGACAGCCTGTTTTTATTGAGGGGACTAAAGGGATTTCGTCTACGAAGCAACTTGTAAAACAAACAAGGCTGAGCTTTACTAAAATATTAAATAGAAAAGCTTTTGATCTTAATGGATGACGAAAACTCATTATGAAACCTTCATTTCAGTATTTATATTTCACTTTTATATTCCTTTTTACTATATTTTTTCATTAGAAACTAATAACTTATGATTTAGAAAATGTATACGTAGATTAGTAGTAGCAGAATAAATGAGAATTAAAAACAAACTAGTTTTATACACAAATACGTATGCTTAAGCTTTTATAAATATGAATATCGATACGATACTGAAGAAAATACGGAACCGTGACGTGGTCCTTTAAAGTTGGCCGAATAAACAAGCTCGAAGTCTTTCAGCGAGTTATGGAACAAGCTATACTATGAAATCTGTAGACGAACTGAAGTAACCAACAAAGCCCGACAAGTCAGTCACTCGCAGATCAGATAACCGATGGAGAGTAAGTTCTCGAATGGCAATCACATCACAGAATTGTATTACAACGTACAGAACGGACGTTCTCCGCCACCCACCGATCAGTGATACTTCACCTCTCCCGCACTTCTCCCCTCTCAATGGTTTGTGGGGGTTTTGGGGGGAGAAAAATCGATCTAGATTAGTCTTATGTTGGTGTATCGTCGCTAATTTCACACTATCGGACATACGCATCGTTTACAAGCGGCCAAGGCGCAATATTGACAATCACAGGTCAGGGTTCAAATCCTGACAAGATACAAAGTTTTCACTTCTTTTTTTAGTTTTTCTTTGTTTTTAAGCCAAATTAAACCTCACCTCACCCATATATTATAGTTTATTTACGTTGTCTGGCAATAAATGATTTACTACTACCGTCCAATAGATGGATTGATGATCTAAAGGTCCGTGTTCAGATTAAAGTAGTAGTAAACTAACGCACCTGTAGTATAGTAGTGAGACTAGTGCATGGAGCAGCAGGTTGACGAGGTGGTATCCGGCGGGCTGCAGGCCGTGCACCGCGTAGTTCCATCTGAACGTCAGCACCGTCAGTGGTCGGTACGACTTGTGAGACTGTTCCTGAAACAACAATACAATCACATTAATTTACATTAAAACAACTCTGTACCGTAAAAGTTTTTTCATCATATCCCCAAAAATATACAATAAATTACCAATTACCTAGAGAAAGGAGAAAAACTTTATGCGTTTAAAAGTAGACTATTTAAATATCTGACAGAAAAATCTTACTAATCTCTTATGTCCTTTTTTTATTGACTCTAGCATTAATTACATAATATAGCTTTAAAAGTAGATACAAATATGAAGAGATTTTAATTACAACTTCTATACAACTTGTTATTACTGTAATAATCATGTCATATGTCTGCTAGACTAAATTTTTCTGTTCGTACCATACTATTAATCTAAGTTTAATAAAATAAATAAATTGAACTGATTTAAACTGGCCAAAGTGATTCAAACAGAAAAAAAAACATTCTAATACAATTGAATGAGTTTGTGACGTGCTTTACCATGTGACCATCGCATGTCAACGCGGTCAAAAAAGAGACATGATGACCTTTTATATAAATTAATAACGAAATTTCTTCTTCGGATATATGAATATAATACATCTGTTTTAAAATTAATATTTCATATATATTTTAAAATTTATCTGTAACTTATTTGTAGTCGAATAAAATGGACACGTAAAGAATCGTAGCATGATGCTACGTGCGTAGCATGATGCTACGTGCGTAGCATCATGCTACGAATACTAGTACGACGTTTAGAGCAAGAACTAAGAGTGAAGAGAGAAAAGAGATTGTTATATTTTATTTTAAAGTGTTGTATTGTTGGCGTGTTTCAGCAAACACATCATTTTTTCAGCAGATTTATCACGTTCCAATGTCAGTACTCAGTCAATCCAAATCTAAGACCATGCTGTCTTTTATATTGTAGAACTAAAATAGCTGGTTACTTAGAAAATCTACAAAGAATAAATACCAACAGGCATATCACGTGATTTATTAAAAAATGAAATGAGATTTTCACTCCAAAAAATAAGGCATAGACTTTCCTGAAGTTCACGTTAAGACTTTTTTTATTAACTTAACATTTTTGCTATCAAAACCACTTTGTACGCAAATTAACAAATAAATCAACCAAATACACAAGAGAAGAAGAAAAAGCCGCATAAAAAGCAAGAGTCTCATAAAGTTGATTCATGGTCTAACAAAATTAGCAAGCGGCTCGGCAATGTACCTCCGTGCTTCTTTAAATGAAATTCCATGTCAGATAGTAGGTGGCTGGTAGCATAATGGCGAACATTTATCATTGGTAATATGCGAGAGCTAATAAATATCGTACGTCAAAACTTGTCCAATGCTTGCTTAGCGCGGCGTGCGTACATGTATCATGGAACACTAGAAACAAACTTATTACCTGATAGACCATAGAGGTTTGGTACCTTTGGGAAAGTCCTATGTTCAGCAGTTAACGTTTGCCGAATGATGATTTTAAATCATATCAACCATATAAGCATGTGATAGTCGTGAATGGCGACTTAAAAAGCACAGGATCTATATATGCATCAATATTTCAATGAGTAGAAGGAACTAACATCATTTAATGACTAAGGGCCAAAGGTATTAAAAGGTATTCGCCTTTCATTGGAACGCGCGTTTACAGTTGCTTTATTCCATGAATCGCGGACCGCTTCATTGGCATGTATAAAAAGCGCCGTGTGCTGACACTAACTGAATTATTGGGGCGTAAAAATATATATTATCGTTTTTTTTGACGAGTATTAATGCGATTTTATAATAGTTAGCCGTATAAAGGATCTAATATTTATTTCCGAACTAAGCCCCTCATAATTTATTACAGCGATAATTATTTCCCATCAGAATTATTGTCAGGGACATTCCGTGGATGTAAAGCTACCCTAAAAGGGGGCGACCCTCTGCATGGCGTCGCTTTCATCCGCCAAACCGAAACAAATTGATGTGTTATGATAAATAATTGTAGCCCCGGCCACAGCAGACGTGTTAGCCATTACTGCGACATAGGGTAGCAATGTGCAGTAGGCACAGCTGCGAGAGCTACTCTGTAAAATAATGACAATAATGGCAACGAATTGCCATGATTGCCACTGTATGCCGATTTGATGGGTTGCCACTTCCACAGGAGTAGTCATCAGTCAACCGTCAAAAATCTGAACTCATTTATTAATATGATCTCATGTAAAATTTTTATACATTTAAACGAGCAATTCTTGTACATATCTCGGATACGGCTCCAACGATTTTCATGAAATTTACTCGTAGTATGCAGAGGGTTTAGAAGGCGATAAATCGATCTAGATTAGTCTTATGTCTGGGAAAAGGCATGTTTTCGAGTTTCCGCGCGTTTTTTTCTTCGCATTATTCGACGCAATATATATATAGATTGTCGTATGTATATTATTTTATTATATATCCCCAGGAAAGGCAATGGTCGTTAGACCTACAGCCATTTATTTAAACTATTCCATATTCTTAGCTTTTTCTAGGCCAAGGCCATTATTGCTCTTTGCTGTTCTTTATTGTTCTTAATAAAATGTAAAATGACCAAATTTTATCACGAAATCCGGATTTTTTCAAGGATTACAATGGTTAGCCTTTATTGTACCAATATTCAATGTAAAGAATATCTCTATAGATATAACCGGTGTGCATGAGATGGCCTTTCTTTGGAACAAAACGAGCAAAACTCTCAAATATTTGATTAATAGTATTCAAAACAATCGACCAAGAGCGAGTTGGATTCGCACACGAAGGGTTCCGTACCATTATCTATAAAACGGTTAAAAAAGTATGTTCTACGGGAGCCCCCTTAAATATTTTTTATATTTTAATTTAATTATGCATTTTTAAAGTCAATATGTAGCTTAATATGTTGTGAAAATTTCAACTATCTAACTATCACGGTTCATGAGATACAGCCAGACGCACTGACGGACAGCGAAGTCTCAGTAATAGGGTCCCGTTTTTTAGCCTCTGGGTACGGAACCCTAAAAACAACGACAGCATTGAATACATTTTCATGTGTGAGCAACCCTAGTCTGTGGTGACGTCAAAGGAACCACGTCACGCCCGCGTCAGCGTCGGTGACGCGATGAACCGGAAACGCTTTGTGTAATTTGTCTACGTTACGCTAAAACGGTTTCGGCAACGCAAAATATGTGCGCGTCAAATACATCATTGATTTCGTACAGTTGAGTAGAAACCTCTGGAAATTCTGCTCAAATTTATGTAAGGTCACGTTCGTTCCTCTAGTCAAGTATTAGCTCTTATAAGAAACACCAAGTTTAGTACAGATTAACCACACTGACTGCGAAGTAATCGAGTCTATATATGCTAAGCCCAAATACCGATAATACTTATTGATGGAAAAAATGGCCCATCCTATTCCTGTCAAGTAGTTTCCATTCAACCTTACCAAATCTACGTTGATTTAGTTTACTATTATTGCCGTCTCAAATATACAGCAATACTCATTGCTAAACAATATACATTTTACATTATATACTCGTATTTCAAAGGTCAATAAAGATGCCAGAATTTTGGTTAGTTACTTCCAAAACATTCAAAGCAAAGCATTACAATACTTTTATTACAGATTCATCATCTCTTTCTAAAATTCACATAGAACACGCCCATTTATTAATTCAACGCCGTGTTTCGAGACGAGAACAACTACATTGTGATGTTATAACAGAGTTAGAAAGGACGACACAAAATTCGATATTAATGACTGAAACAAGAGAATGATAACCGTGTAGCTCAGGGGTTTACTTATAATGCCGTACCATGATAAAATTTGTCAACAATCTACCCTCCGCATGAAATCTGAGAATAATTATGGAAATATCCTTCCTTGCGTAATATCATGGCAGAGGATCAGCGCCACTGGCGTTTGAAGTGATGTACTCGGATGGGGTTCGGTTATCATTCTTTGCCTAGGGCGACAAATGTACATTTTTGAAGAATTTTAAAGCTATTGAGATGTTTGTTCCAATGGAGCCACTGAGCATCCACGAACACGGAAACATGAAAATGTAAATCACATTGAAGAATTAACTTTGCAGTCGAGAAAATATTATCCCTACGTCTCGATCTATGTTTCAACTGCAAATGTATGTTTGTAATGGTATAAAGGGTAATTTTTGACTAGATATAATTTTAAAAACTGTGGATTTCAGTTTTGTTTCTATATTTGTGTTACCCGACCTTGCTTATGTAGACTTGATTTTTTACGACTTCAAGAATGAGTGTTCACTTCAACTTGAAAACTTCAACATGAGTTCTTGAGAAAAATGCGAGACCCCAGACACACAGACGGACAACGAAGTGATCCGATAAAGGTTACTTGTTCCTTTTGTGGTACGGGGCTCTAAAAACAATGCCACTATCAAATTCTTATAATAATAACAGTATACGTTACTTTAAAAGGAATTCTTTAAAATTTAAAAATTTATGTATGTATCCTCTGGCAGCAAAGGGATTGAAATTATGCAAACGAAATTAACACATTTTACGGCGTAAAAGGTAGTGTAAAATAAAATCATTGAATGAACTCCAAAATTTGCATTTCTCGAATGTTATTAACGTTGAAGAACTACGCATCCAAATCTGAACTGTCTGCCTGACCGCGATAGAAATTTGTTTACGCTCTCCCCTATAGCTGGAATTTGAGAATAATTGGGGATACATGTCTTTCTCGTCCCGACGTCGCCAGAGGAGGTTTACGTAATTCCATGCTTACGTAATTGCCTATTACGAGGGAACGTGGGTTATTGCAATCATGTGCACATACATACTATTTATATGTGTGGGTTCACTTGCATGTTTCGACGAAGGTTTGACTACGGACCTTTCCTACTTCCCGTGGGAGCTGTTCGACGAGAATAAAAGCCAATATTGGACATCTTACAACATTGCTTAAGACGACTTACGCGTACATACTCCTTCCTTAAAATACGACGTTGTTTTTATCATTATCTAGAACGCATGCGGTGAATTTCGATGTCAATAAGTAAATAAATAAATATTGAAATAATATTTTGTATCTGATTATTTTACTTTTGTATTTAAATTGGTGCTTTAGTCTGAATTTTTCTGCGTGAACTTCAGGTACAGATACGATACCATGGAAACTACAGGTCTAGCGTTTAACTGAGTCGGTTCCTGAGGTATGGTTGCGGCACAGGGAGGAGTGTTTTCAGAGTGTCAGACGACCTAATTATGCTTACAATCGCGATAAAACTAACCTATATTTTTCTTCGACCCTTCGCTATCTCTATACAAAATCAAGTCACTCTGACTGTCAGTTACAACTTGAAAAAAGAACAAACGAACGCACTTAACACATTACATAGGTACGTATGGATTAGAATTAAGCACAATATGTACCACGCTGTGACAATACCATTTATTATAAGTCTATCTAAGTAATCTAACGCTACTGGATTTTTCTGCATGAATTTTTTTCATACTTAGATTATAGGAGACCAATAGACAAAACTTTCTAATGTTTGTATGACAGCGTACTACCTAAATGTTATTTACCCTCAACTTCTTGTTGTCTGCTGTCTTGTAAAAATCTAACGGGACTAGATTTTTACTAATAACTTATTAGTAAATGACGGATTGTGTACTAACGTTTGTTTTTCATTTGGCGAATTACTCGTGCGAAGACAGGATAGATGTCTTTTATCTGTAGCGTAGCATCGTTATATAATCTGTAGTTTAATACATGTACAAATTCAAATTAACTTGATTGTACAAGTATATGATTTCAAATTAAGAACTCGCCAAGATTCTAACTTGTACTTATGCAATTCTTTTACCAAGCCTCAAACGTTTTACTTTCCGCCAAGGCTTAATAGAACCGTTTCAGAGAGCTCAAAGGCCAACCTCAAGTCAGTACACATGTTTTCATATCCTCTTTTCGCTTGTTTTCTCTAAAAAGGGAAGACTTAAAGAGTCGCACCCAAAGAGCTGGGGCGGAAAAATCGCCCTGAGCTAGGTCGCCTTTGACTAATCCCGGCCTGTAGCTCGCTACAGCACGGAGAAAAAAAGTAATTTAGATCTTGCTATAATGCGACGAGATTCAGATAAGGCAGTCGTAACAACTGACGAGATAACTGGAGATAAGGGAAACACAGTCGTAAATATGGAGCTCCAGACTTCTAGACGCTGTGCGGAATGATATCTGAGAATCCAGAGGATAATTTTCAGTGAAGTTTTACAATAACCCACTTTGGGGCGTACGAAATTTGCTTGTAAAGATTCTTTTAAGAACAACAGCTGTATATAAATATGTCGGTTAATTTAAGCAAAAATGTATATCAACACTTTTTAGATTGACCGAGGTTTTAAAGCAAAATCGTCTCTGAAATTTAGTCTACAAATTTAGTAGAAAAAATCTAACCTTTTCGAAATGTTTGTTGCTAGTATATAATACTTTTTTCTGTTACTCATTATCATGGCTCATATAAAATAAATAAAAAAAATAAAATAAAAATACTTTTATTTGTTCCTCTATTAACTTGTAACATGGTATATCTATACGTAAGTCTTAATAACTACTCGGAACAAAACGGCCGATGGGCTCAGGTCTACCGTTGGCCAGCCGCCGGCAGACCTGCTTTTCAGCCCACGCCTTTTAGATAGCATTACAATACAACAATTTATAATATTTTAGTATATGGCAACACTGGCCTGATTATATTTATTATTATTAATTCTGGTGATGTGTGCGGGGAAATATTATAAATTACAAGTTGTTGGGTTGTGTAAGTGTTGTATAAGTATGTGTGTAATATTACGATTATGTCATGCAATATGATTATATAATCTACCAGATAAGGATTTTCCTTTGTTTATATTTATTATAATACGAGTATCGAACCTATCAAAGGGTCCAGGCACGTAACGATGTGTCAGTTTTCCGTTTCTGTCCAAGACGTCGACTGACTCCCCGAAAATTGGATTTCCTTATTGATAACATGTAGGCAGGGGAGAAGGATTGCGTAACATTTCGATCAGAAAGGTCTGTCTATCTCTGAGGCTTAATTGGAGTCTTATATACTGTATGTGTGTCTTATTTAAGTTATCCTCTGATATAGCTGACATGTCACTCGGAAGGTCTAACATATGTATGAACGAAAATTATATATTTATTAGTATCTTCAAATAAAAACATACCAATATACGCAGCAAAACTTCTGCATATGCCTCATATAAACGGCTGAGCAAAACGATGGCCGAAAATTTTCAATGACATGCTTTCCGTTCAATAAATCGTTAAATATTTTAACGATTCCAGAAAATCGACACATTTCCTGCCGGATGCCATCCATTCGTTGCTACTCATTGTTTTAGACTTTCCAATTATTGTGAACCCGATTCACTGCAGGAAACTAGTGTCAGACCATACACTCCTCGAGAAGAAATTCATAGGTATATGAAGTTCATTAAACGGCACTGGGTTCGCGTAGAAGACAATGGCAAGCAATGGGAGCAACAGCATTTATAGTTGCAAATAAATTGCTAAATGATCCAAAGCACATGCTATATGCAATTGATACACAACATGTATGTATGTATATGCTTTCCTTCGCTAATTTTCGATAGAAATGACTGAGTTGGTAGAAATCTTTTTTTTTTGAATTTTCATCGTAAATCATGAAAACGCCACGATCTATGCAAAAGAGATGTTTCAAATTCGGCCTGCACTTGTACACTATTTACTAAATCAAGTAATAATCTAAATATGTATAGAAAAATATTAGAATTACATTATTGCGTTTATTTTAATTGTACAAAAGAATTCTTTTCGTACTTAGTGACAGCGTCAAATGGCATTTTATTGACGCCATCTTTGTTTTCATCGTCAAGTCTTGCCTGTTTCGTGCGTTTTATATATTTTTGTATAAATAAACTAAACCAAAATATTCAAAAATGTAAACTAAATTTTATTTGATAATGGCTTATTAAAATTATAAGTGTACAAGACCAGGCCTTGGCTCCATATATTCGCGGAACGTGTCATTTCAAGTAAATTATAAGCGAACTGGCCCAGCAATAATTTAGGTAAAAGAATTGGAAACAAAGCAGGAAAATATACCGTTAAATTAAATATAAGAACAATTTAATCAAAACATTCATTATGTTAAAGTAAAGAAACGTATACAAGCAGAGAAATACAAACACTGGAGAAAATTAAAAACAAACGCAAGAAAGAATGAAAATGTAAGTACATGGAAAGTAATAGAGAGTTGTGGCGTTCGTTAGGCAAGTAATGAATAAGTTATTTGAAATGTTAGGTAATGAGTTAGGTAATAAGTTAGGTAAAGGATAAGGTAAATATATTATAATTATATATTTATTATTTAGTTACGTAACCTTGCCAGTAATCATCACTGGTGAAATGACGAGTTTATAAAACAGATAAGGTTCCTTGTCGTAATACAATATGATTAAATTAAATCTATTGAAATTTTTTATTTTTTATTTTGATCTCACATAACACTAACATTATAAATGCTAGTATGTTGGTTGTTTATCTCTCTGTCATGCAGCGCTAGATTGATGTTATCGCGACAGAGAAAGAGATATAAAACTTTTCATCACAGAGGTGTTAAAGTGGAACAATTTCTTAAAGCTACTATAGCTATTTATATGTTAACTGCAACGTAACATAAGGAGGCAGTTAGATATTTATCAGAATCACATAATAAATTTTATTTGTGAGTGTATACACGGTATAAGTTTTTCCGGCGTACCTAAAGGAAGCCTTCAAAGTTTTTCAAATGAAGTAACAATATGAAACTTTTTTCATTTCGTGAAACAAATATGAAATACAACTGTTACCAACCACGGGTAACCAATGACTGATATAAATATCAGTATATACATACATAGGTACTAACAAGGTATTTATCGATGGAGCACTTTTCAGTAAAATATATTATTTGTGAATTGGGTTTGGATTTTTCGTCGTAAGTATTCTTGTTGTTGTTGTCAAGTGAGCGATGTGAGGCTACTGTTGTTAGTATATACGAGTATTTTACTTAATATATATACATATATACTTAGTAACATATATACATAGGAAATATAGTTTATTTGTGTTTAAGGTTATTAATATCGGATCGAGACGAACCATAAAGTTTTATGTTTAGCGCATTCATATTCCACAATCCAGTTCCCTCGTAGTTGATATAAGTAGACACTAGATATGATTGGTCTCTTTCAATCAAGGCTTTGCGCAGACAATTTAAGGTTTTATTTCGCAATTTGCACCATTCCGATCTATTGAAACGGATGCTTGTTAAGGATGGTCTGATTTCGTGGAAACCACTTTAGATGTCTAGACAAAATTCGGATGAAACTAATGTAGACAGACATTTTTTTAAATATATACTTTAAACTTGAATTGATATTCAACTATGAAAGTAAAATCTATTTCAAAGATGCTGAGGAGCTTGGTTCAACTTACTACATAGGGTTGGTAGTGTAGTATTTTTCTATTTTCATCTAGTACCTGGCTACCGATCGACAAACTATCCATCTAGTTGCACGTACGACCTCGTAAAGGTGTAAGCGGCTAGGGACAATATTGTTTCGATATCGACTATCTTGTAGTCTAAAGCTGCCTGCAAACAACTGTGATCCCTACTGATGTATTCCGACACAGGAAATTCAGCCAAATCTGAAGAGGATTTATAGGCCTAGGCCTACGCTTACATACATATTCTATGCTTTTTAGCATCATCTCTTACTAATTTTTAAAGTGGTTCCTTTATTCGATACCTTAACCTAACCAATATTTTTGTTGTGTTGCAAGTTTGCTGAAAAAAACATGTTTTTCCTATTTAATATGCTTCGCGGCGTAAAAACAACATGTCACCATTTTAAAAATAGCGATTCTTCACCATCCGCCTAAACGAAGAGGGACATGAAAACATTTTTCGTATTTAGCGAAGAGAGCATTTTCCTGAAACAGAATAATAATTCGCATCTCAGATGAGACTTTGATGGATGATCTAAATGAATTCAATTTGCGTTTTTTTCAGTTCTTACTTTGAACACTTCCTAGAAAGAAAGGGGCTCGTATAAAATTTACCTATGACAATGTTCAGAGTGAAATTAGTGTCTTATATTTTTTCTTATTCATCTTAATTATTTTTTCTAAAGGAGATAAATCTATGACTTGATTTTTTCTTCAAAGTTGCAGCACTACATGTTTGTTACAATTTTATTATTGGTAATACATTAGACACCTAAATACTGAATCTGCATATCTTTCCGCCACCCCAATGGTTGAAAAGACTAAATATAAATTAACTACATATAGACCAAATTGAATTAAAACGTTAAGAATAATTCTCTGTTAAACTAGAATATTCGAGTAACATAATTAAAATATTTGTCTAAAGGCGTTTTCACACCTACATTCAACGGCGAATATTCGAAAAGCAATGAGGAATTTTCTTGTCAGATGTCAGTTTTAGATTCATCCAAGGTGAAACTGAACTAGATGGCGCTGCATCCGCTGTCAAATGCAGGGAAATGACATATCTACAGATGCAAAATATGATGACTCTTATAAATCAGCGTCATCTATTGATGAGGAACTATTTTAAATGGCTGCTGTAAAAAGTGCTAATTTGACAGCTGCGTTGGTCATTGCAATCCGGTTTTTTTGGGCCCTTATAATGAAACTTCATATTTCAGACGATTCATAACAGACATGGGACAGGGAAATGTCAAGAATTTATATATTATTTTGATATTGTGAATATTCACTAATAAATACCAACAACTACAGATAATTTAAGACCGGCTTTTTAACATATTTATTAAGTAAAATTGAAACGGATATCTAGCGTACTGAGCATTTACTATTTTACATAACTTGAATACAGATGATAAATTTTTCTAAAGAATTATGTGTGTACAGGGGCTATGGGCTTACTCTCTTCCTTTCCGTTCACTCGTGCTCCCGTATATCAAGAATACATGAACACTATTTAACCCCTAAAGAGTTTTGCTGCTATATGACTTAATAGCGTTTGCGTGTAACTTCCAGGAACTAATACAGGTCTAGCGCTCAACTGAGTCGGTAGGTACGAGGTACTCGTATGGTAGCAGCACGGGTGTGGTGTTTTCTGAATGTCAAATGACGTAATTATGCTTAAACGCGACGTTTGAAGTTCCGTAAACACAACCCCCCGGGCTGCTACCATACCATGCTCAGGAACCAAGTCAGTTGAGCGCCAGACCTGTGGCTCGATCGGGATAAAAGTAGCCTGATCATTTTCAACTATCCCTTTACAAATAATCAAGTCCTTCTAAGTCCATTATTATTTCGCACCTAACCACCCGAGCCACTTACAGCAGCAGCTAGCTACGAGTATACGCCCAACTATTCGAGATCCGCGGCAAAATTAATTTCCGAGATAAATTGCGTATTTACGTCGCGATGAGACGAGACGAGACCTCGTCGTTTAAAATACAATCAATAAGGATGATGATGGCAGAGGCAGACGGGACGCCTGCTAATTCTATTACCATAGGAAAGCAGGCGGGAAGTCGGGATAGGGCTGAAGCCGAGAGAAATATCGCGGAAATATATAGCTCTTTGATTGATTAGGAGACTTGCAGTCTGAGCTTTTCAGCCAAAGAAAAATATTGCAATCTGTATGAAAACAATTTTCTATCTTTCATTTTCATAACTTAAGATGACGCAAGTACCGTGATATGTATAAAAACCATGATAGCCGTTTTTCCTGACTACTATCACTTCAAATGCGAAATTTAGTAGCGTTTTGAATTGAACAACATGGTTTGAATTTACGGGCCTGTTTACAAAACTATGCATTTTATTTTAAAACTACTATTGCTTTACGACGAATTAATTTATTTTTGTATGCTACAAATATAATGCTCAAACTATCTTCTCAACTGCTATCCAAGAATTATTTAACTCAATAGAAACTTTTTTCTAATAGCCAATCACGCAATTTACACTCAAGAAAGATTCTAGGCAGTTCTTTTATAAACCTCGGAATCTTATTGTTAACCTTATTGACGTAACATAACAATTCTTTTTATACAGCGTAGTTTTACGTTTAGGTTAGGATCTCTTGGTATGTGTCTTGGATCATTTTCTGGTTTGTCGAATAGGTTTATGTTACCTCTAACTAATTTTACAATAATTATGTAATGGATGATAATGTTAATAGTTTATGATTTTTAAATAATATATTCTTTAATTTTCTTACTATTATAAGAAAAATCAGTCGTCATAACTATCTAATACTCCTATAATAAACGGTACCCTGCCGTATGCCGATGATGCATTGAATGATGATGATGAAAATTAGATCTAAATGTGTCAGCATCACGTTTCAACCACTTCGTCGATCATTTATGTAGTGATCTTCTCTAAAAATAACACCTTCCTGTTTGCCTACTTTGACTGCTACATTTTATTGCATTATTTTATTTTCCAAAGAAATCTTCACTCTCTGAAGGACGTGACACGACAAAAGCGCGTGACTGGAAACTGCTAAAGAAAACGTGAAGGTGGTAAATTTAATAACGAGTATTCGAGTCTGTACCTCGTCCACGCTGGGAGCTTTTGTATCGGTACACGGTTTCACAATATTCTTTCAACACAAGCAAGACTGTATAACTCTTTTTTGATATTCAACAGGTACACTTGGTTTTCATATCCCCTAAAAAGGGAATAATAATTATGGAATATTTATCTTAGAGTTCGGATTAAAGTCCGGGTTGGAATGACGTCACAGGTGGATTGTATCCTTCATGTAAAGTGCGATATTTTCAAGAATCATTTGTAACAGGATTATACTCCTAAAATTCCTTCCTAAGTTCATATTTATAGTTTCAGTAGTTTGAGCTAGTTGCTGATGAGTATAATATGAATTAGCGCAGGTCAGTGATTTCGTCCGCTTACCCCTTCCAGATATTTAGGATACGAAAATAGAACTCTTTAAGCTACTGTTTATTTAAATTAAAACTTAAAAAAGGATGCCTCTCATCGTTGTAAAAGTGTCCATGTCGCTACTCAAATGTTCTAAATACTGGTGGTATAAGTTCAATGTAAGTTCTAAAAAGAAATCTAAGGCAAACATTTGTCAGTGCTTTATTTGGTCTGTAAGTAAACGTTTAAATCAACTTTATGGGAATAGCAAATACGGTTCATAATTCGTTGGTGAGTGGTTTAAATCAACTCCTTGCACTATCTGAAAAACTTAATCGCGTCGCGGCGGGTCGGGCGTCGTCGTTTAGCCGAGGAAAATGGCCTAGCATTTCATTTATATGCTAATGTCGTAAGAAAAACACCGCTCCGATGGAGGACTGAGTTTGGCTCGCTTTCTACTAATCAGTGAACGCCAAATAACAATACTGGGCACAAATAGACCGACCTAGAAAACATATTACACGGACTACAAATATATTTTTTTTGTATAAATACTCACATAAAGAAAATATGGTAGGAACTTTTATATGCTTAGCAAGTTAGTTGGGGCTTGAAAATATACCAACGTTATATTTTAAATGTTCGCTACAATTTAATGCCCTACCCTCGCGGTGCGCGAGTCTGATTGCGTTCCTGAGAGAAAGGGTCTTGACAGACAGACGGACAACAAAGTGATCCTATAAGGCATTGACCAACCCTGTCGAGCTCACATTAGGACAATCCTGTCCATCCCTTCCCATCACTCCGATTTCTTTTCCTACTCATTATCGGTTCATGCAGCCAGATTGTGGAACTCGTTGCCTCACACTATACGCGCGACAGTAAAACTGTCTCTATTTTCAATAAAAACGGCAAGGAACATTTTCTGTCTCTTACAAGCAGTTCATAAGTTAATATATTATTGTATGTATGTATGTATTTTGATTTATGTTAATATTTTGTATCTTGTATTTATATAATCGTATGTTGTATTCAGATATATAAAATGTACAAACCTGACTGCCCTCCTCTCTTCATTATGTCTTGACCCAGGACTGCTGTAAGATATTTCTTATAGAAATAAGCTGTTCCTTTTGTGTATATTTTCTGTGTTTTGTATTTTTTTTGTGTACAATAAATTGTTAAATAAATAAATAAGAGTTCCATTATTCCTTTTGAAGTACGGAGCCCTAATAATGAAGAACTAGGAGACAATTACAGTGATAAATAGTACAACACATGTTACCACTTCCCACCTCTTATATATAATTTGATGAAACTCCAGCGTCGCGTGAAAAACATGTGTTTAATATAATTTGATATCGATCCAGCTAGCAGTTACATTGAGTTCATTCATGTGTTACAAATGGCGGGTGGTAATTAGAAATGAATTTATAATGGTTCCTGATTAATGGAAAAAGCGAGAAATATCATATGAAACAATATTTTACTGCGATCCACCTGATTATGGGAATTCTGACGTGGAAATCTGTGAGGGCCGCTCACGTCCATCAGCCGACTTATGAAGTCCATGATGATGTGATAATATTATTAAAAAGTCGCGAAAGGCTGTTCAGGTACAATTTTCAGGTGTGAACACTGGCACTGGGGAGCAAGGATTTATCCGCTAACCCGTTGTAGCCATGTAGTAAATCGCCTCATGAAAAGCCCATTAAATGTATGATCACGGAGTTTATTTGTTTAGCAGACTCGCTACCTATAGAGACCTATATTTACGAGAACAAACGTCTGATGACGAATGACACTTGTCATTTACTAACCCAGAAAAATGAAAAACTTATCTGCTAATTAAATAACTTACATGAGCGTAAATTCTATGACTGATGACTGTAACAGTAGACGTATGCATCCAATGGTGGAATAATATTTTGAGGGTTCCGCATATCCGATGAAAAAACGGAACCCTGATAATCTCACTCCAGTCTCTGTATGTCCGTCCGTCCATCCGTCACACAGCTGATTATTTCAGAGACTGGATTTTTACGAACACATTTAGTTTGGGTTTCTACGCAAGCGTCAAGCCTCTTCAACCATATATTAACTTAACGTCAGCTAAGAGTTTGGTTCAAACGAAAGTGTAAAAAAATTTTTTTTTGTGTTTTTTCTTACTTTACCAATGAATGACCAAAATTCAATGTAGAATGTTGCACTCCTCAAGGAGCAAACAATTTTGTCTCTTGAACTCATCAAGTAGTAAATAACTTCGTTGCTTGAATTCTCGGTAGAGGAAGCGACGGTAAACTAAGGCAGAGAGCTCGTAAAAGCATTAATGGTGAAGATAGTGCGACCTATACGAGCTGAATGCTCGATTATTGGTTCTATCAAACAATCGCAAGTGTCCCAGCAGAGACGTTTGCTGCGAAATACTGGGACTTCGTGATTAAGAAGAGTTTTCCCAAAGCGACCGTTTTTGAGTTGTTTGAGAGCCATTCGAATCTCGTATAGGGTAAAATCTGGGATATCTCCGGTATAGTGTTGGATCTTGTGTCACCCACCAGCATTGTGTCTGGTCTGGTCTCAGTGACCACGTGTGCAGGTCTCCACAAAACTTCTAGACCTTTTTCATACACGCAAAAGTGAGTTTGTTTGTTTATTTGTTCCTCGTAACGGAGAGTCAGAATGACTTGATTTAAAATATTTCAAGGTAAATAATTGACGGGCTATGTTACTGTGTGTGCTTGATCAAGAAAGTGTCCGATTGAAATTATTAGTTCTATCTGGTATTCCATAATAAGTTCATCATTTTCTACCTCTTGTGTTTTGTAGTTTTTCTTATCTAATTTTTACGGTGAATATTATATTTTTCATCATTATGAAGCCCAAACAGCAGCGATTTGGGAGCCAAAAAACAAAAAAAATATATCCTAGAATCCCAAGGGAGCAAAGCGACGAAAATATTACACAGGAATCCTATAAGATTATAATCATGAGAGCTAGGAGTAGCAGAAGGGGTTTCAGGGACTAGATATCGGTCGGTAAAATGTCTATTCACGGGAAAAATTTCAATTTGCATTTTTTATGAGCCCATAGTCAAACAGTTTCAGTTACATAGCCCAAACAATTTGAAGAAATATGTTTTCCCTACTTTTCAGTTGGACATAAACTTACTATCAAAACAATTTATCCTAGAACACCTAGTTTGCTGTTATTTTCTTCATCTCAACTGCCCTCCAGGGCGTAGTGAAGTCTATGTTCTCAAGCACTCATACTTTATTTACAGTTAATATGATAGGTTCGCCTTGGGCTAGACACTTTAATAACTCCATAAATTGTTCTTTCTGACTACACTGCCTATATTTTCTCATGTTTTCGTGAGTTGTTCAATCTAAATTATGTTTAATGTTGCTTTTTTCGCCTTGTTTAATTAAGTTCCCTGGCCCAGTTACGAGTATCATTTTTTGTAGAACTGTAGCTTCATTGCAGAGTTTCCTTTTCTAATTTATATTTACACTCACAAAATTGTTATACGAGAAGCTTCTAAATCCTTAAGATTACAATAATTACATCATCAAACTATCCGCTGTGTCCACAAAGCAACCTATCAAAACAATACACAAATATGCTAACTTACCCCGCCGCACACTATATCAAAACATATATACAACGCAAAGGGAATTGACTCAGTTAAGATCGTATCTGGTTATTGGTTGGAAATTATTGTCTTACTCCTCCGGGCGATATCATAGTTTGAATATTACATTTTATTACGCGAATTTACGAGCCAAAGTTCAATATCAAAGCTAGAACGTTTCAAAGTAAGTGATAGGGAACTTGGAGTTTGAATTGTTACCGAGAAACTCACGATGTTAATTCGTTTCATGAGAGTGTTCGGTGAAGTACATGTGCCATATAACATGTCATATTCTCTGTAGTGATAAAGTTATCTGAAATAATACCTAGGCTGGGAAAGGGTCTATCAATAATTAACAACATCTTAATGCTTGTCAATTCCTCAGCCCACAAACTCATATCAATTACATTAAACAAGAAGACGCAATTGAACCCAATTTCACTCGTCTCTTGTCCGTAAAGCATTCCTTCGCGCACATATCGCTTTGTCTCAATCACACCTGGTCCTTCGAGCCGGATAACCATTAACGGCGTCTCTGCACATTCAATAAACGCCTTATTGCTGTGTTCTGGACCGGACAACCGTCTCCCTGATAGTTACACGAGACAGTAGGCGCTGACGGAATTGAATTGCATTTCAATATACACATTGTACGGGAATTTCCACATATCGCCATAGTGACAATGTTCAGAGGACAATCAGATAGTCACGTTTGCAGAGGCAGACGGTCTTCTGAAAATCTTTACATATATTGACAATGGTTTATATGTTTTGTATGGTCATAAAGTTGCAAATATATTTGAAAAGTTGCGGTACGAGTAAATATACAGTATATTTCGCATCTATTGTGTAGAATAACTTTGAAAGTGATGGTAAAAAATTAATTGACGTCAAAAATGCAGTATGAACAATATTGGAATCCTAGTGGCCGAGCCACTAGGACTGGTCACGGTGGCGTAAGATTGGGGAAGCCTTTGTTCAACAGTGGACGTTTCCCGGCTGATGATGATAAATGTTTTAAGTTTGACAAATACCATAATAGCCGTCAAAGACAATCAAGAACTTTATCAGTAAACGGTTTTGATGTTTGTATTCTCTATTTCATTTCAGGTCAGGGAAACATAAATAATGCTAAGCGATGAAGTTTATTATAATTACATATTACCTACATTAATGTCAATTCAACAATTTATGATAATGGCTGTCACAACTTTTATTCGACGAGAAAGGAAAGTTTAATGTCGTGTAATAATGTGAAACACTTCACTGAAAAGTATATAAGTAGGGCAATAATGCTTCTATTTACAAATTAAGTGTCACAGACATACATGTATTTGTGTTGAACCATAAATATAGTATACCATAGATAAATTATTTATATGAATCGGGATCAAAATAACAATCTTATAGCCTTTCTAACATCAATAGGGTATTTTACACTATGTAAGGAAAAATATAAAAATGTTTGTTCATAATAGATTTCGAAAAAAGTAAACAAGAAACGTCGATATTTATTCATAAAATTGCAATTTTAATTTTATAATTCCATTTTAAAAATCGTCTTTTCTAATCTGTTTTTGAAATGTCTAGAACGCCATTCGCCATGTTGGATCCCGCCGTGACGTCATTCCGATAGTAAACAATCTACTGAAAATAAGTTGTGCCCTGTTATTTTGATAAATTTACGAGTTATTAACACGTTTGTAGACTTCTAGCCTTTATTTCACTATGGAAGACGGTTTTGTGAAAGCAGAAAGTACAAATCTGCCAATGGTTAATACTTTAATGGTGGCGAAATTTTTTGCCTCCAATCCCGATTTCTGTTCTGCGGAGTTGAGAAATGTTAAAACAGCAATGTAAGTAACCATTGTATCAAGTTTTGTCTAATAATAAGTACAATAACAATACACAATACAATAAAACGGGTCCTTCATGTTACACTCCAACCTAACCTATATTTTGTCATCAGGTCGGGAAGGGAATCTTACGGAGACGACGCAATAGGCTATGTGCAGCTGAAGCGTGTTCAAAATACATGCGTGGTTAAGTGTACGGTATGCCCGGAACATAAAGTGCGTACCAAGCCCTATGCAGTGACACTTGTAATGATATATGGTAATGATATAGCATAATTCTCATTTTGTATGGTGTCCTCAATCTCTTTAATTGTAGACATTCTTTGCCTTTTAATAAAGGCATGCCGAGGTTCACTTGAAGTGGACTTGTGTTTCCTTTTTGCTTGGCAATCAAATCTAGTTGGTACGGTGTTTGGTTTGATCCGAATTCGTTTAACAGAACCCATTATCTTATACTCTGTATAATTTTCCATGTCATTTTCCAGCTGAAATATGGATTATAATATTTATGAAGTTTTTAACTCATTACTTATCCTAGGTACCTACCTACATAATATAACCTATAAATACATTACAAAAGATGACATTTGTTTTGTAATATTAACAAGAAGTTTTCTTTTGTTTATTTGATAGTTAATTTACCATTTATAGCGCATACTTACATCAAAGTGGTCTTCACAGAAATACAGTCTAGTCTTTGTGGACAATGACTTTGGATCTCTTCTTGCCAGTTTCAACCAAGTATTTCTCATTTTTACATCACTTGGCACTTGAATCCATAATTTTTGTGGCGTTTTTACACTTGTATTTTTGCATTCAGGCACAAGACACCAATGATAACTCATTATTTTCACGAATCTTAATACTTGGTCTTTCGCAGTCGTATTGTTTACTAACCGAGTGACGTCACGAGATGAAAAAGCATGGCGGCTAGCGTTTCCGCGCGAAAATTCAAAATCATAAATAAAAAACAGATTTTAAGGCGCTTTTCGGTTTTAAAAAAAATTAACAAAATTTCTACTAGTTCATTAAGATCTCAGGATTAATTTAAAACAGTTTTTGAAAAATGGTGTAATACCCTATTCATTGACATAAGACTGAATGCGTAAGCGTCGGTGGCACATTGGATAAGGCGCGGATTCTCAATCTGAGGGTTCCGGGTTCGAATCCAGCCGTGTACCTATGAGTTTTTTTTTTCATTTCAAGTACAGTATACGATTGCTTAGCGGTGAAGGAAAACATCGTGAGGAAACCTGCATGCCTTGAACAGGCATATAAAGTCCGCCGTTCCGCACTGGGCCCGCGTGGTGGACTACAGTCCATACACTCTCTGTAGGAGAGTAGGCCTGAGCCCCTGTAGCGGGGACGTATATAGGCTGTTGATGAAGACTGAATGAGATAAATATACAATCTCTGTCACAAATTAGGTGTCAAAATTAAGCAAAGGGCACCATTTGTACTTTTACAGTACTTTTCGAAAAGAAGAAAATATTCTTTAGTACAGCATTAGTTAACCTAACAAACATTTCAGTTGTCAAAAACCGGGGCCATGGGTCAAAAAGACCTGCCAGTGTGACTATTATCATCTATTTTAAATACGTACACCAAATGCTGTCATTAAAGTGACGAGTATCCAGTACCAATATAATGGGAATGTTTCCATGAGCTATCAGTCAACGATCTAGACGGCGTTGATAGTTGATAGACAACTGTCAATCGAATTGAGGCAAAGGGCTTCAGTTGTTCCGCCTAAGTCTAATGTTGAAAAAAATTATAAGATTGTTACGTAAAGTAACTTACCTAAATGTGAGCAGGACGTATTTACAAAGTCATACTTTGTGAAATGAGCCGAACATATCATTGTCCGCTTACACAAACGGCGGCAATTTTTTTTAAAGTATGTAGTCATGCAGCTTTTATACCCTGAAGTTTGACTGTTTCCGCCTTTGGAAAACGATGTACCCCTATATGTTCACAACTATACACAATGTATTTACTAGGCATAATTATCAAATTATATCCGCAAACTATTATCGATTTCACAGAAACATGCGTTTCCTTTTATATTTCCCTGTAAAGTCCAAAGTCGACGAAAAATGTGCCAAATAACTTTGCCGTAGAATACACAAATAAGGTCTGCTTTAAAGATTGTCTTTGAAGTAGTCTCTAAAGAGTTTAGTCAGGAATGTAGAGTGTAACCATCTTTAATAAACTTTGAACTAAAAATTAAAAAAAAAACTCTCCTATTGTTCAATTTGAAATACAGGTACTTGTACCACAGATTATATGTATATCTTTGTGTTGAACTATTGGAGCAATAAAATCTTTTTAGATTCATGGTAGTCACCATTACTTATTAAATGTTACTCCTGGCATCTCCTGGCCACTGAAATGGTAGCTGATTTAAAAAAAAATACTGTATAGCATTTTGTTTTGCTGTAGTTTTCGTGCTTCGAACGAAAGAGCGTAAAAGTCCAGCAATAATTTCTTCCAACATCTCTTTAATTTAGCGTTTAAAATTTATATATTCGCCAGAGCCATTAAGTATCTGGCAAGCAGGCATGAAGCCCGCTGTTTGGACGGAAACAGCTCGTTTATCACGTGTACGCGATGTTAAATCACATTTTCGCAGTAATTTATTGTCATTTTCAATGTATACACAATACAGTATAACCGTAGGGTTTGGATTTGATTGATAGACTTGTTCAGCTCAATCTCTTAGAACTACATATAGTAATGCCAATTGGGCTGTGGCTGTGGTCTCCTCAAACCGGGTAAGCTAGTCTAGCGTTTTGTTGAGTCGTTTTTATGGAAATTGTGGTGTCAGTGACGGCTTTTTGTTACTATTAATTAATTTATACCTTTAAACGAGCAATCCTTGTGTATATTTATTTATTTATTTATACCGGCAATTTCGGAAACGCGCTAATGATTTCGATGAAATTTGGTATGTAAGTTTTTTTGGCGGACAACAATCGATCTAAATTAGTCTTATCTTTGGGTAAACGCGTGTTTTCGAGTCTACACGCGTTTGTATTTTGCATTATTCGACGCAAAATATGGTCGCTAATTTCACGCACTCGGACATAAGAATCGATCTAGATTAGTCTCATGTCTGGGAAAACGCGCGTTTTCGTGTTTTCATGCGCTTTTTCTTTCGCATTATTCGACGCTAAATATGATGGGAAATTTCACGCTGTCAAACATAATCACTTTAGCCGAGTGGTTCACACGTGTCATTCCGTCCGAGATATCCGCGTTCAAATCCCGGTTGGAAAATTGAAAAATAAAGTTTTTGTTTGTTTTTACAGAACTACGAGCAAAGCTTTGTCGCCCTGATATTTATTATTTATATATTCAAGTTTTTTATGTATTTTGTTTTTAAGTCAAATTAAAAAGAAAATTTTACTTTTGGCCAAACGTCCGAGCAAAGCTCGGTCATCTAAGTATCCCTTTTAATGACTGCTACCAAAGTCCAGTGATGAAATGATTGTTATATCGAGGGAAAGAGACTATTCATCACGATATTCCCCATCACACTTGATAGGAGAACTGGTGATCGTAAGATGTAGGTGATCAAAGTGAGACACTACTTTGTCGTGAATACTAGGTCTCGCTATTGATTTTAGTTTCAGAATAGAACTACGCTACCAATTACTATTATAATCATACAGGATGCCGATTCACTAGAATTATTTTTTTAGTAGTTGATGACGATGATGGATATTAATGAATAATGTATGGCAGGTTACTCTGTCACTGGTATATAAGTCTTGCGAAACTTTTGACAATAAAAAATAAGTACTGAAGTTTCAAAAAAGGAATTCGATCAATATTTGTAAACGACTCGAGGTAACCTATTATAACAGTGAAAGAAAATGTCTTTCTCATATACATTTCAATATACATATATTATTACCTTTCTAATATAGCAACTGGCAGCAGGAAACTATATCAAACTGGTCTAATTTTGACTACAGTTCCAGGTACGAGGCCAACTCAGGCATCTTACAATCTAACTTCTATATTGCAATTCCTAGTCTGTCTCAAAGTGAACCCCAGTCAAAGTCGCCGAATATTCCTGCCGTCTTCACTATCAGAATATCTTTTGTTTACTGTATAATCGATATCCCAGCGAGGGGCATCTGAAATTGTATACCCCGCTTCGGGAGGGGTACTCGTATATCCGCCGGCATCAATTACTGTATAAATAACTACCTACTCAAGTCTTGCAAACCCTCTTAGCACATTACTACATACTCGCACCCTAAGTAAGACGATACGAAAAACGGGAGTGGGTACAATACAATACACTTTCCGCAATTTCGGGGTAACGTGCAGACACTGCGTGAAGTAGTGCTGTGCCTAGCGAATCTTTGGTTTGGTAATATACATTGCATTCGTTATACTCGATGGCGTTATGACCTTATAGTTTTTCTGATAGGGGAATAGAGGAACATACAGTCCCTTGATTATAGCATCACCAAAAGTGAAATAGAAGTAATATTAAAGTATATATCATTTACATTTTACATATGGTAGTTACACGTAATATGTTAAAGTAATACATCATTTAGAAAGATTTCTTCATGGGTGCTTTGAATGTATTTCTAAGTTATTATAAGAATAACTTTTATGAATATCAGAATAATGAAAGACATAACGTACAGTTGGTATTTACCTGTGTAATACACCTTTATTTGAGTTATTGCTGTAAATAACACCACAAACACAGAACACGACAACATTATATTTTGATATATTTTGTGATGTTTTCACCTTAAAAATAACAAACCTTGGGAAGGGTGTACTGTATCTAAATAGTTTTATTGCATTTTTCTAGTGTTTCTTTCACTCAAACAGTTTTCTGTAAGGATCGCTATTTCACTCGCACACATTTTCCATTTATTTTTAACTATTATAAATTTATGGCTACAACGATGCTAATGTCTTCTCTTTCCCACTTATTGTGCCTAATAATGGCATTGAAACTAATCAGTGTTCTTCGATATATCGAATTGGTTTCATATTGATGTGGATAATACCTATCCTATAATTAAATATTCAACGATTAACATTGTGAAGGAAATGGTACATTATGTTTCAATACGAAATAAAAACTATACCATCAATGCAGATTTTTATGGTGACGAAACTACTTGCGTACATTCTACGTGAGACGATTGAAATGTGTATGATATTCCTTGATTTTAGGTTTATGCTCACAAAGAGATTTTTACTAGCTTCGATTGTTTATGCTAAAACTAAAGGTAACAGCAGTAAAATATGTACAATTTAATTTACACCTTTTGAACTCTTTTACGTTATAGGACCGGACCATACACTATGAATTTTGTTATAGAAACCGAAATATTTCGTCACCCATCACTAATGCTGGGAGTACTTAAGGGAGTAATGTCCCCCCCTAGGCGACGGGACAACTTTATCTCGCGCATTTGAGAGCAGTGCTCATGACTTGTATGAACGATGTGAATTCAGCGAATCGACGAGTGGCTCCTTTGTAGCTCTCATTATGATTCCGATTGAGTTACAACCCTAGTGCGGGCGTACAAAAAATCATTGTGTTCAATTTTTAGGGGACACATAATTTGGAATTTTGTTGTTGTGCCATCAAAAAATTATTGTTGTTTTGGCCATGATTTTAATGTTACCTCTAAAATTGATTGTGCATAACGTGAGGTTGTATGCGACAGACAATGATAGCCTGCTTAGCGGTACACGTGCTAAGTACTGTAGAAAGCTTAGATGTTCAGGGACTGAGCTTCTATCGATAAATTTCATATGCTGTTGCAGTGACATATTATACATTAAAAAATAACTAGTTATTTCAAAAGAACCCTGCCAGCCAGCGCCCGCATCCACGTGGACGCAACCATGTAGAGCGAACGACTCTACACAGCGATAGTGATGTCACCATAGGCGATTTCGATTTTCCTTCCAAACAATTACAATAACAAGACCTACATATGTTAACCCTACTTAGATCTAACTATGTGGGAATTACGACCTTTGCTAAAGGTTAATTACTTGGAATGGACGCCTATAATCCCCAAAACAATAAATAAATACAATGATCAAACAAGGCATTTTAAATTTCAAAGAACTTCAATGCGCAAAAACCCAGAAGAAATGTTTTTTTTAATGTATGTTACGCGATGACTCCACCAATTATGAATCGATTTTGATGATTCTTTTTTTGTTTGGTAGAACATACTTCAGAGGTCATCTCATATAAATTTATCGAAATTGATTCAGCGTTTTGGGAGAAAATCAACAAAAACCAATGATGATAATTCTACCTCTCAAGGTGAACATTTTAGGAGATGAATGCTGTAGCCTTTTAGGGCAGTTGAAGTCGGTTTCTAGTTATTTTTGAACGTATTAATTTTATTATATAATAAAAACTCGAAAAAAGTGAGGGTATGCTGGTGTCAAAGCGCCCATACAAACGTAGTCCAGTCATATTTTGAGTATTAAGCTATGAAAATCTATGAAATTTTCAAGACACAATCCAGAAACAAATATCTGTGTCGGTGGTGAGTCAGATTTTCGTTTAAATATATACTTCCAGAGTTACAGGGCGTCAAAGAATTGTATTTTACGGTAATATAAAGCCCCAACTTTGAACCTGATTTACAAGAGTATGAATCAATTTAGAACAATTTGGAAAAACCACCGACATCTGAAATTTCATTAGTACTGTATTAAAAAATGGTTACATAATATACTGTATCCTTCAAATAATCCCTGGACTACGAAACATCCAAATAACGGGTGGATAACTTCGCGTAGTGTATGCTGTCTCACCGTACGCGCTCGGGTAGGATAGGGTTCGGATAGGGACAGCTACAAAACAATGCAACCTTGAACGCGGCCACGTGGTCTAACCAACAAAGCCTCTTAAACAGTATGACATAATTTTTGAAGTTTACGATTCGATATTTTGGTGGTCGACGATGAAACAAAATATTAATTTTACGCTGTACCTCTAGAAGCAATTATTGGGCGCCAACCTCAACAAGATCAAAATCAAAATTAAACAAATATATTTCATACTTTTGATTACGGAAGTCGGTTCTTTCTTAAAGTTTACCCTTTGTAAAGTTTCATGATACAAAATGGAACTTATAGGTAGAAGTCAGGGTACTTACTATAAGATACGACCAATTGAAATCCGCTCAAAATCCGAATTTCGGATATCAATTTGCACCCAATCCGAAAGCGCGCAACGAAACAAATCTTGTAGGTGCCCAGAAACCAACACTTCTATCGAAAGACTTCTTTCGAAAAGTGTCAAAGGCAACGCTACACAAGGCTATCGCGTCTGTAAGCTGCAACAATGTTCAGTATTGATAAACAGGTCATAAATCTACTTTGCCGACGGTTAGTTGTAACTTGTATCCTCTTCGCCGCAAGTACGTTTCAATAATGTAAGCGGGTGTTCGCCCCAGGGCGTAGGGTCTGATACTGATCCTTTGATTTACAAATCTGGACATGGCACTATGTAAATGAAGCATGCCTGACATGACTTTATGTATTTAAGGAATGTAAAAGCTTTTCTCCGCGTGATGTGTAAAAGTGGTGCGTGAATTATTACTGCATGAAGTTGGCAGTCACGAGGGGAATAAAAGTTGAGAACTGCTGCTGAATCACTCTAGACTTAGAAGCTAAATGGCAACTTCTGTGTGACAAAGTACCGATTAGATCCTAACAGGAATACTAGTGATTTACCAAATCAATTTTACCTGTGGCCTTCGCTGATATCATTCTGGTTAATTGCCAGCTAGAAAGCCAGTAAGTTTATTGTTACAATAAACACAAATACAGATATATGTCTCTCAACAGACGATCACCGTGCAATGGAATGGTTTCTTTCGATACACGGCTTATACTGTGCGATTGTGCAGGCACACCCTTTGAGTGTGACTGAGAGAATCTGCTACATATCATATTGCATACATGGTACTGTATGTAGTGGTACGTCCATCTTTTGCAAGTCAATGAAGTCAGCATTCTAAGTTCTATGAACACCCGCCCTGAGGCCACACTTGCCATCCTAACGTTCCCAACTTATGTTCTTTTAATACTTGCTAGCCTTGCGGTATTCATGCGTATAACTTTTTTTTGGTGCCGGGATTTTGTGATGCAAAATGGAGTTCCGACGGGTTGATGGTTAGGTACTTCGTTTTGAGTTAGGAGTTATCTTTAGATGAGTTAGGCATAAAGTTTGTGACGAGCAAATAATAGTAGGTGGCCTTGAGTCTTCGTGCCTCTTGGGGCTGATGTTAAGGTATTTTCATCTGTCTCTAAAAAGGAGGAGGTTCTCAGTTTGACTGTATGTATGTTTGTGTGTATTCTACTGTGTCATCGCTGAGTGCAATATTTTTACTATGATTTTTAATGAATAGGCTATATTGCACCTCAAGGATGGTCTTATATAAAATATTCCACCTACATATCACTAAGGATTGAAGAAGAAAAAAAGAGGTATTTTAGATGGACAAGATATGCCGTAACTTTCCCAAAGATGTCCAGCCGAGTTGGATTATTTAGTTGACCTCTTTGTCAAAGTTTAATCTACCCCCTAATAGGGTGCGACATTGACTTATGAAATAATTTTCGTCTTCTCCATGTTCATTTTTAGAACTAACTGTTGTAAAACTTTGATGAGGTCATTGAGCATTGCATTCCGATCCTTCAAGGATTATTCAGTAATGATTATACTAGAGTTTTGCCCGCAACTTCACTAGCGTGAACTTCAGAAATTATCCCGCGGAAACTATTGTTCGACTGGGATAGAAAAGCCTTTTTCGGCTCTTCCACGATCCCTATTCAAAAATTCAGGTCAGTCTGATTCTCAATGAAGACGTAAAGAAAAGACAAACAAACTTACTCTCGTATTTAAAATATATGTATGGTTGGATGATCGGCAAATAAGATAAGTGATGATGTTGATGCCCAAACCATTGCAGTCCAGAAGCTTCAAAATGTTTTTCAGCATAGTGAGATGTGAGCAGTAAATGCACACGTGTTCGTGAAATATATTAAAATAACCAATTTATAAAACACTTAAAATGTATCGTTATTGCTTGATGGAACGTCGAGTGATTGAATTGAGCTTTTTTGAGCACTTTATAAGCATTTTCAAAGAAGAAAGAAGGTTATTAGTCTTAGTTTAAATACATTTTTCCTATACAACTCTGACTTAATGAGGAAAACAGTCCTTAAAAAAGCGATCCCGAATACGAAAGCCAAGATTACGCTATAAAAGAACATTTTATTTAGATTTCTCCCTCTGGCAACACAAAAACATGCCAGTAAAAAATGACAAAGGCAAATACTGGGCACCAACTTAATTACAGCTGCATTAAAGTTAAGAGGGGAATTAATTCTCGGACGCGCCAATTTTCATTACAGAACCCGACTCTGTTGGGTTCTTACTGGGGCATTCTGGGGCTGCGTTCGACAATGGCATAGTTGGAAGCCTTCCAGTTGGACAATGCGTAGTCGGCAGAGTTGATGAAAGTAGGTGGAACTATTCCGCGGTATAATTTAGATTTTCGTGCAGGATTTTATCAGATTTTAACTAGCGGAACTAAAGCTGTCGTCTCAGAAGAAATATTCTGTCGAGAGCGCTGCATTATCTCAACAAGGCCCTGATGAATTTTGTGTAAAATGAGGATTTTGGATATTTATGGTTACTGAAAACGACGTAGTGTTTTTAAACAAGGCTTGTGAAGTGTGTCCGACACGAGAGTTAAAAGAAATATTCGAGCCAACAATTTTAACAAGGAAATAATATTTTGGCCACGTCTTTGTTGGAAAAGGACTTAATGTTATTTCAATACAGGGTATTCAAAACGTGTGAAAATTGGTTTTTATTAAAGAATTTATAATTTAAAGGGAATAATGTGAAATTGGACAAATTTGACAACGCAGAAAACTAAGCAAAATACAAAAAGCATTGCAAGAAATACTTAAAAGAAAACTTCTGATGTTGCTTCAGAAATCTGTTTCAAAATTAATTATTTTGTTTTTGCAAATGACTACTAGATTTGTTACGAAATATCAAACAACAGCTGTGGCTCAAGACCGAAATATCCAATGGCGAGATTATTCATTTGGTTTGGAATTTGGAGCTTGTCGACGCGGTCTGGGTACCCACCAGACCGCGTCGGTCCGTGAGAGGTAAATTCACGAGGGTTGGGTCGGGATGTCCCTTCACAGCTTAATTCAGAAAAACCGTGAGATTGCCGGATCTTTATATACTGTTTGCGAATCCGACCGACAATGTTTCAACCCTTCAATGCTTTCGAGCACCTTTAATATAAAAAGTTATTTTAGGGTTCCGGATCGTCAGCTTTTCCTTGCTCGGGTTTAGGAAACGGTTCAGCGGCATCAGCAGTTTTGTATGTTTTCGAATCATAATTTGGATTTTTCTTGCTTTTCTTGCTTCGATATTACCTACATCAATTATTCAAAGCCTACTTTAAAAATTATAATGACCTGTACAAACTAGGTCTTTATGAGGTGCTGGGTCGCCTGATTCAGAGATATCTTCAGATCGGCTTTGTTATTTTTTTGTCGGAACCCCAAAATGCTATGCAAGTGTACAAAAACGATTTGTGTAAAACTATCAAATTTGAAGTTTCTATTGACCACTGTTGGTTCGAATATGCTGGGATAACGTGTATTCCCAGTTGTTTCACTGATATTGAACCGTAATTGAATTGGTGGGAATTTATTTCCCAGAAGGTCAGTTACTCATGCAATAGATCGGGGTGCAGTTGTACGCGTAATGGGACTTCTGGGAAGGAAACTCTTAGTGGGCGGACACGGCAAATATCAACGTAGACCGATTCTCAATTTGCACAAACTCAGAGATTAGAAGAAATGAAACACCTCTTACACACTCAAATGAATGTGTGCCTCTCTGACAAGTGTTATTATCACTGTGGATCCATCCAACCCAGAAAAGTCTTTAGGCATTGAACGGGATAAATAGAGTTTCCTAAACTCGTCAGTTAGTTTACTTGGAAAGTTCGTGTTATCTGTTCTTCCATGATTCAAAACTAACTCCAAGTCGGGGTTACATCTAGAGGTACATCTGTTATATACAAACATGTAATTAGTTACAATATATATATTTAGTTATGTATCTACCACACGTACGAGTTTACTAAGTTTCAAATATTACTTGCGTTAGTTAAGGACGGTTTGTGAAAATTACTGGAACGTTAATTTTGGTAGGTTTTAGAGATTTTATTGGTTTGGTTTATTCTCATAGATTAGTAGAAATCGATATCACTTTCTAGTATTTAGAAGTCATCAACATTAATTTTTTTGTCTGATGATTTTCCCAACTTTAAGGTGATTAGAAAATGACTCTATGTACACTCGACTACAACAATATGTATCTACTTTTGTACCATGTCACATTCACTTGTGCGTCCTATGTAGTGTATTGAGGGAAATGTCAATTAAAGGTGAATGTGGTTCAAATGTGGATATATATTTTTGTACTCGAATGTATCTTCAATTCTTCAAATGTATCTTCAATTACATTATTAAATAGAATTACGTGAGGGAGAGGTAAAATGCAAAACACAATTATAAAATCAAATAACCCGGGAACAATATTATAAAAATTAAATATAAATGTGAGCTTTGTGTTGACATTGACATTTTGAGATGTCAGTTCAGCCACAGTAAAAGAGTAACATAAAGTTAAATTACGAATATTATTTAATTATTTAAAACTCAAGTCTTGTTTGTGAATTTACTTTAATTTTAAAAGTGCAAAATACAATTGAAGTTTTTTTATAACAACAGTAAAGCATGAACATTTAATTGTAGATTCTCTGTTTTAGGTTAGTAATTATTTTCATAAGTATTTGTTGTGTAAAACTGATTTGTAATTAATAAAGAAAACTCTGTTTTAGATGAATCAAATTGTGTTATGCTTATAAGAAGAAAATAAAACCTGATCTTATATAAATAGTAACCAAACACATATATGTTATCCGAAATCTGTGTAAAATCCATGGAAGTATGCACCCGACAGAGAGAAATAATCCAAGCAAAGCGGGGTCAGAGGGATGCGTCCCGGAATCTTCCGACAAATGATCGTCCCGCTCCCGAAAGTTTCAAATTACGAGCACCGTGCGCCGTTGCTTTTAGTTCCCTAAAATATTGTACGTATTTCCCCTCATTCCGTGATAACTTTGCAAAATAAAGAGCCATTGAAAGCTTTGCACATTATTAAAATGAACGGTTATGAAAGCAACGGGAAAGAAAACGTTCAAATATGCTCTTAGGAAATTCAAATTACAACAGCAGGAAAAATCCATTTGCTAAGTCACTAAAAATCTCAAATTCGCTGACGTCACTCCCCCCTCTTTCTCTCTTCCCTGCCTCCCCACTCCTGCCCCCTGACATGGGCTGATTACAAAGTTTCAACAGAATGATGCCGAGAAAGATTTTTTAATGAATATTAATTCCTTGGCAGTAAAACAAAGTTTGCCTACTCCCGGACCGAATTAGTGATTGCTTCGTTTTTCGTTTACGTTGAATGTCTTAATCCTTTAGAAAGTAAATCCAACACCTTTTCACAGAGTGATATTAAAATGGATGGAAAGCAACTCGAGCAAGTGCTAACAATAGGTCTCGTTAGTTATGTCCATCCGAAATAACTAGTGTAGTAGAATTTTAGATGATTCGAATTTCTCAAAACTTTCAAAATTTATATTTGCTTAATGCTTCAAAGATAGTGTTATTTATATAGATATTTGAATCGTACACAATTTTTTAATGATTGTGTTTTGTTTATGAAATCGGTTAAAAAATAACCGTACTTTACCTCAAAAACAACCTACACTTTTTCTTGACGAAACTTTGGTTTTGTAATGTGCACATTACAACAATCTCATACAACAATACGCAAAATTATCTTTATTATTAAATTAGACTATGTAAAAAAATTGATGTGTGTGAATCAATAGTCATTTTCAACCACAGTTACACACTGCTGCTGCATCTTAAGAAATACATAAGGGTAAGACTTTTATGTGTATGTATTGGTGTGCCCTATCGAAATTACGTAAAATTAATAAATATGTAATAGTCAAATTGAATCATTTTGTAGACGCCGACGAGACGATGGGGACGTGAACTTTTGAAAACTTGCAAATCCTACCAATTCCGCTTTCTATTATTCCCCCTCACTCCAAACGTGCTTCCAGCCGGTTTAGCATAACAAAATACAACTTTGTTACGGCTTAACAAGCATCTCCTTCAAATCTTGTAAACTCCATCGAATGTACGAGTGTAGAGACCGTGAATGGGGGCCTCGTAGCGAAGTGTTGCCAATGTGTATATTCTTTGAATATTGAGAAAAACAGACGACACGAGCGGGATTTGAATCTACGTCTCTCGCACTCCCGCGAATAAACTGTAATCTATACTAATAATCATCATCAACAACCTATATATATATGTCCCCAATGTAGGGGCTCAGGCCTACTCTCCTACAGAGAGTGTATTTTGGTATGGCACCGTGCGGATCGGCGGACTTCACATGCCTGTGCAAGACGTGCAGGTTTCCTCACAATGTTTTCCTTCACAGTTAAGCAATCAGATAATGTACTTGAATTGAAAAACAACTCATAGGTACACATCTGGATTCGAACCTGGAACCCTCAGATTGAGAGTCCGCGCCTTATCCACTGCGCCACCGACGCTTCGTAGCTATGAGTTATGATATGACATCATACTTAAATTATGTGAATGTAACTATGTATGTCGGTTTGATGCGTTTCCATGAATAAACTATTGAATCGATCTTTATGCAATTTGTCACTCAGTTTATGCCATGGAGAGTGACTTTTATTTCAGCGAAGTATCAAGATATACTCGCTGAAGTTCTACATACGAAGTGTAGTGTTTAATAAAGTTAGTACACGATGCCATTGTCAAAAAACGGTTTGATATATTCGAGTCACCCGTGTCGTTACCAATGGCCTTTGTGGTATGGCTGAATGAGCTCATTGCCTGATATTGACATCCCTCATCACTGTCGAAACCTTTTCGGGACGGCTTTGAGGGTGATTTACAGAGAATGAGTCGTTTCTGGGGAAAGGACCGAGTTATGACAACCTTCTGCCAGCCCTATGTCATTTAATTTGACTATACACCCATGAGAAACAAGTCAAAGTGTAATAAGTGCTTGGGATTTTTGACAACCATTAACTTATTTTTGACAACCCTTCTCCCCCTATAAATATGTACATACTGAATGAAATATAATGGTACTTTTTAATGCAGGCAGTTATTAGTGAAATTTTATGTTCATACGATAAAGTGCAAATAATATTAGCATGGTCCCCTTCACCCATTATCAGATTTATTATAAAACAACTGCATCGCATCGATACATTCCGATAAGTATACAAGTACTAGCTAAGTGAATGCGGAGGTCACTGACACCGTGAAACATAGTTTCCCCGATAAGAAAACGCTGCAAGTCAAACCTTACAAAGTTAATTGAAATTTCATCCCGCGAAATTCTACAGCTCTGACCAAGCCTGATTAAATCAGCCGAAGAGCATAAAACTGTGGAGATAAGATTCCCATTGTGTTGAGATGAAAGCGTCGCAGCCGGCGGGCACAATGGCTGCAAGCTCCCGATGCACAATGCCATACCACATCTCTCATCTCTGAAACAACGCCACCAACACTTTTATTGTGCGTTAAATTGGAACAGGTGGAAATGGACGCATTCATTATGAAGTTTGCTTTGTCCCCGCCACGTATTTACATTTTTATCTGAGGGGAATAGCTGAACTAAACAGCATTGGATATGTTTGTTATTCCGAAACTTTGGTCGGACGGGTCGAAGCAGTTGTATAAACAGAATGTTTGGATAGGTAATTCATTTGTTTAACTTTGCCCCTGTCCCAACGTGTATAGCTAGGTAATATGCTTCGGAATTCGTAGGTCATTGTCTCTAGATTTTCCTGATCCAACTTTTCAGTTCAGCTATGTATAAGTAATTATAGTTTAAAAAACTAAAACACGCTTTACGAGTGTCGTACTAAAAAGCTTTTTAATTCTAAAACAACTTTTATACGAGTACGTATTTATTACTCACACAGACTTTACTGTAGAGATGGAGGACGGACCTGCAGGCGTCAACTAGAAATTGTGTTCATTTATTAATTTCTTCTTCGTGTTTTTTTTTTTATAAAAAATTATTGATGAGACGGTCGGCTGAGTTCGGCCGTTTCACGGATGTTTCGGATGTTCCCATGACACTAGGTTGCTGCGTTGTTTTGTCAAGCGCTTAGTGTACTTCAAGCGGTTCTAGTTTTTACCTAGTTTGTTCAAACACAAACATTTCTTTTATCAATAAATATGTTACTTGTAAATTTGTGGGTTATTTTTTCCTCGTTTGACAAATACACGAACGTCCCAAGAACGTTCAATCAAAATATGGTCGGAGTCTGGATTTTAAACAGCGTTCTAATTTTTTAAAAAAAATCGAGGGGCCCTGGTTAGAATCCCTCCACCCAACTCCTAGTTCCAGGGTTAGATCAACTCGATGGAGCCAAATTATTGAATTGTCATCCGAATTACATATAATTGCAAAGTTTCAAATCTAGCTACGACGTTTAGAAGTAGCTTTAAATTGACTTGCTAGATTTGTTTACATACATAGTTCGATATATAGATAGTTGCATACAAGTGAACCTAATATAAAGTGTGTAAAATCTTACCAATAAAAAAGTTTAAAGTCATTGGGCACCGAGCGGCACTAATGTATTCCTTTTGTTTCGTCGTCAGTCTTTCTTTATAAATAAAAATGATACTTTCAGCGAAATCGCAGTGTATGACTGTACGAATAAAGCTTGTAAATATCTGGATCTACACTTAGATGCAAACTGACAAAAAACAAGTGGATAAACACCGAAGAATCGGAGCAATCACGGAATGCATAATCAGCTCCAGTTCCACTAGATAAGGAACAGGAACATTGCGGCTGACAGCAACCGACCAAATACAACTTAAAAATACAAATGAAACTCATCCGTACCAACAGCAATGTTGGAACAAAGAAAAGCTACTCATCTCATAATTGAATAATCTCGAGACGAAGAAAATTCTCGACAAGACGCTGACGTTAGAAAGAGTTGAAGATGTTATTAAAAGGTGTTTTAGAAATTATTCATTCATAAAGTTCTAAGCTCGAAATAGATTTCAATTTAAATCAACTTCTCGAGCTGCGCCGAGAGGATACTTAGTACAGGTTTGTCAGCTTATACGAGTCTCACGGGTACTGAATGTATAATGAGGTGTATTTTTAACATCGCCCGCTGCAAATTTATTCGAGCGCGTTGACAGTCGAGACGTTTAGCGACATCCCATAATTGGCCCGCCTAGTTTTAATATAGCCAAGCGAAGCACAGGAGGAAAAAGTATGATGTAAATTCTAGAGAAAAAAATGAAAGACTGACGAAATATTAATAAACCCGGACTGATTTTTTGTATGTTTCCCATAGCTTCAAAGCAAACCTTCGTGCTGGAATGTAGGTGTGAAATATTTATTTTTCTAACTGTTCGCAGATCAAAATGTGTAAAACGTTGGCTGGTCAAAATGCGATTTTCGCTGGTTTCCGCAGAGTTTTTTGTGGATAAAAAGGAATAGGACACGGCACAGCGCGGCTAGCTCATAAAAGTTGTAGGCATCTGCCGCAGCTTGCTACTGGGAAATGTCCAAATTCTCACTGGACCTCGGACCATATTTCTATTCTGGCCTGGATTTTTTGCAACTAAGCTTGTGAATTGTGACGAAATTTCAGCGCATAACATAATTACGATGAAACTTGGTCATTTATTAAACATGACGTCAACCGTTATTCTCTGACGTCAAATGAACTAGAATTTTAATTAACTGAATTTAATCTTTTCATATAAACTTGTGCTTTGTGGTACTCTTGAAAATAAATGATTTTTATTAAATAATAAAGTTCGCGCAATATTATGTTTGACACACCATTTTTTAAATTATTGTACGTATTAAATTTTTTCCACTGTCAAAAATTCTAACGACTTTGATTTGCAACGTCTGATTTGAAGAATAACTTACACTGAATACGGAAATCTCAATGGACTGGGTCTGACACTCACAACAAAACTCTCAGCACTAAAGATTAAATAAAACCAAGCGCTGCTTTCATGATAATAATCCTTACGTGAGAGAGAGCGAGAAGCTATTATAGGCTGTTACAGTAAGGTTTTCCTACGGAACTGCGAATAAATAGGTAATTAGTTGCGTAATAAGATGGCGTCTAGGATTAATGGGGCTCTTAGACCGCGGCTGGGCAGGGCCGAGAGTCGGAGTTATTGGCGGCACTGACTTACTGAGCATTTCGACACTTCGACACACTAAATAAAATACGCTACTACTATATCAACGAGTAGACAAATCGTACATGTAATCAATATAGAATAAAGTGTAGTATTTTTTCTCGCAAAACCTTCCAAACGCAAATGGTTTAGTGTTGCATTTCATTTTGCTTACGCGGTTTCTACCTAATAGGCGAGAATAGATAACCATTATCTAGAGCGCCGCGGTATATATTTTTTTTAAAAAATTGAAAATTTAAATTAAACTAATAAATGGTACGCTGCTAATTATTTTTGCAATACCATTTTTCAATTCTTGTATTTCAATTCTACCCCCACGCCTATTAGTCACAGCTAAAAAAATGCGTTGTAAATTCATATTTCAGTTCACAAAGTCTCTTAAATTCTAATAGATAAACGAATTCAAATTTAAAACAACCAGAATCACTCAGCTGGAGATTTCAGAACAACGAAGGTAGCAGATCGCAAACGTTTTTAGTAGGCAATAACACTGCAGTCAGATGACAATTTAAAACCGAGTGTAATGTGGCATGGCAAAATTTATGAAAATAGTCAAATAATAGAGGTCATAATCGCTGCTAGGAGGCTTGGGAGCCGCCATCACCGTTCCGAGCAACAGGGCGGGCCCGAAGAGCGAGCACGTCGCGAGATTAATAATGGGGCTATAAACTCCATTACCTACTCAGTAATTAAGTCAAATGGATAAAATTTACCTAAGCGTTCAGGCAAATAATTAATTTTCGCACTGAAACATTTTATCGGGGTGACTTTCAAGATTAGGAATGGTGAGCAATTTGCTAGAGTCGCTCCCAACTAGTGAATAATGTACTGTAATTTCTGAACACAGTGAAAGCTATTTCAGTGTTGGACTAGTTATTGCCCGCGGGTTTGTCCGCATTAAGGTCGTTGTTTTGTACAAAACTTGGTCCGTGTTTCGAATTTTTTTACTTTCATAATAATTACAATTATTTCATTTAAGTGATAGTATAATAACTTAGTAAAGGCTGGTGTTGTCTGTTACATATTGATATGCTACAAGCAGAAATAAACACAGTCTGGACTGATATCACACAGTGGTTTAAGAGCAACGGTCTCAGTATTAATTTAGACAAGACTCACTACATGGTCTATGGACGTCACACAAATAGTCCAGAATACAACCTAAATTTACCGGTGACCAAAGTTGATGCTATTAAATTTTTGGGAGTGGATTTGGACCCACAACTAAGGTGGTCCTCTCACATAGAAAAGGTACAAAAACGATTAGCCGGTGCATGCTATGCAATAAAGAACTTGTCATCGACATGTAACTCTTCGACATTACGAATGGTCTATTTTGCATATTTTGACAGTATTCTTAGGTATGTTATTGAGGTCTGGGGTAACTGTGCTGGAATAAAATCAGTTCTAATACTTCAAAAAAAGCTGTAAGAATTGTAGCAGGTGCACCTCCGCTTGAACACTGCCGACCACTTTTTATCGAACATAAAATATTAACAGTTATATCTCTGTATATATATCTGACGGCAAAATATGTTTTCTCTAGGAAGTCAACTTATCAATGCAGGAAAGATCAACATAATCTAAATTTAAGAAATATTAACAGACTTGTTCTTCCTACGACGAAATATATGAATTACCATAGGAGCTTAGAATTTAATAGCATAAAAATATTTAATAATCTAGATAATGACATAAAAAACTGTAAAACTGTAAATGAATTTTCCAATAAATTGTATAAATATTTAATAAGTAGACCTTTTTATGACATAAAAGAGTTTTTTTGTAAATTATTTGACTCCGTCTCTAGTTATTAGGATTAGTTTTTAGTATTATTGTCCTTTATGTTTTGTATATACTTTTTGCACAGTTTATGTAACTTTAATAGCAAATAAACGAACATTAAACATTATTACCCTGGTGCTGATTCTGATCTGACGAATGATTGTTCATTGCTTTCATACCTGGAACAAAGTAAAATAGTATAAGTTTAAAAATGAAACACATTAGTGTTGGTGAGGTACATAATTATAATGTATATATTACAAATTATTTGCATATCACTAATTTTTACAGTGTGTGCTCGCTATAAACAAAAAATAATACAAATTAAAAAAGGAAAATCAAAGATTCATCCATACATGGAAGGTGATACAACTCTGCGTTTTCGCTAGATCTTCAGTCACATAATTCTTAGTAATGCTCTTTTTAGGGATAGGCCACTCAAATTGTACAATTTTATTTTAGGTAGGTCTTTGTAATATTTTTTATGTGTACAATGAACAATAATTAATTTAGTTACATATTTTACGGCGGTACGGAACTCTTGTGCGCGTCTGACTCAGTCAACTTCAGAAAGTTTTTTCTAAAACCAGTCCCTGAAGAGCCGTATCTCTATGAATAGTATATAATTGTTACAAGCTACGCAAATATCACATCACTTGTCACGTCTTAATCTTTAGTAGTAGTAAAGTACGTATTGTATTGTATCACCTACCTTTGTGTTTGTGAACAGTATGCGAAAATATAAATTTCAAAAATAAAATATCTATTCGCACACATTACTCACACATACAACAGGTCAATTTTTTCACCTATACCTAATATATAACTCCTACTCCTAACACCAATGTCTTCCGTTTATGATTTCCGTGTTTCTCCGTCACAAATTGGCTAATGGCTAGTTTAGCCGCGTCAATTATCAAGTATAGCACAATAAATCTCCAGTGTTATCGCATTAGTCACTCCCCATCGAACTATTACGAGCAGTATGCGGTCGGTCTGTGCGTGCGAGGCCATACAGATTTATACCCTACTACCGTGCCCAAAAATAATTGGATCGCGACCGAAAAATAAATGGCCGGCTCGAGCCTTGCCCGAGTGCCGCCCAGCAACAACCTCTACAAAATAACAATTTATTATTAGAATGCCCAAATCACAACGAGCTACGCGTTCGGAGGGCATATATTAAACCCAAGTTTGGTGAGAAGTCAAACGCGCACTTTGCTTATTAGAGCAAGCTTTTCTTGATCCCTAGATAGAAATTGCTATATCGAGGTTATACAATGTCGCAAACGAATTAATCAACATGACCATCTGCTGAAAGAGGCAACTGAGCATGACCCTATTGTGATTTCTAACACCTTTTTCAAAATACATGTGACAGGGATGATGACAAAATTTTTTTTATTCCCTCATTCGAGAGACCGTGTGAAGAGATAAATGGCCTTGTCAAAGATTTTTCGATACGACTGATAGTTTTCCTAATATAACCCGTCGAACAGTGATTCTAGTCACGCGGTGCAAAAACGCTCCATACAAATCGGTACCTAGGCGTGCCGTCACAGTTAAGTATTGAAGTATAGATAATGTATGAAACTTTTAACAATATTTGAGTTATCTCGTAAACTAATGTTTTTATGTGACCATTCCCTTACTAAAAATATTCACAATGTAATTACAAAACAAAACGTCAAATAAAAATTTTATACGAGCAAGTTGGTTTTTTGAAATTTTTGCGGGCTTTATAAGTGTAAAAGTCCAGAAAAAATTAAATAATATTAGATATTTTAAATTTTATAGGAGCTTTATAATGACCTTTATGGTTTAAAATACAATTTAGCCCCAATCTGATTTGGTGTCATCTAGCCTATTGTATTAATTTTGATCAACAATGGAGTACTCTAGACTACATTTAATTATACAACCCAAGCGTGATTTTTTCCTCTTATATACTACTAGCCTTTTTTTGCTCGCGACTCCGTCCACGTGGAAATTTATTCGACTCGTCCAGAAACTATCCCGAAATAGCTACTTGCTCGATCGGGATAAAGTCTCTTTGCGGCTCCTCAACTACCCCTGTACAAATTAGGTCATTCTCACTCTTTCTTACACGGTAAAGAAGTGTGAATGTATGGATTATATTTTTAAAACGTAGCTCGAGGAATGACAATGATTTTATTTTAAAGCCGAAACAACATTGGCATTTTTTTTTCGAGGGCGAAATCTTTCAAAGATACCCGACTCCTTAGGAGAGAAGCCGGGTTATGTAGAATTTCCATCCACTAAAACCCCCTCGGTGGTCATCCTCGGCGCAAGTCGAGGAGCCCTGGGAACTCCAGCGGAACACACCAGTGCTCCTCTCGCGCTTTGTATTTAGCCCACCCCTTGACCAGTCAGCCACTACATCTCAGCAGCTCCAGGCTGCAGCGGGACGGGACCACGCCGTACTACCGCTGCCTTCCAGTGGTTGCCGGTTCACACCGATAGGGCGGCCAGAGCTTCTAGACCAAAGACAGATTCTAGACCAAACCCGCAAAGATAGAAACTGTTGGCAATGACTAGTTTATGCGGTATGACGTGCTGCTTTCGGAGCTTGAAATATCCTAATCGGTATAGTCGTTTCCATATCTCCTTTTAGACCATAGTTATTTGAGAATGAACTAGGCGCGTGTTATAGTAATGCAACTCCTATGCAAATGCGATAATTACCATAACGCAGTACTGTAACGCGTTTAGATTTGGCGATAAACTTTGAATAGTAACGTTGCGTATACCGTGTGCACAGTTGCATACATATTATATTTGTGAATTCTCCACACATGTTATGTCTAGTGATATTGATTATAGGAAAAATTTAATAATGAGCAAAAACAGTTTTATACCTGAAATTTTAGCGAACTACTTCTTAGGTTGGGATAAAAAGTAGCTTGTGTCATAATTTCGTTGTACTACTCTTATATATATGAAAAACTGCGAAGGGTTCCGTACCATTATCTATAAAAAAAGGCAAAAAAAATTCTCCTTTTTTGTATGGGAGCCCCCTTATATATTTGTTTTATTTTAATTGAATTATTTATTTTTAAAGTTAATACATAAATAAATATTATGTGAATATCTTAAGCATCTACCTGTTGCCGTTATCAATGTCGAGCTAACGAGCAAAAATATCACGTTTGTTGTATGGGAGCCCCCTAAATATTTATTTTATTGTGTTTTTTTAGTATTTGTTGTGATAGCGGCAACAGAAATACATCATCTGTGAAAATTTCAACTGTCTAACTATCACGGTTCATGAGATACAGCCTGGTGACAAACGGACAGACAGACGGACGGACCGCCAAGTGTTTTACCCTTTGGGTACGGAACCCTAAAAATGATTCTCCGTTCTGACGAGAAGGGAGGACAAACAAACTCACTATCACGTTTGTAACATTAATATGGATGTAATCAAAAAGCCTATGTCAAGCAGTGGACGTTTCCTGGCTGATGATGATGAATCACAAAGCATCTGAAATTCAATGTCGTACATCGAATTAGACTAGGCCAAGACTAGGCACATAGCTAAGGCAAGCCGCTTTTTAAAGATGAAATAGGGAACCTGTTTATAGGTGAAATCAAGAAAAATGCCCAAATAACAAGTAAAACCAACAAATAAAGGTTTGCCAACGCAATTCAATCAAAAATCATAAACATATTTCACGTGTATTCATACTGTATTGTAATAAAACCCTTACAGGGGATGTCGGCTCAAAGGACCACCATCAGCAATCGCGCGCCCCACAATGGGCATACAATCCAATTTGGTTAAAAGCAAATACTCGCTTGCATCAACGTTTCGCCGGTTGTTATTCAGCATCCATATTTATTTATGTCGCTCCCAACGGCCATCTAATTCAATCTGTGCAAAAGCCCGTTCTGTTCAACGTTTCAATAAAAGCTATGTCGAAATAGCGAAGTTGGTCGCGACGCGACCGTCAACCTGCGCTAATAATACGTTACATTGTCGATAGTTGCTATCGAAAACGACAGATCAAACTAGTTTGGACGTGTTCACTAGCTCCGGCGAATCGCATGTTTTTACAAATCCATCCAAACTAGTTTGCGATATGTAGTTTTTACGCATGCACACGCATAGATCGCTCTATAATTTAGTGCGAATCTACACACTCAGGGTGCTTTTACTATGGCGTAAGTCATGTCAGAGAGAATATATACTCGTAATTATGCGATTGAAAGATCAGCTGCATGAAAGTAGTCGTAGTAGTAGAGTAGTAGAGTCACAGCAATGTGTGACCTGAATTGTTCATTATTGTGTCGTTGCAATGTCCTTTAGATTTAGAAGCGACCTTTCTGTAATACTGTTCAGTGTTGAAGAAACGATTGGTTAGATAACTTTCACGAAACCGTTTTTTCATCGTTTTTCTGCCAAACTCGTTTATTGCTACAATAAAGCATTTTGATTGAGTGTCGCGCCAAGAAACGCTATTTAAAAATATATATTCATAGTAATAATAACGAAATACTTGTCTGGTTCAATACTTTTCTTGGGATTAGAATCAAAGCACAGTGTGGTCTCTTTTTAGTTTATTCGTAGTCATTCACTTTATAAAAGTCTCTTCATAAATAAATATATAAAATAAGCTATCTCTGTGCCATGTGTCAAAAATCATCATAGTTGGTTCTCCCTTGAGGCACCAAGAGGTAACCAACAAATACACTTACCTTTACATTTACAATATTACAGATATGTAGCAGCAATGGCGTTCATTCTGAGGCAAGGGAAAACTAGCATAATGCGACTTAATGCGTGCACGCTACCAGCATTCCGTGGTGTGTCCAAGATTGGCACTCAGGGAAATGAACAGTTTGGCAGAATATGCTGGCGATTCATGCAATTTCTAATTTGCTAGTCAGATCACGAACATCCGCATAGCGAGATCTTTGTTTATGAGGCGATAAATAAATATCAAGTCAACGAATTGTGAATATACTTTAGTCACATCTTATTTAGAATATAAGCTAGATATTTAACGGTAATTGCTGTCTATGAGTAGTTTTAGGTCTGTCTCGAAAGACAACTTTGGTATCGGCTTGAAATTATAACAGTTTTGGTCAGTAAAGCAGTTTAAGTCCTTTTTGCGTCGTAATTTTCGTCTAGTTTTCAAGTGGTTTTCAAGTCACAGAAAAATGTCAGTCAATTGTTCTTATATTTCTTTTTCTTAAATTATGACATTAGATGCCGCGGAGTTTGCACTCCACGGAGATTTCGTCTGTGGAGGTTGGACGCCGCGACAACTTGCTAACATTTCAACTTTTGGTGTCAAAGGACATGTGACACAAATAATTTGGTATAAAAGTTAGTATTTCTAAAAATAATAATCATCATTAGCCGGCAATCGTACACTGCTGAACACAAGGCCTCCCCTAGTAGAAAGAGACCTCGTAAAAATGGTATCACAACCAAATTGCACAGCATAAAGATCAAGAGGATTCACACTTATAAAACTAAATGTTACGTTATAACACAGTAAATGACACTAACAAGAGTATTTTAAAAGCGAGGCCTTTATTTGGTCCAAGACACGAGTACATTTCGTAGCTACATGTTTTCAAGAAGACGTCAAACGACCAGTCGTTGAATATAACGTATGTCAGTGAACCGACAAAAGGTAAAGTCAAGGATTTGAGGACTGTCAGTCCAGCGAACTGATCACTGTCAGGCTATGATTGATGCGACGCTTCTATTCATAACTTGACCTTTCATGTTAATTCGATATCATATCAAACGCCAGAAAATGAAAAGGTCGAGACGAAAATGCTGATAATATGAAGCGACCGTGTAATATTTTATGCAAAACACTAAATTCTTACCGGAATGTTTTTATTACGTTACACACACGCAGTCCGCCCGTCCTCAAGGGCCTTTCGTCAGTACTGTATCTTTATGGATCGTATGAAGAGAAAATTTATTACGCCGTCATTCGACTAAATTCCACCCACATTGTGGAGGAACTCCTGAAGGATATGGGGCCTGGCAGATGTTACTCGATATATAAAAACGACGAATATTAAGCTCGTAAAGATGACAGTTATTAAATCTATAGACGTTGATGCGCGGACACGTATGGTCGTTGATGTCTTGAATGCCATTGGAGTTAAGGACGTTCAGGGTATTTTTAAGACGTATAAATAACGATTGGGCACACGTTGTGTCAATCTCGTATAACCTTCATGTACTGGATATTAAACATGAAAAGAATAGTGACTCAACGGTTTGCCCCGTAGACTATTCATAGCTGAATTTGTTAAGCATTTTTTTAATAATTTTTTTTTAATAAAAAAAAAGCATTACTTTACTATAAATAACTATTCAGTTCGAAACAAACGGTATCTTCTATGCTACACTACAAAATCAGAAGGATTTCTTTTCTAGGAATCTGTCATTCGACTTAAGTCAAATTCACGGAACTTTCAAATTCTTTTTTGCAGCTCCAAGCTTCACAATGAAAAAGAAAGGCAATCCAATCAGACTCCCAATGATCAAACGAAGTGAGTCAGTTCCCTCAATTTTGGAGGGCGACGCAACGAAGGCATCGAAGGACAGAGTTAAAATTAAGTCAGACAGATATGTGACGCCATGACAAGGGTCGAATAAGGGCATGCGAGACCATTGTGCTCGTGTTGCCTTCCCTTACACTCGCAACGTATTAATCTTGTGAGGGAAAAAATCATGCTCGCATCAACTGAGCTTTGAATAACGTCCAGCACTTTTGTGCAAATTATTTATAGTAGGACAATACTATTCTAGAGCCTAGACCAATGTGAATAAAGTGCACATTTAAGTGGTGTGACGTAAGATAAATAACAGTAATTTAGTAATTATTGAAATGAAATAATTATTTATTTGCATAAAACACGGTATACAGGTTGTTAACTTTTTGTGTGACACTGCGTGTTTCACCAGGATATGGTACGCAAAACCTTAATATTATATATAATATAATTAAGAGAGTCAAATTAAAATATGGTTAAATTACAATATAAATAATAAATGTGTATTTATAATTCATGTTAAGTGTGTTACTATTTTCATATTAATAATTATTACTTTACATGAATTAAAATTATAATAATTAATAACTACTTACGAGTAACTACAATTTTAGAATGTCAGCAACTATAATTACGTCAAATTATATCTACATTATTTAAAAATTCTGGTAAATTATTAAAACATTTATCAATTAGCCACTTTTGTAATTCAACTTTAAAACTGCTGTTCTGTAGCCCTCTGATTTCATTAGGAATATGGTTGTACACTTTAATCGACATTATATAACAGTTTTTATCATAAAGTACACTTTTACAAGCGGGCATTTCTATCCGCAACAAATATATATTTAAAAAACACATTATACACTCTCTTTTCAGAAGATGATCAGTGATCACACAAGATGATTATGTTAACTAAACCGTTTCATTTATAGACATCATCCATTATTACGTATCAGCCCTTAAAAAGTATAATGGCAGTTCCTCAGTATGTTTGTAAGGGTGCAGTCCAAACCTAACCAACTTCGCTCGTACTCCAGAGCCTGCGGTTTCTGCTGATGGGCCGCAGACTTAGGTACCACGGTGGTGGCTAGGCATGCGCACAACATATAAAATGCCACCAACCAAATCGAGTACCGAGAGGTACCTCCACTGTGAATTGAACCCGGGACCTTCGGATTGTAAGTCCAAGGGTGTAGCCATTAGGTTATGGAGGCAGTCAAATCACACTTTATCACAACACTTTAGAAATAGAAAAGAGAAAGAAAGAAAATTGTCTATAGTCGTAGAGTCATGTTTCATTTTTTAACGATTATTTCTATTGGACGGCAACAAATTTTATGTGAATACTTTTGTTTTTAGCAAATTTGATATATGATGTTACTCGTACAATTATCCTAAAGTTGATACAGAGCTATACCTACAGCGCACAAAGCTTTGTTGTCAGCAAGCGTCCTTTGCAACTGACATAATATTAATTAAGTCAAGTGAAATCCCCCGGGAGGCTGGGCATTTGGTTTATTTTCCTTTTATTTTGGTCCCTATAATGAATACAGATTTTATTTCAGTTGTTTTAAAATTTAACGCGTGTTTTTTTTTACACACGAGTAGTCAGTACAATCCGTAGACAAAGAAAAGTTACTGAAATTGCTAGGTGAGAGAGAAGAGCTGAAATGGCAATGGGCAGGCCATATCACTCGAAGAGTGGATAACCGATAGGGAAAGTTCTCAAGTGGCCGCGACTGCATGTACATTTGTGTCCTATACGTTTAGATAAAGGATATCTTCTACCTCATAGATCGTCAGGTCTAAATGAGTTCCAAGAGGTGACTGTGAGGCAGACATAAACATTGGATATCTCAACCGGCGTTGCTGATATATGTTAGACGATGCTTCTCATTACTTGAAATCTTCCCTTAGCTGACTTTGCATGATGTAGGTAGGGTGTCAGGTGTTTCTATTCTAAAGCTGGGTTTACAAAATTAAATATATTTGTATAATTGTCGTGCCGTCACGTACGAGTGCAAAAGCTGAAAAATGTATCAAATAGTTGATCTTCAAGTTAATAATGTTACGCCTTTTTAGAAGTGAGTTGAGTGATTTATTTATTTTCATATTATGTAGATTATGTATTAGACTTCTAGCTCATGATTGCATTATTATAATACATTTATAAAAATAACTCTGATGATAGACCGACGAGATTATCTGTCTCTGTCTTCAATGTCTCTAAAACATTTTTTATGAAGATTTAAAATTGTAGTCGCAGAGCTAGTAACTTCTACCTGCGTCGCCTTAATTTACATTGTACTGGACCAAGATGGATTACAAATTCAAAATTCAAAATAATTGTTTTAGTTGCAGGTATACAGAGTTCTTAAATATATGTGTTTACTATACAGAGTTCTTAAATATATTCTTAAACAAATGTGTATAAAGGTCTTTAAAGAGTTTGAGGTAGGTGTTAATTTCATTATACATACACGACAAAAATCTTATAACAATTTTGCGACATTTTAATTTTAAGTTATTAATAAATAGTAACAGCGCTCGTAGTTATTCACAAATATTTTTGCCTTCTACATTTTGTTTAATTTGTCCCTGGAAAAAATATGACTCAGGTAGGTATCGTATAAAGTTACGGTCTCAATAAAGTGTCTTGAGACTGATCTTTGTGAAATTCAATGTGGCAGACATATATTTATTAGTGCACATCCACTGACCATGATGATAAATACATCGCCATGACTTTAATTTGTGACATTAGTCTTTTTAATATTCAAAATGATAATTTTTACAAAGTACTGTACAATTTGACCAAAGTAAAATATGTATAAAACTAATTATTTTACATCAACATTCTGTTTTATGTTTGTGGTTAAAGAACTTTATTTCTCATAAAGAAATTACATTTCACTTACATGAGAAATGTATACATATACTTAATCGCTAGGGTATCTTAGGTGACTAAAGTAAAAATAAAATAAAATCAATTTTAAGTGACGGTAAGTTTAAGGTAAGTTAACTATTTAACTAAAACCAGTATCAGCTGTTCGTTGGAACGAGCGCAATACACAGAGCAAGCGCAACTAGATGTGGCATTGTTTTATGTAATCGAATGTTTTTATGAATCTTGTTTTGTATAAGTTATGTTTAATTGTAATATGTGTACAACATTATTACGACAAAAAACCCAACGAAATATGACAAATAAAATAATATCTCACGAACACTGTAAAAGTTCGGAGATGACCTCGTTTGATATGGCTTTTCACAAAAAATGCGATTAAAAAAATCACCGAACACACGGACGCGACGAGATCAAACGGAAACAATTCATAAACGGATAATACAAGTCAATTCGGATGAAACGTGTGTACGGTTGAAAGGGATTCGCGGATGAAAGGTTAAAGGGTAACAAATGTTGGCTTATTCCGGTAAATTCAACGGGTCCCCGGTTCGCTACTCGTATTATTTCTTCACCGCAAGCTCCGAGTCTATCGGTGACGAGCTGGAACTTCAAAGGGACTCTTTAAATGAACCGTGCGAATGTGACCTGCATGCCACCTAAATGTATTTTTGAGTAACAATTCTTCAAGTAAAGTCGTACAGAAAAGGATGCTCAAATTTACTCTTGAGTTTGTTTTTTACAGAGTTTGATCAAATGAAATCATTTTATTTGTTAATTTTGGTGTTACGTGTTACAAAATTAGGGGCACGAGATTTTTGGAGTGAGTAATTTAACGTTTATTCTCTACAAAGAACACACAAACGTAAAGAGTGCAGCTGTCTGCGTGAAGACAACGCAAACAAAACCATAAAAGATTGTATACACCGTGAAGAACTGTGAATTGTAATGAGGTTAAACTATATGACCTGGAAGCCATAAAACTACTGGCGCCATGTTATTACAAGTATGCACTACTATTATGGTTTCCAGCAAAACTACTAGAAGTTATTGCAGGTTCAATTACTCAAGTGGTAATGTAGTGATTTCATATTTTAAAACCTACGGAGGTGCAAGTTGCTATAATATAGTTTTAGGTAATGTTCAAGTCGATTTGTGTTAACAAGAAATGAAGCTACATTATCTTTATTTTCTACGTTTTGTAACATACTAACATCAACATCACTGTCAGACATATGGCTGCTGTTGAAACATTATGCTTTACAAAGGTAAGTACGTAAATAATGAACCTTAACCGTAACATAACCAAAACTACCATTTGATAATGGATATTGACTTGATTTCTACAGATTCGTCGAATGTGTTTCATTTTCATTTCTTAATCGGAATGGTCCATGACAAGAGCCTCATATGTTAGAGATTACTACAAACTATTGTTTGTAGCAAGCCACGAAAGGATTCAATGATTATGCTTGGCAAAATGTCCTGAAGATCCCATAGTTACCTTCTAAAACTTCAACAGGGGGTAAATCCACAAGGAATCTATTTCTCTCGATAAGTATACTCAGCGTTAACCATGTTCCTGAGCAAGTGTCAGAGTTAGAAGATTCTCGAGAAGAGTAGAAAAGAGCAGGATTACTAACGATAAAGTGCGCTACATTACACGCGCGAACGGGCAAAAGTCACACGATTTAGATGAAAAATGGGTAATATGCCACACCACACTCCACGTATGTTACGTCGGTGTGTCGAGGATTACTCCCACAACACATAGACGCTATTACTTATTCGTTTACGCTGTATTCGTTTTCATGTTCACGTACAACATAAAAGGGGTTTGAGGCACCACTTGCGCGGAATAATGCCGGTAGTATTTACATTCCGCATACATTGCTAATGGAAACTAACCGGGTATGTAAATGTCTGTGAGAAATGTTGACGCCTCTGAGCATCCTACATAATCCTGCAAAGTATCTCCAACATTATGCTCTTCAGATTGGAAGACTACTTGAAAGGGATTCCTGAAACTTGAGTTAGTTTCATTTCGACTCGTGCCTGCTCTTCAAAACTCTCAGGTATACATAGGTACTTACTACTAAGATACAGCCAGTCATTGAGTTACGCCTTTTATTTATTAGAAAGATCTGTTATGCTAGCCGAGAGCCGGCAAGAATATTACTTGGCAAATACTTGGGCTACTGTTCTACATTTATTATTCATGAAGCCTATTTATTAAGGCAACTGCAGATACATGTTAAAGAGTGGGTAGGGGTTGGGAGACCATGTGGCGGACAGTAAATATATCAGCCTGACAAGGGCATTCATCTTGAGGATGGAGAACGCCCAACCTTTAAACGATTTACGAGGGGCAATGGACGCCGACACTGGTAAACACCAATGGATCGTACAGACCTATAAATAACTCCATTTTTATCGCTGTTACAGTTCTATTTCATAGTAAAAAGTTGCATAACTTCTGTGGGTGGATGATAGTTAAATGCAACACACGCGTTTAGGAAATGCAAATTGGTGCAGCGCCAAGCATCACTTTGAAAATGTAAATTGAATGGTCAAACTTGGGAGAGGTTCATGAATTAAGCATCCTTTTAAAACTTGCACATTCAGGGGTGTAGGTACGTAAACAGGTTCGGTTGGATGTTCTAATTTAATTTGCAATCTGACGACCGGACCCTTGTTCTCGAGTGACGAATGGATAACGACATTCAGCCCGCCCTCGTGGGTTTGCGACGGCACTTCTTTGTTTAAGCATCGTAAATTAGAGAATATTAATGAGAGACCACAGAAAGGTTTCTTGTGTAGTTCAATTTGGATAAACAATAAGATATTCGTCGGAGCATTTGTGACAAGAGGCACAAAGGCAACAGTAAGACGTCTACCATTCCAGAGGATTAGTATTCTACAGGAATATTATTATCCTTTATACTGGTAATTCACAAAGCCAAAACATTATGTTATTCTTCGACTCAGTATTGAATATTGGATAAAGCAAAAGACCGGTCATTGTTATTCGAATGAAATATGAGTGAAGTCGCTATTCGGGGCGCATTGTCTGGCACAAAGCGAGCAGTGGCGCCAACATCATGCCGAACTTCTTCCGAGATACAAAATTTAATTTCTCTGATTTTGAACTTATCTATGCCACAAAGCGCTCTGCTTTTGTCCAAGTTGCCCTTTATGTGTTTCGAGTGAGATTTGAGTCAACGGGGGACTCAATATTGTGCAGCATTTGTGCGAAATGACGAGCACATCTGCAATGTTCGCTCTGACCGAGATACAATACGAAATTGTAGAGGTGAACTGTACGGTATTGTACAAGTTTCATTTTTCTCTTTGTCACGATTGTACAGTGTAGGCTTCGATGCCAAGTTGTCTGGAGAAAACTATTCTAACTATAATAGAATTCGTTTCATAAGCTTCACCTTTTGTGTTTCGTCGAAACACAACGAACGCCCATTTGGGAGCCGTTATTCACATGTGTTCCTTTAACAGAAATCAAATTTTCTCTTACGAGCAGAGAAGGCTCGTTAAAAGAAGTTAAAAAGGTTTAATCCGTTCAATCGACTAAATTATCTCATCTGGATTAGGAGCTATCGCATCTACATTAAAGCCGAGGCGGCCTTTAAAAATTGATTAAACAAAGGAGAACGGTCGGATTTGATTATGTATTTTAATCTTATTTGCAATCAACGGAGAACCTTTGGGCCATGTTTGGCGAGGGACCCGAGCATTGACATGCCCACTCGAGGCCCTTCACAGGCTTGTTACCCGAATATTCATTGAACCAATATTTTCGAGAGGCATTGACAGGGAACAATAAACATTGAGTGATGGAAATTTGAACAGCTTCCGTATTTACGTACGTACATTATAAGACTTAATTTGGTATGTACTTGACGTTGTATTGAATATTACTCAATTGAATTAACATCTAAGCTAATACCAGCCTTTTGAAATTGTAAAAAGGCGGAGTTTATATTAAGTCATTTTGTTGTTGCTGTGGTCTGGGCGGTTTCCGGATTCAGTCATATTTTGGCAATTGTCGTAAGAGGAGTATATAGTCATATTGTTTTATGTATCGTAGTTATTTAATATGGTGTTAACGGGCCGCACCATCGCAAATGATCATTGTAAATCCAATGTCTTCCCACCAACCAAACCAAGTACCGATAGGAATCAAACCCGGGACCTCCGGGACCGTGTGTCTAAGCGTGAAGCCACAGAGACGGGTGATCTATACCTACGCTGTACTATGATCAAGAGTTTTTAAGACTGCACTTAAAATAGACACATTTCATCATGGAGTTTCTAAAAGTATATTCTCGGTTGCAGTTTCTCCTTTCGCCTGCTTTATGAACAGTCTCACACTTTATAACATAAATTGTTGTGAATTGAAACACGACATTTCTACTCCTCCTGAGAAGAGTTTTATCTATCCATTCAGAAACATTCGTGGCCCGAAGCTCGCTCTCGCGATGCACTGAATCGGAATCAAGTTGATGTGGAATTGGGTGCATAAAATTTATTGCATCGCAAGCAAGAGTTACACACAGTTCGAGGTAAATTTACCGTTTCTGCGGAGACCAAATTCTACTACGTATTGCGTTCGAAATTTCAAAATTCACTCGGTAATACAAGTATTTCATTCGTACATTCTGACTTATGGTTATTTTCTCAAATTTCATGTCTCGTTTGACACCAGTTTTATTCAATGCTCTATCTTTACCAATTAAACACAAACGAAAGTTAGTTTTTGTTTCATTTACTTATTTAATGTGACGTTTTATTCATTTAATAAGTGATGTTTCAGTCATTTAAAAAGCAACATTATCATTAGCGTGTCGATAGGTAAATTTAAAACACATAATTCTCTTTTCTAGACAAACGCCTCGTAGCATTGTCATAAGCAGTACTCGTAATCAGCTATCATCAATGATCAATACAAAAAATAAAGAGCATTTACCTGTAAACGCTTTGGAATTGATAATAATGCAAATGTCTGAGACAAAAATATAAGCTAAGTTATATTAAGCCTATTTTTAACACTATTTGTTTTCTGACGTTATGAGTATAAAACTGAAACCGATCGAGCGATAAAAAGCGCCATAATTTGAGAATTTATTCAGTTTCCAAGGAATATATTTCGTCTACAGATTTGCTATAACCCATTCTTTCATATGCTTGATCAACATTTTAGTACGCACGTGTTATTATTATATTAATGAAAGCATTTGTGTGTATACATTAAAAATAATACTGTTAGCTCTCACCTAATATAATAAAGTAGAGTATAATATGTTGTAATGGCTACAGATTCCACATTGGGATCGCTCGAATAACCTTGAATGCCACTTAGCTTTAAAATTTCCACTGAAACAGAATTTATAAGTCTCAACAGTCCCAAATGAAATGCGTCCGCCAGGGACCACTGAATTAAGAGACAAAACTAAATGGCATCCGTGTCGCAATCTAAGTAAATTCTCATTTAATTTGCAGAAAAGGCAAAGGGTGGATTCAGTCCCTAAATGTTTTCCACGTCCCTACCTATTTACAAGTCGCTATTTACTGTCGGGTTTAAACGAGATTCTCTGCTATTCGAATTCAATTTACCGGCAAAATGGACGTTAGGGCTCATTTGGTATCCTGTTCCCTGGACGACGGATGGCTTTCTGGCTGGACGTAGTTGTTTGCGATCAGATCAATACATGTTGCTGTTGGATTCAGCGAAAGTGGTACAGAGTGGACGTACGAAGCTGGAATTGGGCGACAAGTGCTTTTGTGCGAACTGGCGTCAGGAATTCGTTGTGATTGATTTTATTTTGGTTCGTTGACAGTATCGAAATGCGACTTACATTCTGTGAGTTTTTTTCTTCGTTTTTTAATCGACTATCCACGCGAGTATTGTGTCGAAAGTCTTAGGTATCAAATCTCAGAAGAATATTGTTGAAATGTAATTTACAAACTTATTTCACTCGCTCACTCACAATCACAACTTGAATTTCAAAATAGCTTCGCAAGATTAGTTGTATTTTCTAGAAATCTATGCTTATATTTCAGCTACAAGTAATTTTAATTCTACTTCTAAACTATTTAAAATATTAATTTCTTAAGAGCCTAGTCAGAAATCGTATCGTTTAAACAGACTTTAACAACGTAGATGGTTAAAGGCCGTTTAAGGTCAGGCAGAAAAAGAATAAGGCACTAATTACTTTTTCTCACATAATTACATAATAGCACACTGTTACAATTACTACTGCCACGAATGCTTTGTTTCCTGCGAGCCAGCCTCTGATAACATTGGGGCCGGCTATCGTGATGATAGCATCGCTTCCAAGTCACGCAATGCTTAAAGTCTGTGCGATGACCAAACTGGGTACAGTACTCGCACACGTTTGCCCCTCTGAAGTTAGCTCTCCGGAATTTCGAACATGTATAGACGGAATGTGTGTGTATTATTTTCGATAATAACTATCCGTAGATGACATAAAACACTAGGACACTTCTTTCCACCCGCTAACTTGCCGTGCGTCCCATTTATACGTGAATATACTTCGCAGCCTTTTGTAGCTAACTTCAGAGAGGCAAACATAGTGTGTGAGTACTCTATGCTCGATACGCATTGTAAAAGCTAAATACCCGCTAGTCATAGCACGTCATAGACTTTCAGTGACATTAGCTTTAATACCTTTTTTAGCTAATTACGATATAAACTCGGTTTTGAAATATTTTTACTTATCAACTGACTTCAAAAAGGGAGTAGGTTATTAATTGTAGCTGTCTGTTTTTATGCTTGTGTGTGTACGAATTGTGAATCGATTTTATTGTTATTGAATTGTCGTTAGGAATGTCCCATTAAATTTAAAGAAAATATTCAATTAGTAAAGTTCTTCTTTCGTGTGAAGGTGGTCAGCAACTTAAAAGGTATTATAGAATTTTACCCATGTAGTGCTTTGAGACCTCTATCGCTCGGGGAGTAGCCAGTGCCTGGTCTTCTTGGCTGCTTGTGGCTGGACACAGCGATCAGTAAAGTTAAAAACTTAGACCAACAAGCCCATGTTATTCCATATCTTCGTTCTACAAGTACGGTGAATATGGGAAATCTCATATAAACTCAAGCTTGGTAACTTATTAGAGAGATTCATGTCCAACAATTGAAATTACACTTCAAAGAAAGCTGAAATGGTCAGGACACGTGGCCAGGTACTCTGACGACAGATGGACTCAAAGTGATTCTTTGATGAAATGGTCGGGACCGCGAGCCCGAGGCACCTGAGCGAGAGGCCGGCTCCATGCTAGATGGACAGATGAAATATTGGCCGTGGCGGGCCGGGAGATGGATGGAGACCGCAAAAGTAGAGAAAAGGGGTATTCCTTGGATAAGGCTTTTGCCCTTAAACCTAAAATACACACCAATATTGTTTAGAAGTTAAAAATATATATTACAGTATTGTTAATTTAAATTATATGAATTATGATGATGATGTTATTTTGCATGGAATTCAATAAAGTTTTATTATTATTATGTCCAACAATGGACTTGAAAACTACAATTTGGAAGTTCATTTTATACGACAACGCGGAAGATCGTTAGTTAACATAGTTGAGATCATATGCAAATACACGTGAAATCCAGGAAAAACATAGTTTTTAAAATGTCTTTGTGGACGTGGAAGTCGAGATAAACATCGAGTCAATCGAGGTCTAGTCAGACAATATTTGAAAAAAATATGTACACTCGTATACCAAAATATGTATTCACTTTCGTACCATGTCACATTCACTCTTGTTTATTCCTACGAAGTGTGTTGATGTAAATGTCAATTACAGGTGAATGAGACATGGTTCAAAAGTGTATACATGTTTTTATAGTGTTTAAGGGCGTTGTCGCACGTATTTGTATGCTATTAAACAGAACTGCGTTCTTTATTCATTGCGCAGGTGTCTGAAAATCTAAGCCTCACCGCAAACAAGGACGCGGCTCATACATATTAATGTTTATCTACATTAGCTCGTGGCGGGAACGTTCTCCGTGCTTTAATGTGTTTCCGCAAATCTCGCTTTAACATGCCGAAATATCATGTTGTTTAGTGTAGAGTGTATTTCACATTGTCATCTAGACATTCAAATAGGTAGGGCAGAAACTAACTTCTTACCTGTTTTGGTAAGGGGCCAAAATTCGTATCATGAGTCTGTAAGTAGTAAAAAGCTTGTACGTGACCTTATTGGCTACTCGCTACTGACATTCCGGAGGTCCCGGGTGCGATTCGGGGGTACCTATTGGTACTCGGTTTGCTTGGTGGTAAGGCATTTTCCATGTCAAGCTGGCTAGCTACCACCATACTACCGAAGTGTGCCGCCATACCATCAAACAAACATATCTTCAAACAAAGTTTAATGTATGTGAAAATAAGGATTTTAGATCGAAAGCATGCTCATCCAAAAGCCTCAAGCTCGTCGCTAGTTCTGCTATCTTTCAGACCCCATACCTTACTTCAGTCAGTTCAAAATCTTCATTCAATTATGTGCTTTGCCAGGCAAGATTTCTGGTTTACGCAGGTTTACGCTTACATGCATATCACATGCAGATTGTCAATCACCCACGGACCATAGACAAACGACAGGTTAAAAAGACTACCGAGGTAAATGAACCCAACATTTAACCGAGGAGAGACTAGCCTGCAGTTTACTAATGCTATAGAAGAACCAAGCTCTCAATAACGTGAAAAAGTGTAAAAAGGGCAGTCTTGAAATCTGCCCATTTTGTGCAATGGCGCAGAAGAAGTTACCAGAGAAGTGAGTTACTTCTTCTTACAACAAGAAGAATATACTTTTTATTCAAATATCTACTTCACTGTGGTGTGCCGCGGGGTGACCCAAATTCATCGGTTGTTCTATTCTGTTAGGTACGAAATGATGCACTTCATAAAAATATCCACTAACTACACCAAAATCATATTTAATAAACATCAATGATTCTCTTTCTAAAGGGGGTTGGGAAATGCCATCCAAAGCAATTTCGATTCCAAGTAAAAGTGTACTTCGACTTTCCTCCAAAATGTGATCGAAGCGAAAGTTTATGTAAAATCATGTTGTGTAAGGTTTCACTAAGAATTCACGAAAAATGTGTTGTAAAACTTTTTACGGGTTGCAATTTTCGCGATTAAATTAAAATTATAATATTATTTTAATTGGACTTCTTAAGGCGATCCACCTCCATCAAAGTTTGATACTAAATTTATGTTGCCATAATCTTTTAAAATATAATAGCTGGATTAATATAGTAACTATTTAAAAATAGGACATCAGATTGTGATGTCGCGAAATAAGTATCATTAACATACAGCTTCACAGTGAATCACAATTTTCATTTTAAACACATTTTTCGATTATTGTTCAAAGCGCCATCTACGAACCATTAGCCGCGTAACTGCTATTGTTCTAACTATAAAGTTGTAAATTAATGATATTTTTTTCGCGACACTATAATAAATTTTATCTCCTATTTTTAGGTAATTACTTATCAAAGCCAGCTATTCTATTTTAAAGGATTATAACAACAGAAATTTAGTATGGAAGCATTAGGAGAGGGATAACGTTAACATTCATTATAAACGAGTAGATTTCTATTAATCTGACTATGGATCCTTCCTAAATCGAGTTGGAGACAAACGACAATCGTATTTGTAAATATTTTCCTTTGTTATTTTATGCTATTATCTATTTAGACTTTTTGCCCTTAGTTTTTTAAACATTCAAAGCAGTAATAAATTGCGTATAAAGAGAAGCTTTTAACTCTTTAATAGAAGCAAAGTGCTTATCGACAATATAAATCTGTTTCAGTTATTAAAAAATCTTTTATTTGCTCCTGTCTGTTACGCAGTATACAAAAACTAGATCTAACTTAAAACTAATGAAGCAAAGCGGCTGATGGGCTCAGTTCTACAGGAGACAAGTCACCGGCAGTCCTGCTTTTGAGCTCAAGTCTTTACAGTATATTATAACTTCTTATAATATAGTTAGCTGAAGATAATAAGGTACATTTTTTCGGGATCTTACCATGGTTCATTTTTCATAAGTTTCTGATATTTCCTATAAAATTTATCTTCAAAATTATAATAATAACTACGACAGCCTTAAGAAATTAATACGAAATAAGTATGCACTATGCATTATGAAAAACAACGAAGCTAGCATGTTTCTAGCATGTCGAATTCAGTTCATAGCTATTATAGACCTATCATGTAGACAGTTTTTAACAAATATTGACCGGCAAATGTAGCACCCACGCAAACCAGCGAATATCAACAAAGTCTGGACAATATTGGAGATAATGTGCGCGACAATCGGGCGGTAGTTCGCAAACATAGCAGGCGCCGCGCCAACGCAAACATTGGCCCAGCCTGGGCCAATTAACCGTCACGGAAGGCACAAGATAGAACATAGCCGTAGATTACTGCAAATGGGAGGAAATAACTAAGGGTAAACCAACAAACTACAAGTCATACAAGAAAACAAAGAGATAGCAGATGAAAAAGAATGAGATTACAGTCAGGAATGTAATCATAACAACTCAGCACGGCCACGGAAATGTACGGTGGAGAACATTTTTAAAATAATTGGTTTTACTGGACAGTTTAACTTTAAAAATACGTGTGATCTTTTTGTGACTGCCTTGATACTCTGGTGTAAATGTAAAGCCAGTCACAAAATTATTCTACTTTCACTTGTATTGATTAATTTATAGATATTTCTGCTTTCCAATATCTCTCGTACCAGGAAACGTGTGCCGGGACGTCTCCCTATCAGATAGACCGAGATAGCTATCGAAATCACAGACGATAATGCTTTATGGTAGCACAAGAACAATGACAGCTTTTTTCTATCGTTCGATGGTCGATTACTTTCGATCGTGCTTCGTGGTAAGGGCCCTGGCTTGTGTACCAGTGAGTTCTAATTTGTAATTTATGTACGAATGATAAGAAATCATTCATTACCAGTGGCTTTTCGGTGAAGGAAAACATCGCACGCAAACCTGCACACTCCTGAGAAGAAATTCAAAGGTGTGTCTACCTATCCGCACTGGTCCCGTGTGGTGAACTATGGTACATACACTCTCTGTAGGAGAGTAGACCAGATCCCCTGCAGTGGGGACGTATATAGGTTGTTGATGATGATGATTGATGAATAGCAACAGTATAAATGTTAAAAGGGGTATACATAAAAAACGTATTTTATTGTAACGATTTCAAGGACAAAAGTCCCAGTGTTTATAGTGCAAGCTATTACAACAGGTAATCAGTAGGAACCCCTCGGTGAGCACGTCCTACTCGCACTTGGCTGAATTTACATGTCGTCTCAACGTCCAACAAATTGCACTTTAAGCTAATTCCCAATCTCCTGCTCTGGAAGCAACTATGTGGTCTTCAAAAGCAAATTCTAATCTGGGATATAGGCTAGAGCTTTGCAATAGCACTGAGGTAATTAGCAAGCATTGGCCTTTGGGGATCCAACTAGGCACCGCAGTCGACTCAGGCTTGTTTGTTCGAACCGGACGCAGTAAACACGATAGAGTTCTGGCATTGAATAGATAATAATGTCCTGTTTGGTCGGTCGACAAACTAGGAGAGAATCCAATCGATATTAAGGGATATTAAGGTACGTACACTTACAAAAGTTGAAAACAATTTTTACCGAACAAATTAGATATTAGATAAAAATAATGTGTGTTAATGTGACACAAACAGTCAGAAATTAAAGTTGACCACATTGCACCTAAAGAAGCACACATTTATTTTAAATTATTAAACATTTTAACAATGCGGTTTAAATAAATATGTATAACAGAACTATGCATATTATTTTTCATCCCTCCTGTTCTGAAAGTAGGTATTTCATTACCTAAGCAGCGGGATGTAAGTCGCATTTACATCTCAAGGGATGTAAGTTTTTCATTTATTTGTTGCATTCAGCCTCAGAATTAAAACACGTTAGCTGAGCTTTGCAACGAGAGATTTTTAACGTGAGCATTCATCAATGTATAAAGGTTTAAAAACGCGCGAACAATTTTAAATTCAGTTTAGATTATTATAATTATTAGATATTTATTTCATAATAATTATTATATAAGAGAAATTATTATTATGTTTAAAAATAAATATTTACAAATAAAGACATGGTTGTATGAAGTTTGATATATTTGGCTTCACTACGCCACTACGCTATGCTCGAATTTTAGTATCAATTTTCATTCGTTTAGTTCGTTGAACATATATTTTACTTATTTATTTCATTTATTAAGGTCACCTACAGGATATACATCAAAAATAAGCACTGGGACACATACGTATGTAACAATATAACTAAATGCTATCCTAATTACAAGCAACACCGACATGATAATATGATCGTGTTACGAAAATACAAGATTGAAAATAGAAAAATGTACAGTTTGAAAGCAATATAGCAAAAAGATTAATATGTTTGGTTTGGGCAATATTGACGCGCAACTGTTTAACGGTGAGCGATGTCCAAGGTTAGTCTTTGTATTGGTTTTGATAAATAAAGTGTAATTATTATGTCATATATATTCTTTATTTCCTTTCCTCACAGTCGAAATGAAAAGTAGAGTGTTTACCTCGGGCGGAAGAATCAATTGCACCCTCGAACTATAGGCGCCCTTGCTTTGCTCGGGTGCCGTAAATATATCGGGATGCAATTGATAACTTTCATCCCTTGTGTAACAAACTACTATTATTACTATTATACCTTATCTGCACAACCCCTACTAGACGGATCAACGACCTATACTTATTACTATATAGTAAAAGTGGCGCGAAGTCGCTGGCTGTAAGTGGCTTGGGACCGGTCATTGTGGCATATCATGGCGGAGGCATATGTCCAGCAGTGTACGTTTCCCGGTTGATGATGATGATACCTTATCAGATTAATTTTAAAAGTTATTATTATAAATATGACGCTGAAGCTATCATCTTTTCAAATGATTATCAGGAAAAATTTAACTAAATAGAAGCTAGATTAGAATATATATATAGAATAAAGGACGGTTCAAAATACAAAAACAAAACTTGAAATGGCTACTTTTGTATAAATTTTCTTTCCACTCGAATTCGTTTTGCTAATTGACGCGCAAATTTCTTAACGAAAAGTTCTAGAAAACTTCTGAAGGAGCATTTCTGCGGTTTTTATACAGAAAAGTTGAACGAAAGCGAAGTAGTTTAAAGCGAGGTTTCCGCTGGTATCGCCGGTGCCTAATGGAATTAAATCTAAAGTCTGTTTAGTCTCGCTACTTTCCAACTCTTTATAGGGAGGTAGTCTGTAAATGACTGCAATTTCCTGCTAGCGCTGCGTTGCTGGACAGGTTGTCGATGGTTTTCTAATCCGTTTTAGAATTCTTAAAAAAACGGAATGTGTGAAAGTTATGCAGGATTAATCTTTATAATCGGCCAATCCGGCTTCATTATACCGTAGAAATGATTTAATTGATACGTAAACACAATAATAGCATTCTAAACTGAGTAGAATTAATTTACTCAATTAGAACCAGACAATGCGAAGGCAAGTGCAAGGCAAAAAAGACAAAATTTATAAAAAGTAAAATGGAGAGAACGTTCATAAAAATGTAACTAACATAATGAGAGAGAGAGAACACAAACAGAAATAAAGCAGTAAACAAGCAGACTAAGTACGAGTATGAGCATGTATTGGTACGTAAAAACATCCCCTAATCGTAATTACTAACAAGTATCCGGAATCTGGGAATTTCGACGCCAAACACTGGGATATTCGACATTCTACACATATCTATCAAAAACGTACAAAGAAGCTATCAACCCTACCTCTAAAGACTTGCGTCTGCGACAAGACTCAAGGTGGTGTTTGTCGACTCTCTCCAAGGTTTAAGTAATTTCCTCCCACAACTCAAGTGTCACTTCCCATTGTTTACTCACAGGGATTGGTGAATGTTATTTTAGTGGGACGGAGATTTAGATTGACGCTAGCAAACATTTCAGCTCAGATGTTTTCATTGTTACTGATAGCATTCATGATACTCGTATACAACTCATGAATCATCATCATCATCTATATTTTGCATAAAACAGTTTCAACCATTAAAACGGGAAAGCTGCTTTTCTAGAGAAGTGGATCAACATTTCTTTTAAACACGCGCTTAGTTAAAGCTATTTATCGTGTAAGGCGAAGATATATGTAGTATCTATCCTTGTTATAATATTCTTTGTATCGTTTTATTGTGACTTCAATAGTCGTCTTGAAATATCATGTACGATATTCCGTAATAGTTCAAACAAATAAGTTTAATATGAGTCCAATATAAGTAGTAAGACTCTGTTAGACCAATCACTATATAATCATTGTTAACCACTTTCAAATACTTCCCAACTTGTATGAGGAAGTTACTTTAATATTATGTATTAGGCTTTGTGTAAGAAAAGAAAGAAAGCACTTAATAAATGACTTTCCTTGATGCGGAGCTTTCGTTTACTTACGTTGAATAATGAAGCCTTGGCGCTCAGGTTTAAGTTTGTGGCGTTAAGCGTAATACTTGTGTCCTTTTAGCTTTAAACAACGGCTCTACTTAAAGTTAATATTTCATGCGAGCACCCTACTTCCCTGATAGTTTACGTGGTGGGTTCCAAATGCCAGGTCGTTAGGGATCATGAATTTATAAGTGAAATCAGAATTATTTCGGCTTCCATTGGCACATTAGGCACACGAAATGAAAATACTCGAAGAAACTCCCTAACTATTAACAGTGGAGTTAAGCTTCGGACATTTTTCTAAGTAATGCCACGTCCTTAAGAATAATGAATAAAGGGCATGAACGCAACACTAACCTTAATGAAGGTAAGAGGGTTCTCTCGAAGGAGTTTCGTAATGGCGACGATGATGGCGATATAAAATCTAATAGAGGCCTTTAACAGTCGTACATTTCATCTCGGGTCGCGGTTGAATTAGCGACCTACGCGACGCGACGGGAGACAGATAACTTTACGTACGCCTCTTGTATCAAAAGGGTCAACACAGTGTTTGAATATGATCCCAACATCAACTTAACTAATGAAACTTTAGGAGCGTATTGAAGCTATGATTTCTGAATTTAATTAAAGGGTACGCTGTTAAACAAAGTTTGCGAGTTTCGTTTAATGTGTTTTATACTTCGTTTGTACAACTGTGTCGAGAGGGGCGGTAATAACAACGGGAACAATCTTAAGATAAACTTTAAATGGGATATTCGGTGACAAAAAGATAATAAAAAACAATGAAAGTAGCAGATACAAAGAAAACTCATTCCCGGGGCGCGGCATTGAATTAAAAGATTTAGAAAAGGGTTGCGATAGAGTTTCTCTGTCAGGGACTTCTGTTAGCGAAGCTTAATGAGGGCACCTATTGTCGTCTCGGGTGCATAGCACAGAATTCTCTAATTTAATTACGTCCACAGCTGGAGCAACTTGCTCTTGTTACAGTTTGTAGAAAAATAAGCTCGGAAACGTTATGTCTGTTCCCATTTCCTAGGAGTTTTAATCTCGCCATAGCATCTGCAGGCGGTATAGTCGGCGTTGTTTGCTTCTTAACAGGCAACTTTGAGAAAGTTTTAACTGTTTGCGACTATTTGGTTTCCGACATTATAAAGTTTGCTGTTAGTTGGCGTATTCTCCTCTGGTTCTCAGCTTTTCTTATTTTAAGGGTTTTAATTTACTAATGAAAGTAATTTATGAATCTAGTGTATATAAAATACAGAACGATATTCAGTTTCTACTTTTACTAGAACGTCTTTTATACAACACCTTTGATTAACAGTGTTATAATAAAGTTTGTAATAGTACCATTAACAGCATTGTGGATTAACAAAATAAATATTAATAATTATACAATTTTCTGCAGACAACAACTTTACCAGTATCAAATGAATTTTATTTGACTCACTCAATCCATAGACTGTTTTTTCAATAGATTTACGTATTAAGAATTTATACAATTCTGAATTTGAATTAAGAAGCATGTCATTACTGAAAGCAGAAGCAATGTCACTGGCACACGAATTGCTCCACACACAAATTTAAGTGACCCAACACATTGACTGTTCAATTTCGCTTGCATAACAGTCCCATTGCAACGATAAATCAGTATTAATGATTTATTACTAATCCAATAACGGTAGCAAATAGCTAATGTTACGTTGGTCGATGTAATCCCTTCGGTGTAGACCAACTGACCGCAACCGCTACGGGACATCAAAACAACACCCTTACCTACTATTTAATATATCGCCAAAATAACGTTATGTAGTTCAATTTCGTCAATAAATTTTACTTAAAGGTTTATTAAAGTCAATGTTTCATTAACAATACGATTGTAATGTCAGATATGGTCACGTTTTTTATATTTGATTTATTACGTTGCCTTCCAGTTCGAAATGTTGATTAAGTTCATAATCAACTGAATGAGGATCCAAATAACTATATAGCGTTTCTAATGTCAGTGAATTTAAAAAAAGAAAAAAAAGAAGCTAGGACCGCGGTTCCATACAAAGCGTTTAGTGTTCTTATAATCCTCAAAATAGCGAGCAACGATCCTTCCCCATTCATGATACCAGAATAACGTTTCGCTAAAATTGTCGCAATAAATTTACCCCTCCGCTGATAGAAAAACTTTTTAGATGCGAGGCAAACTTGCCAACTCCTCGTTCCTTGTTTTGCAAACTAGGCCTCTAACTTATATACCCGCAGCGGGTATATTTTATCAGAGACTTGGCTATGAATAAAGCTATTCCGGATTACAAAATTCAGGTCAGAGCCAATGAAATAGAACACTGCCAACAAGCGTATGAAGAATGTATTTTCTTGTAGTTCAAAGCAGGAGGAGTAGAACGATTGGATGGATGTTTAATGCATATTGTGCTCTCATTTGGCCCTAATCTCACGATAAGGCCGTTGGATGGTAAGAATACGCATCTAGAAGACGGAAGCTAAAGTGGCGCTGGCTCTGGGACCTTTAATATTGGATGTCAGCAGTGCTTTTAAGAGGCTATGTTGGTTAGACCATGTTCAAGGTTGCATTGTTTTGTAGCTGTCCCTATCCGAGCCCTATCCTACCCGAGCGGGAACGGTGAGACAGCATACACTACGCGAAGTTATCCACCCGTTATTAAGGATACAGTATATTATGTAGCCATTTTTTAATACAGTATACTAATGAAATTTCAGATGTCGATGGTTTTTCCAAATTGTTCTAAATTGATTCATACTCTTGTAAATCAGGTTCAAAGTTGGGGCTTTTTATTACCGTAAAATACAATACTTTGACGCCCTGTAACTCTGGAAGTATATATTTAAACGAAAATCTGACTCACCACCGACACAGATATTTGTTTCTAGATTGTGTCTTGAAAATTTCATAGATTTTTATACCTTAATACTCAAAATATGACTGGACTACGTTTGTACGGGCGCTTTGACACCAGCATACCCTCTGAACACTGATATTTGGCGGCACATTTAGGTAACATGTTTTTAGGCTAGTCAGGCATAGACCGTTAGTCTAAGCGTAGACATTAGGCCACGAAGGGGGTTGATTACAAGTTTGGATGATATCTGGTGAAAAAACAACAACTAAAAATCTGGGGATATACAACTAAATAATAAAGTCACTGTCAATTTAGTGTGATCATAAGAATAATTTATAATTAACAGTACTAACTTGTATTAATAGTTATTCATACGGTACGTAAACATAATCTTACCCACTATATATATTTATAGATATTTCATATAGGACCGATATTGAAGTCTAGTAGGAATGAGTAAACTCACACATTGAAACAGTGAAATAAATACTCTTCATAAAATTTTAATACCAGCTATTGGCTTTTGAACAGACAAAGTTTTGTAGTTTTCGTGATAAGCATTAAGTTGAGTAATAAATATAGGCAATGCACTGGTTATTGTCGCAATATAGCTTTTAATAGGAAAACTTTTTGCGCATTGCCGACTCGAGTTTGCAATTTTGTTTTTGTTTGTTACCGCTTCATTACACCATGATAGTTCCATCACAAAAATATAGTTTTGTACAATTTCAGTCCACATTCGAACGCAATGAAAGAGACATGTTCATTATTGTCGTTTCACTTGCACCCAGTCCGACTAAATTACTGACGTCATTCAATTATTCAGCTGGATTTAGCTCGGATTTATTCATCGGTGCTATGTTCCGTTGAAATTGTTATGAGAGTCGCCACGTGCACGCGTGCATTTAATTTGACTGTATTCAATACTGCATTATGCATAATTAGTCGTTCCTTCTACAATTAGTATGTATAATAAATTCTGTGTATCAATTGGTCGGACTTCAAAGCAAATAATTGAATATAGCAGACTGAATACTGCGAATAGTTTCCATTGGATGCTTTTAATTAAACACATATCTGGTAGGGGAAAAAGGTAGAACAGTTTGTTTCGTATGAGTTTAAAAAAACATGGAATAGTGTGCTGAACTTGATACGTCTGAACATAACTACTGCAGTGCTATGCAAGCTAGTTTGCTTCTTATTGTGTCTTAGAAAATGTCGATATTTATTTGAAAATCTTTGTATATCAATAATTCCGTAGTACTTTTTTTACTGAATATAGGAGGTATGTAAATCAACCCTTGGCCACGATCTCACCTGATGGTAAGCGAGACTAGAAGGTGCATGTTCACCTGTTGTAGTTTTCAGGGAATATAGACGCCGGCAGTGCGTTCCACTCCCTGGCTGTACGCATGATAAAATTAGAAGCTAAACGCTTAGTGCGAGTGATAGGGATGTCGATTATGTACTGGTGGAGCCCTGTAGTCCGTCTGTAAGATCGATACTTGAATGGCGATGGCATAATCACTATGAATAGATCTATATATTACTATAGAGTGTTATGTAATTATAGTAGAAAATGCGATTTTTTCCCGTATCAATAGAATTGTAGTCCACAATTTGATAGTATTACTTGTATAACAGTTTACTCGACTGACCAGAATGTCATTTTTTTATTAGGACCACCTTAATATATGCAATCTTACAAGTTAATAACGGTAAAAAAGGATTGTTAGCATCGCACACACACATGCATACTTGCAAGCACTGTCGAGAGGAGAGCATGGTCAATTTAGCGCTACACAAAACACGTCGGTAGTTTGGCACGGTCGCCGATTCTCCCCTTCCAATTCCCCCACCCCTGCCAATTTCCATTGTCATCCAAAACTCCGCCGAAACTAAAACAATTTTATCCCTTCAGTCTTCAAAAGTAAATTTGAAATGAAGAGTTTTCAATTAGGCGGCTGCTCCTGATGAATAGGGAAATTTTGAAACAAAAGACTGGAGAAATTGTCGACGAAAGGTACCCAGAAGTGCCGAAGAGGCGAAACAAGGAGACATCAATCAAATTGGAACAAAGCCCGCTGATATTGAAAGGTCTTGAATGTTATTAGATATCATTTACTGAATGTTGGTACGAATTGTTTGCTTATTTGGATGACACATTTTTTGGTTACTGTAGCCACAAACTGTAAAAACTACGAATATGAGTAAATTGTCTTCACTGTATATTATAACACAATATTATAATGCGAATGTGTGTTTGTCCTTAGTTTACGCCATGATGGAGAGTATGAATGACTAGATTTTTTTATAGTGGCATTTGAGGGATCGGAAAACGACATAGTCGTTTATCCCTATTGATAGTCTCCGTAGGATAATTTATAAAGGTCATGGACGAAGTCGCGGGCAAAAGCTAGTAATAACATAACGTCATTCTAGTAGCTGTCGTGAAAGGCAACTGAGAGCATATTTTAAAGAGATGGGTAGCAGCTTTTGGGATGGTAAACCGTTTTATGGAACCCCCGGTCATTACGACGATCTACGAGTATGAGAGAGAATGATGTCCAACAGTCAGAATGCAACTGATGATGAAAGAAATCTATGGAGCGCGATAATAATTGCTAAACAACTATTTTATGAACTTTAGCTTGTAGTGCAGTTACCGAGCATGTAATTTGTTACATAGCAATTTGAGGATCGTTTTGAAAGCTTTGCGTGTGAGCTCGAAAATACCTAATTAGGTCACAACGGGCAAAAGGGAAATTTTGAGCGAATATTCAACTATGCAGGTTGAGTAATCACACTTAGCCAACCAAATGACACAAATCTGGCTACAATTTAGAATTCAATTAGCTGATTTTTACAACTAATTCAGATGCAATTTATTTATGTTTTAAATATTTCTTAAATGTGATTCTACACATGCCATCAGTTAAGGTGATCAATGAATGGTCACGCATAAACCAAATATTTGCAAGATTGAGAAAGTAATGGAATATACCGACAACACAAGAGCACGTGAATTTCTTAGCTATTCGATCCACCAGCAAATATTCACCGAAATCTCGTGGCAAGCCCGCAAGTCTATTTGCGATCCCGGCCGCTTGAAATATTTCAACGATCAATATTGAAGGAGGCATCCATTCCAGACAGGAGAAATGACGGTGTGGAGACTAAAGGTAAAAACTTTCGCCATTCTTTAAAAGCGTCCTAAAACTAAAGGACTTTTATCATAAGGATAACTTAGGTGGACTTGCGTTGAAAGTAAACACTAAAAACTTAGCTCGGTGTCGTGAAACCCTACTGACCTATTGCTATTTTATATTGACCCATGACTCAGTTATTCTGTTTAAACCAATCTAGTAACCTGCACATATAATCTTACTTGGGAAATAGACATGAAAACCGAGTGGGTGACATATATACATACTTTTGTAGTGCATTTGAGAAAGCCAACCATCTGTCACTGATTTCAATATTAATATCTTACTGGATATGTGGTTCTCTTTTGTAATGGTTCTGGTGGTGGTGGATGGTGATCTTATTTAGTGGAACGACTACCACAAGTTAGTAGTTGTCAAGGGATTAAGGCAAATAATCTAGTCAAAGCCGCGGTTCCCCAAGGATCTGATTTAGGACCGATACTTTTTGTAGCTTACATTAAAAATAGCAAAGATTACCTTTTGGCAGACGATGTTCAAATTTACCCAAAATTTAAACACACAGACATATCAAATGTTGTGACCTCTAGATCTTAAATACAAAAAATAAAAAAAAAAAAACTGCAGATGTTCCTATTTCAAAAAGTATATAAAAATCTATATTTCCTATTTTACAACACCTACACATAGCCTGTGGTGGATCTGTTCTAGAGACAAAAACAATCTTTCAATATTTGAAAATCCAAACAGGGCGTTGTTAGTTCATCGAAGATGAAGATATATTATATAATTATATTTTCAATATTATCCTCTGTAAAAATAAAAGAACCTAAGGCGCCGTTGTTCGTCAGGATAAAGAATCTCGCATCAATATTGTCATCGGATAGGCAACAAGAGACGCGGGGCACAATACTCATCAATCATGGAGAGACAAAAAGGAAAGCGTCGGTGTCGATAGGGCACGACACTCGCCGCGTCTCACTTTGTCATAGTCTGAACTGACATCGCTGTGTGTACACATCGATCTATAGCTACAAGTACTATCAGGACGCTTGAAGAGTGACCATTTTAATCAAAACGATCATCTTTAAGTAATGACCGCATTGATGTAATCTAAAATAGCAAACAGACGAAAAATATTCTTATAGCCTGACTACGGCGACGCCAAAAGGAAGGTTATGATTTTAGCAACCCTTGTATGTACATATGCATGTTCGGCTGTTCCCTTATATCTCCTGAACTACTCATTGTATTTTGTCAATTTGTGATTGGAAGCGTAGTTTTTGCCCGTGCGTTACAAGCTAAATTAGCAAACATTACGTTACATAAAACCTAAAGTATCGGCCTATCCCTACAGGCCATAAATTCGTCCTTAAAATAATAATTAAATATAAAATATCGTGTTTGCCCTAGGGAATAACTGTTAATTCTTTACTTCAACTTATGTATTTCTTATAGTAGTCGGTTTGAGTTTTTTAACTTTCTTCTTATAGAGACGAGTATATTCTTGTAAAGAGCATATTATTTTTAATTAATGTAATCATCCAACATAAATTATTTTATTAAAAATATCCCAAGTTTTGTTATGTATTCCTACGAACAAATGCTATAAATAAGCTAAATATAAGTTTGGTTGTATGTGACTCCATCATGCATATATATTTAAATGTGGCACACAAATAGAAAATGATCTCTGTATCACTGTTTATCCCAGTAAACTCCACTAAAACGTTTGTTTTAGGCAATGTCGTAATTCAAAAGAACCAATTTCAAGGTAAGATTTTCTTATGAGAACTGGCGTAAAATTCCCTAATAGTACATATTATATTAGCCAGCATAGAATGTCGGATTACGCAATTTACAGTAGATGGGTCCAATAGGGTTGGAATTATAGTCAAGTTACAGCTCCATTTACAGATCAAAAGCCAGAATAACTTAATAGCAATACTAATTTTTGATAAATTTACAAGCACATAGCTATTTCTGCCATAAATAAAGAATATAAAAAAATACATAGTTATTTCAAAGGGATTTGCTATTATCCGAAGAATTTGGTTATTTATATGGATGGACTAAAATGATATCTATAAAATGCCAACACCACATCGCGTTATGGTGATAGTTGGACAATAAATATTGCAAATAGAATTCCAAACAGAATTTATATTTATGTCCAATCAACTCTATAAAGTGACGCTAGGGGTCATTTAATTTAATTCGATTCATATCCAAATATAATATACTAGTTTCAGTGTAGGAAAACTAGTGTAATCCAGCTAAATTTTTAAAACAAAATTAGTAATTTGACAGTTTATACGCTTTTTACATTTCTTAATATTAACTTAATAAAACTTCTTCACGACAGTGTTTTTTTTATTCAAGGCATAAATATAGATGTATATAAATATGTAAAATTTTTCATCCTGGCTACATTTGGGTTGAGTTTTGCTCAAGAATTTCTTTATGCCGAAAGATTAACGTTCACTAGTAACGAGGTCACAGGCTACTTTTAGGTTTGCATTTCTAATATTATTTTGCAGAATATGGATATTTTGAAGAGACTAGAGTCCAATTAATCCCAATGAACCACTTATCAATATTAATGTGGTGTTGACTTTCAAATCCTCTTACCAGACTAGTTTTGAACGAGCTACAGCAAAGCTCTTGTGATCAATTTTATTACAACGTTTAAAAGATTGAATATTAATTAAGTACTTCATTATACGCTATCGCTCTTTTAATTCGAAACAAAAAGAGCACCCTGTCAATATTGGGCACGACACAAAAGAATCGCCGGTATAGACACAAGGAAAGGGTAGCCGTTAACTTGCTGGAAACTCATAAAAGCCGTTACCAAAATAACCTTTACAGAAATGTCAGCATCATAATGTACAAATATTTGGTACTTTTATATAAGACGCTTACGAAAACTGCCAGAGTCGGAAACCAACCGAAAATAGGTTATAGAATTATGCTTATTCCGAGGTCATAAAATATGCTTTTTGTTAGGTCATACAATTACGCTTATTCATAGAAGACGCTTGCTTATTTTTCAGTTGGTTCCAAAGCTAAATAAGGCTATATAGATTCTCTTAGCGGACCAGTGTTTGGGAAATTCTTAGGGGCTCTTATAAGGAGAGGTTATTTGATCTCGAGGGGGTGCGGGGTGGAGTGGATGACCCAGAATTTCATCTCCCTGAGAGGTTCGAACTATGCGCCATTTATTTTAGTTTGTTCGATTTCCCACTTATGTCTGGGAAATTGACTCGGGCTATTGATGGAATTGCGCAGAATTGGGGTAAAAATATTGAAGCAAACCTGATGTATATCGGGCCTTATAATATAACACACTCCGGCAGTTGCTATGAGGATATATTGCTAGAGTCCTCGTGATAACAACTGGGTGGAGTACATAAATTTATCAAAATGTGTACCTAACACACCACTGGCATTTAGTGAGTGGGAGCAGCTCTCTCTTAGAACTAAGTAACACATTTACCTAGAAAAGCCCTCATGTTTGTGTGCGCGCCATATGTGCCCGCTCGTATTGAATTTCAAGACGGTATTTACACAAACCGCAAAGTAAACAGTTTTCAAATATTTTTCTTGCGTTTTTGGACAATTTGTTTTGCCTGTAACTTAAATATGTATATAAGCTTTACATTTTTATTTTTATGTTACCCGTGAATATGTATACAGAGACGGTTTTCTGGTTGATGATGAACATTCATAGACGTAATCAAGATATAGTGGGAAAATTAAAAGTGTGCCTACATTAATTTTTGTTAGTGTTGTTGCGTAGAAGGACGTGAAAGGGATGATGACAAAAAAATATTAATCTCGCATTTGAGAGACCGGGTAAAAAGATAAATAGCCTTGTATAAGATTTTTCGATACGACTTATAGTTTTCCTATCATAACTCATCGAAAAGTGATTCTAGTCACGTGGTGCAAAAACGCTCCATACAAAGTGGAACCTAGGCATGACGTCACGGCTAGGCATTAAAGTTATCTCGTAAAATAACGTTTTTTATGTGACAACACCCTTACTAAAAAAACTTAACATGTAATTAAAAAGCAAAATCTAAGATATATTTTTTTATCCGAGCAAGTTGATTTTTTTCTTCGAATTTTTGCTGGCTTTACATGCTGTAAAAGTCCATTAAAAAAACAAGTAAATAAACAGTAAAAAATTTATAATGCCTTTTATGGTTTAAAATATACTTTAACCTCAATCTGATTTGGTGTCATCAGTGGAATGTCTTAGAAGAGACTTGTTTAAATATGGTGTTTTCATACTTACATATGCAATACAGATAGCGAAACCACGACGTAACATACCTGCGAAAGAAAATACCGTTTAAAACATTGTTTATTTTATGCAATTACGCAAATCTGGAGCATTCAAGCAGGGGGAAGTCAGAAAATTATGTAGGGACGTCAAAGCCGAGACCTCGGGTAGATAAATATTTGCATGTGCCGCAAACGGCTCTGCCAGACAATGCGGATGTTGTTCAAGGCAAAAGACAAAACGTTGGAAATGGAAACAGTAAGGTGGAAACCAGAATGCTGCTTCTCACTGTGAACACAATGCAGCACAATAACTTATTCAGTGTTGTCAAAAGAGATTTACCGCGCAATTCGCATATGAATTGCACAGTACAAATGAGAATTTCGTCAGAAGCTAATTTCCGTGCGTAAACTCTGACCTTTTGCGAAGCGCCCTGTCCAATACACGCTTTTGTTTTACAAAGGACTTTTAGAAATACCCTCTTACTTTTACTTTGAGTCTATCAATAACATTACTACTTGTTGGAATAGTGTTTTCTGAGATTCTTTGGAGCATCTCTGTTTGTTTTGATTTACGAATGAAAGAAAAGGGACGTATCAGTGGCAGTGACATACAGATAGATCAGAAAAACTTGAGGACCCACCCAACAAAAAGAAAGAATAAAACTTTGTTGTGTGTTATAGTTTAGGGATTATTCGAGTGTTTTTGCTTTTAAAAGCTGTAATATTTATGCTTGTAGTAAAATATTTGATTCTAATATAGAAAATTATCACATGATATATTTCCGTACGCGTAGAGTTACGGATCAGACAGCAGCGTTTAAAGCTGCGTACAACACACACAGCTTTTTCCGATCACCAGGAAACGTCCACTGCTGGACATAGGCCTCCTTCATGGTACGCCACATCGACCAGTCCCGAACCAACTGCATCTAGACCTTAACCAGGTCGTCGGTCCACTTAGTAAGGGGACGGCCCGGTCGATGTTTCCCGCTACGTTGAACTCGAGAACCTCAGTTATCGGTTCTTCGAGTGATGTGGCCCGCCCATTGCCACTTCAGCTCACTGTTTCGTCGAGCTATGTCGGTGACCTTAGTTCGTCTACGGATATTTCAGACTTCTAAAGATATATTGTGATTCCGAGATGTTTCTAAATACATCATACTTTACACAAATATTTTAAATGCAATTGAACTCTTGTTTGTTATCATTTGAGGATAAAAGTCCGAACCGATCTCGATGGAATTTGTCACGTATTCTATGGATAAGGATATACTACTGTTAATCTCGATTAAGTATTTCCGTGGGGTAATTCCCGAAATCCACATGAACAGGAATAAAAACAAAGATCAAGAAAAAGCAACATAATAGTGTCCCATTTGTTGGTGATCACATGAGCTTACACGGACAAAGCTTCAACAAACAGTGAGAAATTAGCGGAGAGCACACGAATTGAATTTGTTGAAGGTCTAATCCGTCGGGGACACGTCTCATCGCCATTAGGCTCATACAGTTTTTGCCTCGCCGTGACGGGTTCCAGCTTCGAGCACAGCACTTTGTTCCCGGAATAAATTTACATGTAAACAGACGGGATGCCTTGGTATACGTATAGCGTGAGCTAATAAGTTCTTAATTTGCGAGAACCTTCGGGATGGGAACAGGAAAAAATATGGTTCTTCAGTTTGGGAGCGAACGTTGGGAAAGTAGGTACTTAGTTAGTCAGGCGAATTAAATGAGACGTCTCTTTTTAAGAAGTTCAGGTGACTATAGAATTTGATTAAGGTTTTCTCTACTTTATAAACCACTACTAAAGTAACATGCAAAGACTTCTGAATTTCATCATTTTGTTTTAAAGATTTTCTGACATGTGAACCCACACCGAATGTCTATGAAATATCTATGGTCGTCGACTATTGTTTTGACATGTAAAGTGTAGCATTTTTTCTTGTGATTTGTTTTTATATATAAGATAGGTGGATTTCAATATCCAACCTACCTACTAGTAAATCGAGGGGCACGGCAGTGCCCCTGCCAAGTCGTAATAATTACAATAATACCCACTGTATCTTGTATTTCACATAAAAGTGAATTGCATTCTTTTTTGTGAAATAAATGTCTTAAACAGTAAACCGTTGTTTTGAAGTGAAATTAGAATGTAAATACCATTTAGCAGCAGCTTATAGTTATTCAGCCACAAGCCATATTATCTTTTAACTGGAATAACACAGCTATTTATACTGTTGTATGGTGGCAGACTTAGATATCATCGCGGTTACGATCCAACCAGGCATTTTAAAGACCGGAAAAAATTCAAATTGTGTTAATACAATTTTGTATTGGAATTACGTTGAAACTGATGTTGCTTTTTGTTACAAGAGACTGACTAAAATACACAACCTCCAGTCTGTTTATCTTTGACCATTAACAGTTCCAGACAAAGCCCTTTCCCATTCTCCTCCATTCTTGGCACAATATCCATGAAAAATAATCACTTAATGTACAGATCGAGCTATATGTATTTCATCTTCGACTGTACTGAGAACGAAGCTGTCTCTTCCACTAACATCACTATGTCAATAACCCCATTTATTCGGGAGAGGGGGTGGTGGGGATGAGCTCCACTCTCTCCTTTGTTGCCACTTCATACATTTATTCACACATGCACGCGTTGCAAATGTCAGACCTCGTTTATTTGCACGGGGTGAAGATTTACAGCTTTCGTAAATATGTATTAGTTTGTAGATATAATTTTAATATGGAGTAGTTGGTTGTGTGCATTATTCAAAAGTGTTAAATTGATATCCGACAAAAAGAGGTCGAAACGCAACGTTTAGTTGCAATTATTTTACCCACCGACACTAAACGAGGGTGCTACAAATTTAAAACCTTTGTTTTTTTTTTATGTCAAATGAAAATATATCGTTTTCAATGCAGCTTTTATTGCATGCCTTGTGTTATCGATATATCTTGGTTTAAAAAACAACAACTTTTGCTTGCAATTTTTAAAGCACAATGACATTGCACTCGGTTCTTATTTGATCTGATAATAAGGAACCCAAAGCCGTGGTGTGAAGTTTTCTTCCCAGAAGCTCTAAGTTAATGGAACTGAATTAATATTTTATCACTGACTGCTCCTTTTTAGGGTTCCGCGGTTAAACTAGGAATCCTTATAGTTTTGCTCTGTCCGTCTGTCTCTCCGCGGCTTTACTCAGAGACCGTAACTACTAGAAAGTTGTAATTTGGTACGAGTATACACATTAATCACGTCAACAAAGTGGTATAATAAAATATTGAAAAATATTTTTTAAGGATGGCTCCCATACACGTAACTTGGTTATGAAATATTTTTTTCACGTCTACCCCATTTTGTGGGATATTGTTGAATAGGTCTTTCAAAAACGTTGAGGGTCTATGAACACCACTTTTAGATTCAAGGATCCGTTGGCAAAATATTAGGCTTTAAAGTGATAATTTTTGTCAGAACAGGGCGTGCCGCCCCTTTATCTTCGAAAATATTGCTTTTAAAAACCTTCACAGTAGTAGTCTGTTTACTGAAGTTAAAAGGTAAACTATCATGACCTAGGTGCATTTATAGGTTAACGAGTAATATTCGACCAAATTATAAAGTATAATTTGAGATGTCATAATGAAAGCTTCGTACAAATTACATTGAAAATTACTTTACATCGTCCTGTGTGGGCCCAAATACGGAACTCTACCCTACGCGTGGCCCGACGCGCACTTGGCTGCTTTTTTGCTCAGGAAAAAGCCACTGATGAGCATGTGACTCGAGACACGAACGAGCTTACATACGTTTCCATTATTTTAAATGACTGCAAGCGTATATTAACCTGATTCTTTTAATTTTTTAATTTAAAATCCTGTCACTCTAGAGTACAGGAGTCGTCAATGAGTTGTAAAATTGCTCACTCGAATACAAAAATATATACTTACCCATTTTTACCCACGACGGAATGGAAACAGTATATGCGTTTACGGTGAGAGGTTGTTTGTTTGTGTTTTCACTATATCATAATCACTTTTAATTACACACTTCCCTTTCAACCATGGTACGGCTGTGTAGGCCAGCCAGCCAAATTGTGCTTAGGAATAAGTATGACGTGGTAGAGAAGTTTTTTTTGTACACTCGAGTACAAACAAAAGTGGATACATATTTTTGTACTCGAGTGTATTGGAGAGTTCACAAGATACAATGAGAGAGATTTCTTATAGTGGCCAAGTGCTGTAGAGAAAAGTGAGGAACTATTCGCGAAATTGAAACAAAATCAACCATACTACGAGTAAATAAAAAGTAAAAAGTGCAAAATACCGTTTGAATTCTATTCCAAAGTTGAAATACGCCAACGAAAATATACGACACCCCAAACCCCTAAATCTACGAAATTTATACGTCAAAGGAAATCCAATTCACTTGTCCCAGATTGTTTACAGTGGCAAGTTTCAATTTACGTTTCATATCTAATATCAAACATGAAGACATAAGCTCGATATGAACCAAATTAGCTTGCTCAAACATTATGTTGTGTTCGTCCAGGGGTGTAGGTAGGCACGGGGGAATTAGGAGGAGGTCAAATAGAATTGAGTGGAGGAACTGGAGAAAAATTCTCTTCTTTTTTCTAGTTGTAATATTTAGTTTTATTTTATTATTTGTATCGTTTTATAATTTTTGGGTTTTTTATGCCTTTTTAATAAATTTATTATTAAATTATTATTATTAAAAATGGTCAGTTAGGTTAAATAGAATTCGAAGCGTGGGTCTTCTTTGACTTACCAAATATAATACAATCAACAATCCACCTGAAAAAGCACGGTGATATAGCGAATGAGCGAACAAAACCTCGTGCGTCATGGTTATTACGAGGCAGACACATTTGTCACAGACTGTTGTCACAGCTATTTTTAGGGTTTCGTGTCTCAAAAGGAACCCTTGTAGTATCATTCTATTTACGGTTTGACTTTTTTTCTCAGGAACGTGTAGATGTTTTAAGTTGAAATCAATAGTAAATGCGCAAGTTTGCAATCTTTTGAAGCTGTAGAAAAATACAACTTATCAGACAACGAAATAAAAATATACGTCTGTTTAAGTCGCATGCTTTGACGGTTTGCTTTGAGTTTGCTCAGGATGAAAAAAATTATAAGGTACTTCCCGTTGACCTAAAGTCTAAATTTGACGTCTCGTAAGAACTTATTGTAAAAATATAGGAATAAATCTGAAAATCAAATCGCATTTATACACATTACAAACTTACATTTGCAGTTGCATAAATGCAAAGATGAGTTTTTCATTCATTCCAATCGTAACGGAAGGTCAGAATGACTAGATTTAGTAAAGGACATATGCTACTCTTGTTTCGATTTAGCATGTAGGCACAGTCGAATACTTTTTAAAGTCCACGCGGACGAAATCGCGGGCAAAAGCTATTATGAATATTTTTTTAATGCGCTTACTTATTCGAAAACAACACGATCGATTGTGTAAAAAAATCAACACCTATCCGAAAACCGGCCCTGTGCATGTCGGGCGACGCCAAGACAAAGACAAAACATTTACATCAACAACAGACGGGCCACCATGCAGCTCGACGACTTTGTTTATAAATAACTAGCAGCCCGTCCCGGCTTCGCACGGGGTAGACAATTATTTATTTTTGGAAATTTGGATATAAAACACTTTTTTTCACAAATATTTTTATTTATTAAAAAATTATTATTTATTATTTATTAATTATATATTTAAAAAAATTATTTCAGTGCCCCCTCCACCCCGCCCGCCGCGATGCCCGGCGCGCTTTTCAGACTGCATCGCAAACAACGGCCACGGCGCTATGGCGGTTTTGTTTACTGTTTGAATTTTTTAATTCGTAATATCTTTTGAATGGAAAGTCCAATTTAAATAATTTAAAAACTATTTTATAGGTAGTTAAATGGTCTTGACCATAAAATAATTTATTTGGATAAGGATTAATATAAACACATAAATAGCATGGTTTGAATTTGGTTAGCATTTTCATTAATGTTTAAAATGAAAAAAGTTGTTGTAGTGACATAACTACAATAGTTGGACATATGCTACCGCGGAGTTTTTTGTAGACATTATGTTGTTCTTCAATATTGTTGTACATTATTTTGTTCTATCGCTAATAGTTTCGGCAGCGCATTCGACGAAAGACATTTTAAGACTCATTTTTCTACACCTTCGGTTACATTGTTCAAATTTTACCAAGGATCCCTAATTTTTTCAAAATGAAATGTAGCCTATGTCAAATTGGAAGAATGTAGCATTCTATTGGTGAAAGAATTTTTTAAATCGGCCCAGTACTTTTTGAGCTTATTCATTACAAACATACAAACATACAAAAATAGTTACAAATCTTTCCTCTTTATAATATTAGTGTAGATAGAGAGTTTTAGTCGGTTTTCAGTTCATTTTGAACGCATCTACTTGTATTTACTTCACTTGATGCGTGCTGGCACACATTCGCACACATTCTAAGCGTTATTACTCTAAAGGGCATGATTGTAAAAGCTCTTATTGCCCAATTTACATACCTATTCATTGCACCCCTTTATCAAGTCTCACGTTCGACTCCCAGCATGATACGATAATTCCAATCCAGAACGTTTATTATGCAAATAATCCCAAAACGATTCACGTACCACCAATTCGGTCCTTGCCACCGAGGTACGACATGGAAAACCACTTAAAGTTTTTGGGCTTTTAGGCATTGTGGCTCAGCCCAGTCATTATAATTAAAAGTTATTTTTTATTTGTGGCTGCCCATTTTAGTGTTTTTAAATAGCTTTTTCGTTGCCAATTTCCATAGGATACACTGTTTACCCTCGATTTATTTTCTTAAATATCTAGCTTTTGAGGGATGTTTGAAAAATTATCCATTCAATTTTGCATCACCTGATTGTAAGCGTGCGCACCCAGAAGCCCCATCCTAATGTTTTGCTGGCTCTGCTATCTTTCATACCGGAATATAACCGATATTATTTTGATTGGTTTATTACACAACAAACTTATATGTAGACACATATAGGTTTACAATAGAATCTGTTATACCAAAATCCATTACAATTACGAAAAGAAGATTCATTGAGCTGTTAATTGGACGAAAAAACTCGCAGTGGGCACCATCAGTCAGCCAAGTCAAGTTTTGTCTGTGAAGCGGAAAAGAAGGCGGGCTCATAAATATTCATGTCATCTCGACTCCAAAGTCACCGCTAAGTCTATTTCCGATAAAACGCTGAAGTGCCTCTGCCGACCTTTAATGGTGATTCCATTTTGCCCACCTGCTCGCTCGGGAGATGATAAAAATATTTTTAAATTGGCACTTGAGAATCGACCCCCGCTGTCTGTCAAATTTAAAAATTTTAAAGGAATCTGCTGGGAACGAAGTGGGTCAGTGGTGCCGATTCAAGGACGAGATCTGTGAACATAAAATACAGAACGTATAATTTAGAAATAAAGCTTACGGATGTACAGTATAAGAAATGTGGGATACATTAGAAGTAATCAAAGTAATCAAAGGTAGTACTGTACCTGCTATACGCTGCGGGCAGGCTGAACATATTTGAGATAGGTTCAATTGTTTAGCCGTGAAAAGGAACAGGCACACTTTTACATTTATGAAATTAGTACCATATGTCACATCCCTAGTATGATTTATTGTGTCCGAATTTTCTATGTTAGGCGACCCCGACCCCGCTGACGCGTCTGGGTAAGGCGTGAGACAGATTTCACAAGGACATCAGCAGATTTAAAAAGCAGCATTTTAAGATGCTGATAACCTAATTCACTTTTTTTTTATTTTTTTTATTGAAGATAGACCAACACTTGACCTCAATCTCACCTGATGGTAAGTGACGATGAGGTCGACGATGTTACGTGTTGGTCTAGAAGGTGCCTATTTACTCTTCTTTTGAAGATTCCCAAGTTGTAGCTGTCGGGGAACACGGAAACCGGTAGTGCACTTGCTTACAAAATATAATATCTAGTACACAAGAAAATTGCTTACAATTCAGCGAAGATACTTCTAAATCCCGTGGGATTTTGAGGGACTTTAGGTACCCTCCGGAAGGCTATCGACTACTACATCTGATTGGATAAATCCAGGGAGTGCTCGACCCACGTGGATGCGGGCTGTTCGTGAATTCATGAAGTTACACCAACTCGGGAACAAGTTCCGTGTTAACTGCTAGTACATTATTTAATAGGGTACGATACATGATTTCATAGCGAAACCGATCGGCAATCACACTAATCAACTTTTTTACTTATTTAACCGTCTGCGTGGCCTAATGGCTACACGCTTGAACTTACAATCTGGAGGTCCCGGGTTCGATTCCCAGTGGGGGTATACAATAATAATAATCCCATGTAATTTGTATTTTTTTAAAATATTTTTTTCATAGGGCTTATTACACTTTATTATTGTGACAGACGGATGGACGGATGGATGGATGGATGGCAGAAGCTTAGTAATAGGGTCTAGTCCAGAAAGGTGCCTACCCTTGGGTACGGAACTCTACAAAAACAGAGTTTATAGTTGTCTGTAGTTGTTAGATAAAGAAAGTTTTTATTTCTTTGCCAGGCATATGATTCGATGTGTAATAAATAATATTTTCGACGAAAGTTTTTGTTTATTCTTCAATTCCTGTTGTAAGTGTAAGTCTGGGTAAGAAAAGTGCAGAATTTTTTTGGGATATATATATAAAAAAATGCAAAAAACAATCTTCTTTAAAGTGGCATACTCGTAGATTCTATTTGAGGTGTTAACTTGATTAATTATGGAGAATTAAAATGATTATTTTGATACTCATCTACCAAATATATTTTACCTAAAAATTTCTGCCAAAAGAAGCATATACGAACTATTTAATTTGGATTATACATAGACGTGTGTAGACTAAAGTAAAGACCATCCATTCATTCTTGGAATAACATTTTACCTCTCAAGCGAAACTATTAAGAAGGTCTCAAACGCACACTACGTAATAACTGAATAAGAGTCTTGTTCTAAACTGGATTAGGATTAGATTGGGGCATTAACCAGATGAGTTTCGTCGCAAGAGAGCCTTGGGGTAACACGGTACAGTATGTAGGTCAAACACCCGAAGGGCGAGGGCAGGCGGTAATTGGAACGCCATCAAAACCTTCGATTTTCCCATGGCTTTTTATGTTCACCGTATTTTTAGAGGGCGTTTTGATTGACGTCCGTTAATATTTCATAATTAGGTTGATTTTAGCCCCTAGCCGAAAATGAAATTGAGCTAATCAACAAAGGTTTGAGATGAAATTAGTCTGTACTTACTTGGTGGTTTATTTGATTGTGCATGGTTCACGTAATACCGGTTTAGCATGCCAGTTTGTGTTAAGTGAGACAGTGCTTTAGGGATTGAGCTAAATATCTAAGTCTAACTAGCATAACTACCTTGAAACCTCATGCCTCGAGACGTGTCAAACAACATGGCTAGAGGCTAATCATCAAAGACTTACAGTGGTAAGCAAATGATGGTATATATCAATTCCGGCTGTTATAGGTAGACCGCTTAAATGAGACTTCGCCCGCGCGGTACAGGGGCGCAGAGGTACGGTGACAAAGGGGATCGAGAGAGTAGCTGGCGGCAGGACGTTATGCGCGCCTGTGACGCGCGGGCAATGTCTCATTTAAGCGGTCGGTCTATAATCCTAAACATTACTTTGACATAGGTAATAGCATACATCGATTATAATGTATTACGCCAAACACACACACACACACACACAGACAACATATGTGAATAAAATAAATTTACAAAGAAAGAGTAACTAAAAATTTTTGAAACAACATAAATTAATATTATACACGATTCATATTTGTCTCTAGAGCGTGTCTGTGTAATTTGATCCGTGTCAAGATGTGTTGCAGTTGAAGACACAGCGATGATGTCTTGAACAGTCCAAAGTCACAGATCACTATGTAAGTGAGAATAGATCAAGTTTCATGATAATATCAAGCATAGACGCGGGAGCTGTTCCTTTCGCTAAGCTCATTAACAACTTGAACCAAGCCGCCAAATTATTCTAAGAATTTGAAAACTTATAAATAGTATGAACGAATAACCACTTTAAGTGTCAGTAAATTTAATAATAGTTTATAGTCATAGTTTGACATCACAAGCTGCTCACTCATAAACAATAATGCATACGTATAGCACAAAAAGAGGAAACCCTTTACATCGTACGTCTATACTGAAATAAAGTTGTCCCCTTTTGATATAGTGCATTTGTTATAAGAGTGACGAGTATAGCTATATGTTGTTGAGTTTGACCTCAATGTATGTATACTCAATGTAATGGTCTAAGTTATTTAATTTAAAGTTTACATAGATCGCAACTGAAAGTGTTATGAGTTATGACTTAGAATTTTATCAGCAGCAGTAATGAAATTATTGTGTTCGAAATTTGAAAGTACAGTTACATAATGACGAAAGATTTCAGAATAAGAAAACTTCGCAGTAAAATATAGCAGCATTGACTCAAGTGTATTTATCGAAGTAACTCAATTTATTGGCAGCCAAAGGGACAGAAAAGCCTGGATATACAATTCCAGATTTAGGTGCTATGCTAGCTGTCATGTACCAACATGCAAGAATAGAAATCTTGTGAGCCAGCGGCCTTTCTACTATGTACCGCTTGATAAATCGCCTATTCGTGATCTATTTCCTTTATTTGCAGAGAACAGGATTTGTTCTGACCTATATCACGAAGGATTTGATATAAGGAGAAAGGAGCTTTGAAGCTTTGGCTTTTCATTCTTACATGACCTAGTAATAATATTTTTTCACTAAATGCGACTTGTCATTGCCTCTCCTACAAGTTATTTTGTTTTAGCTTTAACTTTTTAATATATTTGAAACTTTGCAATTATATGTATTAGCTGCAGCATCGAGCTGATCTGACCATGGAGTCAGGAAGTAGATATAGGAATTCTTCAATGAGTACTAAGTCTAGTCATCAACAGTCTATACGTCTCCACTGCAGGGACTCAGGCCTACTCTCCTACAGATAGTGTATGGGCCATAGACCACCACGCGGGCCCAATGCGGATTGGCGGAGTTGACATGCCTGTTCAAGACATGCAGGTTTCCTCGCGCTGTTTTACATCACCGTTAAGCAATCGGACAATGTACTTGAATTGAAAAACAACTCATAGGTACACGGCTGGATTCGAACCCGGAACCCTTTTGTTTTGAATTGCCGTTTTAAGTGCATTACTGACAAAAGCGTGCTTAGGGGTTTTAAACTACTATAATTTATTTCATATAAATGTCGACAATCGGTATTTTTGATAAGCGAGCTGATAGCACTATTTTCCCCCTTGTTGCGATGTACTAGGCTTACGAGTATATATAAAGAGGATTTACCATAATCACTAAGCATGGCAAGTGGGTTTGTGATCGTAGTTCATACTTCGATCGCCTTAGTCGCCTTTTATGACCGACACCCATAGGTTGATTTAATTCTAAAGCCACCACACCACGAAACCATCCGATCTACTTATTTTGCTAGGGGAAATCCCAGTAAGCCAAACAATCGAGGCGCAGCGGAAGGCTCTAATAGCCCAAAGCCAGAGCTAGAGGAACATCTTGTTCCAGATGCAATTAGCCACGCAACGGAGCGGAAGTTCGCCAATTTCCAAAGCTACACTCCCATTATGAACTTCATGAATATCAATTAAAGTTCACGACTTAAATTGCCTTTCCAATATTTAATGTTATTCGCATGCTGTTGTATACTTCCCACGTTTTACCAAACCTTAATTGAGTTTTACTTGCGATGTCAGAAATACATTGTCGTTTAATGTTACGTCGGGACGTGCATTTATGGTGATTAAAAGTCCACAAATGTAATTAATAAATTATATGAGGGTATATCGCCATGTTTGGGAACGATGTTTTAATATACTGACTTACTTCGTTCGCACGGATTTTCTTACTTTCAATTAGCCGTTTTTTAAATTACAGTTGATATCGGTGTGCGCAGATCATAATTGCATGATTTTTTGAAATGATGTAGATTTATTTAAGATATAAAACGAATAACTTTTCAATACGTAGCATATTATAGGTATTCAATAAAAGCTATTTAATAAATGGCTTTATCAAATCAAATTACTTTATGTTCAGAAAATATTTCCTTTTTTTGTTAGTAAATTAGAAATCAGATTGGAAATCCGTAGACGAACGAAGGTTACCGACATAGCTCGATGAGTCAGTGAGCTGAAGTGGCAATGGGCACGCCTCATCGCTCGAATAACCGGTGGGGAGTAAAGGTTCTCGACTGGCGACCACGTACCGAGAAACGTCTACCAGGCCGTCCCCCTACTAGATGGACCGACGACCTGGTTAGAGTAGCAGGGAGTCGCTGGATGCAGGTGGCTCGGGACCGGTCGATGTGGCGTACCATGAGGGAGGCCTATGTCCAGCAATGGACGTTTCCCGGCTGATGATGAAAAAAATTGTAAATTGCTAGCCTACGTTAGTTAATTAAACTACAAAACGCCAATCAAATGTCAAAATAAATGTCATTTTCATCAACACATATACTGTCTCTTTAGAAAAGTGTCAACACACAAAGGAGAAATTAGTTTCTCCTATACGTGTTGCCACCTTTCAATAACTTCCCAAGCGCACCCCAATTTATGTAACGTAACATCTTACTAGTCGGCAGAGGTGCCGTAACGTGTTTTTTTTAAAACAACACCCTGGTGGTGTCTTCGGCAATACAGGAACGCCACCGAGGGCTATAAAGCAATAACGTGACATTTAACTAAAAAGTGGCCAAATAAGGCCAGATGAAATTTAGATTAATAAATTACTTATTAAGCGTTAATCTAAGTTGTCTCGCACGCGATGTAAATTACCTTGGGTATAACCAACACTGGCAGAGGAAGCGGAAATCAATATTCCTAAACTCACCATTACAACTTTGGTTATAGGTAGGTTTTATGTGTAATTTAATGTTAACACCGAAATTAACGGACTTTGTACACATGATAGGGGCCTGACTTCATCCTTCATCTCACATAACGATAAGGCCTTAACTTAGACGCATGCTCACATAAAAGGCTCAAGATAATAAGGCGCTAAGTATTATATCTTCTGTTAAAGGAATACAAAAGTGCTATTAACGCGACTGTTTGGCGGCAGAGTTAGCAGTCAGAAATATTTCTTTCTGTTGCATTATGAAGACATATGCAATGATTTATTACTTTAACAAAAAGGTCAGATCAATAAAAAATTCAATTTTAATAGTTACTAGTAAATAACCTATTTTTGAAACGTCACACTTCAAGATATTTTGTTGTAGATTAATTATATTTTACCTCCCACGCAAAAAGGAGCGTGTTATTAATTGTAAGTATTTTCCTGTCAATATACGAAGAGGTGATAAGGGTTTGTATGTGTGTGTCAGGGTGTATGTGTTGGTCTGTAACAGTTTGCAAATGTATGTACGTACGTGTAGCGATATCTTTCCTATTCTCTCTAACATCTTTTACCCTTTACTATTTCACTTTTAATTACAACGACCGCTATGCCACGCTCTGAGCTGCATTTGAAGTCTGCCCTTTATTTCATTTCCCCCCAATCTAATTGAAGTTTCCAACAAAATTAAGCCAATTTAACTTCATTACATTGACACTCAATGGTCATTATTTATGTATTGAGCAATTTCAACATCAATTTTACCGTCGAAACGAATCTAATTATAGTAAAACCAGTCTATTGAAATAATAGTTTGGCAAGTTATTAAAATTGCTACAATATACTATACTACATGTAAATTATGATGACTATATGACTACTACATAAAATAACTATCCAATGAAGTGTATAAGAATGCTTCAAGAGCTGAGTCTGAGTATTCTTGTAAAATAAACGACAGCAATTTTGCGTTTTTCACTACCAGTTTTTTATAGCAATGAATAAGTATTAAAATAACTCTACCTGTGGAAATGAAATTACTAAGACGTTTCGGTATTTTTCTACTCTTCTTCCGGAGACATGTCACCTTCCTCAGTGTTGAGGAAAACGCGAGGAATTAATTAAGTTACTCAGAGATGGCGCCCATGATACAATTAACGTTGAGTTTCTGAACTCTTTGAAGCTGTATTCTTATTTTCTTAGGCGATAAATCTGTAACTGTTGGCCCCCGAATTAAACTTGTAGGACCATTGAATATTAAAGGTATACAAATTCACATTAGATTTCACCTATAAAAACACTCTGAAGTTTTTTATTACTATGATAATGATTGTATATTTTTAATGACAATATGAAGAGTTAAAATTTATTATCTTGAAGTTGCGGACACGCAAGCTTTAATGTATTAAATCAACAGAGAACTTAGACATTATTGCAATGAGCGCCCACGGCGATCATGATCGCTACCATCACTTATGTATTTTTTAAAAAAACTAAAACATTCATACGTAAACTTAAAGTTCATTCTTTTAATAATAATAAAATTATGTATATCAGATATACATCCATCCATAAAAAGTATATAAAAAATAAAATACTACTCCATAAAATAAAAAACAAGAGAAGCTACATGCTAATCTTGTCATCTTCCTTATTTGGGGTCTGGTGAACACCAAGCCATATTACTATATAGCCAGCCATATTACGTAGTTTCGTGTCTTCGAACCCTAATGAAAACTCATTAATTAATATACTTCTTTCACAAACCTCTTAACATAATCACCCTTGTCCCAAATGTTGATCGGGAAAATTATTCCACAACTCACATTTTCCTCCATTGTTGCTGACCAAGAGAAACTGGTACTTGGACCTATTGAAAGGCGATCCAACGAACGCAAAACATAATATTATTCGGATTATTCGTTTATTTCACAACAATGGAGATCTTTTATTAAAGGTATTGAAAATGCCGCATATTATATAATTATGATGGAATACGCTGGGAAAGAAAATTCGGGTTGGGTCGGATTATGGACGAAATTGATTAATGTGTACCCAATGTGTCCGGAATTTCATGGGCTTCACTCGTGTACGCTGTAATCTTGGAAATATTATAATGATAAAGGGATTTCCTGCAGTGGATTCAATGAGGCTTATATATGAGTCTGCTATAGATAATTTTCGAACGGAAACAAACGGTTCTGGGACACATACTGAATCAGGCATCTCAATCTAGAGTATCGGGTAATATAACAACTAGATGTCTATGCTTATATATGTACAGTATATACTGATCGATAAAATTATATGTGACGGAGTGACCGGAGGTTTGCGTCTATCTCAGCCAAAGGATAGGTTTGGCCAATTGGCCATCCAATGCGGGAATGTTGGTGGCACCGTGCCCAGCGGTGTTGTTGAACTGGAATTTGGTGATCTGCATTAAAATTTGGTTCGGGTGGTTCATAACATGTAATGTTTTTTGATCATGGGTCTTTAACTTATAAATAAATGTGTCAATCATTATTTTATAGAATACGAAGTATAGAAATATTATATGGACGCAAACAGATCCGCAAAACGCAGAATACGAGTAGGTATATAATGTTTTGGGATAGTTTATTATTTCAGACTAAATTCTTTATCTGTTTTCCTTCTTTCAAAACCAAACCCACCCAAGTGTTGTTGTATTTGTACTTGCACACCAAGCGTTCCGATCCATACGAAACCGTAAAACCGAAAAACCTTAAAAGGAATTTCATTTTCTTGATCTCTGTCCGTCAATATTTTTTGATGATTTCTCAAAATTGTACCTACTAGATATACTGCCTGCTGATAATTTGAACGACAGATATTATAAGAAGTCACGTTTCTTCATCATGTTCGGAAACCTAAAATTAATTAATTACCTACCAAATTAAAGGAAAACAAAAACCATCATCTTGATTAGACGATACATAGTGTACTACAGCGCGCTGTCATTGAAATTATACTGTAATAGATAAAAGCTATAAGTGAGAAGAGAGCTTCACCAAAAGCTTCAGTTTGATGGTGCGCTCTGAATTCTGGAATACATCAGAACTAGATACAACTACTCAATTATGTATAATAATTTAAAAATTCTAAAAGCCTTTTTTATTATTTAAATAAAAATAAAAACCTACTACTAACTTACTTTTATGTTAAGCCTCGCGTTTACACGTTTTAAAGGAAGCTTTTTTTATGGGGAAAGCGAAACTTGCCCGGAAATAATGCGTCTTTTTATTCTTGACAGTTTTGTGAGGAAATGAACAAAAATATTCGTTTTTTAACGTTATTTTCCTCATTCTTGCCTAGTTTCATCTAGTTACAGTACAGTATGATGAATTACGTTGTTGATGAATTTAATTTAAATTAGATAGAGCTTTATCCTACTAATATTATAAGTGTGAAAGTTTGGATGTTTAGATGTTTGGATGTTTGGATGTTTAGATGTTTAGATGTTTAGATGTTTAGATGTTTAGATGTTTAGATGTTTAGATGTTTAGATGTTTAGATGTTTAGATGTTTAGATGTTTAGATGTTTAGATGTTTGGATGTTTGTGACGCTTTCACGGAAAAACTACAGAATGGATTTGAATGAAACTTTACAATAATATAGCTTATACATCAGAATAACATATAGGCTATAGTTTATGAAGACATATTGTGTAAATTGCACAAAATCACACTTATAATATTAGTGGGATTACATGGGCAATTTGGGCATAACAAAAACGCGTTGCCTAGCAACCGACCATAGAATATGTAATTCGTATATACAAACTTTCGCGTTTATAATATTAGTGTGAAGACTATTGGAATGTACTACGTCAGATATTGAAATTTCTTTTGTTTCTTTAAACTATTAGCCTACGTAACAGAATAAACACTATTTTGTACCTTATGCTGGAAATGGAGATAGATGCCTTCTATGCCTATCGAACAAGTAGAATAAATCCTGAAGTACACGCGGACAAAGTCGCGGGCGGAAGCTAGTAAGAAATAAAAGTCAAAATGTTTTTAGGGTTCTGTACCCAAAGGATAAACAACGGGACCCTATTACTACGTAGACTCCGCTGTCCGTCTGTCACCGGTCTGTATCTCATGAACCGTGATAGACAGTTCAAATTTTCACAAATAATGTATTTCTGTTGCAGCTATAAAAGGAAAAACATAAACAGAATAAAATGAATATTTAAGGGGGCTCCCATACAACAAACGTGTTTTTTTTGTCTCTTGATCGCAGTGTAATATATTTCTATTTAATTAAAAATAAGTAGTTAAATATTTTGTTAACTTTTATATTGAAACATAAAATAATAAGTACGTACAGGAATTAAAAATTAAATAAATCCTAATTTAGAAAATGGATCGACTGCCTGGTTCTAACACCCATGACGGTGGTAGCATTGCCACGCTGGATGGCCAAGGAGATACGTTGAGCCAGGTACGACCCGGAGCGGGAATCACAACCCTTTTCCCTTAGACGGCGGTTGAGCAGTAAGGGTGAAATGATTTGATTGAATATCAAAAAATAAATTGTAATTACATAGAAATTTACAGTGTAAAGAGCGAAATTTTATGACACATTCTATTCTTGTAAACAAAAACCGGCCAAGTGCGAGTCGGACTCGCGCACCGAGGGTTCCGTACAGAACATGAATAATTAACATTCTAGAAGTCATAAATAACATGTACGGTAATATGCACCGAATTGTTCAGTTGAAAAAGTAATAATCCATACTCGTACATCCAACCAGAGCTTTAACTGCAAATGTAAGTTTGTAATCGTAAGGAACCGCGATATAATTTAAATAATTCATTGTAATGCTTCTTGTCTGAAGATTCTAAGTCAATGGGTAAGCAGCTTAAAGGTATTGATTTATTGCATTCTCTAAGTAAATTGTCAAAATATGGACAGAAACGGCCATATCTTGTTATTGCGTTGAATTAAAAGTTTGAGTTCAGCTTCAGGGGAATGCAGACTTGAATATTAATTTCAATTTAGAAATAAAAAAGGTCTTGATAGACAGAGACCAGGATATATGGGCCATTCTCTACTAACTGGAAACTTGTCTATTGACAGTTGTCCTAACCTTATTTTTCTAGAAAATAAAAATATAATATGTTAAGTCGATAGATAGTTATAATATAAATACATTTAAACAAGAAACCATTGTAATTTTCCCTTATTTCTCGAATTATAGGCAATTTTGTAAAAAAAACGCGGCAGAGGACTGTTTTGCCACCCAGAGGACTGTTTTTTCTACCCAGATAACAGTTTAAGTCAATGTTTATATGAATAAAAACACAATATTAGTTATTAAATGTAATCAAATAAATTATCTTCTTTATTAAATACTGTATCACATACAGAAATACTTATATTTATTAGGAAGAAATTGCGAGTTTAGCTCTCTGAGTAACAAATTAAAATAATTATAATCAAAATTAAGCTTAGGTACTAAGAATCAGCCTTGTTTACTTATCAATGCAATGCATTATTTCTCAAAAACAGGTACAGTTATATTAAAATAATAAAATATTCGTTTCCCTTTTAGGGCAATATCTGGGTTTGGCAACTTCTTTAATACTTGGTCAAAGGACACATCAGAAACATCATTTTCATCGACTCTGAACGTGTGTCCTTTGTTTAGTGTTAGGTGTGTCTACATTTTCCATTGTCTTAGCTTTTTCCAAACGTTCTAATCTCTTGCTATACTTCTCGGATTTTTTTTGTAATACTCGATCTTTTTGTCTTTATCCTTTATAATTTTGTCACGTTTCTTCCTAGCATTACGCTTTCTCGCATTACTAGCATCACTTCGTGGAGTGGTCATAGGACTCATAGGTAGTATTGATGGAGAGACAGAACATTGAGGAGGAGGAGAACCCTCGGATTCGGGCGTATTTTGTCGTACAAAATTGTTTGTAATTTCTTTCAAAGCTTTTTTTTGGCATGATAGGTAGCACAGTGCTTTCTCCACTCTTTAGTCACAGCTTTGTGTTCACGTCGACTCATATCTTTAACTAGCTTTCTTGTGCCTTTTTCCTTCTTCCTTTGGTAGTTTCGTCGTTCTTTTTCCTTCAATTGCTCTCTTTTTACAGGGTCATTTTTTAGCCGTTGATATCTTAACCTTTCAGCAATTCTTTTCTGCTCTTTTATTTCTTCTTTGGTTTTAGGTTTCTTCTTTGGTGGCATTGCGTCAATACTAAAACAATAAAATATACTTTCAAAATTGAATTTAAAACGGTAGGGTTTAAAAACAGGTAGTTATTAGGTACGTATTATTGTATATTTCAAAATCCATAATAATAGAAAACAAGACCTGAATGAGCGTGGCATGCCTTTGTAAGAAAGAAAGAGGCTATCGACAAGCAGTAGGTTAGTGCAGACTATAAGAAATATTAATAAAATACACGAACGTCAAATAAAACAGTCCTCTGTCACATTGAACAGTCCTCTGTGTTATAAATTTCCAGAGGACTGTTGCACAGAGGACTGTTATTTTTACGTAAAAATGACATACCACGTATCAGTTTAAATATTACTTCATAACACTGAAACAGCTTTAAATTATCACACTAAGCAATTTTTTTTGTTAAATAAATATAATTATAACACATAAAACACCGTTAAATAGACTTACCAGAGGAATGTTCACTCAACACTACAGAGACGTGGCTACCATACCGACGCGGAGTTGTCACTGCGCAAAATGGCGGCGATTTGTTTAGCATGGCGACCGAGCAAACTTCACACTGTTAACGTTCGGTTTCAAGGGCAATGTAACCAGAATTGTCTTTAATATTTTTGTGGCGCGACATTCAAATTATGACACAGGACTGTTCAAAAAATGTCTGGACAAAATTCGAACACTAGTTTTTAGTACTAAAAAATTATCTAAAATAATAATTGTTTTTTGTTCACATGCATTGAATATTCTTTATGTTTTTATAGTGTTCAAAGATTTACTTTTTTAAATAGAACTTAGAAAAACCGAACCGACTCATACTCGATCCGGAATTAGGACATAACAGAGGACTGTTTTTAGTGGCCTTTAGACCGAATTTATGAAATGATTATGATTCTAAATATTGATTAAGCTTGACTCCTTAAATAACAGGTTTTATATTATGTGTTTTAATAAATATAGCTATGCATTAATATAGCCAAAGTAAAAAAAATATGCTTGGACCATGATTTTCCTGTTAGTAGAGAAAGGCCCATATAAGTGTCCCTTTTTGATTTTGAGGTACGGAATATAAAAAAATAGTCACATCACAGTGCGCCATCTTGCCCTTTTAAAAAGGATGAACAACTACCTTGTTAACATCATCATCATTCAGGAAACGTCCACTAATGGACATAGGCCTCCTTCATGGTACGCCACATCGACCGGTCCCGAGCCACCTGCATTCAGCGACTCCCCACGATCTTAACCTGGTCGTCGGACCACCTAGTAGGGGGACGGCCCGTTAGACGTTTCCCGGTACATGGTCACCACTCGAAAACTCTTACTCCCCAACATAAGTCACATTAATTAAAAACGAAGACCATCTGCAAACCAAATACCCAGTTATTCGTGTTGCCGCAATGCACCGCTACCGTTGCCCCCATACAACTACAAAAGCAGGGATAAGACTGGGATAATTACAGTGCTCGTCTTGGCTTAACCGCAGCACCCCGCCTGTGACGTCACTGGCCCCGCTATCAATAAATGACGTCACCAGGCACCCCTCGTCGCCAAACACTCCATCTTCGGGATTAGGACACGACACGGATTCTTGCGGCGTTTAGATTTAGATTCCGATCTTTATCGTAATCGCTACGTAGTCAACACATTAATCTGGGTTTAGGGATCAGCTACATACGGTTTGTCTTAATTTGAGGCTTTGGGTGATAAAGTAACCTCATTTCATAGGTACAAAGATAGACATTAGACATGGCGAGGATAAGGAGAGGATCCTCGTTTTGGTATTAGCTTATCTTGAAAGATTCTAGCAAACATAATTAGTTCTTCAGAATAGATAACAACACGCAAATCGCTGTATTAATCTACTATCTCTATATTGGAAGTTCCAGGATCACATTTTGGGGGGCCCAACTTCGTAACTTCATTTTCAGATTAGATTCCTTTGACCTAAGGCCTAAGACCGTGTTTGTTTTAATAATTCAAAAGTATGATTTCAAGTCCATTCTGCTCTTTCCAGATAAATTTTGATTGGTCATTTCCTTGCAGTCTGCTCTTGCTCGCATCCGTTTGGCTAAGGTATGTAGCTGAAGCAATCAGAAAAGAAACTATTTACCGGTGAATTATCCATAGTGGACAAGTACTGTCTTCGAAAGACTCATAATCAAATCATTCCGTCAGCGAATCGTCAGTAGCTGAAAGATTCTGACGGTGAAACTCTCATAAATGATACGTCATGTCGGTGAATAGTCTGAAGGAGAAACAACTTTCTGATATAGGTTGCGGACTCGTTGGAGCTGCCATTTTTGCCACGGATGGCGTCCAACATGGTCCAACAGTTAAATACATCGCATCGTCGTCGATGTCATCGCAAATACAAAATTGCTACAAAATAAAATAAAATGTTAAGGTTTCAGCTCGGCTCTACAGAATCTTTCAGACTATGAGAGGATAGATATGATTGTAAAGTAGTACACATTTACAGCATCAAAACTACACTAAGTTGAACCGTATAATGAGACAATACACAAAATAATGAATTGCGGGAGTTATATAATCATAATGCCAGGAATAGTGCAGTGTTACAATGATACGAAAGTGATGTAGCCCCGTGGGAAGGGATCTACCGACAGTTCAGTTCCAACCTTTATCGCGCATTGTTGTCCAGATTGTTTAGCTATAGAATATTAATAGTAAATCTTTTAAAAATTATATGTTTAAAAAGCAGTTTTTCGCCCCTTGTTCGGGACGCTTGGCAAAAAAGAAACATCGAAACGATTTTGTTCAAAAATATGCATACGGCAATGCAATTTTAGTGAAAAACAACATGAATTGAATGTTGATATTTTTCGCCCTCCTATACAAAGCGCAACTCTGCGCGTCGTCACGCGTCACCCGCAGCATTAGATATTCGATATTACAAATCAAACTCAAATAAAATGATATGATGACAACGGTATACAGATTCGCATTATAGTACATAAATCTTGTATTTTTTGTCTGTGTGAATGTCGTGTCTATGGGTGTGTGTGATCCTAAAAAATAAGGCTTGATTAGAGATTAAACTACCAATGACCTCAATATTGTCATTGTTGCCGAGTATTGATATATTTAATTGCACTGGACGTATGATCTATGATGATTTACTGATGATGATTATTCTTCATAACAAGTTAAGTTTTTTATATACAAACCATAGTTGCCATCTTTTTAGCTGCTATAATGATTGTTATGTTGGTAATCTACAAAACGAAAGAAGAAGAAAAACACTACCTTTTCTGAAATTAACGAATATCATGACTCGATTATCTACAATAAGCACCAGAATAATTTAATTCCACAGTGAATACAATCACTGAAGTGTTAAGAGAAATTGCCACAGTTCAGTGAGTTGTTGATTTTAACGGAAGCTCAATATTCTGTCATAAACCAGCTTCCCTAAACACATTTAACGGGCAAGGCATTGACATTTAAACAGGATTGCGCTATTTGAATCTGGCCTTCCTAAAAGGGTATTGCAGAAACTCCCAACAAATGTGTTTGGTTATAGTAAGCTTTATGTCGTTCCCCTCATTTATCCGTGGATTATGGCAGTGGCAGCAGTGCGCAACTAAACGCTACGAGCAAAGCCAAAGGTATAATAATAGCTAGATCCTCGGGATCAGCCGTTTTAAATGACGTTGAGGCCGGAGCGATTATATTATAGTTGCGTTTAATTTTAGGTTGTTAAAATGAACTTTGTTCCGATGCTTTGTAATAAATCGCGACGAGAACTTTAAAGTTGCTCGGATGTTGTTTTGATCCAGTACAAAACGAATACATGCCACAAATAATTTGGCATTTTCCAAAAGCTTTTCATGCCGTAAGTGGTATTGCCAACACAAATCTTTAAATGCACTTTTAAAATCAAACAATTCGGAATTGGACATATGGTTTCATCTTCTTCCCATGAATGTCTTTATAGCAAGGCAAGGCGCATATCATATTTTACATCATTACATATTATAAAACTAAGTCCCAAGACCCGTCAGTGTGTCTGTCTGTTCGTGATAAACTCAAAGCCTACTGAACGGATTTTATGTGGTTTTCATATGTCAACAGAGTGATTCTTGAGAAAGGTGTAAGTGTACAATAAGTAAAGTTTTTTATATTGGTTAAACTTTGACGATAATTGTTGAAAAGTTTGGAAAAATCAAGCCGTCTGGGAGCGTTAATTGATAACCAAAGATAAGATCATTCATCATTGACCCCAGTGCTCGCGTTGGTAAACAAACATTTAGGATTGTCAAAAATAACCTATGAAATAAAAATGTATGGAAATTTAAACTAACCATTACAACGCTGCTACTTTCACAGTGTATTCTATACAAGGGATATATACCCACCTTTAAGTATTATCACTCCTTTTTTGTACACGTTGTATAGGTCTACGAAAAATTCAGGGATGGCATGTGTCTATATTTTAAGTATAGCTTACTATAGCCATTCTAAGTTAAAAAAAATTATACAGGTACGGTATTAATCTTTATCAAATTAGATACGTTATTTACCTTGAGAATTTCATACAGATTAGACCTTTACACCATCCAATTTTAATGAATATTTTAGGATTTATCGTGAATACAAACTACATACGCTCGACTCCAGAAAATAAACGCGTCGCATAAGTTCGGATTTTAAACGGATATGATTCGGTGGGATCTTGCAGTAGGTGCTCTGTATGTGTTAAATTTTCAAAACACTCAAACTTCATCATTTTCCGTGAAAACTTTGAGAAATAAAATTTTATGCGTACTTTCAGCATTGTACGGTACATTTTGGACAAGAGCAATATCGAATCGAAAACATATTCAAGCCAAACGTGCAATTTTCGACTAGTCTGCTGAACGGAGTGAAGTTTCCTCTTTCACTACACCCTAACTCAATTTTGTCATAGTGGCGATGCGGGTTCGGACGCTCGCTTAAACTTTTGTCGACAATTTTTCGAAACTTGGTCGAGATGTACAAACAGAAAACCATACCTGCATTGAGTTGTTTTTGTACGCTTTTATGCAGACTTTCTAACGCCTTTATCTGACGATAAAGGGTATAAACGAGGTAATTAAATTGTTTGCTTGGTGGACCGGCGATCTTATTCGAAATGCTTCTCACATTTTTTGTCAAAAATAACTTTGTGAGACTCTCTCCAGTTGTAAGATGATTCCGTGCTTCGGAAGGCACGTTAAGCCGTTGGTCCTGATTACTATCTACGATAGGTAGTAGCTACATGAGCCATATCAGAGGCCTATGTCAGCTCAACAACTCTGACAACTAGGGTTGGTGCGGTCGATTATAGACCTTACGACCTACACGAAAAAATGACTTATTACATCAATTACTTATTCAAAAAATGTTATGTTTTAAGTGTGTTAAAGCACTCTGTTTTTCTTGAAAATGTCATATGTGTAGCGTAGGTGTGATGCATTATATTTACTGACAAAGAGCGCGACGCGTAGGAGCAGTTCTAAAACGTTTCTTTCATCTTATATTTCGAACGAATATATAACAAACATACGTGGGCCTGTGTAGCAGGAATAGGATGAATGTTACCTGAAACAAAGAGGCATTATATTTAATGACATATAACAAAGCAATGTTGATAAAATATATTGTTTTATGAAATGTTTACACAATATAACTAAAAATAACACAATAAAGACAAAGACTGACAATAGTGTGTTTACCGAAATATGTTGGAAGAAGGTTTGTGTCGAAAATTTAATAATTCTAATTGTTTATTCGTTGTTGAGTTCGTACAGAGTACAACAATATGTATCCACTTTTGAACCATGTCAATTGTGTCATTCACCTTTAATTGACATTTCCTTCAACACACTACATAGAAACAATCAAGGATGAATGTGACATGGTGCAAAAGTGGATACATATTTTTGTACTCGACCTTGTTATGACTGTGGACTTAAATTTGGCTTGCATCTCATCTCATGATAAGTGATGATGATGATAATAAGTAAATTCAAGTTAGAAATCAGACAGAAAGAAAAGTTTATTTGGCACAGAAGTTACTAAAAATAATCACTTACATAGCTTGAAGCGTCGGTGGCGCAATGGATAAGGCGCGGACTCTCAATCTGAGGGTACCGGGTTCGAATCCAGCCGTGTACCTATGAGTTGTTTTTCAATTCAAGTACATTATCCGATTGCTTAACGGTGAAGGAAAACATCGTGAGGAAACCTGCATGTCTGAAACAGGCATGTGAAGTCCGCCGATCCGCACTGGGCCCGCGTGGTGGACTATGGCCCATACACTCTATGAATAATAATAATAATTAATTAACAGGTAGGTATATCGTTCACTATAGGAACATAGCTACGAGTATTAACACAGTTTAGAGATAGTTGTAGTGTTCGCCAGCAAGGCATAAACCATCGACACGCCATAAAGAAACCGATCAGTAGCCACAACTTCGTAGCCGTTGCTAATTACGGATTTAAAAAAATGATTTAAATATTACTAGGATTAAAAAACAGACAATTGCGAGTCGGACTCGCGCACAGAAGGGTAATTACGATTACATATCCGATGTATTACAAAGCTATTTTTCCATGTTGTAATTTAAAAATCTTGGTTTTCAGATTTATTCCCGACTAGCTTCTGCCCGCGGCTTCGCCCGCGTGGACTTTATTTTTCGCATTAAAAAGTAGCCTATGTCCTTTCTCAGGGTCTAAAGATTGTCTGTGCCAAATTTCATCAAAATCGGTTGAGAGGTTTATAAGCGGGAGAGCGTAACAGACAGACAGAGTTACTTTCGCATTTATAATATTAAGTAGGGATGTAGTGAACGGGGAGTGCTCTCTATAGGTTTTGGTTCCCTTGCATTTTGTATGGACATGGTCTAAAATGCAGCTGTATTTCTTAATTGCATTGACCTATACTTTTTTTTCACAGGTCCAAGGGACGGCAGACTTGAGTATTCGATATTAATTTCAACTTGATATCTTTACATGTTCCTGAGAAAAATGGTCTGAACAGACAGATGTGTGTCCTGTGAAGAAGTGATGCAATAATGGTTCCTTTTGAGGAACGGAACCCTAAAAACAACAGAGGGACTAATGAATTTCCTTTACAGCCCGTTACCCTTGCTATGTTTCAGTTGAAATCGGTGCAATGTACTGCAAAATTTGATCGTTCGAAAATATAATATCAGCTACAGGGTGGATAAACTTGGTTGGCAACGGGCCTTGGCTCCACTGCCTGGTTTACAGTGAGCCAGCGCCAAGTATCGGAGATTTACCCGGTTCCGAGTTGCATATCGTTCAACCTATAACGTCTGCTTGGGAAATGTTTTAGATGGTAATACTCATAACTATGCATTATTGAAAGGCAGTAATAACAGTAAATTATTTAATAGATAACGCTAGAAACATAAAGTCGGATATAACTTACCTACAGGCTTTTTATTTCTTCTGAGTAAACTTAAGTAGTTATCGTAAGAAAACACTTTACCGGAGTAAAAAGCAGCCAGTGTTCCCTTACCTGATAGTCCGAGTATGAGCATTTCAATTTCATCCTGATTTAGTGTTTTGCTTTCACACTTTATACGTGTATCAGAGTTATTATATTGTTAAGGTTTCTTATTTTACAAGTGCAAATAAAATATGTAATTATTTAGAAAATAGTTCACTATCATTCATATACCTATTACTTACTTATTAATTATTACTTTTTGGGGAAATTCGGTCACTTCTATCAACTGTTATATTTGCGCTGTCTAATCGCATTTTAGCGAATAATTTCAACATAAATCACAATTGTTTTAAAATATTGACATACGAATCTGTTGTGTGATTTTCACTTCTAAATATAAACACCAAACGTCTTCTCGAGGCTCAATTAGAAAGCGACGAAGCTGAAAGTTTGATTCAATCTGTCCGCCACCTCACACCCATTTACCATGTGTGATAACTTGGTCTTTATTTCACTTCACATTAAGTAACATTAAGACCATTACAAAGAAAGCGTGCTCACCGAGAAGTCGAAGTTAATGAGCCACAGCTATGTCATCTGTCATTAACAGCACACAACTGTATATATAATCTAGCTTTCCTAGCAGAATGTAAATAATACACCCCTCATAGAATTTCAAACTTGGTGATCTATGGTCATGTTCAACAGTGGACTAATGCAGCCGATTACGGAACTCATTCGTCGCGGCGTGAGAATATATCACTTATACTCATAGTGTATCCTAATCCAGCAACAAAACTGTTGACAAAAACAACGCAAACAAAACAACAACCAGTTATTTTCACCCCAAGGCAAAAACTGCAGCTCGGTGGCAGCGCTCGCGCTCCCATCCAACCTGTCAATAACACTATAAAGTGATTTTTCGCCAAACGTTATTCTTTCAAAGCTCCGTTTACCTTTTACCGCACCATAAATCGCTCGTTAAAAGTAAACAACAGGTAACAATAACTGGGAGCTTAAACAATACCAGTGGAAGCCAGCGCTGCAGCGGTGATTGAACGCGGCACAATGGCCGATATATCGTGTGGACAATGCCACATATGACAATGCTGACGAATATTGTTACCTGGGGGGACTTTTTGTTGCAACAACCGGCTTGACCTTCACCCCATACCTCATTTCACAGCTGAGGTAGAATACGTTTCGCTAAGGTCTTCTATTTTCTCTTGAGACCACTGTGTGTTACTTTGAATTTAGGAATATTTTAGAATAAGCAGAGATCGCTCAATATGTTTGTATAAAGAACGCTGCCATATTAAGCCAAAATTATCAGTTTTTCTATAGCTTATTTTAAGTTCTACCCGGTGAGAAAGTGAGATATGTTATGTATAAACTCCAAACGTCTGTGCAATTTAACGTTAGGATATTACATTACATCACTCTCATGGCTACCATGCGTCTCATCTTACTTCGGTTGGAATTGCCAGGAGGCAGTAGGTTAGACAAGTATTAAACATGACACTGGCCAGGCGAGAAAGACACTTCTATTTCTGTAAAAATGAGGTATGGGAATCAGATTCACTTACAAATAATTCGTTTACCATCATCATCATTATAATCGGATGCATAAATCCATAGCTGGACATGTGACTTTCTAAGTGTTTGCCAGGTTGACAGTTCAATTGCTTTTTGAACCCATTATAATGTTTTGCTCGATAGGTTGCCGCTGCGGAGTTCGCTCTATGAGAGTAAAAGGGCTGACACAGCCCTGGAAGAGCAAAATGCTCGCACGAGGGGAGCACTGGCGACGTTCCTCTGGAGGACCCAGAGCTCCATGATATGCGTAGCTGTTGGCCACCGGAGGGGTTTAGTGAGTAAGAATCTCACATAACCCGACTCTTTCCCTAAGGAGTCGGGTATATTTTGAAGATTTCCCTTCGTTAAAAAAAAGGTGGGCAGTTCAATTGCTTCTTGAACCCATTAAATTGTTTTGTTTTGTTGGAAATTTAAAACTCATAAACCACATGAAGTAACAGTTACAATTACATATATATTATCGCATGATGTTTTGAAGTCACCGAATTTCTAGCCTGAATAAAGAGTACTACGTTCTCGCAAGAAAGAACTACGGTTATAGAGAATAAAAATTTATTACAGCGTAGAACGACTTTAAAGTATCAAAGGCACACTGCAGAAAGCTGTTCCAAATGAATCTTTAACTGCTCATTTTCGGCTGTAAGCATTTTTACGAAAACCATAATGGAACTGAATAGCCCGGGGCGTTCTTACTTATCTACCCACACAACTGCCAGCCGTCCTACTTTCTTGTTGTGTAAATTTCGTTTACTCCCCATACAATTCTCTGCGAGAATTCTTCCAAACGAACAGAAACTTTGAAAGTCCCACTTCAGTTGAAAACACCTAAACAAGTAGATGTACTTTCTGTGTTGAACAAGCTCCTTTATTTATGAATGTCGTATTTATTAAGCGACAAACAAAATGAGTGCCTATTTTGTTGATACTCCTGGTCTGAGCAGTCTGGAGAGTCTTATAAGTAGTTCAGACGAGAAGGAACTCGTGTACGGTATTTAATCTAAATCGAAGTTTTATCTTAATATAGGGGTAGTAGTTATTTCAAGTAGATATCGATTCTCATTTAGGGCAAAAGTCAATGTTTTCTATACAGCGTGTATATTTCTGTGTGTGTATATGTAAACAGCACATTTACATCAATAAGCCGTTTATTCCTATTTAGACCTTGCAGACATACAGGTAGTAGTGCTCGGGAAATGCAAGCCGGCAGGGAATTCCACTCCTTGGAGAGTACACATAATAAATGAACAAGCAAAAACCTTCGTGCGAAATGGTGGAATGACAATTAATAGTTACTGAAATGTAGTTTGGTGTGAAAAAAAAAAATACTATTAAATTTAATCGGCATCAAATAAATAAGATTTTATCGAATATCGAACACTTAAGTTACCTATTATTTTTGGAAGATAGACTGAGCATGCGTGTTTCTTCAGTATAAACTTTTGACATGACACGAGGCACGACACCCAGCCAGGAGCTAGCCTGACCTGATTTCTCGGATGTACAGAGAATTATTTACAGGATATGACACGCTCTGGGATGCGGAGAGGAAAACCTGGCCACTTCAGCGGCTAGGTTAGAATCACGCAGCTATGCAGCTTTTACGCAATATGGGATCGTTGCACATCAGATATAAACTTTTGACCTTTTAAGATAAATGTAATCAAAAGACCAATTCTTATAAGTAGTATTAAAAAAATGACATAAAGGTACGTTTGGCAGTGATGAAAATGTGAAAGAAATTACACCATGTAGTAACTATCATGACATTAGCTATCAAGATCCTTAGTTATCCTTTTGTAGTCATATCTACTTGCATTTATTAAAAACCTACAAATTCTATTTCGGTGGTACTTGTTATCTCGTGGCTTTGCTGTAAAACACAAATGTAAATTAAACCGAAATGAAATGTAAGGGAAGCTAATCTCACTGGGGGCTGGCGCAAACTCAATCAGGCAGCTAGTCTAAGTTTACTCTGGATTATTATTCATTACTTACCCGGGAATTGTTAGCCAGACAGATACTAAATTGTAAACAACTAATTACCAACTCCTAACTTGTCTACGGCTCCCTGTTGATTTCTTTTTATATTTAAATTTTATTTTATGTCGAACTGTTACTAACGCTCCACCAATAACTGGATAAGAAACACCTTCGGACACAAAACTTACTTAAATCACAAATTCCTCTAATAAAGTGACTATCGCCTTATCGTATTGTTTCTCAATCATTAATATTTAAAGAAAACTGCGTGAAGATCAAACAATGTAACAAGTAAATGCGTTCCAAAAGAACTGGAAACCGACTTCAATTGCCAGAACTAGACCAAATTAAAATGGGACAACACGGAAAGCACCAGCTTTCAAATAAAAATAGAATCAGCCAAGTCGGTTCACCCAGTCAAAAACTCTGAGGTAACAAACATAAAATAAAATAAAAACATACCTGTCGAATTGAGAACCTCCTCCTATTTTGAAGTCGGTTAAAAATCTTTATTTGCTATTTTCTTCAATAAAGTGACTATAGCGTCATAAATGAAGTTTATAGAGAGATTAATATGGAACTAAACTATTAAAGTCAACCACGACCACGTCAGCCAGGTAAAGTAATATAAGAATGGTTAAAGCAGCACTTTCACAACTTCCTACAATAAAGTGACTATCGCGTCATCAATGTAGTTTCCCCGCCATTATCTGCATAGGAAAGAAACTTCGAACAGCGAACAAACACATTAAAGGCAGCAGCGTCCACATCCGGGAGCTCGGAGCGATAACTTGCGCCGGTGACGTTGATTTATGTCTCCGTTTGTTTGTCGCGGAGACAGCCGGCTCCCAGTCCCGGTTCATCCCAGGATGCCGGGATCCTAGGCGAGATAACACGACTCTAATGCACACTACAAATTACCGGACAGAGTTGTCGTTTAGTTCCGTACATATGGCGGCGATAGTGTTTGCTGGGGTTGTCCCCCTAAAGTTGACTAAGATTAATCAATTGATGTATAATTATTTAGAAACTTGCAGTAGATTCAGCTACGTAGCATGTCTAATGCCAAGGTCCGGGAATTAACTGTTTTAAGTGATATAAATATATTAAAGTAAAAGTAGATCCAACTCATGTACTTGAATAATGTTTCATGAACAAAAACACAACAGACTTCTACAGAACAAAATGCTATTCGAATAATAACAACAAAGCTTTCTGTTGCATTTAATTTCTCTATGTAGTGGCGTGTTCACAACCCCTGATAGAGGGCTGTCAATGAAATGTTTACATGAACTCAATAGTCAGTTGGACGCGTGTGGCTGTTAGCCAAACGTTAAATATTTTATGGGACAATTTTTACTTTCATTGTTGAACGTACACGAATATTGTGAATGTGAAATCGACAATCAATTGAATGTAATTTTTAGGACCTTTAGTCAGTTTATGCAACCATTCTTTGTAGTTACAAATTGATTAGAAATCGCACCTCTACATAATTGTAAACAAAAGTACTGTTTGAAAGTGATTAAAACCGGTTATATAAAATTATCTGCTCTCCCATCTCCACACCACTCGAATCATATATCCAATATAAACCATTGAATGATGTAGTGTATTTATGTCACTGTCAACTGAATATCGGTTAGTTTTAAAATTATGTACAAAGACAAGTGTGAAGATAAAAACCTATGAGGCAAGATTGCGGAGGTTTAAACTAATCAGATAGTCACATGTTTAAGTAAGCCTGTATTTAGAATCACACATGGTTGCGTGTTGAATACTGCGACGCAATATGACGGCCATTTAAAATGTTTCCAACCAAATATTTACCGGGCTTGAAATTATTTAATGCAGCGCGAGGCAATTCGTTATTGACAATACGTGTTTGTTCCACATAACACGCTGTTGCTCAACTTTTAATTGCTCTTAAAGTTTGCCTCGGAACGTGATCAAAAAGCTTTTAAAATTCTGTGTTAAAATTAACGTTCACTGTATAATTTGTGTGTGGAAACTACGGCAGAAAGAATACGTTAAAATTAGAATGTAGGAGAGTATTTTGAGTTCGAATCCTAAAGGAACACTTCGAAATCACGACATATAGGAATAAACATAATATGCCTGCCTATGTAATCTGTTCTTCATGCTGATGACGATTTTAAATTGGAATTGTTTTGTTCGTTTCATTTTTAAATATTGTTTAATTGTTCATGACACGAAAATATAACAAAAAAGTATTGACCATGAATGTTGATGGCTATAGGGGGAGAGAGAGTTGTGTGAAGAATGATATGTGTGTGAAAGGTGTGAGTGCTGACGGTTGATAGAGAAGATAGAAGAAAACATGTTGTGCTGAACCTGCTCTAAGTGGGATAAGGTCTGGAATATGTTTATTAATTGTTTTATGAACTATTTAAATGTAAAATGTTTTTGTGTGTTATTTCTTGGTTGTCTATCTTTGGCAAAAAAACTTGACGAAAGTATACTCATTTGGGTAGAGCGTTAGTCCTTGAGCAATTAAAGTCTGGGTTCGATCCAATGCGTTCCAATTTATTATTTGAAATTTATGTATGAATGATAAAAATCATTACCATTGGCTTTTCGGAGATGGAAAACACTGCGAGGAAACATTCACGTTCCTGAGAAGAAATTGAAAAGTTTGTATGAAGTCTACCAATCCGCACTAGGCTCGCGTGGTGTGGTCTTTGTAGCAGAGTAGGCCTGAGCCCTGCAGTGGGGATATACGAGTATATAGGCTGTTGATGATGATACTCAGTAATTTGAATGAAACTGTACGCCCCAGTCACGCCAAGTCCTGTGTCCATTATTATTTAATTACACCGGGTGGGTATAAACAATTGTAACGGCTTCATCGAGACGTCCACGCGAACCCATAAATAACCAGTGTACGAATGAATTTCTTGAAAAGGCCGTGGATATTATAAGTTCACGAGGCAGCCGACACGCGAGCCCCAAAACTCTTTGTACATATTTACTTGCTTCATTATTAAAAGGCTAGTTGGGCCACGCGGCGGTCATACTCGCTCGCTCTTCAATAATGCTATAATGAGTTTTTTATCAAGCGCGTCGGTGTATTAACCTTTTCCTTTCGCTATTCGATCATCACAACATATATAAAACAAGTAAGTGGGTTGAAAGAGCCTCTGTAGCATACTATCTACAAAGCTGGGGTGCAATTCTTTGGGGTAGATGTATTTGCTGACGTTATCTCTAGCTCCCTTAACATCAAGGATCCATATCGAATGACGTCAGCAAAGACATCCGTGAGCCTCGAGCTTGTAAATATGTTTGTACTTGTAGAGATGTCTGGGTGGCGGACACGGTGGTGGTTTATGTCCGTTATGGTATAAAATACAATTCAACCTCAAACTAATTAGGTGTCAGCCGAATTATGCGAAAGCGGGTTTGTTTGTACTTCCTTTATATTGACTGAGAGTCAAAATGACTTGATATTTTGTAAAACAGAAAACAAAAAGGGCTGAAAAAGCACATAGGTTACTATTCATCTCGATCTAGCACCTAGTTTTTGTGTGACATGGTACAAAAGTGGGTACGTTTTTTGTACTCGAATGCGATTCTGAAGCCAAAATCACAAAGCTTTCGATGGCTTGTTGTGAATAATTCTTGAAGAGTCCTGGCTCTTTAATTTCGCACTGAGCTAAACGGATGTCCGTCAGCAGTAATATTCCCGACATTCCAGGATATCGATCACGCGTTCAATTCCCGCTCGCAACACATGGCCGCGTCAAGCGCGTACTGTAATTAACAAACGACTGACACGAACATGAAAATCGAGTCCAGCCCTAAAATGGACGATTTTTTGCAACAATAACGACACAGTAGACAGCAGGACTCATAAATCGGCGGCTTTGGAATAAAATCATCGAGTGACGAAACGCCCGCTGCGGCGCATTCGACGATCCGCGGACAAAAAACTATATGCACTTTTGAATCGTTCTTAAAGGAGAATATTTTTAACGATTTTCTTTAGGCGAATAAGGTACCAAACCATAATGATGAATTATTTATGCTTGCAATAAAATATATGAGAATGTTTTCGTTTCTTTATAAATCTGGCTTTATGACAGTCTGAACGAATTTATTTACAATTCATGAGTTTTTATTTCGAAAAGTGTTTTTCGTAAGAACACTAATGATAAATAGCCTGTATTTTGTAACTGCGTAAGATAATTCTTCAAGATACTGGAAAGAAACACCTCAACACGTGTTGCGTAACAGAATATAGAACAGCTGCACGAAAACAGCTCTTTATGGAATGCCATGAAGAAGGCTTTTTGTGTGATGATGACGATTAAGCGATTATTGAAGTCGATTATTTAAGCGAAACTTGCATGTCCTGAACAGGCATGTGAAGTCCGCCGTTCCGCACTGGTCCCACGTGGTGGACTACGGCCCATACACTCTCTGCAGGAGAGTAGGCCTGAGCCCCTACAATGGGGACGTTATAGGCTGTTGATGATGATGATGATGACTATTAGATGGATTTGAAGGCTGAAATTTACGTTATATGAATGCTCATCAACCACCTTTTATTTGTTGCTACAGAATCTTTTTAAACTGGCAAATTGAATTCCGAATCAAATTATTCCTTTTCGTTCATTTCGCCGTCGAATCAACGTACTCAGTAATCCCCTGATGGGATGTGTAAGCAATACAGAATAATATTGTAGCTTGTGAATAATTTATTTTCGATTGCCGCCCGCGCTCCGTTCCATGTCAATGGACCGACCTTGGATCAGGTGCTGAACAAAAATGTTGCAATTGTACTTTGTGAAAATATTTTGTTTTATCACTGAAGTTTGCTTCGTTTGTTTCCGTTGGAACAGGCTTGAAAATGTCACAACGTATAACAAAATGTACAACGTTAGATTTGCATGAAAACTTTTTATTTGTTATGTAACGATTGCTTTCCTAATAATGATTTGACAAGATTAATTAGTCGGTATTAATTTAGTAGGATTCAAGTGCTCTTTTAAGAGTAACTCTCGCCAAATACAAGCCTTCTTTTCCTGCTTCTCCGTTCCAATGAGTCCTAAATTCAAAATAACGCGATCCAAATTTGGCCACAAACAATTTAATACAGCACAAACAGGCTTCAGTAAATCCCGAAATAATAGGAGTTTAAAGAAGGCTCAAGCATTTAAAGTGACACTGGTTGAAAGTTTGTAAACAAAAACATGAGGCTGAACGTTTCAGAGTGAACGTTACGAAAAAGTTGCTTCGCTGACGTTGATGGATGTGGACGGCAAACGAGCCCAGTGGCACTGCCAACGGTTCGGTTCACTCTGTAAGTAAACTATTCTGCCAATTCTGTATGGAGAAAACTAATGATTAATTTGGAATGATTTGGAGAAGCAATTTTGCTGAAATGGGTCCTTAAAATATGCTAAGACCTTCCACCGTGTAACGACGAAAAGAATGCATTAACCTTCCGATGTAATCGTTTTATTTAGTAGCAATTGTTTATTCACGACAGTTCTTCAAAATTTTCCGTAGATGTTTGATTGTAAAACTTATACTTGAGACCTGTTACTCGAGTTTGACTTGCAATGTTCTGATTTTGAGGTTTGTGCTGTTTTTCCAGCGCCCGGCATTGACGATAGTTTAAAATATAAATTACATACTCACTAATTTGGCTTTAGTATATTATGAATAAATCCAAAACTATTTGTGTGTTAAATAAGTTTTTTAGTTATTATAAAATATAGCGTGTTAAAATAAACATCACATCAAGCAACTGTCACCGGAATTCAGTTATACTCGTAAGCATATGAATGTAGATTTATACATTTAGCGAATTAATTATGAAAATGACACATCAAAACTTAAACCAGAAATGATTGATCCACATTCTCCATTTGATTAATCCATTTTAAAGCTTATTTACCCGAAGAATTATTCCGACTCCTATTTGCATTCAAAGTGAAATGTTAATAACCTCAGACTAAGCCGACATGCGAAATGGCGTTAATCTTTTATCTAAACACTGTATCGCGAGCCCCACTGTGCATGATCGTCTGCTATGGATTAACTTTTGTTACGATTCTTGGCGCGAACTTGTAAAATGGTGGTTCATTGCAATTTTAGTAATTCGTTAATAATACTGTTATGTGTGTTTTTTGTGTAATGGTGTGATATAGTGCAAAAAGTGTCACGGACAGTGTTATAGTATCAATTACGCAAAATTGCGAGGGTTTCGACGCTATCCGAAGAGTTTGTCATGTCGAGTACATTCGGCATATGGATTCTTTCGGATAATGTTGAAACCAAGGCTGGCCTTTGAAGTTCTCGTCAAGAATCCAAATTAAGCGATAAAATGTACACATTATACATTTTATTGAGAAAGCTGAAGAAATGGCTTCGGCATAGTTTATAACCTCAAAATTTGTTCACCTAATTTTACTCGTCATTGGCTAAATAACCACTGGTTAAAGCCATTATTTAAAAAAAAAACTTTTGTTACAGATAGGATTCTAACGCTGCCATTTATTTTATTACACTATGGATGTGCACAGCCTATACCAATGTTAAAAATGCGTTAGTTTGTCAACCAATGAGAAAGTAAATTTTCTTTCTCTTCTTTTGTGTGAGCTCAAATCTTGATACTGATTTCTTATAGGTATTGTTTATCTGTTCATTTTTAGCGCGTGCATATTTCGGTAGTGTTGTGGCGTCCTCACCAAAATTATAAAATTGATCTTTAGACGCTTTTTCTACAGCAACTGGATTTCATCATATTTTTGAAGACATACCCGTCAGATTTACAATAATTATTTAATAAGTTTTTGTAAAAATCTTTTTAATACGACAGCTTTTTCATGACGGTACTTATTTGTTGAATTTTCACGTAGTACCCATCAATACAGATCATTATTATAACAAATTGCATTGGCACCGAACTTACATATGTGTTTGCCAAACTTCAGATTCAGCAAAATCGAATAGCAGCAAGTGGTTCTAATTCAGCTTGCAAGATTTGACCTAGACAAAATAACATACAAACATTGCAAGTTGAAGAAAAGCTTGTAAATCAAACAAAAAGAGAATTAATAATATGTTAGTGTTTCCTATTCAAACAGACAAAAAACTGTCACAAGAACGGTAGGTAGATATGTTACTGTAACCTATGTTTAATAAATAAATCGAGTGTTACAATCACAAAAGGACATGATATTTTGCTGTAAGGAACATTTGCTAAATATATTATAATCCAATAATCCGATACTTGTGCTGAGAACTCACGAGCAAATGTTGAGGTTTTATGTATTCCTGTAACCAACCTGTAACTCATTACTCTGCCGAGCACGAAGCGAATGCACATTATTTATGAAGGGACACTGGGCTTTCAAGGAATTTTATGTCCATAGCCCCTAAATTATTTCAACATAAAAATAATAAAACTCCGCACATATGACCATGACAGGCACCAGTCCCTTCTTAATACACGAAGTAGGGATCTGATTGGTCAAGCTATCTGAATAATCACACGGAAAGGGACCGAGGGAAACAATTGTCCAACTTTCAGTTTCAATGTTTGCTTCGAAAACGGTTTGTTTATGAAAGAGGAAACTAATATAAAACCATTGATTTCCAGAAGGGTTTGTATTTACTTCCCATTACAGTTGTTTCGTGGAATTAGGTCCTTTGTAATGGTTTGTTTTGTATCGTGTTTCGGAGGTCGAAATACGCGGAATCGATTCACCTTGGAACTTGGGATCTTGCTTCAAAGGTATTGTACGGGAATATTGTACTTTCAGTTTATCCTTCGTTTACACTCCTCATCATTAACTTAAAGGAATTGACTGTTGAATATGACTTAGCAAATACACCAACCTTCCTTCATTCCAGACGCAATCACGCCAATCCCCAACTTTATGCTACAGCTTTGAGTGTATGGACTTTTATCCAACGGTAACGACTGAATGGATTGGGATCATAATTAACGCGTTCTAAAATAAATAGAAACTGACTTGAACTGCCCTAAAAGTCTACAGCTTTCATCCCCTAATTAGAGGTAGAATTATCTGGGTACATATTTTGTATTGGTTGATTTTCTCAAAGAGCGCTGAATCAATTTTGATATAAATTTTATATGGGACCACCTGTGAAGTGTGTACTGCCAAACAAAATAATAATAATCAAAATCGATTCATAATTGGCGGAGTTATCGCGTAACATACACACAAAACACATACAATCGAATTGATAACCTCCTCCTTTTTTGAAGTCGGTTGAGTCTGTCTCTGTGTGTGAATGATCATTATTTTTGTCAAATTTCATCATGACCGGTTAATGTGCGAAGCTGTAAAATCCGTTCACGTTCACATTTATTAAATAAGTATGATTTTCTAACTAATGTATCCCTACATCCTATTGATTTTGTGCTTATACGGGATTCTGAGATTGTTTGGCATCTGTGGACAGACTTCAGAAATTATCACTACCCTATCACTGACGTTTAAAATATCTCTATGCAAAAATCACAACAATAATGGTAATTGGGAAATTAAACCAACTAGATAGGTTTGTATTTTTCTATATTCCCAAACCTCTGGTTTTTAATTTTTAATTTCCCAAAAGTGGATATAATCATGAACCCCGTTAACACAAATTACGTGTAAATCTGCTATGACATTGTCTCCGTAAAGTAAAGGAAATGAAGAGGATATTCGAAGCGAATTTCGTGAATAATTTTAAGTGCATTCGCCGCGCGGTAAGCGGAGTAAGCACCCTTTTTTCCCGCGTCAATTTCCTGCATTTCTCTTGGGGACATAATGACTCGTTGTTGAAATGTTACCTCTTTTTTAAAAGGATTTTTGATTGTATATATCCACTTGAATATGACCTGAGCAATTTGGAGTTATGTTTTGACTTTACTCGTTTTGAATAAAATTGAAACAGATCCTAACAACTTTTTTTAACTCAACGTCCGATTTGATGTTAAGTAACGAGTTAAGTTAATGGTCGACGATGTTACGCGTTAATTCAAAGTAACAAAGTAAAAATCCCCTATGGCTCTGATTCCCTTCGGGCATTCAAATAAAAATGTTTTAAATGTATATATTTTTTAAATGTAATGCGTTTTCACTCGGTCTTCATCTCACCTGATAGTAAGAGACGATAAGGCCGTTGATGGCAAGCGTGCGCTCATAAATCCTTAATCTAACGAGGCGCAGTCTCTGCTACCGTCAATAACTGAGCACAACAGTGCTATTAACACTGCTCTTTGGCGGTAGACTTAGGCAAAATGGTGGTAGCTATCCAGGCGGATATAGAAAATCCAACCAAATACCACCAACCAAAACGAGTACCGATAGGTATCCAAACAGGGAATCGAACCAAGGTATTCCGGATTGTAAGTCCAAGCGTGTAGACATTATATTAAATGAAATGAAGAATTTATTTGCAATAAATATCATATTTATTAACCTCACATTTAACCCGAGTAGGGCAAGCAAATATTGCTAATTGTTTTAATTATAGCTACTACTATTTTATCAGTATGTATTTACTCACAATGTCAAAATAAATGTCCAAATCTATCCAATCCAATATAAATGTCAGCTATTTTGTAAAAGTTATTTTCTTCTAACCATGTCATTGATTTTCGCTTAAATAATTCAAGTAGTAATAATTTTATGTCATCTGGTAAAGCATTAAAAATTTTATACCTGAATGATTTTCTACTCTTTCTGTATGGGTTTTAATAAATGACGGATAACTTATAGATACCCGCGCCTACTACATATACGTATGTCACATGGTTGAACATTATCTACCTTTGTCGATAAGCTTGTCCTCTAGCGTCTGTTAATGACGTCAAGAAACTCCGCCGTTCATTCTCTATTGAAAATCTTTGAATGGCAATCTGTATATGTGTTATAGTCAAAGTCCGATACACAGTCTCTTCGCGGAAGGACTGGTTTATCCTAGGTTTGGCCAAAGCCATCAGGCAATCCCCGAAATACATTTCAATTTCGCCCTTTGCCTGAAGTATTTTTAGTCAAACCCAGGAGCTCCTAACTTTTCAGTCAAACGTCGAAAGTAAATTATTCTGTTTCGGTTTTGGCCTAGTCAATCCTAGAAGCGACTGCAAAACTCGGTCAAACGTTGATCTGAACATGTTTAAACAGGTTCATAATGACTCTCGCGGTGTTCCGACCGATTGTTTTGTCATTTCATGTTCGTTCATTGAGCGTGCGGGCGTGTAATTGTGTAAAATTGAAGATGAGTGAATCAAACGGTGTTGTTGTTACTAAAAACGTGGATAAAGCTTTAAAAGTAAAGTTTAAAGAGAAAATTTCTAATTATTAAAACAATAAACATCAAAATTTTAAAAATTTAATTTTTTTTATACTTAATCTTACAAACTTACCTCCGTATATTCCAAAGCATTTATTTATTTATTTTATACTTTATTGCACATCGTACAAAAGGCGGGCCTAATGCCACACGGCATTCTCTCAAAGCATCTCAAATATAAAAGTGAAAATCACGTAAGCTGACCAATCAGGTGTCAGAACTGGCAGAGTTAAGCGGTTCTTAAAACTTGAAAGCTGCTTAAATGATAAAATGCTTCCAAATATACGAAGATAAGACACTTCATACCTATATCGGAGTTTGACTCGTCAAACCCCGATTTAATAAAATTGTGTTTTGACGTTTGCCTGACCAAATTAGTCTCTCCCAGGTTTGACGAAAATTGTTTAGTCAAAGGCCGAAAATTTACATTTGTTTGGGCTTTGACTAAGTCATTCAGTCTGACCTGAGGATTTACCAGTCCAACCTAGGAGCGCCGGAGCTTCGGAGTTTGCCTATAACATATGGATCGAGTATTCATTCGGTGCTATTGAGGTTTCAACTGGTATAATCTGGGTAATATCGTTGATTTTCTGTCTGAAATGTTATCATCATCATCAACAGCTTATATATATATGTCCACGCCGCAGGGGCTCAGGCCTACTCTCCTACAGAGAGTGTACAGGCCATGTTCCACCACGTGGGCCCAGTGCGGATTGGTAGATTTCACACACACCTTTGAATTTATTCTCAGGAGTGTGCAGGTTTCCTCACGATGTTTTCCTTCACCGAAAAGTCAATGGTAATTATTTTTATCATTCGTACATGAATTCCAAATAAGAAATTGGAATTCATTGGTACGAGCCAGGTTTCAGTGAAATGTTATATTTTCGAAAAAAATATATATAATTTTTATAATATTTCCGGCAAAATAAATTGTTTGATTATTTAGTATCTTACTATAGCAGAGAGGTTTAAATATAGTAATATGAACCTACTTCCAAAAAGGAGGAGGTTGCCAATTCGACGGGTGCGTTTTTTAAAATGTTTGTTACCTAAGAACTTGCGACTGGATGAGCCGATTTTGATGATTCTTTTTTATGTTAAAGGTGGTGCTGGTTATAGGACAGTTGAAGTCGGTTTCTATTTCTTTTCGAACGTATAATCTATTAGTATAATAGGTATAATAGGTATTCTATTTTTTAGTATTAGTATTTATTAACATTTACCAGTAGATATGGATATTAAGCACTACGGGACAAGAGTATATTCGCTGAAGGGCTTTCTCAGAGCTCAACATTAAAATAACAATATATTATTATGTTCAGATTGAAGGATGAATCTGAGTACGAAAAATTAAGAACCACAAATACTACGAAAAGAAAAGGCACAACGACGCCCTAAGCGTAGGCGGGTCTTTACGTTTATACGTAAGTAAACACTGCTCCAATGTAAGTATTCCAGTTGCCTTATATCTCGAGTAATGATTGTTTTGTTATAATTTACAAAGCACGCAAAACCAGAGTTGAGTTGGAGTCATTTGTGATCCCCTCCCGCCGCCCCCGTACTCAATTCAACGCTTCAGGCGGAATATACATTTGAATGAAAGAAGTAGAGCGATTACTTTGATTACGTTTTCCGTTTGCAATGCCCCAACGAAGCCCTCTATTGTGCCCTTATGGCGTTACGACAGACATTAAAAGATTAATTTAAATCATAAACTTAATAATGGGTATTAAGGAAAACAACTACCATGCAATTAGAGCAATGCCGACACATTCTAGAGTGTTTTACCTTTACTAACTCATTTTCGCATTTATAACTTTAGTTATATTTAACCGCCTCAGTGGTCTAATGACTATACGCTTAGACTAACAATCAGAAAGTCCCGGGTTTGTTTCCCAGTGGATCCGCCTTGCCAATTTTTGGGATAGATCATAAAACTATAAAAAACAAGAAAGCATTATTGTATTTGTAAAAGTCCCGCAAGATGGATGCCACAATGTGAATTATAAAATGAACCTTAACTAAATATAACTAACTACTAAAATAAACCCTAAAAAGTCATAAAATCACAAACAAAAGCGGTTTCGTCTCTCCTTATTGAACAAACTAAAAGGCGGGTTTAGCTAAGATCGCCGAATGCAAGCAACTTGGTTTTGAAACTGATCAGGCGGGAGCTTTGTCGATATTACCTGTAAGCACTCGGTTTGATTGATCAACCAGCTCAGCAGTTGGTCAGCCAAACTCGGTTTCGTTCGGTTGGTTGGTTTGGTTTTGACCTAAGTCTGTCACCAAACTGCAGCGGCACTGTTGTGGTGTGAAAAAGGTGACAGGGTCAGAGCTTCATTATTTAGAGGCTTCTGGGTGCGTACGCTTACCGTCAAACGGCTTTGTTATCACTTACCACCAAGTGAGATTAAGACCAAACGCAAACTCATCATTCTTAAAAAAGAATATATTGATTATTTATATTTCTTTAGCGACCAAATTGATAATTTTGAAAGATTTAAAGTTCCAAAATAATGGAATTATCATGGGGTACACTCAGGCAGTAAAGTGATTTAAAAATGTATTCGATGGAGCCGGCTAATGGAAAGGACAACAGACTAAAAAGAAGGATAGATTTTCATAATTTATGCCGAGTAATTTAATTCATTTCCAGCAAATTTCTAAAATGACGGGTACAGTTGGTGAATTTTTATTTTATTTATTTGGTATGTCAACAGCTGTTACGTCAAAATTATCAACAAAAAAGTAATGCATACATCTTAAACTAAATGTACACCTAATTACAGACACACACATCATGCGTTTAGTTGTAAGCATACTAAAAGAAAGTTTGGAAAACACTTAAGAATATAAAATGTAGTAGATACCGAAAACAGTAGAAGATAGTTGCTAATGTTGTAATTGTATTATATTTATTTATATAATTTGGTTAACGTCTCGGAATGTATATCACAAATATCACTCCTTTCATTCAATAGCTGATACATCCTGGTAACCGGTGAATTTGTACCAAGGACAGTTCTGCGTAACGGTTATTAATCAGTAAGCAATGACGGTATCTAAATTGTTAGTCGACCCATATGTGTGTTTATTTATTCCAAAGCGGACATCAATAAATTTTAAATCAGTTCCAACCAGACGCTATATGGTTTATTTAAAAAGCTTTTTGTCCATTTGGTACATTATTGAGGTTATTGATCTTTTAGTTAGAAACCTGTTATAGGTTTAATTTTTGGCCAAATTTAAATTAGACATTTTTACAATCAGTGCGTCTGTATTAGTTGGATATATTCAATAGAGATTATGTAACTCAGTTCCATTGTCCTGCAGATTATTATGAAATTTCTGTATTTAAATTATTCTACTACTACCTACTCTTTAAATTATTCGCGCAGATTTTAAAGGTGGAGCTACGCGTAGTCAATTATGATTACAGACAAATATCTACGGATCTACACTCAAAGTCAATTTTGGCCTACACTATGTTTATAAGTTATTTTGGTGGCAGCCGTATTGTAATGTCGAAACTATATTAGTTGGATATAATAGAAAGTTCCCGTCTATAATAAATCCGTCTAAATAAAAAGGTAAAATGCCCGCCCACTGATTGAACTCGCACCCTTTTAGCACCCCCATCTAAGTATAATGACTTTTTGTCCGAAGATAACGAAATAAACGTATTTAAAAAAAAAAAAAACTTTAGTGCAATTTTTACTTGGTTCGGTTGGGAGTACACTGCATAGCACGTGGACAATACACGGCCTAATGACCGATGATCCTCCGTTTGTAAATATACCCTCTTTCTTAAATATGGTTTTATATATTTTTGTTTTATTCGTTAAACTGCTTTGCATGCGCAGTATTAGCTATAAAAACTTACTAGTGTTTTAGTTTTAATTTACCCAGTTAAGCGAAATGAAAAATTGTTTGAGTAAATAAATGTCTTTAAACTCCAAAAAAACTTTCAGTCACATATATTTACAAGTATTTTAACACGAGAAGCGTCAACAGGGCAGTGAAATTCCTTCGATATTTAGATAGAAAATCCCTTCGATATTTAGATAGGAAATCCCTTCGATATTTAGATAGAAAATCCCTTCGATATTTAAATAGAAAATCCCTTCGATATTTAGATAGAAAATCCCTTCGATATTTAGGACAATATTACCCCGAATGTAGTAGAACCAGGAACAGGAGCCAGAAGCAAGAAACAAAATAAGCAATTATAATAACGGTCAGTCAGTGAAGTGAGGTAGTCATAAGCTTTTAAATGAATCACTCACACACTGCACACTACACGGAATATCTGTCACTTCATCGTACCATGTTTCGCCCATCAAAATGTTCATGGTGATTACATTCATAAATTTCCCGGTTACCGCGCGTAAATGCTTGATTTACATCAACGGCACAGAGGTAATGTGTCGCCTATTTTGTAACCTTAATAACATAAAAACGTTGAGCATTCAGCCCCTTTATATAGCCAAAGATATTGCTCAAGGTTTATTATGACGACATAAAGTACAGGACCATGAAATTAACATCAAACACGAATTGACTACAGACATGACAGATTGAGACGGTTTTACTTGTGTTTACGTTAAAGAGAGAATGTAATTTTGTGAACGTTATATTCATGTGTGAACAAAAACTTCCAAGTCTCTTGAGTGTTTTTGTTTGAATTTTGTTTGTTTGTCCTTCTTTCCCTTCGTAAAGAAAGTGTTGAAAAACTTGATTTTTTGTACAAAGACAGTTGAAGGGACGGAAAAGGACACAGGCTACTTAGTATTAGTTTGACATTTATATTCTTTTCTCGTACTATTATTTGGAATTTGAATTGTATATTGTAATATGTTGACATTTAAATCTTATTAACTTCATTATTTTGACATTTTTAAATTGTATAAATGTAATATTTGTATGCCTAATAGGTAAGAAATAGGTAATAGGTAAGAATAAATAGCGATTCTACATCTTACTGTAATTTACCTATTTCTAGAAATAAAGTACTTTGACTTTGATTATCCTGATCGAGAATGCAGTTCCCGTGGGATACATTACGAAGACCACGCGGACGAAGTTGCGGGCAAAAGCTAGTTTAATTATATTTCTTATAAGACCTGAATAGGTAAACTAATAAAGTGGCATTAATTTTTCCTATACAAAGATATCAACGCAAAATCAAATAGCTATTTATTTGTAGTTTATAAGACATTAACGAGCGTGTTCTTCGGAAAATACATTCAAAGTATTTTTATTTAACATTTTTTCTTGGTCGTATACGTAAGCGTCGGTGGCGCAGTGGATAAGGCGCGGACTCTCAATTCTTTTCAATTCAAGTACATTATCCGATTGCTTAACGGTGAAGGAAAACATCGTGAGGAAACCTGCATGTCTTGAACAGGCATGTGAAGTCCGCCCATCCGCACTGGGCCCGCGTGGTGGACTATGGCCCATACACTCTCTGTAGGAGAGTTGGCCTGAGCCCCTCCAGTGGGGACATATATAGGCTGTTGATGATACGTTTCTTTGGACATTAATATATGTACCATAAGATAAAACTGCAAACTCTATGGAAATATGATCATCTTACAATTCTTCACATTTAAAGCAATTGAGACGACGACAGTGAGATTAAATCTCAATCTCGTTGAAAAATGACAGTGGATTATTAAAAAGATAACAATCTTAACTGATTCACCCCGACTGCGGATCATGGAATAAGGACTTAGAAGTTTTAATAGAAAATTTGAAATGACTTCGGCAGAGCAGGAAAGGATAGCAACTTATCAAATCATGTCCTTTCTGTTACAGACAAAACAAACTCTGACAGACGACTGACAACAATAACAATCAGGCGTCTGTCATCCGGTTAGTTGCTGGGAGTTAAACAAAGTACTTTGACTTTGAGAATAAGTCTGCTCTACATACTCGTGCGAATCAGTTTATTTATGAAATTACTTGTTTTAAGAGTCACTCCATCTTACTTGCATAAATTCTTACTGGACAAATTCATTTTGTAATCAAACATTAAATCTTACCTTATGTATAGGCGTTCCCCAAAAGTCGTTGAGGAAGATATTCGAAATAGGCGTCTGCGGTCTTAAGTCTCTGTTTTCTTTTATGGCACTTATGTCATCGAAGACGAACCCGCAATACAAGCAGTTGTGGTAGACTATGATGCAGGCCAAGACGAGGATGGCACCCAGTCCACGTCGAGGGGGCTCGGGCATGTCTTCGGTGGCTTGGCTGGGACCCGCCAGCCTGCGTCTACTCCGGCCTGTCCGTGTCCGGACTGCCGACACCACTCCTCCGAACCTACACACGCCACTAACGCGGTCCATCGTGATTCACACCGGCATCCTATCAGCTAACTCTCCTATCGACTACACATCACAGTCGAGATCGATTCGTTCCCAATAAATAACATTGTCATTGACAAATAAGCGGTCCCTAGTCACCTGAAATGTTTAGCGAAAACATGATCACGAACGGAACTGGGACTATAAATTTCGCTACACAAAATCTGTGAGTAAAAACGGTTATTACTGCGTTTCACACTTGCGGTCACTAAAAATGAAACAATACAGTGAATGTTTACGTCACGTAGATGCACATGTCACATTTTGCTGACGAAATGATTGGATTTGACATTTGTGTTACGGTTTCGTTTAGACTCGCGTGGACACACACGTATACTTGGCCGGTTCGCCGACGACTGCCGAAGCTCGACGAGCGAATGCCGCGTCGAGTCACGTGACCAGTCGTTTTACTGCGGGTCGTTTTCGATGGCGCATGCGTGCGCGGGGTTGGTTAGCTGGCGGCAAAACATTCTGTCATGTAGGTGTAGAGGTGTGTAGCTTACCAATCGGACTGGATAAACTCATCTCTCCAATCAAGATCCAAGCAGTGTGAACATAATGCCCTTTTCAAATAAATATAGCTCTGTACAACTCTATATCATTGTATACCTACTATGCAATGGAGAAGCAAAAGTCAATAACCTGTCATCATGCAGACAAAAAGACAGTTAAGTCAAATAGAAGTTGTTTATTTACAGTTTTTGTTAGCGACTGTACTAAGTGGCCGTTCCACTTGTAAAATAATATGGTCTATTGATAGAACATACTAGTGTTGGTTGCGTATTGAAACTAGGTATTGAAAAATTATAGACTTTTAACTGTCAGCTCTCATCTCTTGGTTTAAAATAAATCAGCCATGATTAGAGTGCATGGGAAATAATGGCATATTATTACAATTAGATTATCCCACGCGTTGCGAACGAGCGCATGCCCGCGGGAGCTCCGGGGTGAGGGTGCGCGGGTGAGGGGGGCGGGGGGGGGGGGGGGGGGGGGTTTGAATGTTGATGACGACATTTGGTCGGGTTCACGGAACGAACTGGGATCTAGACGGTTCCTTTCACTTATTGCGTACTTGTATCCCGTTACATGATGTTGCCGTGGATAAGAAAATAACATCGCTGCCTTGCCTTTATTAACCGACTTCAAAAAAAGTGTTGTCAAATGTTCTTATCGGAACGACATGTATTAACTAGCGTTTGCCTGTTCCTTTACTACAGAAGTTATCTCGATAAAGAATGAGGCTTAATGTTCTTCTGTTGTTTTATCACCTCCGTAACCAACTATGTAGTTACATATTTGGACACAGAATGCGGAGGTTGCGGTTTCGATTCTCGATTCCCATCGCGGTACCTATCTGCGGCTCTGATTGTGTTAAACTTTTCTATGTTAATAAAGTCCGCCGAAATAGTATTTTGACTATAAAGCGGCATAAACGTATCTTTTAAAAGTGACTTTAAAAGAAGGAGGAGGTTATCAATTCGACGGGTATGTTTTTTAAAATGTTTGCTATCTTATAACTTTTGACTGGGTGAACCGATTTGGATGACTATTTTTTTATTTGAAAGGTGGTGCTTTCCTTGTGGTCCCATTTCAATTTTGTACAGTTCTGACAACAGCATCCATAAGAAAACAAATAAAAGTAGACTTTAGGGTTGAAGTCGGTTTCCAGTTCTTTTTGAACGCATTTACTTTTTAGTTTTTTTTTTTCACAGATCAAGGGGATTGTAGACTTGAATAATTGCTATTAATTGCAATTTGATACCTCGACGCGCGAAAAAGGGTCTTGACACACAGACAGACAGACAACCAAGTGATCCTATAAGGGTTCCTTTTTTGTCATGAGGTACGAAACCCTAATAATGTAACTCCTAGGAAGGTCGCAGGTACTCGTTTCTTTAATTTTCGATAAGTCAAAAGGCCATCGTTCGAATTCATTCCCTCGCACCAACGACATCGAATGATGAACACCGATAAAAGGTTTTCGATGTCGCGAGGATCCTCCCTTCATACCGGAAAAGTTATTAGTTTCGTGACTTTTCTGGGATTTTTTTGAGTTGAAAACGATGTAACGCGAGATAATAATAAATCGAGATGTAACAGACGAATGAACACGGTGATTTACGTAGATTCCGGAATATACGGGTGTTGCGCTCGGATCTTGGAAGGGAAGGGACCCGAATCTATTCCTAGCTTTACATTTAAATAAAATGGGAACGTTCGTTTCTTTACGTATCTACATGCTAACAATTCGCAGATGCAATACTCGCACGCTATGTTTGCCCCTCTGAAGTTAGCTCTCCGGAATTTTGAGTATGTACAGTCGGAATATGATGTGTGTATTATTTTCGATAATAACTATCCCTAGATGACATAAAACTGACATTTCTTTCCACCCGCTAATTTGCCTTGCCTTCCATTTATACGTTAATAATTGATACTTCGCAGCATTTTACAGCTTACTTCAGAGGGGCAAACTTAGTTTACGAGTACTACGGGGTTCGATTTCCAGTGGTACCATTCGGTATTCGGTTTTGTGTATCCTAGGGCATTTTCTATGTCCGCCTGGCTAGCTACCGCCATACTGATAACTGCTAATTGCTTATAGTTCGTCGCTACTTATCTGAGTCCACAGAATACCAGCGCTGTGTTTCATACTGCGGATCGTAGGATACGCTGAGCGAGGTACGTTATATAGGTACACTGGTCACCATGGCATGCACGACAATATTCCTCGTAACTGAATATTGATCTTTGTTTTTTATATAGTTTTTAGGTTTCTTCTTTTTATTATCCTTCTTTATTTCTAGATGGACCGACGACCTAGTCAAGGTCTGAGAGCTGCTGGATGCAAGCAGATTGGGAATGGTCATAGTTGCGTACCGTGGGAAGGCCTATGATTAGAAGCAGGAACCTAAAGAAGTTGCCTAGGCATCGATGTGTGCTTTATCTATATACTCTTGTTTAACGGACCACCTATACAGCTCTTATCTCGAGAATTTCTCGATGTTGATATGATCAGAGAGAAATACGGATATCTGCATAATATCATGTTCTATCTCACTTTATATTAAAATCTCAAAGGAGCCTCTATGCCGTGGAACTAGCTTCTCATGCCAGCGTTTAAAAGATCATGCACTTCTAGAAGAAGATTGAACAAATATTTTAGATACAAAAAAAATTCGTTTAAAATATTTCAGACCAAAAACGTAACGGTGTTATAGTCTATACTTCCATGACTCAACCATTGAACCGATTGTCATGAACACTGACAAAGAGATAGTCAAGAAATGAAATGTCAGAGGGGGTGGAGTCGATAGTCTCTAAATAAATAATAAAGAAATTATTAAAATAATGAAGGTTCCACTTGGAAGGATCATTAAACTCCAATTAAAGATTTAACAACGTATCGTTGTTAATATCAATGTATACTGGCTATATACAAGTAAGTTGAAGGTACTGTGTTGATTTGGCTAATCGCTATCTGCATATAATTTAAGAAGGTGTATGAGGATGTTTTCAAAAATAACATAATATTGTTATGTGATTCTAAACATATTATATTATTATTGAAAACATGTGAATACTGTCACGGAGCTTCTCGAATATTCTAGAAATAATAAAAAGAGAGGTGGATCTCTTATCTCCTTCGTGTCGAGTAGCATAGAAACTTCTCGAACGAGTGTGAAAGAGAGAGGCTCTACACTCTGCCATTTTTATATTTTATTGTAAACATGAAATTGGTACTATGAAATAAATGAATCCAATCTAATCTATGCTTCCTCCATGATAAGCCACATTGACTGGTCCCGCCCGAGCCACTTGCAGCCTCTCTGCGATATTTACTAATCGTCGTTCCATCCATTTGAGGAATATTTTGAAATAATATAGAAAAACGCCTTGACTTGATCTGGTGGTTTAGTTAAACAAATAAATTATTAATCCTGAGGACCTCAAACATAATTATAGAACCAAAGCAGAAATACATCATCTGTGAAAATTTCAACTGTCTATCACGCTTCATGAGATACAGCCCGGTGACAGACGGACAGCGGAGTCTTAGTAGGGCCCCGTTTTTATCCTTTGGGTAGGGAGCCCTAAAAACACAATATACTGACTATATAGTGGTGACAAGCAACAAAAAACATTTATCTACTCCGTCCGCTTATTTTTTCAATTTGTACGATTTTTTACCATTCAATTACGGTAACGATTCACTGCGAGCTTTTTTAGACTCCTTTTGTGGTAAAAAGGATAATAGTTGAAGAGTTTCGTTCCATCGTGTTAATTATTTCCTTTCCAGAGGTGCTCTGAACGATAAAAGGCTTTGAGAACTTTTTCTTTGCTGCCTTTTCAGTTGGCCCTCAGCGGAATAAATAGTGCGAATACTCGCTTTTTAATAGGAAGACTCTATTTACGTTATGATTTTATGGTATTGAAGGCATTCGTCTGTTTGGCTGTATTTATAACAATGTAATGGTTATATATAAAAAGGATAAAAACACTTCTCGTCAGAAAAATCGAAACACTTTCGTTTTTATTGCTTCTGTCCTAATTTAACAAAAAAGAGTTTTCATGCCATGAAAAAAATCACATCATTTTATAGCTGGCAGTTTGGCCATTACAGTGATAAGCGAAAATTCAAAATTGGAATTTGTTTGTTTATCCTATAAATGAAATGATTTGCTGTTTTGAGACAAAAGTGAGAGTGTTTCGAGTTGGAGTATAGGGAGTATATTTCACCTTTGAAAACTTAGATATTGGATCTCTCTCTACCACTTATGAAAAATAATGTAAATTAAATTTTTGAAGGTTAAAATATATAGTTCGGTGAGTCATTGAGCTGAAGCGGCAATGGGCAGACCACATCCTCGTCCTCGAAAGGGTCATGTACCGGGCCATCTCTCTACTAAAAGGACTGACGACCTGGTAAAGGTTGCGAATCCTGTATTCAGTAGTGGTCGTTTCTGATCCGGCGATGACGTGCCATTTTCAGAAACTGCAATTCTAGTTTATGATACGACCTCAACACGTCTGAAAAATACACAAGTAATTTTAGTGTATCTTTAATAAAAGCTGTACACGTATTAAACAGTCTGTCCTAAAGGTAGGCAATTAATTCTCGTCCCCTAAAAGAGATGAACTTTTGTCCTACCAAAAAGGGTTATGTTTTGTTAATGTCAAAGCGCTTGAGGCAAGGTCCATCCCTAATATGTTCATTGGTATATAGACTGTCAGGGACACGACTGTTTACATTCTATGTCCTGTTCGTTTTGTTTAACGTACCTACGTATTAAAGATTTTTACGGAATAATTTAATTTAGGATATATTTTGTGTAGTTTTAGTGTCTCAAAAATACAATTTGCACATGAGACCTAATTTGTTTTTTTAAACAGTTTATTGTACACGGAAAATATTTACATAACACAAAAACAGAAAAAATATATACAAAAGGAACAGCTTATTTCTAAAAAAAATAAGTAATATAATAATAAGTAGAAAGAAAGAAATTTTCTTCTTCTTTCTTTCTATTTATGAAACATGTGCGTGGGTCTGACTCGCTTGACCGGTTTCTTACTGGCAGAAAGAGTATTTTCATTAAATTGGCGGTGTTCCATTGGTATTTTACAAACGTATCAATTCCATGTTCCTAATCTCTCCTGACAAATCTAACTTTTTGTCAGGACATTGAAACTTTATTAAATTCGTACGGAACTCTCTGCTACCGACGAACCAAAATGAAACGGGTTTACTTCATTAGATGGAATACGGAATATGAAACTTTCTAACAAATTAGAAACACTCCCTAATTCCGGTTCCCAGTGGACACTGGATTATACATGGAGTTTTTCGGACGCGGCGTCCGTTAAGGGACTTGGCATGGCCTTATCCTGCGGGAGATATCCCTGAAAAACTGTGGGCCCAGTGATTGATGGGGAACCAGTGGAGGGGAACGGACAGACCCTCACGTCCTGGCTGCGGCCCTCAGGTGGACCCGTTTTTTGTTGAAATCTGCAAGGGATTGGATTAAGTTAAGTGGATTAAGTTTTTTTTAAAATTTGTTTTGTTTTTATAATGAGTTGAAAATTGGAACATTGTATTAACCTTTTTTAAATACTTAGCATCAAGAGTAAAATGCAATGACACGATACTCGAAATCTGTAAATCGTATTGTTTTAAATAAATTTACTACAATGATACTAGAATTTTGGCGGCGAAACGAAATCAAATACCAATTGTTACTACAGTTTTCCAATAAAACCTTATTCATCCATGTCTTTCGTCCGCAATTTTATTTGTTTGGGCTCCAAACATTACAATAATACAAAATTATCCTTTGTTCAAATCAGATCTGTATTAAAAATCCGTTTCCTTTGTAGTTGTTTTATAAACATCCAAATAATATTCAACTTTCATTATTTTCATAGGATTATAAGCGGCATAAGTCTACGTCTGTCAATGAGCTACACATAGAACGCCATGGCGAACGAGTTGGCTATATAGTAAAATGTTATTGATAAATTATATATAAGCTGCTGTACACTCTCTTTAGGAGAGTAGGCATGAGCCCTTGCAGTGGGGACATACATACTCATAGGATGTCGATGATGACACTTCCTTTCCTGTAAACGTAATTTCCTTTTCTTAAACACCTTTACGATGTCTACGTGTAGTGATCACAATGAAACTCAATTATGACATAAATTTTGGAATTTTTACGAGAATAAGCTATCTTTTACATGTCTTTTGAATTAATTAACAGTATTAAGGCAATTACTACCAGCTCTAGAGTTTATCTTCCCTATGCACTACTACAGTCGAATAATTTCTCATAGCTCGTACTAGGTCGATAGACTATCTGGCTAGCACAACCTGGTCTCCCCTGTATCCCTCAGAACTTAACACCGATGGCGAATAGAGGTCGAGGTATGTGAAACCAAATGTCAAGTTATAATGGCTCATAATAGTTCCATGGTGGAGTAATTTGCAGGCTAATCGGTTTAAACCACTGCAAAACTGGGGGCTCATGGTAGATGTATGTCCTAGATCCACAGAAATGCTATTTCGTAGTTAAAATACGAGTCTTTGGTAAACCTTAAACGCATTCATTTTTTACTTTTAAAATAAGTTGCCTTTTCACACTCGACTGGAAAACACCCAGACTGTAGCTTTGTGGGACACAGACGCCTGAAGTGCGTTCCACTCCCTAGCTGTATCATATCTACGCTAATTTGAGTCACGCCATTACACTGCAGTATGAAAGACAGTTGGGTTCAACCACTGTAACTCCAGACAAATGAGCCTCAGGAACTTATACAATGGGTTGAAGATAGGGGCAAGAGAGTGGCTAAACACTTTACTGAGGTAGGGTGTTGTTGGTTGCTACCCTGCCTCCGAAGCGACGTTAGCACCATGCCCTTCGGCCAAAATACCTCCCTTATAACGATGTATAGTTTGCATGCAGGTCGAGACTCGTACGACGAAAGCCTTATAGCAAGTGACTCCAACTTCTCCAAGCTTATGCCCTATTACTCTGCGACGTTTTTCTGCTTGTGGTGAGATGGCAGATGTGACAGGTAAGGTCATTTCGCTTAGATAGTGTCGTCACACCCGAAAGAAATAGATGATTATTGCAAAAAAAAGAGTTTGAATGCATATAATTTAACTGAGTCAGACCTTTTATTACTTGAAGTGTCCTGAATCTCACTGCGATGCCTCGATGTTAAATGTCTAATTCTTCAGTGGATGTACGTAAGTAAGCTGCAGTCGGCCTGCTTCGATTTCACGGCGGTGTTCTTTCATTAGAAGCGGCGAGTTCCAAGGCGCTGTTTAACAAAGACGACCGCATCTAAGTGAACAAACTTTTCACGAAACACAAGGCTTTATTCAAGAAATGGCTAAGCGCAAACTCATTGTCCAAGAAATGTTAGGCAGTAAACAACATAGGTGATGGATGGAATGTGGATTAGTGGAAAAGTACTGGGCTAGTAGCAATCAAACAAAGGCACTTCACGTGAAAAGACTCAAATTATCTTCCCGTTTCCCACTAAAGTTACTCGAGCGTATACTTAATTTGATTAAAAGCATTAGAGAAATTGTGACCGCGTTGATCCGAGCTCGGAAGCCGGCGATAAATCAAAACTTTGCCATTAAAACAACGCGACCGCGACACCTCGGGATCAACTAACGCGAGTTCGCTTCTTCCAACCAACTTTATTGTCTTTCAAGTTTTGTAACTCTAACCAACCCTTGCCGAAGTACTTAAGAACGTACATAATAGAGTTTAAAGTGTGGCAGATATTACGATACCGATATTATCTGTCGCCGGTCAGATGTGTTTTCAGACACATTAAGAGTTGTGTTATTATTACCATCTATCTTTCTCTGGGTGCTTGTTGCCTTGTCACTCACAAACAGCTGAACCAACATGCGTAAGAGAAAAACTTAGAATATCTGTAAAGAATATATATCTGAAGTGTCCCTTTTGGGATAATTGGCAGTTCACGTAACAGCAAAACCAATACCTAACGTGATTTGTAAAAACTACTATGTACCTCAACCCTTTTAACGAGATCTCTCATGACAAGCTGTCCCCAAAAATATGTCTAGGCCTGTAGACCTCACAGATTTTGTAGATGATTTTTAAGACAATTGGATGGAATTAATCAAGGTATCTATCAAATGTGTATACTATATCTCGTGAAGACAGTCTTAAAGCTGTAGAAATGGTCAAAACATATGGCTATTCGGTTTTATTATTTGGCTACGAAACAATAAAATATCGAAGTCTAGCAGAATAGTCTAGATATATTCAAAACCGTTCCATTTTTCACGTTTTAGGACCCTATTTTCGAAGAAAATAGTTCAGGGCAATGATTACGGGGCTTACGTTCGAATTCAATTATTCAACCAGAATGATTAATGATGTACTTACCACGAAAACTGGCATTAGACGAGTAATGGTCGACAAACAAACATTACCACCTTGAAACCAGAACTATGCTCCAACTAGTGCGAGCGGGATTAATTCCTACGACTTGTAAACGCTCTCATGAAACAAGTGTCTGAAATAGCTTCAAGTTTGATGTATTTGCGCTCCTCTAGAGATAAATTTGTTCGAAAAGTTGCTGAATGTGAAAAGTTTTGAAGCTCACTTCAATCCATTACACGAGTGAAATATTTCTTTGTTTTCTGTGGGAGGACGCGACCTTACAAATCAGAAGTTTAGTTTACCATTAGCGGGACGCGGAGACTTCCCTGCGTCGCCTCGTGTCGCTGCGGATTACTCAACTTTCCCTTATCCCGGGACAATACATCTCTTTAATAGATTCATCATTCATATAGTGTAATGGATTCTTGAGTATTTGACTGACGGCAACACAAAGAACGGCGAAAATGGGGCGTTGTTTCGTGAAATAAACACATGCGCGAATAATCTTATCTGCTACGTTTTGGATCAGAGCTTGACGTTGCTTGTTCTCTTCATAAATACCGATCGATCAATCTTCGACGTGTTATAGAACGCGATATGTTTGAAACGTAATATCGAGGCGGTTTATTTAATATACCGTCCATCAATCACGGGCAGACGCTCTATATCCTGAATACTGGTGACAGATCACCGAGCAACATGTGACAACATGTGACACCTTTTGGACCTTTCCGTTTTTATTTTATGTTTACTTAAAATTATAGTACCTTTTTAATGTTGTTAACAATATAAGCTTTACATGAATGTATTCGTTCGTTTTTACTATAAGTATTTTGATAGTTTTTCGGACGATGTAATTGTACATTTGCAATGGACAACATTGCACAATTTTAAATTCTTCTAATTCAAAAGTTATTTCAAGATTTAGCTCCAAGGAACCTGATATTATTTTTGGATTTCCTCGATAATGAGTTCAGAGAAAACCGTTATATTATAATAAATCGCAGATGACGTCACGCATATGATAGTACAAATCTATCTAACGAAAACCCCCACTATGTCAAACTCATGGCTAGAGGAAACAAATTAATCCCAATTTACACGTATGGATACTCTTATAATAATTATTTTTTCAAGAGTTTAGTTTAATACTTTTTAGAGCCACACGAGCTACGTCATTTTCATCGCAAAATATTGCTACGTTTTTATCAAAATCATGAATGAAAATTTAATAATCTTAGTAAATTATAAATACTGGTCCATTCTTTGTCATTTTCTACCCTAAAACCAAATAATATATGCAACTATTTTTTGAAACATACATTGGCTTCATCTCAGCTGTTAGTAAATAACCACAAGATAAGAATCGACACTTTTGTCTGGCGGCAGACTTAGATAGCACGGTGACACTCGGTACATCGAAATTAAATAAAACATTAAAATGGCAGATTTTTGGTGCCAAAATTATATCTTCAAATATTTTTCTAAGAATTTTTTTGTGGGGTAATAAATAAAACTTTATACAACTTATATGTTTATAAATGCAATTTACTTATTGACTTAAATGTAGAAATGTTAAACTTATTGACTTAAAAAAATTACATTTTACTATTACATACAAAAAGCAACAACAGTAAACTGCAAAAACAATTCAATAAGTAATGGTTATTCAATTTTACAACAACACAGATTAGTATTCAACAAGAGACAGATGCAAAGAAATCCAGTACAAGAGAGCACGTATTCAAGAGAATCCGAGCAAAACTTGGGCAAACGTCTGTTGAGTTCTAAAATCTATTCCAAACTTTCCAGACCAAGAATATTTTACATCGAAGGAAATACGAACGTGAAACATTGTTCTAGGCAAACAAATAGCAGTAACTAAGAGAGAAGTTGAGGTATGAACCTGCTCTACTGCATACTTTGTTTCTATCTCTGAGAGAATCTGGATAAAACCTTTAGACGCTAGAAGTGGTCGGAATTTCTGCATTTCCTGCAGCACATTTGTACCTATACGTGCAAATCTTTTTGGGGTTCCATACCTCAAAAAGAAAAGGAACAGAAAAGGGGGGTTCATTTTCTTACAGGATCACTTTGTTGTCCGTCTGTCTGTCAATACCTTTTTCTCAGGGACACGTGTAGGTATCAAGTTGAAATTAATATCGAATACGCAAATTTTCATTGAAATAGAAAAAATGAAGCTTCTAGGTCAACGCATTAATAGATACGGCTGTTTGAAAAATGAAATTTGATAAGAGGCGAGCTCTTACAGCACAAGTATAAGATAAAATCGGAAAAGTATAATTTTTTAATTAATATCTTATTGAAAATTTACGATTACAAACTTTGCAAGCGCCAATCATTAGTCGTATTTTAATGTGTAAATTACCAACAATTCCGCGTGTTTTTGTCAGGCACATTTATTTTGTACAATATGATTTTCAGTACCTTTCTTCATATTATGTACGGAACCCTCAGTGCGCGAGGCTGACTCGTACTTGGCCGGGGTTTTTGTAGGTAATTGAACTCTGCTCGGAATGTCTTTATCTTATTCAATAAACAAATTGCCATGAATACAAAATACCTATACATGAATTCATTAACAAAATGTTAACTTTAGTCGGCATCGAGATAATTACGAAAGGTTTGCAGCCATCCCAGCGGTCCATTTTATTTAACCAAACAAAACTGGAAAAAGCTAGACATTTTGGAGTAAAAGCTAGACTTTTGGTAAAATTACCTTCGCAAGACCCCAAACTCATGCCATTAGCAGGGGTAGTAAAGCTGCCGTCAGCCTTAATGAAATGAATGTGAAGGTCGCACAAACATTGATAATTTAGCAGCAAATGGCGCGCACTAATGAGCCGTGGCCTCCAGTCGAGGGTGACGTTGCCTCGGGCACAAACTATTAATTGACAAAGGGCCCACCACGAGTATGTGTCTGACATTTATTAATAGGCATGTCGAGCTGTCGATAACCGAGCTCGTGTTATTTATTAGCACACAAAACAACTCCCAGATAAAACTTCTGCAAAGAAGAGTGAATGTGATTGATTGGGGTGGATCGGGGATAGACAATTTTGGGATTTAATAAATTTTATATTACAGAGTACTCATATGGTACAGACTGCCCGCGGCATGAACGAGTGGCATATCAAGTGTATGGGGCTGGATTCAGTGCGAATGACTGAACAAACAAACGAGGTTTCGACACGGAGAGTAGTATGTGGTAGTTATACAAATTATATATTATATTTTTTCAATTTTGCAGCCCATCCAACTCACTTCCCGGCGAACAAAGCAACCGGAGTGTAACTACAATAATAAAATGAATAGACGGCTTGTATAAATGCTCGCAGGCATCTACGTGATATTATATTCACCATAGGGTAGTTGAATAACGTAGAAGTACGGTTCGGGTCAAGTATCATTATTACAGAGAATAGATACTCAGCTCTCAAACAACGCAAGCCTCCCGTAATTCGCTGAAATTTGATTAACCCACTCAACTTCAAAACTAAGCGAGGAAACGCTTTTAGTTTCCAAAATTACCGATTCAACCCTCAACAGCTTGAACAATTCATCGGCTGCCGTTATTCTTCTTAACGTTTGTATGGGAAACGGACACCGGCCCACCCATTCCCGAACGTATTCACTCCGAGTAGTGGAGCACTGAACCCCTAACGGGAAAGTTTTGATTTAGTGCTTATAGCTGTTCCAGTCGTAAGAGCCCTCTTTAAAGTTTTAGTCGTGTAATAGAATAAAACTGTTCGGAACAATGCTCGTGCTCAAGCATTCATAACTGGGTTCGGCAAAGCATTATAGAAACGTTGGAACTTATTGCTGGCAACGCTGAGAACGTAAAATCTAATGTTATCCGTTCGTATGAATATTCTAAACTGGCTGAAAGCGCTGAACTTGCGATTTGGGGAACTCCAACAGTGTCCTTTGAAAGGTCATGCCACGATTTTAGGGTTCATAATCCGATCCGGTCGGAGCCCTATTGTTTAGGCAACTTCGTCCGTCTGTTAAAGGCATTAAGCTCCTAAACAGAAATAGATACAGTCTGGAGATTTACACAAACTGTGAATTTCAAAAGCCCAACGTCAATTTTTTTAAAATTATATTACATTACGTACATTTCAAGGAGGCGTACATATTGGGAAATGGGGGTTTAAAAATTAAATATTAATTACCTAGGCTTGTGAGGTATCATGCAATCAAGCTCGAGTATATTAGGATAGTGTGTGTGATAGATAGTCATACAAATATTTTTTCATAAAATATACATTTATCAAGCGCCAAAATTTTTCAAATTTAGACACATATTGTTACGATTTTCACAGTACATGACTCATGTTCTACTTAAACAAAAATTATTAAAATTATGTAAAATAATAATGAGTATTTATTTTTATTTTTACAAAGCAGTCAAAACACTTTTTTGCAGTCAAATTGGATGTGGGTACTCGTATAAAAGTTGTTTACTATATACTAATCCAAACTAAAATTTGGAACCCTCCTTATGCGAGTCCAACTTGCTCTTGGCCAAGTAAATATTTAAATATCGATAGGTTGGAGGACGTCAAAGCAAAAATAAAAAGATATGAGAAATTTTATTTTGACTCTATAACATAAAAGTAATAAAAAAGTTAAAAATCAGTAAAACATTTTAGAACGTCTTAGTCATCTTCGTTTCTTCGAAAACTTTACGATTCTCGTAAAGTGTTGATAAGAAAACCGCCATTAGCGTTTTATTCGTCAAAGATACAGATCGGCTATTGTTACGCCGTTGTTTTGTCCCCAAGTTTTATATTATTTTTATCGTTCACGAGCCCCCACACAATCTGTTTTGCCCTCAGGTTGTTTGAATATCCCTATTAACGAAATGGTGCTCCTGTTCATCGTATAAATCACTGTCTAGACTGAGAAAAAACCATATATGTACCCATGTTTTTGTTTCCCCTTTTCCAGAAAGTTCTCTCAACCGCACTTAGGTTATAAATTGATATCGCAAAGAATGTACAAAGGCAGCAATGTTTCATCTGCAGCTGTAGATCTATTTCCGTCTCCAAGTTTTAAGGCTTTCCAGAGAATAAGAACAAATGGGATCAGCTTGAAAAATGTGTAACAATAACAAAATGGGGGGAAACTTGGAAGTGACGTCGGACCATTAAACAAGCCGCGGGCTGACGCGACACCGAGCGATGCCTAATGAATCAAAAGTTCTCAACAATGCAAATGGAATTTCAAAGATTCCGATGGAGAATTTTAAAGATTCAACTTTGGAAGCTACCTGTAGGAAATGGGATTTCGCGTTCTTCGTTTGAATTATTGTCTGGAATGATTGCAGTTTCAAGTCGGTCGTTATTTTACCTCGGTAGGTGAATTCAAGTAGGCACTCCCTGAGAGGAAATAAATTTTCGGCGGCTCAATCGGTATTTCCAGTTCGTCTAGGAAGTTTTATAAGTTTCGGACACATTTCTGCAACGAGCAAGTTTTAACGAGGTGCTATTGACTTGCCTCCTTGAAGAGCTACCAACTTGTTAATCCTTATTTAAACAACAAAACTTTTCCGAAATATTGGTGCCCGTCTGCTTCGCACTTGAGCTGCTTTTACTTTCAGCGCTAAATTAAAAAGTTTTACCATTGATTTTGGAGTTATCTTGTTATGTCTAAGTATTTTGTTTGTGAAAAATCAGCAAAACTTGTAAATAAGTTTCATTTATTTATATTTGTGTGTTTGATACATTGAAAATTTCACTACTCGTAACCTTCTTAGTTGACATACGAGTAGGTTATGATAATAGATAAGTCGACAGTAACTCACACAAAATTAAGACGATGCACTTATAAATTTTGATTGTTTTTTTGTTGTTGCTGTAGCACAGAAGCTACTTACTCGGAAGTTTTATTATGTCCCAATACCTACCGGCATTTTGTCTGAGTAGAAGTTTGCTATCATATCCCCTGGTAAACACTTTGTTGAATATGAAGCAAAGTTATTGAAATCAAATTCGAAACATAAATGTCATCTCTATAAATTAAGGACAAATTGAGTCCGACTGGCTCACCGAGAGTTCCTTACAGAATATGAATAATTAAAATATCGAAAATCATAAATAATAGGTACAGTTATATCACCGAAAAATACCTAATTAGAAACAACGAGCAATTATCAACAACATTGTTGCCATTTATAATATACTAACAGGCTCTGGAGCAGTTTGTAATCCTAAATGCGTTTTTAATGAAATATAATTAAAGAATTTACTTTTCAGATTTATTACGATTGTCGCGTTGTAAGACCTTGATTTTTGCCAAATTTCAGGATTATGTCAATATGAACTACCATATAGGTTTTGATGCAATTTCACGCAAAATCGTCAAAATACCTATGCTGCATAAACAGATGTATCGTTTTATTGCGATTCCATTTTATTTCTGTTCTGTTTCTGAGAAAAATGGTCTTCACAGAGAAACAACGAAGTGTAAAGGTTCCTTTTTTAGTTTTGAGGTACGGAACTCTAAATAACAAGTTATCTTTTTAAGAAAGTTTACTAGTGTAGTCTATATGACGGCTAATATGCATTACAACTACTCTACTACTACTACAGTGTGTATAAATATTATATAAAGGCGTGAGAGGTGTAGTGCTTGTTTGGTCATTTCTGTGCAGAACACCTTTAGATAGAAATAGTCATTGTTGTCAAAATAGGTTTGCAACTGTAACTGTAAATTTAATTTGAAAATAATGAATTCGATTTGCTCTAAAATTGTCAGGTCGCCAGTGAGCAGTGTACCATCACTTGTCGATAGTGTAGGGGTGGGGTATGCGGTGCGGGCGCGGGTGGTATTAGGAGCGATTAGGGACGGAGTCGACTCCGCCCGAAGCTAAATGTACGAGACACAGGTCATGCAGAGGGAAAAGCTGACGTGTTGTACCTTTTCATGTCACGAGATGGAATTGATCCTCTGCAGGTTCGGGTGTAAGGCTCGCGCTAAGCGTTTCGCTTCCACTTTCATCATGATTACAGCTGAAATATTGATATACGAAATACACGAAATAACCTATCAGTTCCCGTGCTCCCTCAAAACTACATGTTGGAAGTCTTCAAACGAAAAGTAAACACAATAAACGACCACACCGTTCATTAACACTTGTGGTCAAGCGTTGATGTGTTGTTATGTAAAAAAAAAACATTTGTATTTGACGAGAACGTTTCCCGGCTGATGATGATGATATTTTGTAGACTGACGAGAACGGTCGGTTGAAAATGAAGTCAACCGACCGTTCTCGCACGCCATAGCTCCTTCATGGCACGCCACATCGACCGGTCCCGAGCCACCTGCATCCAGCAACTCCCCGCGACCTTAACCAGGTCGTCGGTCCACCTAGTAGGGGGACGGGCCGGCTAGACGTTACCCGGTACGTGGTTGCCACTCGAGAACTTTTACTTCCTACCGGTTATCGGTTCTTCAAAATATAGGTAGTGTTCATAAACGGTTATAAGAATATAGTTAGGCGACTCCTGTTTATTAAGGTAGATAGTTGCACTGAATTGCTTATGTAACGCTAATCGAAAATAGCCCAATAGTCAATCATACTTTGGCAATATTTGCAACTTTATCTTGCAAGTATTCGTACCAAAGTCATCAATTTTGTGGAGCAATATATAAGGCTTTTTTGTGCGGCCAGTATCACGCCGAACTAAGCTTCTAAACGTCATTATTTTCAGGAATAACTAGATTAGAACGATTACTATCGACACGAGTATAATTATACACGTAAGAGTAAGTAGTTTGTTTGCCTTCTTTCACGCTGACGCAGAAATTCAGAATGACTAGTTTTTGTATAGGTATTGTTATAGGGTCAGAATAATAGTATCTCTAGTGAAATAATTTCTGGACTAAGTTAGATTCAGAGACTTACTCGAATACTTATTTCAAATTCCACGGCCATTTTCAGAGAGACAGCGCGGCATTTTCCATATCTCTGCGAAGTGACTTTTCGACAGAACCTAAATAAAGTTAATACTTGTTCACACAAGGTGACAGAGTTGATGGACCACTTGTATGCCCATCACGTCTTCTATCTCCCTCCCTGTTATCCCGCGTCAAATTATTGAATCTTTGTGACAAACACACCTGAGGACTGTGCGATATATCGCTGTGTCGATTTTATGTGTGCCTATTTGTGGTTTTATCTGTGCCGGTTTGTTGGATTATTTGTGCCGATTTACTGGCTTATATGTGCCGTTATGGGATATCTCAATTTATTATTTGACTAGACTTTCCCAGTATTGTACAGAAGCTATAAATATTTTGTTAGTTGTTTTTCACCAAGATCCAACTGAAATGACCAACAGGATACATTATATTTCTTTTTGGATTAATTAAAATGCTCTCTTTATTTAGTAATTGGGTTTTGACCACCAAGGTAATAGTTTTTTTTAAATACAGAAATCTTTATATTAATACGTGAAGCAAAAACTTTGTACCCCTTTTTACGAAAATTGCACGGACGGAGAAGTATGAAATTACTTATTATATATTAATATTATTAATTAAAACACTTATAGTTTACATAGAAAAAGAGAGCGGAATTTAGTGACCACTAGTATAAAAAATTTAAAACATACGACGTACAATTTTCGTGAATATCAAAAAATAATAATCATAAACAGACTATATATGTTACAGAGAATGTATGGGCCATAGTCAGCCATGTGTGCAGATTTCTTCGTGATGTTTTCCTTCACCGAAAAGTCAATGGTAATGTTTTTTTTTATCAATCGTACATACATTCAAAATAACAAATTGGAACATATTTGTACGAGCCAGGATCGAACCCAGACCTCGATTGTTCGAGGACTGATGCTGTTAGCTACCACGGATAATAGTTATACTAAAATTTAATACTTGGAAAAGTAATAAATGTTCGTGAGATTTTGGGGCCAACACTCGCTGCATTTTATTATTCTGCATTTTATGCACTCCAAATAGAAACATCAAACACCTGAGATATGGACGGAATATATCAAATTTATGGAACTCACAGGTAAGCACATTTGCATAATATAACATAATATATTTTACGATCGCCTGATGGGTCGTATATCTCACGTTTTGATGACTTCGGCATGTGATAACTATGCCACGTAGCTCAGTGGTTTTATCAGGGTTATATACTTTGTTTGAATTGGGAATATCTAGCCAGGTTTTGATTTTATGTATTGTTGGCAATCTTTCGATCCCTTCACTTCGTTTAAATTGTTTTGATTCCGTATAACGGTTTTTAGCATTAGTTCACGCTTTGTCCTTTCTCCTTCTTAGCTTAGGATGAGCAGAAACTCATTTCATTTCTGTGTTGTCTGTTAATATAATATTTATTTATTCAACAAGTAAGCAAAGTTGTTTTTGGGTGCGAGTGCCTACAGCTAGTGAAGTAGAACTGAATCACGCGCGTAGCGAGTTTGAGCGAAGCGAGAGATTTACGAGTAAAGGCTGAGACCTTAAAATTTTGCTCTCGAGTGAAACATACGAGTACAACTTTTCACTTCCACAAGCGAAAAAATATTATTAGGTTAGAAGTAAGAAACACACTGAAGGCAATATTAAACCATAAGTTTACGAGTATTCTTATTTACAACTTTTGCATAGGAATAAGTTATATAATAAGCTGCCTTCTTCTTGTATTATATATTCGTCAGAGTTTGTCCAATATTCACTCATTTTCCATTAAACCACAGTATTCTTTTATCTAAAAATCATACTTTTCTTGCTTTATTTTAACGTTTATTTTTGGTTTTAGTTATGAATCACATCACATACAATAACAATACGATTGTTGTTATATTACATTAAATCAATGTATATTATTAATGAATCAATAAATGAAATAAATGTAAATAACGTAAACAATCTTGTGTGATCAAATTATTTCCCGGCTTTTCTTTCAGTACTCTAGTAAGATACTCTGTGGACATGATCTCGGTTTATTTTTATCTCTAAAGAATTTCGTTCAGAAATTAGGTTGACATTATTACCTGAAACAAAGAATAATGTGTTTGAAGTACATGATAGTAATATGTACCTACTTTTTAAAATATTAAGTACAACAACAAACAACAAAGCTTTAAATTTATTATTGGCGCCTATTGGTCTAATTCAGTTGGTGTTCAAAATTTAAATGACTTTTACTCACTTTCAGCAAAATCGACTTTCCCTGCAAGTTTCTGAGTACCAAAACGACCCTTTTCATGCTGGAGAGGAGAAAAATATTTTTTTTTACATGACACAAATATAATTTTATTTTATTTTATATATAAACACGCCATTTTAAGTTCCATGCGATAGAAAAATATTACGTCTAGTGCCACTTCAAAAAATGTCTTATTTCTACATTGTTGGTTTAGGACCTTTACAGCCCTTAGCCACTATATAAAAAATACAGGTACAGCAAACACATAGAAATGTCAAGTGGCTGTTCACAGTTAACTAAGCCGGCAGCTTTACCGGTTTGTTCAGGCGTTTGTTCCCAGCCTATTAAATGATTTCTCCCATGAAATCCTCGACGCTCGGAAGACGACAAACGTAATATAAGTTAGTTGAATCTTACATCAGAAGTATAACGCTTGTGTTTGTGATACAGAGATTCCGTGACAACTTCACACTGTGTTCAATTAACTGATGACAAAACAAAATAATATCCTTATAATCTTACGGATGTCTTATATCTGGCGATACCTTTTATTTCCTGGGCAACAAGGATTGCAGATTTTAAAGCCCAATGTTATAATAAGCTGTATGTTTTTCCAAATATATTTTTTAAAAATCATTGAGAAGGTATTGCATGTAATTTTGTTAATTAGAGTCACTACTACTATACGCTGAATTGGTTAAATACTTTGGAATGACTAATTTTGGTTGAATGAATGAAGTAGGTGAACAAAGGCACGCTATTGTTAAAATTTGATACAAATAAATACACTAATAATTAATCTCTGAAGCCGGTAGAAGAGCGAGGGCTAGACCTTTTACGACGGTGTTCTAAGCTTTGAAATGTTGTCCTCCATGGTGAGGCTGTCACCGTCACCAATCAGCCTTTTAGCACGATGCTCTCTCAAAACAGACAACTGATATTGTGCAAAACCCTCCCAAAGGTATTTTACTCTTTCGGAAAGTATTATTTAGAGAAGAAATGGGGAAAGAAACTCTACAGCTATTGAATTAATTTAGTCGAAATCCAAAAAATTCCTCCTAAAACCACACGATTAATTAAAATCGATTGTATCAATAGTAAATTAATTCAAACACGTTACCCCAGAATTACAATAAACCGCGTCTGTGTAATATCTAAATGATGTGGCAGCGGTTTGATTAAAATTTATCGGTCGTAGATCAAATTTGCACATTTGATTACGCACTCAGGTAAATTAAATCTCTTTGGTATTTGAGTACATCGTAAAATAGGAGGTTAAGTGGCCGTCGAACAATTTAATAACATTAAAATGGCTACCCCGAAACGTTCGCTGTATTTTAATTAAGCCACGGCCCTTTTGTTGGGGCTCGGTTTATGCATGCATCCCTAGAGTTTTATAGCATGTTATTATTTTCCTACACTGGGATCGGGTACAAAAGGATTTCTATTATAAGAATAAACTAATCAATTTTAAACATATTTTAAACTGTACAAAAACATATTATTCAACACAACAATAATAATCAAAATTGATTGAAAATACAATATTATTAAAAGTTTACCTGATTTCGTTTAAAAAAATTGAGGGTGAACACCGTTTGACCACGGTTTCACATAATACGTTTTTAATTTATCTTTTTTTAAATAGAGAATGATTTTGCACTCCTACATCATTTTAAAAGCATTACCGGAATACATTTTCTAATAATAAAACGGTTAAAAGAGTTCAGTACATAGCAGCTACAAATAATCTAAATATGAATGTGTAATGTCCCAGCAATGACTACGAAAAGTCAGTCTTAATTATTGTGTAAATGCGAAGAAATTCGAAAAGTAAAGAGTGGCGGCGCCACTGTCGTTCTATGGAGTCAGCCGACACCCTCGTTTCAGAGTATTATTTCATAATTTCAAAGTGAAATATCTCAGTTCAAAAAATTAGGAAAGCTACACCTACTTTCTAAATATAAAATAATTCACGCGTATTTCCTTTAAAAATTACAAACGAACCGAAAGGCGTGCTGAAAACACACGTTGTCCTAACAATTATTTCTGTCAATCGTGTTGGAAGAATTTAATTGCGTCATGTCACACCCTCTGGAGACAATCTTTTTCTTTTCTTTTGTGAGATGTCCCTTTTCAGATAGATTATTTATTTATTTTATATAGAGTAAGCCATTATGTAATAACCCCTCCCCCCACCCTCCATTCGGGTTTACACTCGCTGAGATTGAATGATTGTTCGGTATTATTTCATTTTATTTCAGGTAGATTGACAATGGATGTACTCGTGTTTAATTGTAGACTTTCAAATGTCAGGATCAGTTAAACTGGTAAGGTGTTATATTTTCCAGCTTTGACTAAAGCAAAACTGACAGTAAGTCTTTACCTAAGGGTGACTTTACCCGTGACCTTGTGTCAATCTGGAGGTACCGGGTTTGATTCCTAGTGGAGGTATCTGTCGGTACGCAGTTTGATTGTTACGGATGGGGTTCCGATCAACAGTGATCGCAGGCGTAACAGGCCAAGAAAATTCCACCAATAATATACTAGTTGAATAAATTTTATAATTTCTGTTCAACAAATATTCATAGGAACCGAGAAAGATTAAAATTAAAGAATTATTTGTATTTACAAAACAAACAAAATATTGTTGGCCGCCTAAACTCGGCTCTATTATCTATTTCTTCTGGTCGGCGTCGTTAAAGGTGACTTAGGGAAAATTTAAGGAGATATACGAGAATGAGATTTATTAGTGAGGCTCATATCCAACAGTGGACTTATGAAGTCAATTAAAATGATGAAGAAGAAAAATCTGATTGCGAGCACCATTTTACAATGTAGTTTTAACAATCTAAGATATAAGATTTGTGCTTATTTTGCATAAATTAGTTAAAAGCAAAAATCTTTGTTATCTAAACAACACTAGTTTAATCAAATTTCCTATTAAAAGTTACCACTTTACACAAGTCTTCAAACCACATGGTCGATTACCATCGATTCTCTGGTAAATCGAAATCACTTGGGAATCACAAAGTTAGTTACATAAGTGAAGATCAATTAGCTCAATCGAATGAGGCGTGAAACAGAAGGCTTCGCGGGCGCGGCCCCGAGGGGAATTCCTCTGATTTCTATCAGTGAAATATTAGTTTTCGAGTGTTGGTTAATGAAAACACCATTAGCTCAGTGAGCTTTGAACTGGTGAATGGAAATCATTCTTACACAATTATAAAACCAGCTAAGTGCAGGTTGAACACACGCACCAAGCATTTACAACCGTGCAAAGAAACCCACATATAGTATACCTTGAAATAAGGTTCATTTTTTACGAACGAATAACTAAGATTGTTTGACAAGGCTTTTGAAGGAATTATCAAAAACTATACAGTAGAGAGAACTCACTTAGGTTTTCCTGTAATACGAGTATACATGAAATGATGCTTAATATGATTCTTACAGATTTTTCGAAATTTCTAAGGTAAGGTAAAAGCTATGCTACAAATAAAACAATAAAATATGTTTTCGAATGTACAAACAAAGCCATTGGACGTTCGGAACTCTAAGAAAGAATAATCCAGATCGTCTCATAGTTTTTGTATACTACCATTGAAGTACATAGATTCTCAGTAATCCAATTATCACTAACCTGCCAGCCAAGCGTGGTGATTTTGGACGAACATCCAGTTTGATGTGGAGATCTATCAGGGAGGCTAGGCAGATGATGTTCAGCAGTCAGATGTAAGCAGAAGGTAAGCAAACCATTCTAACGATAGATGTAATCTGGGACCTCTCTACAAAGGCAATTTGTAACCATTATTGACTCTCACTTGGCTGGTATGTGGCTTGCTTGCTAAAATACGCGCTATTAGCACATATAGGACATGGTAGCAGTAGCAAGCGGCAGATTTATGTGACATGGTAGCATCGTAGCAGTAGCAGGCGGCAGACTTATGTGACATGGTAGCAGTAGCAGGCGGAAGACTTATGTGACATGGTAGCAGTAGCGGGTGACAGACATGGTAGCATAGCGGCAGTAGCAGGCAGTAGACTTATGTGTCATAGTAGCGCAGTAGCAGTAGCAGGCTGTAGCCTCATGTGACTTGCTAGCATGTTAGCAGTAGCAGGCGGAAGACTTATGTGACATGGTAGCAGTAGCGGGTGACAGACATGGTAGCATAGCGGCAGTAGCAGGCAGTAGACTTATGTGTCATAGTAGCGCAGTAGCAGTAGCAGGCTGTAGCCTCATGTGACTTGCTAGCATGTTAGCAGTAGCAGGCGGAAGACTTATGTGACATGGTAGCAGTAGTGGGTGACAGACATGGTAGCATAGCGGCAGTAGCAGGCAGTAGACTTATGTGTCATAGTAGCGCAGTAGCAGTAGCAGGCTGTAGCCTCATGTGACTTGCTAGCATGTTAGCAGTAGCAGGCGGAAGACTTATGTGACATGGTAGCAGTAGTGGGTGACAGACATGGTAGCATAGCGGCAGTAGCAGGCAGTAGACTTATGTGTCATAGTAGCGCAGTAGCAGGCTGTAGCCTCATGTGACTTGCTAGCATGTTAGCAGTAGCAGGCGGAAGACTTATGTGACATGGTAGCATCGTAGCAGTAGCAGGCGGCAGACTTATGTGACATGGTAGCAGTAGCAAGCGGCAGATTTATGTGACATGGTAGCATCGTAGCAGTAGCAGGCGGCAGACTTATGTGACATGGTAGCAGTAGCGGGTGACAGACATGGTAGCATAGCGGCAGTAGCAGGCAGTAGACTTATGTGTCATAGTAGCGCAGTAGCAGTAGCAGGCTGTAGCCTCATGTGACTTGCTAGCATGTTAGCAGTAGCAGGCGGAAGACTTATGTGACATGGTAGCAGTAGTGGGTGACAGACATGGTAGCATAGCGGCAGTAGCAGGCAGTAGACTTATGTGTCATAGTAGCGCAGTAGCAGGCTGTAGCCTCATGTGACTTGCTAGCATGTTAGCAGTAGCAGGCGGAAGACTTATGTGACATGGTAGCAGTAGTGGGTGACAGACATGGTAGCATAGCGGCAGTAGCAGGCAGTAGACTTATGTGTCATAGTAGCGCAGTAGCAGTAGCAGGCTGTAGCCTCATGTGACTTGCTAGCATGTTAGCAGTAGCAGGCGGAAGACTTATGTGACATGGTAGCAGTAGTGGGTGACAGACATGGTAGCATAGCGGCAGTAGCAGGCAGTAGACTTATGTGTCATAGTAGCGCAGTAGCAGTAGCAGGCTGTAGCCTCATGTGACTTGCTAGCATGTTAGCAGTAGCAGGCGGAAGACTTATGTGACATGGTAGCAGTAGCGGGTGACAGACATGGTAGCATAGCGGCAGTAGCAGGCAGTAGACTTATGTGTCATAGTAGCGCAGTAGCAGTAGCAGGCTGTAGCCTCATGTGACTTGCTAGCATGTTAGCAGTAGCAGGCGGAAGACTTATGTGACATGCTAGCATGGTAGCAGTAGCATGCGGCAGACTTAAGTGACACTGTAGCATGGTAATAGGTGGCAGATTTAGTGACATGGTGTCATGGCAGCAGTAGCAGCCGCCAGACTTATGTGACGTCGTATCCACCACCAACAAGATTGAGTATCCGACATACTTCAATAGTCGTGCTTTAGAACTCACCTTGTAGGCGTTATTATTCCATGGAGATACATTTAATCGACATTGTATTGAGTGTACTATACAGCGAATCGTTATTTATAGTATACATTAACCTCGCAGAAGTGCTATACAACTTCATTAGTTTGAAAGGCAGAGGTTGTAAATCTCAATCTTACCGAACCGCTTCAATAAACCACTAGGTTTACGATCGGCGTGAGCCTTTAAAAATGGCTTTGTTTTTGTTTTAAAGTGGATGCCTTCGTGTTGTTTATACGACAAGGGGATATTACTTTCTGTTTTTGTAACCATTGACATAATATAATAAAAAGTTATTATTTTTGTTCTATTTTTAATCGACTCCAGAAAAGAATGAATGAAGAAGTTTTTAATTTGGCCCGTATATCATATCGTAATTTTTGACTGAGATATTCATTGTATTTTTTTCTTTTTCTGATGAAACTTACATAAAAAATATCCAGCAAGTGTCACAGTATCATCATCATCATCAACAGCCTATATATGTCCCCACTGGAGGGGCTCAGGCCTACTCTCCTACAGAGAGTGTATGGGCCATAGTCCACCACGCGGGCCCAGTGCGGATCGGCGGACTTCACATGCCTGTTCAAGACATGCAGGTTTCCTCACGATGTTTTCCTTCACCGTTAAGCAATCGGATAATGTACTTGAATTGAAAAACAACTCATAGGTACACGGCTGGATTCGAACCCGGTACCCTCAGATTGAGAGTCCGCGCCTTATCCACTGCGCCACCGACGCTTCTTCACAGCCACAGTCACAGTATAATACTTTTTATTATGAAAAAATAACATTTCCCAAAACTAACATTACTTAGCTAATCTTAAAAAAATATTTGTTATTTTTAATTTTTGTGCATAGTAATTCATACCCACTACACTCTTGATCGGTTTTTCAGCTAGGGCTCATTTTTGCCTGTACATATTCTAGTCTGACCTTTACGTGACATAATACCTAGAGCCCTGTCTAAAATGAAACCTGCCTCTTGTGATTGTTAAATTGAGATGTCGTCGGCGTCCTTAGTTGACTTGCTCTAATATTACTGCTTGTTTTAATGTCAAGCCAGACGTAACAATGAGAGCCTGGGCTTTTGTGTTAAAAACGAGAATTGAGTTTCGAATGAATTCGTAACGCAATACTTTGTTTACATTATATTATGTTTAAGATCGTTATATTTAGTTGGTAGAAAGTATTCCTATAAAATATATTTACTCATGAAACAAATGTGTGGTCTCGGCTTTAGAATAGGACCACCTCGTGTCCCGCGGGTGACTTAAAAGGCGACTAAGGCAAATTATTCAGGAAACGGGTAGTATCTACATTTGCAATGAAAACATTTTACTCCAATATCAACACTTAATCTACCCGAAAGCGTGTTTGTTGATTAGGGCAATTCCCCTCGAGGTAAGTCTGACATAACGAGCTATCAGGGAGACTTACCTACTTAAGTAGCCGATTATGAAGCTATACAACATATCACGAGGCGTAGTTCAAGACCTTAATATGAACGAGTTAAGGATCGCACTTTCTTCCGAATAACATATGTTCTTCTCATCAGAAAAATCGAAACACCTTGCAAGTTTATATTTTGTAAGGATTATCAGAAAAACCTATGAAAATTTAATTTGAATTTTGAACATTAACATTAGGATTTGAAAACCTAATATTTTTCACTATTAAACGACATTTGACTATATTGACCTATGTATACATTTCTCTGATAATCCTTACAAAATATAACTTGCAAGGTGTTTCGATTTTTCTGATGAGAAGTATAGATTGCTTTATACTCATATACAAGGAAAAAGGAATGCATCAAATATTCACTATCACTGTTAAGTGACATTTGAGTAGCTCGTAATTAATAAAAAAAATAGATGAAACAAGAAAGAAAGCGACTTACGAGTGATTTTTAACACGTTAAGAATGACTTTTCACATACATTTTCCGCCTCAATATTTGTACGACAGTAACAAAATAACGTTTAATCTGCCTCGTTTTAAAAAAACGTAAGAACATATTTTCCAAACAGGTATAGTATACAACATTCGAAAAAGATGAAATGATGATGTAGCAATATGTAACTTAGATGAAAAGAACCACGAGTATTTAAATGCTCCTAGACGAGCATGAACAATAAATAATTTGTCACATTTGACAGCTTACATAACCAAAGGTTCCATACTTTAAATGGTTTGAATACATAGTTTAAGATAAATCTTTTCGTACCAAATATTTGTTTTCATAACGAATAAGAAGATAATGTGTACTGAATATTTGATTGAACACATTATCTGTGACTTTTGTGGTTTTTGGATTATACTTACTACTTGTTTTATTTGTAACAGGATTTATTTTCTTGATACTTAAAACAGATAATACGATTCTAACGTACTTTCTTAGGCCATTTTCATTCTAAGTAATGGTTTTATTTTTGATATTAGCTTCTGATAAACGTAAAAGTTAAAAATTATATACGAACGGGGCTGTAATTCACTAAGACCAAAAACCCTTACAACTTCACAGCTCACAAGCATGTTTGTTAGTCCTATCTTTGCGTGGTAACAGAGAGTCAGAACTATTTGATATTTTGTTTATGGATAGTAGTTGAAGAGAAATTTTCAGGTAAAAGTTTGTGGTTTTGGTCAGTCGACAAGGAATTTTTGAGAAATAAAATAAGATGAACAACAATAATGTTTTTAATTTTACAGATTCATTTGAATTGCAATGGCTCTAAACTGAAAATATTAACTTTCTTCTTGTTATCATTCACTAAACTAAACTTGTGTTTCCAAGTATCAGAAAGAGACGAGTATATGTTTGACAAGAAGCCACGTTTAATTAAGAGACACACCGAAGAAAACTAATTTCCATTAACATCGCAGCCTAGCTCTATTTCCAGGTATTACAGCTGGCACAGGTTAATATGCGCTGGCAGACGACAGGGCTGCCAAAACCTAAGTGGGACGTTAGCGGGACACTGACATTTTAATTATAATTTGAAATTCTTTAAAGCTAAGGATTTGAATTGTTCCTAATTGACGTCATTCGAGATCCAAAACTTCAACAATTTTTGGAGAGTTTTTGTTGACGAATTTATCACCATTTTGAAGTGAAAACTGCTTTAGGCGCGTTGAGCACTTTTTGGATGAACGAAAATCATGAAACTCGCGTCATCGTTACCGCACGCTTCCCAAGAGCTATATGTATACTGTATATACACATTACACAGTAGTAAAAGATATACCAATTTAAACTTGAATCCTTTATCATAAACACTTTTTTTATAAACCAAAAATAATTCGAAAATCAACGACGATACAATTCACAAGTTACTTAGTTTTCACTTCTATCGGCAGTCCCCAAGAGCTCTGCATGTTTTTTTTCTCCAAAATAATAATTGTCTGAAATAACGCCAATCCACTTAAGTAAAGTCAATTTATAAATTTTACAGTTACGAATATTATCGTTTTGTTTCTCTTTACATTGGAAATAGTTACATTGTTTAAATTATATAAGACAACCTTTTTGCCCGCGACTTCGTCTGCGCCGTTCCATGGGAAATGTAATAAATAAATAAATAAGAATTGTTGTGAGTGAATTTATCCCATATTTTTATGGTTATTCTGCTATTCGGGGTGGAGATAAATTCAAAAATCAAATATAATACAGTTACAGTTTATAATATAAAACAGTTATAGATTGTGTAACTAACCCGACTTAGTTTTGTAATATACTCGTACATTCTTACTTCTTTCCAACAACAAATTCTATTTAAAAAAAATATGTTGAGCAAATTTATCCTCACCCTATGTTTGTATACCTCTGCTGTAAAATGAAGAATTTTGATGAAGCGATACTAAGATACAGAGACGTAAGACAGAAATGTAAATAGGGTAGGACGTTCCGGGACCGTCCCGTCGAATGCGGGACGTTTACCAACTGTAACTGAGCCCGGTTAGTAGTTAAGCGCTGAGCATACAATAAACTTGTAATTACTAAGAGCTCAGGAATTGGGTCGACATGTCTGATGCAGTCTAGAACAATGTACAGACGATAAATTCTCTTGATTGTCACTGAGCGGGTTCCTGAACTAAGTTGCTGACTTCACTAAATGTAGGTGTTTTAAATTAAACTGCTTAATCTTGGGCGCAGTCGATCAAGTTGAGTGTTGAAGGTACAAACGGGTAGATTGGTCTATGTAGGGTAGTTGGATCAGAATGAGATTTACTGTCACTTAAATTGATAATGAGATCTTAGACAAGCTTTGCGTTCAATTAAAACACGAGGACTTATAGAATTTATAATTTTTATGATATCTTCAAGTTTTAAACTATAAAACGTGATAGCATGAGGTCTACTTATAAAGGTATTTGTTTCATTGTAAAGAAATTTGTAGTATTAAAAACATGTCACCACAAAACAGGAACTTATTTTTGTAGTTTTCAGACTGGTTTACAGTTTTAATAGTCATAGTGCATACAGTACTTGCACACTATGTTTGCCCCTCTGAAATTATCTACAAAAGGCTGCGAAGTATTAATTAATAACGTATAAATGGGAGGCAAGGCAAGTAGCGGGTGGAAAAAATAATTTCCTAGTATTTTATATCATTTAGGGATAGTATATATTATCGAAAATATTACACATAAATTCCGACTGTACATGCGCAAAATTCCGCATAGCCTAACTTCAGAGGGGCAAACATAGCCTGCGAGTACTGCATACCTAGAAGTCATAGTCGGTAGTTTGAGACCTTACAAGTACCTAACTTGTAATTAACATAGTTAATTAGTCACGTGTAGCGGGAAATGGTTCGATATCCGACGCATTTCTGCGTGATCAGGGCTACGATTGGATAGCTTTTCGATTTCATCTGATTGAACTTCACTTTAAAAATTTAGTCTTTCGTAATTTGGACTATCAATCAACAACAGTCTTTACATGTCCCTTTATATGTACTGCAGAGGCTCCGGCCTACTCTCCTACTGAGAGTGTATGGGCCATCCATCCACCAAGCGGGCCCAGTGCGGATTGGTAGACTTTACACACACCTTTTAATTTCTTCTCAGGAGTGTACAGGTTTCCTCACGACATTTTCCTTCACCGAAAAGCTAATGGTAATGATTTTTATCATTCGTACATAAATTCCAAATAACAAATTGGAGCTCATTGGTACGAGCCAGTACTAGTTTCACCGGGATTAAGAGTAACCTAGTTTCTTTCCCAGCCTTCGACTAAATCAAGCCATTTTGGCTCTCCGTTACGACGTAAAGGAAGAACAAACAAACTCATTTTTGCATTTATTATAAAGGATGATTGTAATGCCCGTAGCTAAGCAGATTTTGTGGCAGGATAGTTAAGGGGCAGTATTTCGGAATAAATTAGTTTTAATCGATAAAAGTAATATTCGATTCAATAAATTGTGTTCCTGTGTCAATAAAACACTTGCGTTAAATTATATTTTATTTATTTGTGGGTGAAATAAATTTTGTATTAGGCAAATAAAATTGAAAAAAAAAAAAGTTTCCATTGATTGATATTTATATGGAAATAAATTTACAGATAGATATCAAGATAACAAATAATTTCATTCTCCTGGACAGAAACACCCAACATTTACAAGTGTGTTTTAACGTTTGATTTAAAACTTTTATGAGTTTAATTAGTTGAACCCAAAACAGGATCTAACCAGGTTTGAGCGTTACGCTCTATCATAAGCCTCCCCCTTTCAACCAACCCCTCACACATCCTCGCGTCCAAAAAGGTAAGGGTCATGATTAATTTTAAAAGTTTATGGCCACCATGTAGTTTGTCACTTATTACGCGAGGTCACGCAACTCATCACAGTGAAAATTGCCTTTAGCTAGGCACTAGTCACATACGTAGAGATAAATACAATAATATTTTGAAAATAGCTCTATAAATTAGTATCTATAACGTAAGTTGACATTCTCTTGGTATTCGTGTACCAGTGCACAAAATTGGAGATTTTTCTTATTAATCATTATGCCTGTGTTTGCAGTAACTTCTACTGAGGGATCAACTCCTTTTGAAGCTGATGTATAACTGTGGTTAATGAAACACGATTGTGAATTTAACAACCGAAACGTAGGCGAGGTTTTTAATAGTAGCATGCGAGTGCTTTGTAACCTAGTTTTAAAATAGCTCCATATTAATTGGCTAAAGTTAAAGCAACAACAAATTTGTTTAAATTTAATACCTTCCTACTCGCAAATATACCACACATTTTTCCTCAAACATTTTTATCCCAGAATACCACTGTTATTAACATTATACATGTATTTATGAATTTATAATCAGTAATGCAAGAAATTGTTTAATTTTTAATTAGAGAACATTAATTCATACAGCTTGATTTAGAAATTAGTTTCAATTATATTTTACGTAATTATGTAATGAGCTACAGCACCATAATGTAACCAAATCTTAGATTATTCCAGCAGAAAGCAGTCGAGCTGGCTTATATAGGATGCAACTGACACAGTTTAGATTATTCAATACAGGATATTGCTACTACAAGCTGTCACAATGTCATATACAGGGATAAACACATGCACACACACAGCAAATAAATAACTTATTTACCTAAGACGAGATAGGAAAATATTTGCAACTTTTAGACAAGTTTGCGGCCGAACAGTTTTATTATTTAAAAAGCGTACGGGTTAGCACATGGCATTAATTTCAACTTTGTAAATGACAATTATGCCGTTGGATAGAAACCAGCTCGCTCTCTTAAAAAGGCTACGTGTTTAACAAATTTAATCACGATTGTCTTAGGCGTTTATTCGTGAAAAGGTAACAGACAAACCTAGTTACTTTTGCATTTATCTTATCAATGTAATTTTCCTGCTAATTCTATTATTGGTTTTATAGATAGTTTCGTTTGTTGCAAAGAATTTAGTGAAAAGTTTAATCCAGGAACACTATCAGTAACGGCGATGAAAAGTCTCTTACTCGTAGTTCTATTTATACTCGTCGTGTCCACCTATGGAGAAGCCACATGGCCAGAAGTGGACTTATATTTAAATTGGTTTGGTGGTGGTATGGCAAACGTTTTGATCGTGATGAGATCTAGAAATAAATTCAAACTTAATTCATATTAGACAATTCATTCTAGACCAAGCGTAACACCGTCGACTTCATCGTCACTTGAGCGCCTCAACATTGAACTCAAGTGAGATTGAGGTCGAGCATTGATCTATCTTTATATATAAAAAATCTGGGCAAAGAACTTCTCTGATCTGGAAGCGAGCTTCTAAATTGGTTAGAGGATTCCATTTTGAGTATTCATACTGAAGTCTATTCATGTAGACAAAAAGAGATAAGCTAGGTCAAACATGAACAAACCGCTTGAATACCTTTTAACGCTACCTTTACCTTATAACGCTAATGAATAACGACGAAAAAACAGTAAGTTTACTGGTTTTCAAAAATTATGCACCTCTTCGTAAGTAAAAGGGAGGTACTGTATTCATAATCCATTTTTAAGCTATTGCATAGCTTCTATCGCGGGCCTTGAGCGCGGGGACCGAATCGAGAAATTCCGTAACGAAAAAACCTCACGCTCCCCACTCCGACGGGCACGGAGGTGTGGCTTGAAGGCCGTGCATCGTCTAACGTCGTTTCAGTTCGGCAGTCTTCGACACGGCGTTTTGTGCGTGCGATTAGACGTATTACTGTTTTATAGTTTATTAAGTATAATAGTATGTAATTTGATATAGCAAAGCAAATCCGTTATGTTAGCTAAATATTATAATTATAATCATCAAAAATCATATATAAAATAAATAAATAATTATAATTGGATAAGTTGATACAAAATGCTATGCAATAGCTTTACCGCGGCAGTCCCCGAGTGCCACACGTCTTTTTTTGTTCAATTGTTTATTGAGATTTCTCGGAAAACCGTCAAATGTAACGCTGTATAGTTTGATCTAATCAGGTATGTACTTTTTAATTGTTATAGAAAAGCATACTTAAAACTCGTACCTAAATCCTCATCAACAACTCGGCTATTAAAACTGTGCCAGTCGTTGACAAATATAAAATTTGATTAAAAAAAGAACACATAAAATAGTGCATGCATAAATCAAAACCAACCTATACCTTCCGACGGGCATCCAATCAAATCCCGATAGCAATTTACAAATGAAAGGAACGATTTTAGGTTTAATACTCTAAAGGCTAAAGTGAAAAACTTCAGCATAAAAGATCTCGAGGACCTGGCAATCAGTTGAGCCGGAGTATTAATTTCAATGAAAACGGACCCAGCCGTTTCGTTTCTTTAGAATTTGCAAAATCGTTCGTAATACGAATCCGATTAGCTAGAATAAAATCTACGGATCGATTCACGGGCGGCGAGATCGCGGTCAGCTTGTAATCTATTCAAAAACTTTGTACCCTCTCGTTTTCTTCCTTTATTTTTACTTTGCCGTATTTAGATTCAATAAAACCTTCCATTGCTGCTTCAGCTATGGTTAAAAGTTTATGTACTTCATTTTCCTTGTTAAACTATAGTCATTTTTGTCTAATTGTAGTTTTGACTACTAGTGATGATGTTTGGATATGGTTACCTTAAAAATTTAATTTTTCCATCTTCCTAAGGGAATTTCAGGACATATCAGCAGTATCATTCTTTATACTACCATCTGTTACTGTTTGTCAAGCGTGGTGATTAGGGGCTACCAGTATAAGAACAAATAATCGCAAAATGACCACAGCGCTTACCAAATTGCAACCAGGGAGTGGAATGCACTGCCAACGTCTATATTCCCACAAAACTACAACTTGGGTATCTTCAAGTCGAGGGTGAATAGAAACCTGCTAGATTAACGCGCACCATCCTAGGCCACATTGTCGCTTACCATCAGTGCCTACCATGAGTTTACGCAGTTGATAACGTGTATCGTTAACTATCGCTCTATCCTTGTCACGCCCATCTCGCCCCTCTCCACTGACAAGTATTTCCGATAGTATTCGATATACTCGTACGTTATCGACTACGTAAACTCATGGTAGATGCACAGGTGAGATCGTGGCCAAGTCTATAAAAATCATCTGTTAAAAAAACTTGTCATTATCACTATTTAAGAGTATGGCTATCTACTGGGAGGTAGCGATATCAAAGCTTACATGACTTTGTTACGGAAAAGTCGTATTGTCGTAGAGTCTGCTACGAATATCGAAATATGGCACCAATCTATTGAAATGTTTTTATAACATTATGCGTCTCAATAAACTACGAGTATTTAAGTAATTTTGAGGTGAACACGGCTGTATCGAGTAGCTTTTTCTCCGCTTTTTATCAGATGAACTGAAGACACAGCGAAGATTTATTATTATGTTAGAAATGACGGCACGAAGTACATCAGATTTTGTTACCTTTGAAACAAAGCAATAGCTTTAAAAGTCGCATAAAGTATTGTGTCAAATCAAGAAAATAAAAATAACGAGGACTGGCAGCGTCACGTTAGCGGAGTTATTATTATTATTATAATGAAAGTTGAGCTCACACCTTTGACGAGTTGCCTGGGCGACGCCATTCTCGGTGACACATATACCGAACTTCAATGGGGAAATTTTAGTTTCAAGCTCTTTATAAAGCTTCCACATTTGTTGCATTGTTGTTGCTCTCATGAGTGGGTGCGTGCTAGAAGCAATATATTTATCTTATTACATAGTATACTTGCCTATATACCTACTTAAAATCGATGTTTACGGAAACTTATTAGGAATCATCATTATCTCTTACAATTAATTACACTAGTGGCTCTGAGTCTGTCTTTGCATAGCTTCAATCTGATTAAATGTTCATCACTCAACTTAAGAAGCTTTTTTTAAATACTCCCCCTCCAACTCTCCTTGGAATTTTATTTTAATAAGGGTAACAAAAAAGTTTAGTGTTTTTTTTACCATTTTGAAAGGGCTGAAATATGATTTTTTACGTTTGTAGCTCTCGTATTTCCCCCATTTTTCTCGATAAACTGATTTGTAGAGGAGAACAGTCGGACACCCGGCAGACAATGAATAAATTTTTTCTCAAGCTGAAACGGAGACGCTTAGCTCTGGCAACGGTCTGCTTTAACTATGCGAATATATAAAAATATTTACTATTACGATACAATTATAAGCTGATAGAATCGAATATACTGATAATCCCTTTACAAAAACATTCGACAAATTTCCTGGGTGTCAGCTGTTATTGTTGTGTTCTATATATTGAATGAACGTCTGTTCTTTATTTTTAGGGATAGCTAGCTAGGGTATCATGAGCGAGTGACTAATGTGCCGGTTCAGCTGGTTAGTGCAGATACTCCGTTATTGTTTGTCAGTTTATATGACTTTGTAACTAACTATACACTAAAGCTATTTCTATTTCTTTATTGACGCTGTCATAAATGTACTGTATGTAACAACATAAACAAACTTTCTTTCACTGGCACTGTGCTCCACCGAAGATAAATCAACTTTGATTTAGCGTTCACCACGGATAATTCGTAAAAGGAATATCAGCGGCCATTTGTAACAAAGTTGGCGGTCAGCAAACAATTAGGCGAAGTTAGGCACGGGCTGAGGGCCGGATCTGTTTGCTCTAAGTCACTGTTTGTTGACTATATTCCTCACCGGATATTAGCCCTTGTCCGGATGTACGGGGAAGCGTGTCCGTTCAGTCTATATTGGTTCTTTCTAGGTTCAACGAATTGGATTGTGCGATGGTAAATACGGGCAACAACGGACTCCGCTCTCGCACTTGTAGGTAGGTAGCAAACGCAAGAGTTTTCCTTTTCTGGTTTATTTTTTAATCAGGTTTTTCGGTGTTTTTATTCTTTTCGTGGCTTCAGAGTATAGTGATTATCAGTTTAATTACTTGTTTCTCTGAAATTAAATATAATGTTCACACATTTATGTAGTTCAATTTATTTTAAACTGTTGAACATAGTCGAGATGAAAAATGAATACCAAACTTAAGTATAAGCTTAGATTACTCTTACATCTTGTATTTTAAAACATGATAATCCTAGAGAAGTCTCCACAGAGGTAGGGAAATCAATCAACCAATCAAAACAGGTTTCAATGTATTCTTCAACGTTACATTGATATAAATCGTTTGTAATCTTCGACATTTCCTTCAATAAGAAACCTATCCAACATCGAAGGATCATAACTTATTACAGTAGCAAATGAACCGACGTTATACGTTTCTTTACCAACATCCATTTCTACATGAACTGTAGACTGAATATAAATGTTCCTGTGTCGTTTGAAATGCTAAGTAGCAAGAAGATTGTAGGAGGTCAGATTAAGGTGGGTAACGTGTATTGTGCTAAGGGAAAATTCATAGAAGCCACGGGTGCTTTCCGCCGCGTTGCTCGTTGTTATGTAGAGGAAATGGACTCCAGTCGCGAACGGAAGAGTCAAAGTGAAGACTCCGTGTTTTGTTGTCGGCGTTGTTTTCATTGTGGTTGATGTGTAAACAGGAATTGTTGGGACAGATGGTTGTGTTGCTTGAGAGGACGGGGAGCCCTCTAGCAGGCTTACGTCAATATTTAAACGTTTTGGGAGACTTAGGGTTGTGTTGTGATATGAAGACTGAATGTAAGTTTGGCCACTACTTAATAATCTTGATTTGTTTCCATGATTTTTATTACAGCCTAATTTTACTTTTTTGATGCTTTTATTTAGTTATGGAATGAAAATATGAGAAATGTTTAGTACTGCAATTTTTTACTCAATTCATGTAAAACAGTTTAAAAAGTTTGAAATTTAATAAGATTATTTGTAAAATACGTAATTTTTTGGATACCCATGTAACTTTTGCGGTGTGTATGTGTGTGTGTGTGCAGCTTATTGAAACGAAATTTCTTTAGATGTATAATTTGCCTAATGACCATTTTTTACGTTGATGTATTTAAAGAAAGCGGAAAGAATCGTTTGCTATCCATTTAGGAAAGTAACTCACCTTTTATTGATTCCCAACAAACAGGAAATGTCTGTTCCAAGGTTTTATTTCGCCATACAACTCGTGTTTCCTGCAATGTTTTCCATATATTTGTTCCACTTTTCTCTAGCAACGTAATTTACAAGATTTATGTATCGCAAACGCCAAGCTCTCTATTTTTTATTGCTTATGGAAATTTGTATGATGCAAATAGATCAAGATAGTTTGGCACGCAAACAATAGCCCAAGAGTAATGAGCCAAGTTTCACAAAAGTCGTCGCCGTATCATGAAGTCGTTGAAAAGTTTTCCTGGAGGCATATTTTTGCGGACTTCTTTGTTGTCAAGTTTAATAGTTGAAGGATGTGCCCGCCCCCGCTTTGTGGGCGTTATCGTTTTGAGGTCAGACAGGTCTTTATAGACAGAAATACAGACATAAGACAAGATAAACATTTATTAAAAAACCGGCCATGTGCGCATCGGACTCGAGCACGATTATCTATAAAAATGGCAATAAATCATGTCTATTGAATGAGATCCCCCCTTAAATATTTGATTCATTTTTATTTAATTATTTATATTTACAGTGAATGTATAACTAAATATTCTGTGAATATTTCAAGCGTGTACATGTTGCCGTTATCAATATCGAGTAAGAAAAATGACCGTTTGTTTTGTGGGAGTACCTCTAAATAATTTTTTTGGTGTGTTTAGCAGCAACAAAAATACATCAGCTGTTAAAATTTCAGGTGTCTAACTCGGTTCATGAGATACAGCCTGGTGACCGAAGGTGAGGCTTTTGGAAGAGAGTTTTCGTTTCAACGACCTTATGATGACGATGAAGGTCAAGTACAAATTGTCAAGTGTATCATTATATAAAAAAAATATTCAGAAAATCTATTGCTGGACAGAAGCATTTTCACAGATTGCAACATCCTTTTTGATATGAGAAGATTTGCAATAATAACTTTTTTTGCAGGTGGATATTACATCATAATCATCATGTACAGCCCGTGGAAGTTCACTGCTGGACATATGGCTGGCCTCTCCCAAAGTGTGCCACTGAACTCAGTAGCCTGACTACCCTTCGTCTCTCCATCTTGCCTCGGGCTTGCCAGTCCAGTGAACTATGTAGGTCACTTTGGCTCTCTACCGGATCACATCAGAGGAACTACAAGCATAACCATTTCCAAGCCCCTGAGCGACTGAAAATCGTTTCGACGATCGGCGATCAGTTGTACCGTGAGTGTCCACGTTCGGCTGCGTAAGTCATACATAACATATAGGACACACTGGTTCAATACTTTTGTTGAGGCGCTTGTCTTATGGGATTAATTCTCAAAATTGTTCAAGAATACGTCTGCCTCGGGCAAATGGTGCAGTTGGGTAGAAACAATTTCGATAGAGAAGCCGTTAGGAGGATACGGTTGGAGGAGGCAGCATTTGGGAAACTAAGTCAAGTCTTTAATACCACCGACACCTCAAGACTAAACGTGGACAGTAAACTCTGCAGAATTTTTCCTTAGTCGGTTTTACGACAATAACTATTCATCCCGACTAGAGGCGATTCTGTTAAAAAGGCGATGTTCACGTAACATAATAACCTTATCCCTCTCCTAATGCTTCCATACTAAATTTCTGTTGCCATAATCTTTTAAAATAGAATAGCTTGCTTTGATAAGTAATTACCTAAAAATAGGAGGTGAAATTATAGTGTCGCGAAAATAATTTCATTAATTTACAACTTCATAGTTAGCTACAATAGCAGTTACGCAGCTAATGGTACATAGATGGCGCTTTGAATAATAATCGAAAAAGGTGTTTAAAATGAAAATTGTGATTCACTGTGAAGTTGTATGTTAATGATACTCATTTCGCGACATCACAATCTGATGTCCTATTTTTAGATAGTTACTACACAAATCCAGCTATTATATTTTAAAAGATTATAGCAACAGAAATTTAGTATGAAAATTTGATGGAGGTGGATCGCCGTAATGATAATTCGTAAGTTTCGATTGCACCCGGGACTTCTCGCCTACTCAACGAAGATCCCAATCAAACTAGCCAAGTTAGTAGATTGTCACGGCTGCCGGAGCACGGACCATTTGATTGGAGCTCGCGTCGTCGACGATCGGTTGTTCCAGCAACTTGTAAATATCCTCGCTCCCAGCTCCCAGCGCGTTGACTGCGCTCCACATGTTGGTGTTTGCTTCGTTAGGCGTCAGTTTTGTCACGCTCTCCGTGTTTTATACGCCCATTGCTTCCACGTTAGATAAAATCATTCGGGCCTATCTGTTTTTGTGTATATTGTACTCGTAGTCTGCGTTGTTGGCTGCATCCATATCCATATAAATATTGTAAATGCGAAAGTGAGTTTGTTTGTTTTAACTTCCTTCCCGTCGTAATGGAGGGCTAGAATGACTTGATTTTAGTACAGGGATAGTTGAAGGGACAGGGAAGGACATATATGCAAATTATTCCCGTATATAGTTCCCGTAGTATACTTTACGAAGCCCGCGCGGACGAAGTTGCGGGTAAAATTTATTTTAAATAAGTTACAAAACCCCATGTGACAAACAAAACTTAATTATTTATAACAAATTGACACTATAGTCACATGTGACTTATTTTTTAATTTTAATATTTTTTATTTTATAATTTTGAATTTGATTTAATTCGTAATGTAAGTCTTAGTATGTTGCTGTGCCCTCGCAGGGTGTTACATGTAATATTTTTTTACTTGTAATATGCTTCATGTGAAATAAAATCATGGATGATAACTTTTGTACACGACTTCGTCAATGGAGTTCAAAAATTATCCCACAGCTCAATCATAATAAAAGTAGCACATGTCCTTTTACATCTCTTTCACTACCCTTATACAAAAACCAAGTCTTTCTGACTCTTACTGACTGACCTTACGACGTAGAGGTAGGATAAACAAACAAACTCACTTTCACATTTATAATATCTCAAAATAATTGGCACGCTTCATTCATTGGTACAAAAGAACGATTCCCTAAAAATATTTTTCTTTTCAATGCGGTGCTATACTAATGAGAGTAGGCATTAGACAGGCCAAGGAGGAGGTAAAAAGGATTTCCTCGAATCATCCTCATCAAATAAATAAGCACCTTGTATATAATGAAAAAATCATTTCCGGTATCCAGCAGTGCAAAAATAATCTTATTACGTTTTCTAATCATTGAGACATTTATTTACTTAGTTGTATATGATGGGTTTTGCACTTGAACTTCACAATTAGGCCATTGGAAGCGTGCTAAGAAAGAAGCCTTAAACTGATGAGGCGCTGGGTCTGCTACCTTTCATCCGCAACACAACAGTGCTATTAACACTGCTGTTTTGCGTGAGACTTGCGTAGACAGGGTGACATAGACATTACCACCAATACAACCAAGTAGCGATATGTATATTAAATAAATTCACAAAAATTCTTCTAAATACTCCCGGTAGTCTTTACGAGTACAATACTTTACATACTGAATATGACGTAATAACACGCACTTATAAGTTGTATATTTGAACATTTCGTGAGAATTATATGAGATTGACGAGACGTCTGAAAATTTCATAATCTAACTACAGTGTGTGCTAGTAAGTTTTATTCAGAAGAGGCATATCTTATAATAGCCTTGTTTTTGTCGCTCGAATAGTCGGAGATAAAGTCATCCTATTACACGCGAAAAGGTCACATCTTCTGGGTTACATAGGATGTTATTAATAAGTATTGAAGGTATATATCCAGTTTGCGTGGGTTTTTCTTGTAAAACCGCTCGCTCAGCCACTGTGGAATATTTTCACGAGGAGGTGACGTTCCATGACTTTAATTATCAAGTTGAGTGTACTTAATAATTTACAGAAAAAATTGCAGTTCTTCTAAAAGAAACTAAGCAATATAGAAACCTTAGAAAAAATCTCTGTTTTATCTGTAAACTATGTAGGAAACGATTTGGCATAACTTCTACTTTTTAGCAATTTTAATGACTCAATCTTGTCTCGATATTGAGCTACATTTTACGTGTAAGTTTTGGAGCGATTTTTAAAAACTTGTGTGATCAGGATATTTTTCACACTGTTTACAGCCCTGTGATGCTGTGCCACCCTACACTTCGCTGTATCTTATACTCGTACTACGCAAAACCTTAGTTTAATATGAGCAATGTAAAATGTTAATGTGATTCAAGTTCTACCAACTTTTATGAACTGATTTGACATGCCATCATCGTGATATTCGGCAGCCCAGGTGGGCCTTCTACACACCAAAGCACTTTTCTTAGTCAAAGCGAATCATATAATGTCTAACCCTCACACTATACGAATTTTTACAAAGCTAAAGTCACGTAACTCACATATGAATTTTAGTAAGAAAAAGTACGATTCCGAAACAATAACAGTTCCGTTGCTAACAGCTTTCGTAGCGAGTTAACTGAGTTTTCATATAAAATTCTCTACCTCTACGGAACACGCTGTATATCTGACAAATTAGAGCTCATTCATCCAGTGGCGAACTTTTATTTTCTTATTCCAACTTTTACAATATTTAACCTTCCATGTCAGGTGTCCCTCGTAATACTTTTGTTTGTCCTCTTGAGTCCGAGCGTTTGTTAGGAGTATACATTTCCATAATGTCACTTTGAACAAGTAATCAACAATGCGACGCTATGATAGCTATTTTGGTCCCCAAAACTTTGTTAACATTTTTGATTGTAATTTCTCTCTTAAAGAAAGCCTTGTTCTTTAAACTGCGTTAATCAGAGCTTGTTGATGTATCTTTTATCAAAAAGAAGAAGACAAATAAATAAGTTTACTATAAACAGCATCGAAGAGAAATTACAGTTTATATAGAAACGAGTGTACCTTCAAACACAGCTGTGCTGAAACTCTTAAGTCAGTGTCACCACGAGTGGCTAGCCACCTGAACATAGATGCGTCTGCAAGTGGATGTGGTACTCCGCATCCACTTGTATAAGCAGTGACTGACCGTATACTAGTGGTCGGATATGGGGAGAGAAGGGTGTAACATCGCATGAGTGTCGAGAGGCTGCGGCTGTGTCTTGTGCGGCCGGCGGATGCCATTAGTTGTGACTGGCTCACTGGTTAGTTACTGAAACTGTATGAAAAATGGAGTTGCAAACTGGATATATATTTGAAACTTCGATTCTTCGTCCCAATGGAAAGCTCTTACCTTAAATGTATAAAATCAGAGATACTTGGTAGTTTACATTCTGGTTATGAATACTGAGCTGAACAATAATGGAATCAAATTTACCTCTGTAATATAAATTTTATTAAAAATAATAAACTTAATACGACAGCATTACTAAAATTAAAATACGGTGGTTGTTTTGCTTACATATTTTGCATATTATTGTCACTAGAAATTAACATAAAAGTAAACATTTATAACTGTTAATATCCTGTGGAAATCAAATCCTTTCATAAACTATTCGGTGATTATTTTTTTATTTCTCGTAAAACAGAATTCATTGTGGACTGTGTTCAAGAAACTTCGTTAAAACTAATATAGGCACACCTTAAAGTAATTATTCTTATACATTAATTTTTATACACGGTTGCCTCCTCTTCTTCTTTCTTTACAGCTTGGATAAGCACCAATGACATGACAGCATTTACCACCTGAAAGAAGATAAATTTAATCGACTCGTTGATCAATCGCTGAACAAAGCTAAATAGATAATTTGGAATGAGCTATGCTAGTGCATCTATGTAAGACTACAGCAATTTAGGGTTGTTTTGAATAGTCAGAAACATTGTGGTTCTATAATTATATTTCCATCACGGCAATTATTGTAGGCGTTTTTTTTAAAGAATACATCAAATAGATAAAACGAAAATATATAGAACTAATATAATAATAATAAAAAGTATTTATTTTACAAAAATTGTTACATTTCACTTATAAGTATGATCTCGTCTATTACATAAATTACCAACCAATTTCATTACACTTTATAACTGCTGCTAAATTTTTCGCTTTACTTTGTTAACTTTTGTAAAACATACTTCAAAGCATGGCTGGTTAAGTGCGGAAACCACCCAAACAAAAACGCCTGTCAAGTGTAGTATAAACTTTAAACTAACTGTATCGGGAAAACCACAGCTTGTACGTACACTAAACGAAATGCCTCTTCAAGAATATTCTACTTTGTATGGCTATAAAATATGTTTTATTTATTTGGAACACATTAAACAAAAAATAATCTAAAATAGCAACAGGTTAATATCTCGAAATGAACATATTTTAACTCATCACGTTTCTTTATTGACGGTTTAAATTTTATAATGTACTAGCAGCCCGTCCCGGCTTCGCACGGGGTAGACAATTATTTATTTTTGGAAATTTGGATATAAAACACTTTTTTTCACAAATATTTATATTTATTAAAAAATTATTATTTATTATTTATATATTTAAAAAAAATTATTTCAGTGCCCCCTCCACCCCGCCCGCCGCGATGCCCGGCGCGCTTTTCAGACTGCATCGCAAACAACGGCCACGGCGCTATGACGGTTTTGTTTACTGTTTGAATTTTTTAATTCGTAATATCTTTTGAATGGAAAGTCCAATTTAAATAATTTAAAAACTATTTTATAGGTAGTTAAATGGTCTTGACCATAAAATAATTTATTTGGATAAGGATTAATATAAACACATAAATAGCATGGTTTGAATTTGGTTAGCATTTTCATTAATGTTTAAAATGAAAAAAGTTGTTGTAGTGACATAACTACAATAGTTGGACATATGCTACGGCGGAGTTTTTTGTAGACATTATGATTTTCTTCAATATTGTTGTACATTATTTTGTTCTATCGCTAATAGTTTCGGCAGCGCATTCGACGAAAGACATTTTAAGACTCATTTTTTTACACCTTCGGTTACATTGTTCAAATTTTACCAAGGATCCCTAATTTTTTTCAAAATGAAATGTAGCCTATGTCAAATTGGAAGAATGTAGCATTCTATTGGTGAAAGAATTTTTTAAATCGGCCCAGTACTTTTTGAGCCTATTCATTACAAACATACAAAAATAGTTACAAATCTTTCCTCTTTATAATATTAGTGTAGATAGGTTTACGCTTGGACTTCATCTCAACAGACGATAAGTGACGTGGTGTAAAAAAGGTAGTCACAGAAATAAGGCGCTGTCGTCAAGGAAATAAGGCGCTATCTCACGAACTGTTTATTTGACAAAATAATAAATTTGTGGGGTGAAACTTACAGCAACCATGCAGGAAGCCAGCACGATGCCTGCCAGCCACCCTGTCTTTCCTTCCAAGTACCAGGTCATCTCGTCAACACAGCCGTGGAAGTAGGCGTTACCGGTCACCGAGTCCCGGCATTCCGAGGGCAACGGCTTATTCATGTTGATGAAGTCCATTGGGCCATCGGCTCCGCAGCACCCGATCTGTAAAACGAAATTTATTTTATCTTATGTCAAATTCATTTAAGCGTTGTTCTAAATAGTTTATTGGCCGTATTGATAACCTTTTTAATTAGTCTTCACTTCAATTTAAAAATTAATTACTTTTTAAGATCTTCATTTATTTATTACAATCCAGCTTATAAGTAATTTAAATTTAACTTAAACTTCTAAAGATAGTTATGTCTGATAGACATTCAAATCAAATCAAATCGGTTTCTTTGCATTCATGTACATAGAGTCATTAGATTATAAATAGTGTTGACGAGTCTTAGTCTGTAGTCAAGGTGAAGATACTTTGTCCATGTGTTCCTCCACTGATTTCATTCATTTCAAACGAACTAACATTTATATCTTTGTATAAAGCACTTAAACCTATCACTTAAGCTTATCAATTTTAAAATACATTGGTTTTGCACTTGGATTTTATCTCACCTGATGCTAAGTTACGATAGGACCGTTGGTTGGTATGCGTGCGAACCTAGAAGCTAATGAGGCGCAGGCTCAGCCACCTTTCATACTAGAACTCAAGAGTGCGCATACTACTGCTGATTTGCGGCAGACTTAGTTAATATGGTGGTAGCTATTCAAGCAAACATATAAAATACCCCCACACCAATTAAACCAAGTAAGTACCTTTAAGTGGGGTGCCTGGGAATCGAACCTGGAACGTCCAGACAGACTCCAACTGTGAAGCCACTTGGTCACGAAGGTGGTCACCACACACAAACAAACAAACATCCTCTCATCCTAAACGCATACACTGTCTCCGTTCCGTCGTGGGTAAAAATCAAAGGCAACAACCGTGACGCAGTTGTCGGAGCGCTAGACTCAAAAGCGCAACACACGCGGAAGGTACCGGTTTCGTCCAGCAATGTAATAGCTAACGATCCCAAACGTTTAAAGTAACACACTAAAACCTATGTCTGATATTACAACTTACCCCTTCTTGTACCATCCTTAAGATCTGCCGGCTTCCTTCATGCTGTGGATTATTCATTAGCCTCACGATAACGTCTCTAATGAGGGGCTGAATACTCGAATCGTATGTGGAGAAATCCAGAACCACGCAAGCACCGATCAGCCCAAATACGAACAGCGCGATCTGACTTGCTATATACTGCAGAAAGAAATATTTAAGAGGGTATGCTGTTGTCAAAGCGCCCATACAAACGTAGTCCAGTCATATTTTGAGTATTAAGCTATGAAAATCTATGAAATTTTCAAGACACAATCTAGAAACAAATATTTGTGTCGGTGGTGAGTCAGATTTTCGTTTAAATATATACTTCCAGAGTTACACGACGTCAAAGTATTGTATTTTTCGGTAATAAAAAGCCCCAACTTTGAACCTGTTTTACAAGAGTATGAATCAATTTAGAACAATTTGGAAAAACCACCGACATCTGAAATTTTATTAATATACTGTATTGAAAAAATGGCTACATAATATACTGTATCCTTCAAATGATCACTGGACTACGAAACATCCAAATAACGGGTGGATAACTTCGCGTAGTGTATGCTGTCTCACCGTACGCGCTCGGGTAGGATAGGGCTCGGAGAGGGACAGCTACAAAACAATGCAACCTTGAACGCGGCCACGTGGTCATTCGAATTGATTGAAAAAATTTTTTAACTAATGTATTGAGATCATAGATGTCATAGATTGCTTTAAGGACATTTCAAACCGATGAAGACGACACCAATACTAACAATGATCTTAGATAAGCAGAACATCGTTTTCTTTTTCATATTTTTCTTGCAATAGAAAGTATGATAATCAAAGATACGGTTTCAACTTACCACATACAATAGGAAAGTGTTTTCCATAAGTGCAGAACCACAACCGAGGAAAGCGACGACCATGATGCCGAGGGACGCTATGAGGATGATGTAGATACCGATGAAGTACTTCTGCAGCTCTAGGATCCTCATCCACTCGTTGAAGCCAGGCTCGATGCAGATCCATAAGCAGAGAGCGAATATGGATACTCCGAATAACTACAACAAACAAGGTACCGCTTGGAGTGATTTACGAGTAATTATTAAATCTTCGTAGACATAATAAGGTAAGGAAGCTGTAGAGTCGCTGTCGTCTGCTCTTTCCTTCATTTCTACGCAATTTTTTTTAAAATTATACAATAATTCCAATAAAATAAACCCAAGCCGGATTTTGGTAGTCCTTACATTATAGATTTGTCGACTTAGGGTCATGACTCAAGTCGTGATAGTCCTACAGTTTATAAATATATGCTATATATCTACCTTGTAAACATTGTTATAACTAGTATTTTCATCAAGACTGTCAGGGCGTCAAGCCAAACTGCCTTATAGTCGAACAAGATCAACTAATTTATACAAAAACAAATGAACAACTTACGGAGTAAATTGAGCTCTTTAGTTTAATGTGAGTTTTTTTAGCCTATTACGAAACTGCCTTTTATGCTAAATCTATATCCACAAAAGTTTTAGTACGTACGTCGTCCTAAGACCTGTAAGTTTAGTCATACTTAAAATTTAAAAAAATGAAGCTTTTGACACAATATACTGAAAACTATTGATTCTAGGAGACTGACGTGTAAACGCCTTAGACCTTAGACGCTAATTTGGAAAAAAATTCTGGATAATCTAAATAATAAAATATAGTAATTTAATTAACACCTATGTGGCTGATGTGAGAAAACTATCGTAACACATATGTATTATATAGGTAACAAAAACAACAGAGGAAGCTAGTCGCTACAGATGCTCGTAGTTCTACGTCAAAAGAAAGATCAGATTTAGGTGATGAAAGAAAATTAGGGTATACGCACGCGTCATTATACTGAAAAACCTTTGTCGAGACAGCAACGCTGTTCGCAATCCATTAGGGTCTTGCCAAATGATCCATAAAGTTGACTCGAACAGGCACGGAATCAGGGTTGGTACAAAAAAAATGACCGATCTAAATTCGTTTAAAATTCGATTTTTGGCCTAAAATACTATTGGTCCCAGTAGCATGAAAGCGTTCTGTTATACCCTGTCTCAGTAGGATCTCTATGCTGAGGTCAGCAAAGTAGAGTCAAATAAAACCATTTGCGCGGAGGGAAGACAGGCAGTCGTTTCCTGAGCCTCGTCGTGAAAACATTCAAGTTAGAAAGTCTTGAACCATAGTTTCTTTGTGAAAAATATGGAATAAAAGTTTAGGGTCAAATAAAAGTATTTTTTTTAAAACCGCCCTGACAGGGACCCGCGAAACATTGGTGTCAGAAGTGCAATTTTCCTGGAATTTCCATTAGATTGGAAGTCCATAAGGAAAAACAGTCCCAAACGGTGAGTGAAAGTGAAAAGTGAGTGAAAGTGGTTGCTGAGTGAGTCCCGCTTTATGTGGGAAGTGGCGGCCACCTCCTCATCGTAGCAGTAAACCTCCGCTGTATAGCGTGAGCTGCACGACAGACGACCCTGACGAGACTTCGGGAACAACTCCATCTGCGACTCCATCTGCGACTCTATCTACGACTCTATCTACGACTCTATCTACGACTCTATCTACGACTCTATCTACGACTCTATCTACGACTCTATCTACAATATCCTCCGTCATGTTAGCTCCGGTGATAATGATCTTGTGAGTACAATTTTAAATTACAATTAGTGATCAGTGAAGTGTTACTAAATCTACCGTGCTGTTACAAAATAAAAATAACTAGAGACTCTAATTTCCTATTTCTAAATCGGATCAAATAGCAGTTAGCAATAAGTATTTACCATGCCAGATACAAAAGACCCCAACGCACAAGATAAAATATCTTTGAGCATACTTACTAAATTCATAAAACCCTACAATGGGGATAGGGAAACCCTTCCAGCATTTTTAACAAATTGTGATAACGCAGTCTCTCTGTCTGTGCCAGAGCAACAACAAGTGCTATGCAAATATATAGTCTCACAACTTGAGGGAAAAGCTCAGGTAGCCGCAAGCCTCAGAAATTTTGAAAATTGGGACCAAGTTAGAGAGTTCCTTAAGGTTACCTTCGGGGAAAGGAAACACTCTTCCCATTTACTACTCGAACTACAACAGTGCAGGCAGGGAACACACGAGACGGTTATACAGTACGGGCTAAGGGTAGAAGGATGTCTCACAAGATTGTTAAGTGATATTCATTATAGATGCATTGCACAAGAAGAAATGCCAGGCAGGATAGCTGCCTTAGAGGAATTAGCCCTCAATATATTCGTGATGGGAATTAACTCAGAATTCGGTTTTATCGTCAGATGCAGAAACCCTCAAACTCTAAATGACGCTATAAGTTTGGCCATGGAAGAAGAAAAATTATATAACCTAAATAAACTAACACATAAAGTCCAAATAAAACAGTGCATGTCATGCAACAAGCCGGGGCATTCTACAACCGAATGTTTCCGAAATAGTAAGACCAAATTTCATATAAATCAGGTGAGCGCTAACTCCAATACAGCGCCATTCAACCCGATGTCTAGACCAAATACCGGGAATTCGAAGGTATGCGCTTACTGCAAAAACATCGGCCACACGATAGGCGAGTGTCGCAAGCGCCAATATAACAACAGGAAATCGTATCATAACACCCAGCCACGCGACTCTACGAACTCCGACTCAACAAATTCTAATATCAATACATGCACTGTACAGTCAGAGGAAAAAGAAGATACTTTAAACTAAAAAACCTTTCGACTTCGTGTCGGTCGGAAGTAGTAAAGTCAAAGGGCACGAAAACTTATACTAAATCAAATACTAAATCGTTTCCAAAATCCACTGAATCATATACTAAATCAAATACTAAATCGTTTCCAAAATCCACTGAATCATATACTAAATCAAATACTAAATCGTTACCAAAATCCACTGAATCATATACTATATCAAATACTAAATCGTTACCAAAATCCACTGAATCATATGCTATTTCAAATACTAAATCGTTACCAAAATTCACTGAATCTTGTACTAAATCATTTGCTAAATCTTTACAAAAACCCACTGAATCTTATACAAAATCCTTTGCTGAAATTTGCGCTGGATCCACTAACAAAGAAATAAACCAACCCAACGGCTCTACTAATTCAAATTCTAACACAAAATCTTCGAAATCTCAAAAACCCGAAACCAATAACGAATTAGATAAACTTCACGAAGAAATTAAAAGAGATTTCGAAATATTATTTGATAAGTTTAAAATTAAACCAGACGACGTCCAGAACACTCATAAAACCTCCAATACGGAACTACCTATTTACGAAACCAACGGTTTAAATTATAATAAGATTTCGCTACCACATATATTCTTGAAATGTGACAAATCAAAAGAACCCTTACGTTTCCTAATTGATACAGGAGCCAGCATCAGTGTGGTAAAGCTATCTAAACTTTCACCAGATCCGCCTATGCTCAAATATGACAGAGTCAAACTCAAAGGCGTTACAAGTAGAGACTCTTTCCACGAAACAATAGGATCAGTACAACTATTCTTCACACATCGTGTAGATCAGTATACAGAAATAGAGTTTAATTTTAAATTTCATACCGTCGACGACAAGGTCAACCTCAATTACGATGGCATTATTGGTACCGACATCCTTCAGAGACTTGACGCTAATGTACAATATTCGGATAACTCACTTAGATTTCAAGGATATTCAATTCCAATTGAATTTAGCCAACCTAATTACACTATTCCAGCACGCACAGAGTCAGTAATCGAATGCGGAATATCAAATAAAACGGAAGTACAAAATCTCAAACAAGCACTCGTCCTTGACCATATTATCTCAGAAGGTGTTTATATTTCGAACTGCATAGTCGCTATAAAACCAAATAACAGGGTAAACGTCTCAATCTTAAATACCACTGAATCTGATGTTACAATCGAAAATTGTTCTGTGAAATTGACTCCCTTCGATGACTCACTTGATGACTCTCTCCCTGAAACGTCCATTTATAATCTTGATACTAATCTGCTAGATCGACCAACCAAGGTCATTAACCAAATTCGATGCGATCACTTAAATCACGAAGAGAAAGAAGCCCTATTAAAATGTTGTTCAGAATACACTGACATTTTTCATTTAGAAGGTGAAACTCTAACCTATACCAATGCCATTGAACATTCTATAAACACAGGAAATGCACCATCGATACATGCGAAATCATATAGATTCCCTGAATGCCACAAAGACGAAGTCGATCGACAAATAAAAAAGATGTTAGACCAAAATATTATTAGACCTTCTATGTCACCCTGGAGTGCCCCAGTTTGGGTGATCCCAAAAAAGTTAGACGCTTCTGGGCAGCGTAAATGGAGAATCGTAATTGACTACAGAAAACTCAATGACGTCACTGTTTCGGAGATTTATCCTCTGCCTCTCATAACCGACATTCTCGACCAATTAGGTCACTCCAAATACTTCACAACTCTCGACCTCGCTAGTGGTTTCCACCAAATTCCGCTGAATTCAGCTGACGCAGCCAAGACAGGCTTCACTATTTTAGGCACAAACACCACGTCTGGGCATTACGAATTCAATAGGATGCCGTTCGGACTCAAGAACGCTCCGTCCACGTTCCAAAGACTAATGAACACAGTTCTTTCAGGACTTCAAGGTCTCCATTGCTATATATACCTAGATGACTGTATATTGTATTCCCATGACCTTGAATCCCACATACAAAAGCTCAAATTAGTATTCGACAGGTTCAGAAAATTCAACCTTAAATTACAACCTGATAAGTGTGAATTCCTTCGCCGTGAAGTAACATACCTTGGACATATCATCACCGATAAAGGTGTCTCCCCAAATCCGGACAAGGTCAAAGCCGTAGCAGACTATCCAATCCCCAAAAATGCCAAAGAAATAAAAGCTTTTCTAGGTCTGACCGGTTATTACCGAAGATTCATAGACAACTTCTCGAAAATCACCAAACCTCTAACATCCCTTTTGAAAAAAGACGCTATCTTCCATTGGTCTCAAGAACAAAACATTGCATTCAATACTTTAAAACTAAAATTAATTTCAGCTCCGCTTCTACAATATCCCGATTTCGATGAACCGTTCATCCTAACTACAGACGCTTCTAATTACGCCATAGGCGCAGTTTTATCCCAAGGCGAGATCGGAAAGGACAAACCTATCGCCTACGCATCGCGTACATTGAACAAACAAGAAGGTAACTACTCCACTACTGAAAAAGAATGCCTTGCCATTATCTTCGGCGTCAAAACCTTCCGACCGTATTTGTTTGGTCGCAAATTCAAAATCATAACAGATCACCGGCCTTTAAATTGGCTTTTCAATTGCAATGACCCTAGCAGCCGCCTCATCCGGTGGCGTCTCAAGTTACAAGAATATGACTATGAAATTCAATACAAACCAGGTCGATTAAACTCAAACGCTGACGCCTTATCTCGAGCCCAAATACACGCCATCAGTCATGATAATTTAAACAACAACTCATACGAGGAATATTTTAAAATGCAATTTACCAATTCCTTACCAACCCTCAACACTGAAATCGAAGAACACACACAACCTTTAAATTCTTCAAAACTAAAGTTGATTGCATGCCCAACCTCTTTGGATTTCGACGAGTCGATACCCTATTGTCAAGAAATACTATCGCAATTACCAAATTCTTCTGAAATTATAGAATCCGAACGAGAACCAATATCTGTATCGTCAAATTGTTGTGGAGATAAAATAATATATTTCTTATATACTAAAATCCATCACTACGACGAAGTAAATTACAAAACCGTATACGAAGTCCTTATGAAACTACGAGACAAAATCTTGGAACAAAAATCCGACAGTCAGAACGACCTTGCAATATCCGACTTCTCGGATCCTTTTTCAAAACTTGCATACCATAAATTATACAACATGATAACTTTCATTTTCCATGACACTGATTTAAAAATCCATATCTACAAAAATCAAATGATTTATCCTACCCCTGTGGAGGTTCCTACAATTCTTAAAGAAAATCATGACTCTCCCATTGCTGGTCACCCCGGTATGAAAAGAATGTATAACCGAATCAAATCCTCATACTATTGGAAATCTATGAAATCAGACATTGAAAACTACGTGAGGAACTGTAAACTCTGTCAAGTTAACAAACCCCTTAGGGCTATAAATAAAGCCCCGATGGAGATTGCATCATCCAGTACGAGACCCTTCGAAAGGCTAGCCCTTGACATAGTAGGCACTCTACCAGAAGCAGGTTTCCAAAAATTCAAATTCATTCTAACTCTACAAGATGACCTAACAAAATTCTCCTGTGCATACCCTATGATTTCTTCGACTAGCGACGAAGTTGCACGTAATCTTATACATTTCATGTCACTTTTTGGTTTCCCAAAAACAATTCTCACCGATCAAGGTACTTGCTTTACGTCAGAGCTTTTTAAACAAGTTACAGAAATTTGTAAAATAAAATCACTGTTCTCGACTCCTTATCATCCGCAAACCAATGGTGCTCTAGAACGTAGCCACTCTACTATCAAGGAATATCTCAAATCTTTCGTGAATGAAAACCAAAATGATTGGCATTGTTATCTAGCCACAGCTATTCTAGCGTATAATACAACGCCGCATTCGACTACCCAATATTCTCCATTCGAATTACTATATGGCTATAAACCTACAATTCCGAGCACACTGTTTGATAATACAAATAGTACCACATATAACGAGTATATTCGAGCCGTACAATATCGAATGAAATACAGTAGACAAAAAGCTCTCGAGCACATAAATCAAAGTAAACAAGCTTCTAAAATAACATATGACAAAACTAGTCGTCCAGTCATATACAAATCAGGTGATCAAGTGTACCTAAAACACCATCACAGATTACGAAAGGCCTTATCACCAGTCTGGAAGGGCCCATACAAAGTAATCAAGGTCCATGGCAATAAAAATGTAACCTTATCAGTAGGTCGAAAGTACATTAAATACCATGTCAACGAAATAAAACCAGCTCATACTTAACTATCTATTCATTCCAGATTATTGCCGGCTTTTTGTACTGCCGAAATGCCGAATCAGCCACATATAACTCCAATAATCCACAGTCCCGGACTATTCTTTGACCCAGCTGTAAATACATATTTCTATAACGACTATTGGAAAGTTATAACTCATATTGACGTCATGTCTTTAGAGCCACAATTCGAGGCTATCAACAAACTCCTAATAAGAACATCATTGCTATGTACATCTATACACAACGACGACATCTTACCATGTAAGAATTTGGTTAGTCCAATAGAAATACTGCTCGAAGCAAATGATATAAAATTACAATCATTGTCTCACATAATATCTGAAAACTCTCCCTTTAGATTTAAACGATCTCTAGAATTCGGTGGAGAGATATTAAAATTCTTCTTTGGAACATTAGATGCAGATGATGCAAGAAAATATGACTCCGCAATTAAAGATTGTCAATTAAAAGAATATGAACTATTAAATCTAATGAAAGATAACATACATATTGTAAAATCCTCAGTTAACAACTTTAACTCTACTATCTCAAGACTAAACCAAAACGAAATAAAACTCAATGAACAAATCGAAAAGATGCGTTTTATAATATCGCAAGTCATGAAACACAATGACCAATTAATGTATGTAACTAAATTAAACAATTTTATAACTATTATTGAGAGTTCACTGTTATCGGTCTCCAACCTGTTGGACTCGATACTCAATGCCATATTATTCGCGAAGACGAACATCTTACATCCTTCTATTTTGAGCCCTATTACATTGTATAACGAGTTATCGAAACATATCAACTCTGTAAACAAAAGATTAAACTTTCCTGTCCCTCTCACTATACAAAATATACATACACTTGTTGATGTATCTGAGCTTACCTGCTATTATTACAATAAGAAAATTGTATTTATGCTAGATATACCTCTTATCTCTCCTATAAAATTTACTGTCTACAAGGTCATACCATTGCCAACTCCTCACGATAAAATAAACCCAAACACTTTTGCCTTAATTCAGCCTACCACATCATATTTAGCCATAACAGAAGATAAGTTAACTTATGCTATTCTAGATGATTTGAAGGATTGTAAACAAACTGAAATTGATTTCTCAATATGTCCGTATGTAAACATATTTTCTAGTATAACTAATCCATCTTGTGAAACTAAATTGTTAACTGAAGTTGTGATGTCTCTACCTACTGAATGTAATTCCAAGTTACTGTTTGGCCTTATAGATATTTGGCAGAAATTAAATAATAACAAATGGATTTTTGTACAATCAAAAGCAAATAAATTAACAATAAAATGTGATAATGCCGACATCGAGGATTATGTAATCAGCGGTACTGGATTGTTACAACTTCCCGAGCAATGCGTCGGGTATTCCAAAACAATACAGCTAATGCCTACTAGCTCTCGCATGATTAAGATACAATCTCAGATTAACCTCGATTTTGACATTACAGATGACGATTGCTGTAAAAAGGATATTATTAATAATTCTCTACCATATTTGTCTCCTATCTCTTTAAGTAATGTAGATTTGGATTCATTGAAACATGCCGCTCATCAATTAAACAACCTAGAAAACGAAATAAATAATATGCAAAATCAGCCTCATATCCTTAAATACAGTTCATACTATTCAACCATTACCTACTTTTTAATTTCTTGTATTTTTGTGTACTTATTTTACAAACTCTATAAATGTTTCAAAGACAGGAAAAATAACTGTAGAATTTGCGTCAATATCTTCAATCAATGTAATAAAAGAAAAGTTATTCAACATCGGTCTACAATTCATAACTCTATCGAGTTGACCGATATATCTAATTCTGAGGAAGATGAGCTAAATTCTGTCAAATACTCACCCTCTACATCGGGTGTGAAAAATAGGATAGAAACCGGCTCTAACCGAAATACAAAAGGTAATTAGAATAAGGAATATAATCATAATTTTAAGAAAGTAATTAGAATGTTAGTATTAGTTTAGTTTAAACTTAATTCCAATACTCTGTAATCTCTACTTTTATAATTGTAACACCTAATGCTATACTCTACATATAACTCTACTTCTAAGAAATATAAATGTATCTTTAGTTATAAGTATGTTCTCTACTACGTTTTATCTGTGAATTCTAACTTGACTGGCTTTCTATTTAAAGTAAGTTTTTCCTACTTCCCTTTATCTCTCTTCAGATAAAGCTCAGTTTTAAGGGGGGAGGTGTTATACCCTGTCTCAGTAGGATCTCTATGCTGAGGTCAGCAAAGTAGAGTCAAATAAAACCATTTGCGCGGAGGGAAGACAGGCAGTCGTTTCCTGAGCCTCGTCGTGAAAACATTCAAGTTAGAAAGTCTTGAACCATAGTTTCTTTGTGAAAAATATGGAATAAAAGTTTAGGGTCAAATAAAAGTATTTTTTTTAAAACCGCCCTGACAGGGACCCGCGAAACAGTTCGATGTTTCAACATCAACAGCCTATATACGTCCCCACTGCAGGGGCCTAGGCCTACTCTGCTACAGAGAGTGTATGGGCCATAATCCACCACGCGGGCCCAATGCGGATTGGCGGACTTCACATGTATGTTCATGATAGCTGGTTTCCTCACGATGTGAATTCATTATAAATGATACATAATAATTATAAAGCACGGAATTTGAGAATAATTTTGAAAGCTTTGTGTATTGATACCCAGATTGTTATATTTGCCTTCTTATCTTAGTAATACAATCAACTTGTTAAATTAAAAAACAAAAACTATTGTTAATAAAAATAAAAAGTGTGTGAATTCAAAATATTAATACTTCGCATATGTGCAAAATAACTTAAATAAAAAATTTAAAAATTTATCAAACTTTTTCAATATATTAAAATACTAATAGAATATTAGTAAGATAACCGTTAAACACAGTACATATCTACGGTATCTGGTATCTATCGAGCACACATAAATCTAGGGGCGATATTCCATCTCATGAACCCGACCCTGTACAATACGTACGCTGGAAAAATCATACAATGCTCACGGTCCCGCGGCCACGGATTAATGCTCGGATACACAGCTGATACATGCTATACTTTGATAAATGGGTCCATCTGCGAACGAAATTGACTTACTAGTGAAGTCAAAAAGCTTTCTACGCCATTAGGTTTGGCAGAAAAATTTCAAATTGTCGTAATTTATTTCTGACTAACCTTAGTCGCGAATATGTCCGCGTGGACTTCAGGAATTATTCAGCGGGAATTACTTGTGCCACCAGGATTGAATGTGGCCTATGTTATTTTCTATCCCTTCAACTATTTAACTTAGTTATTTTACTTTTACAAAAAAAATGCCCCCACTCCGTTACGACGTAAAGGAAAAAAAAATACTTTTTACATTTATAATTTTGCCGTACACGCCTTGTACATACTTTGAAATAAATTTTTCCCGTAAAGGATGAGTTGAAGACCTTCATTAATTCTAATATTTAACATAACACGAGGTTTTGTCCTTTCTTTATTTAGATTTATATCACGAACAATCATAATGATGAATTTCATAATTTACATTACTTTTACACATGTACAATGTACATCGCTTTCTTTAGCCCAGGGAGTTTGATAACTGGAACAAATGTCCTTACCATAGCCACTTCAATGTTACTGAATGTCGAATAACATCGGTTGAACTATTTTGAAGCGTATTGCAATGCTGGCGCAGTTCAATGTTAATTTCAAGTGTCATTTTTTGAAGGTTATATTATGATAATTATTTATTTGTATAAAGCTTCTAGTGTTGTTTTAAGTACATTTTAAGTTACTAACTTAAATTGTTGTAAATGTATTTTGTGAACTATATATATAGACCGACTGCTTAAATGAGTCCTTGCCCACGCGGTACAGGGGCGCGGGCGAGGATTCATTTAAGCGGTATACCTATAAGGTGTTAGTTGGTTTTCTTAATTTTCTAATGAATTTATCTAAATCTGAAGTCAATTCAACAGGATTAAATTTGAAGCCTATCATTAAACTATGAAAGCCAAGTTTGTTTTAAAGATTTTTAAGTGTTTTGCTTGATATTCATATTAACTCATTTCCATATTTGAAATTCGAAACAAAAACAGTTCGTATTTTGTTATTTTAGACCAGGATCAATGTAATAAATTCATCGTATTTCGTCAACTCACCATTAATCTAAAAGGTAGACTTGATGAATCTGAATTTTGGTAACGTCGTTAATAAAAGTTTAGCAGTTTGTTTGGCAGTTGGACAGGTGGTGATGCTGTTATTGTGAAATATTTAATAACGGAAATTTGATTTTCAGTTGAGTTAGAATTGATTGTCTCTTCTCTCTCATACTCTAGCAAACATATTATATTTTTAGTAGAGAGTTTCAATCATTCTTTGACACATAAAAATAATGTGTTGGACGGTTTTTTTGCATAAAAAATAAAGATATCAATCAAAATAAAAGACAATAGATTGAGCACTTTGTTTAGGTTACATTATTTCATTGTGTAAATCACTGTAATATTTAAATAGTAAAATACGCAGAACAAAAACAAGAACGTAATGGAATTTCATGAGTTATGTCTGTCATTTGGATTATCTTAACTAGTTAGAGTATTTTATATAGAATATATTTTTTATAGTATAAAAGACGACACTTTAAAAAATAATGCAACATTTCTCCCCCATCGGAGCGCACCTCATTCAATGTATGAAATATAGATAATGGGAAACTCTTAGTCGAAGAAACCTTTTCAAAAAACAACAACAATGGTTTTCAAATCTGAATCAATACATCCCTACTGTGAAGAGTTATTTAATTCACCCTTGTAACTTTGTATTCTTGGTTTTATGTCAAAAGTTATTATTTGTATTCGCGTCGCAGTTGCGTCCCCGTGTTTACTGCGTTTTGCTCCTCTTTGGGAGGGAAAAGACAGACTTTTTTGTGATGTTAAAAATTTATAGCATCGTAAAAACTCGTGGCGCGCTCGTTTGCCGCTAGGCGCTGCCCTAGGTGTACGAAAATGACATTACCATGTACAGTGTACACGCCGCTTAAAATTATGATAAGTTATATTTTGTTCGGTTAACATTAGATAATATTGTACACGTGGCAACTGAGGGCTAAATCACTTTTTAGGGTTCCGTGCGTCCGGTGAGAAAATGGAATAGTCTTTGATGATCTCAGGAAATACCAATGTTATCAACTTAATATTTTTTTCTTCTACATTATGAAATAGATTTTTCTTTTTGTGTGTAATGCATTTGATGAATCAAATCAATGATATAAGGCGTCAGATTGTTACAATTTAATTGATTCTTTATATGATCAGAGATCTAATAGCACCAATTTTATTGTTTTTAGAACAACAAAACAGTCAGTTGTTAGTTTCTAGCTAAAACTTACACGATAGTAAATAATTACCTGGCGGAAGTTTTTGTAGACTGTCCCATTTTAGCTATTATTAGGTATAATCAGACTGTGGAATTTACATTTCAGGTCAATTCCAATTTTATATTTCATCAATCATAAGTACAAATCGTGTTTGCACATAAAAACGGATTAAAAACCGAAATAGGTAATTAATTATTGTGAAGAAAATGATTAACATTGGCTTGGCATAGGCCACACAGATTACATAAGTTCAGAGAAAGGAAAAAGAACGTGCCGGGTTGTAAGAAAAAGAAACCGTATTCTAACTACAAGTACAATTAAATGCAATTTAGCAAAGCATTTGATGACCTTGAATCACTTTACTTGAAATGCAGTGACACACCACTCAGATTTCCGTGATTTTATCATTAGTTTAATCACGATTCCAATATATATCTCAATATCAGACCAAGAAACTACATTTCAGTGGCATCCCCGATTTTCTCTAAGCAAGCCGTCAGCCCCGCTTTCCATTGTATCTCCTCCGAGACACCTGCAAAGCTGGAATAATAAAGAGTTTTACAACGTTTCAAAATGGGACTTTTTCTCGCAATTCAACCGCAACGTGCACTTAAGGGATTTGAATATCTTATATGGTAGGTTTTATCTATTCCACGCAACTCCCGACAGGACGAATTCGTCTCCTGTATTTTAAGCTGTTAAAACAATCCCCTCAACACCGATAGCGTTTTGAGGATTCGATTTAGACAATCATGAGAAATAGCGTCTCTTACCATGTAGAATTTAAAACAAGTGTGGTTGGGGTATTGTGTACTTTCTCGTTTTCTCATCGGTGTTCAGATAATATTTGCAAAATGATCATATTTGCCAATGATACTTCAGTAAAAATTTGTACCCAAATCTATCAGTCTTGTATCAAAACGTCGTACAAACCTATATTCGTGATATCCCAGAGCTTGTTATTAAGCAGAATGTAACATATTTATTGTCCAAATACGAAAGCAATAAATTTGGATCACGTACAACCCTCTATTTCAATTTAATAAAAATCCCAATCATATGGGTAGAAGTGACTTCTTTACTGTCCCGCCCCGCGACTTAGAAGACGTTTACGGGAAGATTGCGGAAAATAAATTTGGTAAATGGAATGAGACGCCGACGTCAGCGAATAAACTGAAATTCGAGAGCGTTGTTTCACTGCTCGGCGTTTTTTCTTTGATGTTTATGGATAGAAGATGTGACTCACGTCTTCAAAGGGATAGGCTTCTGTAATTATATTGACTTACTCCATGTTCAATTGAGCGGAAAATATCCCGACATCATTTCGAGAGGAAATTAATGTTTCATGAAGCAGTTAATTGTTAAAAGTGCTGAGTTTTTTGTGGCGTCGAAGATAGTTAACCGTCTAGGAGACTAGCTTCATCTTCAGCATTATTAAACTTAATTTTGTCCTTCTTTTGCTAACAGCTGGTTAACGTTAAAGCGTGTGTAAAAATGATTTAGGGTAGAATGGACGGGAGCATCGAGCACTTGGGCAATCCCCAGACACTTTGTCTCTCCGCAGGTCGGTCGTCTTGAAAATATTACATTTTTACCTTTCTCCTTTGCATTCTTGAATTATGAGATAGCTTATGAGAGCCGGGTTTGCGTTACGAGGTTACATTTGAGGGTTTGACGCAACATTTTGCTGGCAATAACAAAAACGTTATTTGCTTAGACCCTTGCGTAGTGCAAACACTGGAAACTCAAAATGCTGTGCCGGTATTATGTGGGTTTGCTTAAATAAACTTGTGTTCACTCCACGTCATATAAGTTGATGCGGTGAGCTTTGTCGAAGTCGACGCCAACTTAAATTGTTGTGGACTAGTTTGATCGAATCTCAACTTGGTCTTCGGGAGGTCTTTGGTTAAAGAAGTAAGGCAAGTATAGACGACTAGAATTAATTTTCTAATATCATATCAAAACAGAAATGCCTTATGGCAAAAATGGGTCTATATCGACGTGAAATAAAGTACGGACATATCACATTCAATGAGATTCGTTACGGTATTGAAATGTTAAAGAACGTAGCTTGATATTGTTACGAGCTTCCACGTTCGACGGATTCAAGACAAATACCAATCTTCAAAATCACCCCCCATAGATAGAGTGCACTGAGTCCGTCTGAATTCTACATACAGAGTCCTTTGGCATTACTGACGCCGGTCTGTCACTTTTGACACCACGTGACACATTAGTACACCAACACTTTTTCACCTCGACTGCACTTTCGCTCTACAATTTCTTCCAGTTTCCGTTTCTTCACTTTAAATCGCTGTTTACTTAGAACTGAGTTTAACCGTCCTCGAAGCTCGGCTCGCGCCTATATATACCCGGTATTGTTTCGAGATCGTTCGCAGTGATCTTCAATTTTTCACAATCTTCAGGAATATTCAAGAGCTTTCCACGCTATATTTTGTTGCTATCCGAAACGAAGAAGATAGATGGATCTGCCTCTCTCTTTCACACTCGTTCGAGAAGTTTCCATGCTACTCACAAGAAGGAGATAGGAGATTCACCTCTCTTTTCATTATGTCTCAACTGTTCGAGAAGCTCCGGAACAATGTTATTAAAAAAATATTGACATTATTCTTCAATCAAAACCGTATCGCTTGTAACATTGCAATATACTGTTAGCTTCTTCAAAATGTCCACACAAAATTGAACATAATGTGAAGAGAGTATTGCAGGCTATTACTACGACAAATGTCAGCAAATTATATGTATTCAGACTGATATCGCAGATCTTCATAAGCCCTGTTTCAATAACAAAAATACCGATTGGCCTTTCGCATTTGCCCACAGTCAAGGAATAAATTTGATTGTTCCAACAGAAACTACACTGAAACTAAACCCATATCTAAACTAGAAACTTTTCACATGACTCCTAAGCTTAACAATGTTTTCTCATAGTTACTCTTACTTCCACTCATATAACTTATAACTTTGCTAGTCAACTCTCAAGCACACCTCTAACCGAAGTGTACGCCATCTTGGCTCAAATCCAAAAGTCAATTATCGAAACCGACGCCTCTGTGATAGTTTGAGCAATTATTTCTCATCCGCGTAGCACCTTAACGAGCATTCAGGTACGATGTTGAGGACTCTAGAAGATTGAGTTCAGCATTTTTGGCGTAGACTCGGCACTGCAATTTGAATCCTTTGCCAGTAGACTGATGTTGGTCGCAAAATTAATTATTAGTAGCATGTTTTACTTTACTAGCAGGTTATGATTATAAAATTAAAAGCTCTCAAGTACACATTCGAAGGCTAACCCATTTTAGGATAAGATAATTCTTTGAGTATTTATACCGTTTTTGTCTAAGAAATTTTTTAAAGAAAAATCGCATATAAGCGATAAAAATTGACACTAGCGGGTGCTATAATGTTGTTTGATAACATTATTTCTGCAGGAGCAAGCTGTACACAACGAGCTTAAGTTTGATTTAAGTAATTAAGTTGGCTTAATAACCGCTGTATCGTCCGGCAACTTGCGGCTGCAACTCCGGGATTTACTGCCGAACGCCACGTGCCGCTAATGTCTACTTGCCGACAACTTGAGTTTATACTTATCTAGGCACCTCCCCCTAGTTCCCTTGGGATTTCTAAACATAGGGCGAAATTGATAGAGCCAGTGAAAATGTAAACTGTTGAAAATATTTCGTCGTCTAGTAATACGTCTAGTCGTCAAATCTAATTAAATGGAATTAAATTTTTTAAAGAAATAAGTATAATAAAATGTTGCTTCTCTGAGGTCAAAAATAAACATAGAAATCTTAAAATAATCATTAAGAGATAACAAAAACCAGTGTTTCTACTGTTGGTGTCTCTTTCTGTCTTGAAAGTAGTAGGGCGTGATAAATAATAATAATGTTTTCAATGGATTGAGCAAGGTTCGATGGCAGAAATGAAGGAAATGGCGGACGTTAGGTATGCCAGGTTAGCATTTGTAAAACTAGAAAAAGTGATAACATTTGAAGAAAAATTTTTCCCCCGTGTTTGATTATTTATAACTGCGAAAGAGCAAGTTGCAGGGCAGTGTTTTTTCTCTCTCAAATACGGGTGTAATTATAAACGATAAACTTAGAATGAAATTCGTGATACCAGGTTAAGAAGAATACGATAGTTTTCAAACAAACACCTACGCGGCTTAGTATTGTTGTACTACCAAATAAAGATAAAGCGACTGTTTGGTCCAGCGATCAAAAATAACATAGCAAAATTAGATAGTACGAGTACCTCATAAAAATAAGCCACCACTTAGAAAGATTAAGGCTATGTAATCCCAGTTTGGATTAGAGAAATCTCGTTCCAACCTTCATTAAAAAACCGTATTGTTGATAAACAAACAAACAAACAAACAGGCGTTAACGCTGGATTCGAAATACAATAACTTCCTGTGTTAGCCACAAGCAGCCGCATTGTAGTTGCCACGCCATTTGCCAGTGGTGTTGGCCCCTTATTTATGACGACCCTAAACTTCATCGCAAAATGCTCGCTTAGATCTAGCAGAGGGTTTCCACTTAAACGTGGAGGCGGCGTTGAGCGCGATGCAGGATGTACTTTGTTAAATTGTTGTCGAATTAGAGAGTATGTTGATGCAAATTTGCATTAATGATAGGGCATTGTCACGAGCAGATGATATTACAATTCCATTGAGTACAAACAATGTATTTACTGTGTCGTGTGTACTGAATATCTCCACCTAAAAACGGTCGGGTCACGCGCAATGTAGGGCTCCGTAGTAGCCCTTTGCAAAATGCGTACTTGGAAGGGGGGCGCATTATATAAGTTGTATAATGTACATTTTATAAGTTAGTAATTCTTTACTGGTCATCTCGAGGTATTTTAGTAAAATTGGTTAAATATCTACATATTAGATAAATTTCATTTCTAAGCAAACGTAAACCATACTAGAACACATCGTCGCATCACATCTGTTGATATTGAGGTCAAACGAAAGCCTATCTAATATGTAAAAAATAAATTTATCTGCGCCAAATAGCTTTTGGTTCGCGTCAAAACAGTGTTCAAAATTAGACCTATCCGGTAAACAAAGAAATAATGAATTACGAAAAATCTTGAATATGTTGTAGTTTTTAGCCATTTGTTTATGCAACGATATTATTTTAGCCTTAATCTACCATTATTGCGATATATATCCAAACAGCTCTGACGCTTAACGAGATGTCTATAATATAAACGCCTTGAATAATGCTGTTATATCCAGCCCAAAGCTACGTATTTTTTTAGAGATATAACTAGATAGTAAGAGGATAAGGATATGATCATGCAAATAGAGAACTGTTAAAGTCGGAAGTGAAAACGGAACCAACGTATAAAAAGTTAATTCCTATAACGTTTTTCATAACATGATTCATTGAATGACGGCATCGTACTTGGAAAACAGGACAAGAGCGTTATCTGCCTGATAACGAGTTCTTTATGCATGGCCCTTTTAGGTTATTTGGGTAATGTGATATCGTACGCGTTGAAAATGTATATACGTATGAATATATTCGTCCTTCAAATTAATAATGCAGTACAAGTTAAGTTATAAAGCGTTATTTTAATGGATCGATTTCAAACATTAGAAGTTTCTAATCGTTTCGCTACTAATGATATTTATCTTAATATCTGAATGAGTATCAATAAACAAATAAACCAAAATAGATTTGTTACGTAACTTTCTAACGTTAACGAACTTAAAAACCCCACTAAATATTAGGCAAAAAAACAACATCAAAATAATCTTAAAAAAGATAAGGTGAAAAAACAACAACGAAAAAAACCTTTTCCCTGGTTGCTCTCGGCGCAAAGATGTCTATAATGCTCGCAGAATTGTCACCTTGAATGGCTATGTACTACCTTTGCACCAAAAAGTATCCAGAGCCGAAATCGAGACTCCTAACTCTCAGCAAGCGGTAAATATCCTGAACAAACTTCTTAGCCTCTGTCCCCCACGGACCGGACTTTGTTTCAACGCAGCGTATTTCCTGGGTTTGAGAGGGGCGTCTGACTTTAATTATAATCTTAATACTATGTCTGTTATATTTCGTATTGTTAGACGTTGCACCGAGAAACGTGTGCCCCCTATTTCATGTACCGACGACCTGGTAAAGGTCGCTGGGACAGAGACTGGTCACATCATGGGGGAGGCCTATGTCACAGGCCAAACGCTTCAAACAAACGCCGTGATATAGAACTCGCTAGTGTGTGAGTGAATTGAAATCGGTGGGAGGCGATGAGCGTCCGTATGTAGTTATTTATTATTTCTGTACCCGAGTTAAACAGTGAATGTTTCCAGGATGGTAATGAATGGTAATGATGCATCAGTTTGTATTATTTCTGATGTTTCCATGTTAGTTTTGATGATAACGGTTGAAAATATAGAATAGTTCGTGAAATTTGATACATGCCGAAAAAATGTGCTTTAAATTAATGTGTCCAATTAGGACTAATTGCCTACGAAATTTTAAAAGTAGACTATATTTACAGCAGAAGTTAACGCAAACCGATAAATGCCTTTTTTTAATTTACCCTGCTTCCTATTTTATCAGATTCATATTCACATTCATCCATGGCTAAATTTGTTCCTTTATTCCCTTAAAAGCGAACGTGTACTACCAATTTCCGAAAGTGGTAACTAAATATATGTATTATGCGATTGTTTTAATGAATTCTCAACGGTTTTGTCTCTGTCTTTGATCGTGGCTCCCTCTGTGGCGTACTACACTTAAGCGTGATTAGAATTACGACTGACGCATACCTGTGTGTCCTACATATATGATTCATGGTAAATTCACAGTAACTTTCATAATAAATGTACTTTTGATTAATAATTGAACGTATGTTAGTTTTACTGATTACCAAATAATCGATGTCAAACGAGAAATACGTTGTTACTGTCCAGTTAATGACGGCTTTAAGTTTGATTACTTCGTACAACACACATGTATTAAACCAATATACTTAAAAGGTAGCAATTTACTAAGAATTATGTTATAGTATTGAATGTTGTTAGTATCGATTTTATAATTTGACACAGCAATTTCATGATTGGGAACAATATGAGAGAATTGACATTACGTTACAAAGTAAAATAATTTAAAGATAACGAACGACGTTTATTATTGCAGTGACGAAAGTTTAAGTTGATGTAAATAGAAAATTCTTAACTAGTTTTTTTCTAAATGCTCTTTGTTTAAAACAACATGGCCGTCTTTATCAATTTGTCACCACTTTGCGCTATTTCGATCCATTCATTCTTCAAGCATTTTTATTACAATTAAAGCACACAATCATCCAACTCCCATTTGTCGCATAGCTCTAGATGCTACAAAGAACGTGCAATTCAAAGTAAATATCAACAGAGGTTCAATTTGTACTCACCCAAAGGACAACATTGAAGCAAAATAGTGTGTACTTTATACAATAGATCTGGGACTCGAGTTTTCCAACGCCACCCCCCGAGAGTCCGTCTCGTATACCACTTGCCATTGCACTTTCACAACACCATACAGATTATACCAAAAAATTACAAACAAGTCTGTCCACTCACGGTCCTTTTCAAATCGTAACTGGTTTTTATCATACCGATAACGAGCATAGCCAGGTTATCTTTGTTTGCCCAGATAAGACGTACGAAAGATAATGTGCTTCGTATAAATTGCCACACCTGTGTGTTGGAGAGCTTGTACTCTATGTTCAATATCGTTTTGGACTACTGAATGTGTTTCGGGCTGATGTCACTCTGTTTTATTATGGAATGGATCTAAAGGTGGAATGTGAGAAACTAAAATTCTCTGACTGTTATCATATGTACCGTACCGTTGCATGTTCGATGCAAATTAACAATCTTAATTTTAAATTACTATCATCCGTACGAGCAAGAGGCACGTTCCACTCTTTTCAAAACGGCACAATCCCATTCTGACGAATTGACCCATATCGGCAAAGAAACCTGAACCGCTTTTTTATTTTCAAGGGATCATCGCAATTTTTTCTGCCAATTTCTTTAGGGTATCCTCCCCGATACATCAAGACCATCGATATGGGACTCGACCGGTACGTGTACGAAATCCGATAAACGGATTCAAACAACATAGGAAAACGGTTGCGGTCGGTATCAACATAAATAAAGAAGATGTACGGCGTTTTAGAAAATCCCCACGCACGGTGTGGGGCCCGTAAATCCTGCGGTTGCACCCGTATAGATTCAAACATTTGTTGTGACGCTCAATTTTTCAGATTTTCAACCATATAGCGCCAATATATTTATTAATTTACTGTAAAGAAATTATACCACGGAAACCACAAAATTTGCGCTTAAAAGTAAACTAAATATAAGTTTATTGGATACGAGAATGTACCAGATAAATTAAAAGAGTAAACTCATTGAAATGTTTCTAGCATAAATTTATTATACTAAAGAATTGATGGCCAATCTGTGCGAGTGAGAAAGCGAACCTTACAGAAAAACTTATATGCGTCAAAGCAAAGATATACATACAATCTGTGCTACATTACGTTTTTTGTTTATACATATACGTACATCAGCAGAATTGTGTGCTTCTACATTTCACTTTTGCTGATGTGGTAATCAAGGGTCTGCTCAGCTCCCCTATTCCCCTTTTTTTCAAGGGGGAAATCTTAAAGACTCCTTATGAGAGAAGCTGGCTTATGTGGAATTTCCATCCACTAAAACCAACTCGGTAGTCACCCTCGGCGCAGTCGAGGAGCCCTGGGAATTCCAGCGGAACACACCAGTGCTCCTAAGAAACACCAAGTTTTATGGCACGAATAAACAAACAGATAACCGAGAGAAAGAAGATAGGTTTAGATCATGTCTATGGTTATGTAAGAAAACCAGCATATCATCAATTTGTCTGCCCTAAATCTATACCCTGGTCTGGTCCATTTCCATATTTATCGCGCTTGTTTATAGATAACGCACTTGTATAAAGATGAAGCGAACCAAATACAAGTCTAATCCCCTCGTCACTTGGAGTCGTAGAGTCTAGGAGTTTGTTTGTTGTATAAATAGGATGTTGGATCGATTGCAGGAAATAGAAAATACTGACATGTACACTTACGAGAGGCGGAGGTAATTTTATGAATAAGTAATATGTTTTCCTTCAGTGAAAAGCCATTGCTAATGAATTTTAGGGCTACAAATATCCGAGAATTGGAACCCTTATCTGAACTCACTGGTGTCTTTCCGTCACAGTTGATTATCTCAAATACTAATGACTTTAAGTTTGATTGTTTAAAAAATAGTGACCTAAAGGACAGATGAACGAATGACGAAATAATGCTAATGAGATAAAATAATATATGTGTATTGGAAAAGTTGCTAATATATCATAATTTTAAAGCGACGTCCCTAGGTCAAATGAAATATATGAAAGGCCTTTGTTTGCATAGTCTAAAACAGATTTTTCATTTCTTGTTTGCAGAATTTTTGATTTATGATGAAAAATAACAGAAAAGATAACATGATTCACTCTTTCTCCGGAGTTACTAACCTTTACTCTCCTGAGCAGAAGTTCTAGACCTTTCGAACTCGTCGCTCGTGGTAAACACAAAGCAAGCAGAAAAGAGAGAATTATTGAGTTGTCATACGGATAAAATATAAGGTGAACGATTCAAAATCAAAATTCAATTTCCAGAAGACTTTACTGATCACTGCTACATAATTCAATAAAGATAGTCACCGGAGAGGTTACTAACTTGATTTGTTTCAAAATTAAGTTTTTCATAAAATATTTCAGAACGATGCTACCTTACCAAAGCTATTCGGACTCGCCTTTTTACGGTGCCATTTATTTCGGTCATCTTCGGCAAGACCCATCTCCTTCATGTCCTTTTAGAGCATCTACCATGTAGTTTCCTCTCTTCTCTTCCTCTCTTAAGTTTTTTAAACATCAACATCCAATATATAAAAATATCATGTTTATTACCTTCTCTGAAAAATGAATAAGTTTTATACAGGTAATATAAGCATCAAAGTACTTTTGCTCTTTTAAAATTTTATATTTTTGCTAAATTTGTATCAGGCCCGTGTATTTCATGATTATTTATATTGTACGGTAGATGCCCCAGGCACAGAAGGGTACAAAGTCGTACAAGTGCAGAATACTCGTTTGCAATACTCGCCCGGTGCACTCTCACTTGAAATTAATCTGCAAGAAGCCATTGCGGTGACTATTTACAAAGCGACGTCGTATTCCCCGCCGCTCTTCATTCTGCTTGGAACTCAGAGGGATGTGCACGATTTTTAATGTTTATTTTGAGCATATTAAAAAAAATTGAAGCCAAGGTACCAGTAGTTAAACGCTTTGTAATTTCATTCTTTAGATGTAGAGCTGAAAGTAATTGAAAGAGATTAAAATAATTGTAATTTTACTATTGAATTATAAATACGATTAAAATATAAGCAACACTCGGCCCGGTACACGTTTTCCGATACGTGGTCGCCACTCGAGTACTCTAGTCCTCATCGGTTATCCATTTTCCGGATTGTATCACTCAGAGAAATTCGTAGCATAGCTCGTATAGTAAAAGTAGGACTATTTTAATCAGTAATAATGTCTTTTCAATGATTCTGTAACGTATATCGATAATTATACTCTGATTAAAATGATAATGAACGGACGGTATGAAAATTCGGAAATGAATGATGAAATTAGTGTTTTATGTTATTTGTTTCAAAATTCCAGTTGAGATGAATGCTGTAGGCGCATCTGTTTAATTAATCGGGCAGCTCCTCTTGTATTCCGAAAATATTGAACATTGTTTTTCTTCATTTGCGTTGAAAATTTCATGGCGGCCTGTAATAAAATAAAATAAATAATAAAATATGTTTTTATTTCTTCTCTCCACAACGTCATATATCAAGTTACATTTTAATACTACAAGTAATATAGTAGTTGTGAGAGAACTGGTTCCCAGACTAAGCTCGAGGCCTGTGCTATGGGTAACCAGGTCTCCCCGCACGGAATTATTGTCTATATATATACACAAGTACGTGGAGTGTGTGGTGTGTGTGTGTGTGTGTGTGTGTGTGTGTGTGTGTGTGTGTGTGTGTGTGTGTGTGTGTGTGTGTGTGTGTGTGTGTGTGTGTGTGTGTGTGTGTGTGTGTGTGTGTGTGTGTGTGTGTGTGTGTGTGTGTGTGTGTGTGTGTGTGTGTGTGTGTGTGTGTGTGTGTGTGTGTGTGTGTGTGTGTGTGTGTGTGTGTGTGTGTGTGTGTGTGTGTGTGTGTGTGTGTGTGTGTGTGTGTGTGTGTGTGTGTGTGTGTGTGTGTGTGTGTGTGTGTGTGTGTGTGTGTGTGTGTGTGTGTGTGTGTGTGTGTGTGTGTGTGTGTGTGTGTGTGTGTGTGTGTGTGTGTGTGTGTGTGTGTGTGTGTGTGTGTGTGTGTGTGTGTGTGTGTGTGTGTGTGTGTGTGTGTGTGTGTGTGTGTGTGTGTGTGTGTGTGTGTGTGTGTGTGTGTGTGTGTGTGTGTGTGTGTGTGTGTGTGTGTGTGTGTGTGTGTGTGTGTGTGTGTGTGTGTGTGTGTGTGTGTGTGTGTGTGTGTGTGTGTGTGTGTGTGTGTGTGTGTGTGTGTGTGTGTGTGTGTGTGTGTGTGTGTGTGTGTGTGTGTGTGTGTGTGTGTGTGTGTGTGTGTGTGTGTGTGTGTGTGTGTGTGTGTGTGTGTGTGTGTGTGTGTGTGTGTGTGTGTGTGTGTGTGTGTGTGTGTGTGTGTGTGTGTGTGTGTGTGTGTGTGTGTGTGTGTGTGTGTGTGTGTGTGTGTGTGTGTGTGTGTGTGTGTGTGTGTGTGTGTGTGTGTGTGTGTGTGTGTGTGTGTGTGTGTGTGTGTGTGTGTGTGTGTGTGTGTGTGTGTGTGTGTGTGTGTGTGTGTGTGTGTGTGTGTGTGTGTGTGTGTGTGTGTGTGTGTGTGTGTGTGTGTGTGTGTGTGTGTGTGTGTGTGTGTGTGTGTGTGTGTGTGTGTGTGTGTGTGTGTGTGTGTGTGTGTGTGTGTGTGTGTGTGTGTGTGTGTGTGTGTGTGTGTGTGTGTGTGTGTGTGTGTGTGTGTGTGTGTGTGTGTGTGTGTGTGTGTGTGTGTGTGTGTGTGTGTGTGTGTGTGTGTGTGTGTGTGTGTGTGTGTGTGTGTGTGTGTGTGTGTGTGTGTGTGTGTGTGTGTGTGTGTGTGTGTGTGTGTGTGTGTGTGTGTGTGTGTGTGTGTGTGTGTGTGTGTGTGTGTGTGTGTGTGTGTGTGTGTGTGTGTGTGTGTGTGTGTGTGTGTGTGTGTGTGTGTGTGTGTGTGTGTGTGTGTGTGTGTGTGTGTGTGTGTGTGTGTGTGTGTGTGTGTGTGTGTGTGTGTGTGTGTGTGTGTGTGTGTGTGTGTGTGTGTGTGTGTGTGTGTGTGTGTGTGTGTGTGTGTGTGTGTGTGTGTGTGTGTGTGTGTGTGTGTGTGTGTGTGTGTGTGTGTGTGGTGTGGTGTGGTGTGTGTATGTCTGTCTGTCTGTCTGTAATAACAGTGATTTAATTAATATGTAAAATTTTCGTTCAAGCACAGTTGTTAATAAAGTTTGAACATGCTGGTCTTTAAATACAAAGTCGAAACCGTTCATAACGTCAGTAAAATAATTATTACTATTTAACTAAAATATTATTTGTATCCTAGAATCGGCAGCGCGGGGAGTCGAGAGGGGTACTGGCGTCGAGGCTCATACCTGTCATGTGCCTAATTGTTTTGGTGGAGTTACACAATCCTTATGGTTGTTTATATAAGTCCACTGTTGGAAAAAGTTCCGATAATGCAATGTATATTTTGTTTATATACTTATAACACAGTATATATTACGCACTGGGTGAGATAAATAAGTACGAGTATGTAAGGAATAAGAGTTCTCTTCCAATTTTTTTCTTTTGCGGATCGGTGGCAAACGTGCCATACCTCCATAGCACCGTACCCTTTTACCAGAGCTCGCTTACACTTGAACTTCTTTAAGAGCATTAGATCTGACCTTATCACACATATATTTGCGTGCCGGAACACAAGAGTGACATTGTAATAGTTTTGGTTTGCAGTTACATTCCTTCACGTGTCATCTAAATGTTAAGCTAGGCCACGGTTGTGGTATAGATTTTGCGATGAATGAAACTAAAGGTTGACAACCCTGCGTATATTTCAAACCCCGGCCCGCAGACATGAGTAAATAATTTTCCTGATTACCGAGCAGCGTCTTCGTCGTGCAGGCGAGAGCCGGGCGCGCGACACGCCGACAAAAATATTAAAACCTCCATGCTGGTTGTTTAATGTTTAGGGTGCAGACAGACTTGACTACTGAAAAAAAAGCGTAAGCTGTTTGAGAAGGAGAAAGAATTGGAATTGGAAAGAAGTTTTGCGAGTATTGTGGTATTCTTGCAGCTTTCGTCCGTAGCCTACGATTTATCTCCCTTCTGCATTAAGGGAACATTGGTTTATTCTTTAAAGTGTACAAAACACAGTTCGTCTTCCAGGTGAGCTAATTTTAGAGAGTTTGAACTTTATTAATTAGACTTGAAATGACTTTGTCACTTCGAGTAAGTCAATAGAAGGAAGATAGAGAGATCGCTTACTTGGGTTTTACTGAAATCTGTACACTAATTTCTGTCTACTGTTATTATTTCCGGTATTTTGAAATAGGGACATTAATGGCATTATTACACAAATGTTTTATGTCAAAAACTTTTATCAATTATTTTAGGACATTGTAGGCTGAATCACCTAGTTGTCTGAAAAGTAAGATAATTCCGTGCTTCGGAAGGCACTGTAAGCCGTTGGTTCCAGTTACTATCTACGACAGGTAGTAGCTACATGAGCCATGTCAGAGGACTATGGCGGCTCAACAACTCTGACAACTAGGGTGTGTGAGGTCGGTCACAGACCTTACAACCTACATAGAAGATCCTCTGAACCGTAATATTCAGACACTTGAAATTTTCAGAAAGTGCCGTATTACTATAACAAAAAATAAAGCTAAATAATCAAATGCGTTCCTATACACAACCGTGTTGTAGTTGTTCTAATGAACGGTGTTATGGAACTCTTTGTGTACTAATCCGACTCATTGATACAAAGTAGAACTTTTTATAAGACCACGGAGCGTTACATTGTATCAATATCACACACATAAACGGTGTGGCCGCACCTTTGCAGCGAAACTAAAACTTGCGCAAAAGAACTTTTTTTTTTTTTTTTTTTTTTTTTTTTTTTTCGAATGGACTTGATGCTGTTGGTCCTGCGACCTCTACAGCTTCACCCGAACAATGGTCGCGCAAAAGAACCAAACTTGTTATTGCTTCTACAAATTGATATCCATTCCAGTATTTACTTTGAGAGGTGCACTGGCTGGTTGTGTGCAAAACTTTTGTGTCTTCGGTAGACGATTTCAACTGTATAAGAAAATGTACTATTATAAGACCTGAATTATATACTATCTTTAATATAAAGTACTTCCCTATCAGTGGCCGTCGCTGAATGAATATCTATTTAAATCAAATCAAATCTGTTTATTTGCAGTCATGTACATAGAGTCATTGCAATATTATTCGGATCTATATACATGAACCCTGTCAGGGCATAGCAAAATAAATATGTCAAATTTTATACAATAATAGTAGATGTCAAATTTTATACAAAAATAATAATAAATGTCAAATTTTATACGATAATAGTTCAACGTCAAGTTTTATACAATAATAATTCCATGTCATATACTACAATCTAAAATAAGCATAGTCAAACTTTATACATTTTTATCGTCCATAAATTCCTTAATTGTATAATATGACTTTCTAATTAGGAGCTGTTATACCCTGTCTCAGTAGGATCTCTATGCTGAGGTCAGCAAAGTAGAGTCCAATAAAACCATTTGCGCGGAGGGAAGACGGACAGTCGTTTCCTGAGCCTCGTCGTGAAAACATTCAAGTTAGAAAGTCTTGAACCATAGTTTCTTTGTGAAAAATATGGAATAAAAGTTTAGGGTCAAATAAAAGTATTTTTTTTAAAACCGCCCTGACAGGGACCCGCGAAACATTGGTGTCAGAAGTGCGATTTTCCTGGAATTTCCATTAGATTGGAAGTCCATAAGGAAAAACAGTCCCAAACGGTGAGTGAAAGTGAAAAGTGAGTGAAAGTGGTTGCTGAGTGAGTCCCGCTTTATGTGGGAAGTGGCGGCCACCTCCTCATCGTAGCAGTAAACCTCCGCTGTATAGCGTGAGCTGCACGACAGACGACCCCGACGAGACTTCGGGAACAACTCCATCTGCGACTCCATCTGCGACTCTATCTACGACTCTATCTACGACTCTATCTACGACTCTATCTACAATATCCTCCGTCATGTTAGCTCCGGTGATAATGATCTTGTGAGTACAATTTTAAATTACAATTAGTGATCAGTGAAGTGTTACTAAATCTACCGTGCTGTTACAAAATAAAAATAACTAGAGACTCTAATTTCCTATTTCTAAATCGGATCAAATAGCAGTTAGCAATAAGTATTTACCATGCCAGATACAAAAGACCCCAACGCACAAGATAAAATATCTTTGAGCATACTTACTAAATTCATAAAACCCTACAATGGGGATAGGGAAACCCTTCCAGCATTTTTAACAAATTGTGATAACGCAGTCTCTCTGTCTGTGCCAGAGCAACAACAAGTGCTATGCAAATATATAGTCTCACAACTTGAGGGAAAAGCTCAGGTAGCCGCAAGCCTCAGAAATTTTGAAAATTGGGACCAAGTTAGAGAGTTCCTTAAGGTTACCTTCGGGGAAAGGAAACACTCTTCCCATTTACTACTCGAACTACAACAGTGCAGGCAGGGAACACACGAGACGGTTATACAGTACGGGCTAAGGGTAGAAGGATGTCTCACAAGATTGTTAAGTGATATTCATTATAGATGCATCGCACAAGAAGAAATGCCAGGTAGGATAGCTGCCTTAGAGGAATTAGCCCTCAATATATTCGTGATGGGAATTAACTCAGAATTCGGTTTTATCGTCAGATGCAGAAACCCTCAAACTCTAAATGACGCTATAAGTTTGGCCATGGAAGAAGAAAAATTATATAACCTAAATAAACTAACACATAAAGTCCAAATAAAACAGTGCATGTCATGCAACAAGCCGGGGCATTCTACAACCGAATGTTTCCGAAATAGTAAGACCAAATTTCATATAAATCAGGTGAGCGCTAACTCCAATACAGCGCCATTCAACCCGATGTCTAGACCAAATACCGGGAATTCGAAGGTATGCGCTTACTGCAAAAACATCGGCCACACGATAGGCGAGTGTCGCAAGCGCCAATATAACAACAGGAAATCGTATCATAACACCCAGCCACGCGACTCTACGAACTCCGACTCAACAAATTCTAATATCAATACATGCACTGTACAGTCAGAGGAAAAAGAAGATACTTTAAACTAAAAAACCTTTCGACTTCGTGTCGGTCGGAAGTAGTAAAGTCAAAGGGCACGAAAACTTATACTAAATCAAATACTAAATCGTTTCCAAAATCCACTGAATCATATACTAAATCAAATACTAAATCGTTTCCAAAATCCACTGAATCATATACTAAATCAAATACTAAATCGTTACCAAAATCCACTGAATCATATACTATATCAAATACTAAATCGTTACCAAAATCCACTGAATCATATGCTATTTCAAATACTAAATCGTTACCAAAATTCACTGAATCTTGTACTAAATCATTTGCTAAATCTTTACAAAAACCCACTGAATCTTATACAAAATCCTTTGCTGAAATTTGCGCTGGATCCACTAACAAAGAAATAAACCAACCCAACGGCTCTACTAATTCAAATTCTAACACAAAATCTTCGAAATCTCAAAAACCCGAAACCAATAACGAATTAGATAAACTTCACGAAGAAATTAAAAGAGATTTCGAAATATTATTTGATAAGTTTAAAATTAAACCAGACGACGTCCAGAACACTCATAAAACCTCCAATACGGAACTACCTATTTACGAAACCAACGGTTTAAATTATAATAAGATTTCGCTACCACATATATTTTTGAAATGTGACAAATCAAAAGAACCCTTACGTTTCCTAATTGATACAGGAGCCAGCATCAGTGTGGTAAAGCTATCTAAACTTTCACCAGATCCGCCTATGCTCAAATATGACAGAGTCAAACTCAAAGGCGTTACAAGTAGAGACTCTTTCCACGAAACAATAGGATCAGTACAACTATTCTTCACACATCGTGTAGATCAGTATACAGAAATAGAGTTTAATTTTAAATTTCATACCGTCGACGACAAGGTCAACCTCAATTACGATGGCATTATTGGTACCGACATCCTTCAGAGACTTGACGCTAATGTACAATATTCGGATAACTCACTTAGATTTCAAGGATATTCAATTCCAATTGAATTTAGCCAACCTAATTACACTATTCCAGCACGCACAGAGTCAGTAATCGAATGCGGAATATCAAATAAAACGGAAGTACAAAATCTCAAACAAGCACTCGTCCTTGACCATATTATCTCAGAAGGTGTTTATATTTCGAACTGCATAGTCGCTATAAAACCAAATAACAGGGTAAACGTCTCAATCTTAAATACCACTGAATCTGATGTTACAATCGAAAATTGTTCTGTGAAATTGACTCCCTTCGATGACTCACTTGATGACTCTCTCCCTGAAACGTCCATTTATAATCTTGATACTAATCTGCTAGATCGACCAACCAAGGTCATTAACCAAATTCGATGCGATCACTTAAATCACGAAGAGAAAGAAGCCCTATTAAAATGTTGTTCAGAATACACTGACATTTTTCATTTAGAAGGTGAAACTCTAACCTATACCAATGCCATTGAACATTCTATAAACACAGGAAATGCACCATCGATACATGCGAAATCATATAGATTCCCTGAATGCCACAAAGACGAAGTCGATCGACAAATAAAAAAGATGTTAGACCAAAATATTATTAGACCTTCTATGTCACCCTGGAGTGCCCCAGTTTGGGTGATCCCAAAAAAGTTAGACGCTTCTGGGCAGCGTAAATGGAGAATCGTAATTGACTACAGAAAACTCAATGACGTCACTGTTTCGGAGATTTATCCTCTGCCTCTCATAACCGACATTCTCGACCAATTAGGTCACTCCAAATACTTCACAACTCTCGACCTCGCTAGTGGTTTCCACCAAATTCCGCTGAATTCAGCTGACGCAGCCAAGACAGGCTTCACTATTTTAGGCACAAACACCACGTCTGGGCATTACGAATTCAATAGGATGCCGTTCGGACTCAAGAACGCTCCGTCCACGTTTCAAAGACTAATGAACACAGTTCTTTCAGGACTTCAAGGTCTCCATTGCTATATATACCTAGATGACTGTATATTGTATTCCCATGACCTTGAATCCCACTTACAAAAGCTCAAATTAGTATTCGACAGGTTCAGAAAATTCAACCTTAAATTACAACCTGATAAGTGTGAATTCCTTCGCCGTGAAGTAACATACCTTGGACATATCATCACCGATAAAGGTGTCTCCCCAAATCCGGACAAGGTCAAAGCCGTAGCAGACTATCCAATCCCCAAAAATGCCAAAGAAATAAAAGCTTTTCTAGGTCTGACCGGTTATTACCGAAGATTTGACCGGTTATTACCGAAGATTCATAGACAACTTCTCGAAAATCACCAAACCTCTAACATCCCTTTTGAAAAAAGACGCTATCTTCCATTGGTCTCAAGAACAAAACATTGCATTCAATACTTTAAAACTAAAATTAATTTCAGCTCCGCTTCTACAATATCCCGATTTCGATGAACCGTTCATCCTAACTACAGACGCTTCTAATTACGCCATAGGCGCAGTTTTATCCCAAGGCGAGATCGGAAAGGACAAACCTATCGCCTACGCATCGCGTACATTGAACAAACAAGAAGGTAACTACTCCACTACTGAAAAAGAATGCCTTGCCATTATCTTCGGCGTCAAAACCTTCCGACCGTATTTGTTTGGTCGCAAATTCAAAATCATAACAGATCACCGGCCTTTAAATTGGCTTTTCAATTGCAATGACCCTAGCAGCCGCCTCATCCGGTGGCGTCTCAAGTTACAAGAATATGACTATGAAATTCAATACAAACCAGGTCGATTAAACTCAAACGCTGACGCCTTATCTCGAGCCCAAATACACGCCATCAGTCATGATAATTTAAACAACAACTCATACGAGGAATATTTTAAAATGCAATTTACCAATTCCTTACCAACCCTCAACACTGAAATCGAAGAACACACACAACCTTTAAATTCTTCAAAACTAAAGTTGATTGCATGCCCAACCTCTTTGGATTTCGACGAGTCGATACCCTATTGTCAAGAAATACTATCGCAATTACCAAATTCTTCTGAAATTATAGAATCCGAACGAGAACCAATCTCTGTATCGTCAAATTGTTGTGGAGATAAAATAATATATTTCTTATATACTAAAATCCATCACTACGACGAAGTAAATTACAAAACCGTATACGAAGTCCTTATGAAACTACGAGACAAAATCTTGGAACAAAAATCCGACAGTCAGAACGACCTTGCAATATCCGACTTCTCGGATCCTTTTTCAAAACTTGCATACCATAAATTATACAACATGATAACTTTCATTTTCCATGACACTGATTTAAAAATCCATATCTACAAAAATCAAATGATTTATCCTACCCCTGTGGAGGTTCCTACAATTCTTAAAGAAAATCATGACTCTCCCATTGCTGGTCACCCCGGTATGAAAAGAATGTATAACCGAATCAAATCCTCATACTATTGGAAATCTATGAAATCAGACATTGAAAACTACGTGAGGAACTGTAAACTGTAAAGTTAACAAACCCCTTAGGGCTATAAATAAAGCCCCGATGGAGATTACATCATCCAGTACGAGACCCTTCGAAAGGCTAGCCCTTGACATAGTAGGCACTCTACCAGAAGCAGGTTTCCAAAAATTCAAATTCATTCTAACTCTACAAGATGACCTAACAAAATTCTCCTGTGCATACCCTATGATTTCTTCGACTAGCGACGAAGTTGCACGTAATCTTATACATTTCATGTCACTTTTTGGTTTCCCAAAAACAATTCTTACCGATCAAGGTACTTGCTTTACGTCAGAGCTTTTTAAACAAGTTACAGAAATTTGTAAAATAAAATCACTGTTCTCGACTCCTTATCATCCGCAAACCAATGGTGCTCTAGAACGTAGCCACTCTACTATCAAGGAATATCTCAAATCTTTCGTGAATGAAAACCAAAATGATTGGCATTGTTATCTAGCCACAGCTATTCTAGCGTATAATACAACGCCGCATTCGACTACCCAATATTCTCCATTCGAATTACTATATGGCTATAAACCTACAATTCCGAGCACACTGTTTGATAATACAAATAGTACCACATATAACGAGTATATTCGAGCCGTACAATATCGAATGAAATACAGTAGACAAAAAGCTCTCGAGCACATAAATCAAAGTAAACAAGCTTCTAAAATAACATATGACAAAACTAGTCGTCCAGTCATATACAAATCAGGTGATCAAGTGTACCTAAAACACCATCACAGATTACGAAAGGCCTTATCACCAGTCTGGAAGGGCCCATACAAAGTAATCAAGGTCCATGGCAATAAAAATGTAACCTTATCAGTAGGTCGAAAGTACATTAAATACCATGTCAACGAAATAAAACCAGCTCATACTTAACTATCTATTCATTCCAGATTATTGCCGGCTTTTTGTACTGCCGAAATGCCGAATCAGCCACATATAACTCCAATAATCCACAGTCCCGGACTATTCTTTGACCCAGCTGTAAATACATATTTCTATAACGACTATTGGAAAGTTATAACTCATATTGACGTCATGTCTTTAGAGCCACAATTCGAGGCTATCAACAAACTCCTAATAAGAACATCATTGCTATGTACATCTATACACAACGACGACATCTTACCATGTAAGAATTTGGTTAGTCCAATAGAAATACTGCTCGAAGCAAATGATATAAAATTACAATCATTGTCTCACATAATATCTGAAAACTCTCCCTTTAGATTTAAACGATCTCTAGAATTCGGTGGAGAGATATTAAAATTCTTCTTTGGAACATTAGATGCAGATGATGCACGAAAATATGACTCCGCAATTAAAGATTGTCAATTAAAAGAATCTGAACTATTAAATCTAATGAAAGATAACATACATATTGTAAAATCCTCAGTTAACAACTTTAACTCTACTATCTCAAGACTAAACCAAAACGAAATAAAACTCAATGAACAAATCGAAAAGATGCGTTTTATAATATCGCAAGTCATGAAACACAATGACCAATTAATGTATGTAACTAAATTAAACAATTTTATAACTATTATTGAGAGTTCACTGTTATCGGTCTCCAACCTGTTGGACTCGATACTCAATGCCATATTATTCGCGAAGACGAACATCTTACATCCTTCTATTTTGAGCCCTATTACATTGTATAACGAGTTATCGAAACATATCAACTCTGTAAACAAAAGATTAAACTTTCCTGTCCCTCTCACTATACAAAATATACATACACTTGTTGATGTATCTGAGCTTACCTGCTATTATTACAATAAGAAAATTGTATTTATGCTAGATATACCTCTTATCTCTCCTATAAAATTTACTGTCTACAAGGTCATACCATTGCCAACTCCTCACGATAAAATAAACCCAAACACTTTTGCCTTAATTCAGCCTACCACATCATATTTAGCCATAACAGAAGATAAGTTAACTTATGCTATTCTAGATGATTTGAAGGATTGTAAACAAACTGAAATTGATTTCTCAATATGTCCGTATGTAAACATATTTTCTAGTATAACTAATCCATCTTGTGAAACTAAATTGTTAACTGAAGTTGTGATGTCTCTACCTACTGAATGTAATTCCAAGTTACTGTTTGGCCTTATAGATATTTGGCAGAAATTAAATAATAACAAATGGATTTTTGTACAATCAAAAGCAAATAAATTAACAATAAAATGTGATAATGCCGACATCGAGGATTATGTAATCAGCGGTACTGGATTGTTACAACTTCCCGAGCAATGTGTCGGGTATTCCAAAACAATACAGCTAACGCCTACTAGCTCTCACATGATTAAGATACAATCTCAGTTTAACCTCGATTTTGACATTACAGATGACGATTGCTGTAAAAAGGATATTATTAATAATTCTCTACCATATTTGTCTCCTATCTCTTTAAGTAATGTAGATTTGGATTCATTGAAACATGCCGCTCATCAATTAAACAACCTAGAAAACGAAATAAATAATATGCAAAATCAGCCTCATATCCTTAAATACAGTTCATACTATTCAACCATTACCTACTTTTTAATTTCTTGTATTTTTCTGTACTTATTTTACAAACTCTATAAATGTTTCAAAGACAGGAAAAATAACTGTAGAATTTGCGTCAATATCTTCAATCAATGTAATAAAAGAAAAGTTATTCAACATCGGTCTACAATTCATAACTCTATCGAGTTGACCGATATATCTAATTCTGAGGAAGATGAGCTAAATTCTGTCAAATACTCACCCTCTACATCGGGTGTGAAAAATAGGATAGAAACCGGCTCTAACCGAAATACAAAAGGTAATTAGAATAAGGAATATAATCATAATTTTAAGAAAGTAATTAGAATGTTAGTATTAGTTTAGTTTAAACTTAATTCCAATACTCTGTAATCTCTACTTTTATAATTGTAACACCTAATGCTATACTCTACATATAACTCTACTTCTAAGAAATATAAATGTATCTTTAGTTATAAGTATGTTCTCTACTACGTTTTATCTGTGAATTCTAACTTGACTGGCTTTCTATTTAAAGTAAGTTTTTCCTACTTCCCTTTATCTCTCTTCAGATAAAGCTCAGTTTTAAGGGGGGAGGTGTTATACCCTGTCTCAGTAGGATCTCTATGCTGAGGTCAGCAAAGTAGAGTCCAATAAAACCATTTGCGCGGAGGGAAGACGGACAGTCGTTTCCTGAGCCTCGTCGTGAAAACATTCAAGTTAGAAAGTCTTGAACCATAGTTTCTTTGTGAAAAATATGGAATAAAAGTTTAGGGTCAAATAAAAGTATTTTTTTTAAAACCGCCCTGACAGGGACCCGCGAAACAGAGCGACCTTAATTTATTCTTAAATTGTTTATCTGTGTCTTGTTTCAAAATATCTGGAATATTATTGTATACCTGGATAGACCTGTAATATGGACCGTTTTTAAATATTTCCAATTTAGGTTCAGGAAGTTGAAGTTTGTGCTGAAGGCGCGCTCGAGGGTTATATTTGTATAGGTTCATATGTTTTCTTACAAACATTGCTGTTTCTATTATGTATATAGAAGGGAGCGTTAGAATGTTTTCTTTAATAAAATGTGGCCTACAGCTGTCCATCGGTGATATGTTCACCAGTATACGTATCATTTTTTTCTGTAATATGAAGACATCGTGAGCGTCATTGCTGTGTCCCCACAGCATCACACCGTAACGCAGCCATGAGTACGCATATGCGTAGTACGCACTCAGTGCTGCCTCGTAGTGAGTGTTCGATTTTAATATGCTAAGAGCAAATATGAACTGAGACAATTTAGTTTTTAATTTTCCAACATGTTGTTTCCAGGTCATGTGGGAGTCGATAGTGATACCTAACAACGTGAATTCATTTACTTCTTCTATGTTTAATTTTTGTTTTACTGTTTCTAGGTTTAATTCTGCTCTTTGATATGGTTTGAATTGTATTAATTTTGTTTTCTTTTTATTTATTTCAAGATTATGACATTGAAGCCATTCTCGAATCGCATAAAAAGTTACCACAATATTATTTCTAGACTGCTCATTGTCAGAGCACCTGAAAAGCAGCGACACATCGTCCGCGAACAGAACACACATCGGCTTGGATACGCGCGGCAAGTCGTTTATATATATGATGAACAGAATGCATCCCAGGACGCTTCCCTGCGGTATGGACCAGTTTGTTTCTCGTACGTCCGAGTTTACTTTGAGTACCTCGCCCGTGCCCTCTTCGTAATGTTCTATTTGTACATATTGTTTTCGACGCGATAAATAAGATCGGAACCACTCGTGTGCTTTGCCTCTAATACCTATTTCATGGAGTTTAGTTAGTAAGATGCTATGAGAAACCTTGTCGTATGCCTTAGTCATATCGAGTAGTATTCCCACTGCATAGTTCTTGTCTTTTATGTAACTGAGCACTTCTTGAATATATTTATTAACAGCGAGCGTTGTGGATCTATTTTTTCGAAAGCCATACTGGTTTTCATTAAATAGGTTATATTTATCTAAGAAGCTATATACGCGATTTGACATTGCCTTTTCGAAAACTTTGGATATAGCCGGAAGCAGCGCTATAGGTCTATATTGACCGATGTCGTTTGATTTTCCACCTTTTTTGAGTATCGGTTTTATTATTGAAAGAAAGAAAGAAAAAATTTATTTGCCAAGTACATAGTTTTTTACACGGTGTTTAGATAGTAATTTTTATTTTGTTCGATGTACTTAACCTGTCCACAGGTGTGCAAATATTATGAACATATCTAATAAGGAATTTAATTGTTAAATTTTTTTTTTTGCCATTGCCATCTTTAATGACTCAGGAAAACAATCCTCGTCAAAAGATTGATTCACTAGTTTTGTGAGTGGACATATTAATTCATTAACACACTCTTTAAGTAATGAGGGAGATACATCGTCGTGCCCGCAGCTGTGTTTGTTGGCAAGATTCTGTATGATACTGTGCACCTCACTCTCGGTGACGGGGCTGAGGTACATGAGGACACCGGCGGCGCACATCGACGACCCCGTCGCCGGTGCTCCAACTGTCGCAAAGTATTCATTAAAACTGTCAACTATGTCTTTTGGGGACTCTACGATATTATTATTTATCTTGAGCTTTATTTTCCGAGTAGCATTTTTTGAGTTTCTATTTGTTATGTCTTTAATTATTTTCCACATTGTTTTAGTTTTATTTTGTGAATGCTCCATTGTTCGAATATAATTTTTCCTTTTTGAAGTTTTAACGCACTTTTTCAATATTTTTTTCCAACTGTTTGTAGTGTTTTTTCAATATTTTGTTATTTGTTTGGTTTACAATAATTTTTAATAAGCGTTTATGTTTACATGATATTTTTAATCCTTTCGTTAGCCAAGTTTTTTTACGTTTTGTGTTGATTTTCAATTTTAATTTTGGTATATATTTGTCCAATAATTCTTTCATTTTATTTTCAAATCGTCCATAATTTTCGTTCATACTGCTATCTTTTAACAAAATTTCATCCCAAGCTATGTTACTCAATGCCGATTTAAATGATGTTATATTTGAGTTCGTAAAGTTCCTTTTGTTCAAAATTATGTGGTTTGTGACACCGTTTTTGACTATCTCGCTCTTAAACTCATAAATGAGTCCCTTATGGTCCGATATTCCTAAGTCCTCCACAGAAACAACTTGACTCCTGTTATTTGTAAATATTAGATCAATACATGTGGATGTTGTGTCGGTGTCTCTAGTAGATACATTTATTATTTGATGTAAGTCATATTCAAGAAGCAAATTTATCATATTCCGGTAGTGGATTGAATTTTTAAATTTATCTATATTAAAATCGCCACCTAAAATGACATGCTTTTTATGAAGTATTAATTTTATTTTATCTAGTAAATTTCTAACAAAATTGAAAAATATATCAATGTTACGATCTGCCCTGTAGATTAATACAATGATAGTGTTGTGTTGCGTCAGTTCGAGCGCGCAGCATTCTACGACGTGCTCCACGGAGAGGTCGCGCAGGTCCGCGCGCTCCACGAACGCGCAGGTGTCCGGCAGTAGGATGGCCATGCCACCTCCCCTGCGCGTGCGCCTGTTGTACTCAGCAGCGAACACGTATCCACGAATTTGTACTATATCCTTTTGTTCTTCTGTTACCCATGTCTCCGACATACAGACCGCGTGATAGCCACGCTCGTCCAGTAAACTTTCTATTAGATCTGTTTTATTTTTAAGACTTTGTACATTTTGGAATAACACTTTACATGTTCTTTCGAAAGGAATGGGCAGGGTTGTTTGAAGATGCAGTGTAGATCTTGTCTGTGTTATTTGTTTGTTTCCTGGTCTGTCCTTGATTTTGTGAGTAGTTTTGAGTAGTACTAGTTCTATACTGGCGATCCTCAGGCTCAGCCGCAGTGTATATTTATAGAGTTGAGTTTATATTAATCACATATAATCATTTTAAAGATATTTTGCGCTACCTTTTTCCCGCAACTTTGTCTGCGTGGACTTCAAATATTTTCACAAATGAACTATTCGTTTTTTCAGGACAAAAGAAGCATTTGTCTTTTTCAGATCTTTAATTATGGCTATACAAAAAATCCAGTCATTCATATTTTCGATATGAATAAACAAACTCTCTTGCGCATGTATAACATTAGTATGAATAAAGTCGCTAAGGCAACTTAGCTAGTTAGAAACTTTAATTACCACGTAGGTACAATAAAAGTTGCTAACACTTATTATTGGTTCAGCCAAATTGACATTAACAAATAATGTTATCATGAAATGCATCACAAAACCTTCTGTTGTATCATCAACATCCTAATATATATGTCCCCACTGCAGGGGCTCAGGTCTACCCTCCTACAGAGAGAGTATGGGCCAGGCCAGGCCAGGCGGGCCCAGTGCGGATTGGTAGACTTCACACACACCTTTGAATTTCTTCTCAGGAATGTGTAGGTTTCCTCACGATGTTTTTCTTTACCGTAAAGTCAATGGTAATGAATTTTTATCAATCGTACATACATTCCAAATAACAAGTGTAAAGCGTATAATAATATTTTAATTACTTTTATTTCCTATTTAAATTTTAATAGATTTATCCTGTAACATGTCTACATATATGTTAATTCCGAATATAATCTAACTGTGGGCTAAATTTTATCCAAATCTTTTTAAATTAGGAAGGAATTTAATAAATTGGAAGTAGGATGTTCGTATTTAAAAGAAAGGAAACCATTGTGATTAAAATACAGTTCATTCATTAAAATATGTACTAAGAAACGTTTGGTAACAACGCGACTAAATAAAAAATAGCCCGCACCAAACTTCTAGTCCACTATGAACACGAGGCGATTCACATCGCTAGGAATAAAGTGTCTGGATCAGCGGCGGGCCTAAAAGCAACTTCAGAGCCGACTAGAAGTTTAGCGCGAGCTGTACTTACATAAATAATGCATAATACTATTGATAATAATAAACTTACCCGTACCTTTGCTGCCGTGGTGTTGGTTCATAAACCTGTTCCATCCAGTTTATTGATTTACCATTTCCTTGCTTAGCTTTAATTTAACACAAATAAAGGCTTTCCGCTACTAACTCAAATTTCAAATTCGAGGGCTTTATTAATTAAACAATATGGCTATTACAATGTGAATTAAAACAATACGCGCGCGTATTGGTCTTGGGCTATTGTTGAATAAGGCTTCGATGTTAACAAACACAGATCAATTTACAAAGCTTTGTTTGAAATAAACTAGGTTAAAAGTCACGTTGTTGGCATTGCGGGTTGTTCGCAGCAACGTGACTGTGAGTAAGTGTTCTATTAGTTGTTTTGTTTACGAGTAAGTATAATCAATTACACCTAAAGAACCTGTACGACCTACCCGTTGGAAGCTACTGTGAATAGATATGAAAACCCTCGTTTTTTTGGGTTATCGATTGACCAAATGGTATTTGATGGGAAAATGGGAAATTACGTAGTATGTGAAATTATTAACAGAAGAATTTCCTTGAAGATAAGACTAGCGGGTGTAGTAAGAGATATGCAAGATCGTATGAGAGTGAGATATGACATATCTTAATGTAGAAGCGTATCACGTTTGAGTTTTAGACATCTCTCTTTAACAGACCTCACGTACCCCGTACCACGCCAAATAAATAGATCAATATATTTTAAGCCCAAAAAGCCGCCATGTACGAGATATTCAAGAAATGCTAATTAGAACGTTATAAGTAAAATATTTATCATGATTTTATTTTTCAACAAATAAATAAATATAGTAATAGTAACAGTACATCAATGCTTAAAACTTAAAGAAAAACCTTGCTAATTTTGAAGAAGAAAAAATCAATTGTTTGTTTGTTCATTGCAGAAAAAATGTGTTTAGATCTCCGCGCAGTGTGTTTTTCTTTTCATTTTCGTCCAATTTGAATTCAATTAGTACTTTGCAAATATTCGCAGTTGTAAACTAAACTAGATACCAAAACAGCCACCCGTTTCGCCTCAACTTCTGTTGAAGCAAACAAGTGCTCCGCCTTCTCGACAGAATTCGAGCGCAGGTGGAGTACAATTTAATTGTGCTGGGGCCAGCGCAACGTCCGAGGAAATGTAATAAGCGAGTCGCCTCCGACCAAATATTTGGCGAGTTGCTCTCACGCCCCGCCGTGCAGGGCGGAGCGATTAAGCACTCAGCCAACAGCGTTTTAAATCGCTCTATTGTTTCGTTTTTTGAGCGTTTTGTAAATGTTTTTGTTTGAGGTAAGCAACGTCAGTACATGATTTAGATTATTTTGTGGTGCTGTAAGTACATAAGTTTTCATTGACTCTGATCGAAGAGTCGGCAAGGTGAAGAGGCAGTGGGGTGGTGGCCACATTCTTAGAAAAGTTCGCAAGTGGCAATCAGGTACAGGGTAACTTGTAGCGTGCCGCCCCCTACTTGAAGGGCTAATGACATGCAGATTTTAGTGAGTGCTGCACTGTATGCAAGCAGTTAGAGACCAGTCATTGTGAAGTATGTGGGGTATGTTCAACAGAGTACCGCCTCCTTGGCTCAGCGAAGACGTGCGACACATGCGCAGGTGCCGAGTTCTATTACCTACCAGTTGGGACATTGTGAGACGCGGTTTGGTTAGATCTGAAAAGTATGATGATTCCGTGCTTTGGAAGGCACGTTAATTCGTTGTGAATTTTGAACTTTCATTCTTAAGTTTACAATATTTTTGACACTGGAAGAGACTAGCGTCTAACAGCTCGGTATAGATTTGTCGCTAGGTTCATGTTGATACTCCAACTCGAAGCAATGCCGTTATAATACTTTTCATGGTATTACGAGTATTTACAGCGATTAAAATAGGTCGTGCGACAGTGCTCCTCCTAAACACACACGCCTATTCATTACCGCGTGGTTGACCACACTTGCCGCATGTACGAGTAGGTACATAGATATCCCCGTGTTTATTTTGCAGTTCTCTCGCCACACCCGACACCGTTCGTTCCAAGCTCCTGATTCCATTACTAGAGCAATTCCACCAATCTCATGCAGTTGTGTTATTGCTAATGCTGTACACTAGGCTCGTAGTTATACTAGTATCTAATACTACTCTATTTTTTTATTTTTTTTCGAGGGGGAAATCTTCTGAAGATACCCGACTCCTTAGGAGAGAAGCCGGGTTATGTGAAATTTTTATCCACTAAAACCCCCTCGGTGGTCATCCTCCGCGCAAGTCGAAGAGCCCTGGGATCTCCTAGGAACACACCAGAACTCCTCTAGCGCTTACTACTCTACTACTCTTACTACCTTATGCTCGCGACCTCGTTATACTTCAGAAAGTATCCCATGGAAATCACTTGTTCAATCGAGATAAAGAGTAAGTTAATAGTAAGTTGTACAAAAAGTCTAGTCATTCTGGTTCTCCGCTACGACGTGAAGGAAGGACAAACAAACAAATGAACTAACTCATGTTTGTGACGTAAAATGCAAGTAATGGTAAACTTCATAGGGTATTAGCGCCAGTCTATTTAACACCACAATCTTACTGTGAATTTAAAAAAAATTGCGTTTCAAAACGCAGCTAAGCAAAAACAATATTTTATGAGAAGGGCTACAAAGTCGATCTGTGTGTCACCAAAATTGTATCGTGATCACCAATCCACCTGATGAACTTGGTGGTCATATCACTCCTCTTAGATAACACATTTGTCGCTTCCTGTCTATAATTATAATATACTACTCGTATTTAGATATTTTATAAACTGTCAGATCGTGTTTTTTCCCTTTCCATTTTAATTGTATAATAAAAGACCACCATTAAATGAACAATAGACAATAAATGATTTTTAATGGTTTCATCATGTTTTGTCTACATTCAGTCGTTAGAATATCGAACTGAAGCTAGATATGTATTTAATAACAGCTTTGCTTGAATCGCTCTGTAAATAGAATGTAAATATATGATACAGATGTCGTTAGTGTTTGTTAAATATCCATGTTAATGGTGATTACAGTAACAAATTAGACACAGCATCTAGACAAGGCCAGCTGAAATAACAACACAAATACGAGCCTGTCTAGAAAATAACCTAGAAACAAGCTTATAAATGGATGTCTAGAACAATGGATGAAAATATGCCCGCAAACAGAAGCCGAATTCCTTTGAGAGAGAATAATGATCCGATAGACCCGGTTTTGTGGTTAGAAGACATACTTAATAGGTCTGAACGGAGTTAGGAATTTAGTAAATGATGCTCTATTTTAGAAATTGCTTAGGTACACTCCAATTATTTTGATGCTTCATTTGGTACCTTACCTGAACATACCGTCTGATGTGTCTCTGGGTCAAAGAGAGTTCTGATCCACTTTGACAAACACTTGACATTGGAACGTTGCAACAAATCTTGAATTATGGTTTGACTAGATCATCAACGTATTCGCTACTCACTTCAAAGTCAGATACTATTTTTAGGTGATTTCCTAAAATTAGTTTTCGTCATTCACAATTTCTTCTTCACCAGCTAAGTACTCGTAATGGCCACTGCTGAACATTGGCCATTTCCTTGGAACATGATCTTACCTAATCTTGAGAACGTAATTTCTTCATCATCGGCAAAGCAATGGTAATTGCTGATCATTGGCTATTTATTAACAAATCTTGAAGTCTTCTTCTTCTGGAAGAACTCGAACTTCAAAGTATTCATTCATTATTTCATTATCATCATCTAAAAATGGTCAATGTCTTGGATCTTGATTATCAGCTAATGAGTCAGTTGTTAGTCATGCGCCAACCAATACCTCTTATCCACAACAAATGATTCTTTCTTATTCATGCTGAGCTGCATATGTCCACTGTTGGACAGTAGCCTTGATATAACAGATCCGTACCTCTAGTGTTAGTTTTTAACCGATACGATCACGTTTGCGTTACGTCAGATTTGTATGAAGCATTGAGCAGCGCCTCTAGATGCACGTTTACGAAACTTCGGCTCTTTAAACGCGATAGTATATCAGTTAAACTCACACTAGAGGCACCGGAATAGACGAAATCGTTATGTCATACATGGTCATACTTTCAGTGAGGGAATGAGCTATAACCACTACGCATAGCAGGCGGGCGCTGGTGATGGAATCAATAAGCGCAAAGTTTGCATACAACTAAGAGAGCGTTAATGCCTGAGTTTATATTGTTGACAAAATCCGTAGAAGCGTGAAGGTTTACGGGCGTTGTTTACACAAATACCCAGCAGCGAACGTTACGCATCACCGAATATCAATGAACCCTTTCACGAGCAAACATGCGACAATATGTAACAATCTGTGTAGGTGTTCAAGATATGGCGGTTGGATAAACGGTGTAATCCATACAGTTGATACTATGGTCTATGGTATATCAAAGCATTTTTTTCTATTTAAAAATCGCCACACATACAAAACTATTTGCAGGATTGTAGATACTACCGTATAATCTGGGATTTGAAACATGTGATTATGTTGGTGGTAGGGCATTTTCTATGTTTGCCTGGCTAGTTACCACCATGTTACCTAAGCCTGCCGCCAAACAGCAGTGTTAAGAGAATTGTCTGTTTAGAGCACGTGGCGTTCAAGTTTGCATTGTTTTGTAGCTGTCCCGATCAGATCCCTATCCTACCCGAGCGCGTACGGTGAGACAGCATACACTACGTGAAGTTATCCATCCGTTATTTGGATGTTTCGTAGTCCCGTGATCATTTGAAGGATACAGTATATTATGTAGCCATTTTTTTCAATACATTCAGTAGATTAATAAAATTTCAGATGTCGGTGGTTTTTCCAAATTGTTCTAAATTGATTCTCTTGTAAAACAGGTTCAAAGTTGGGGCTTTTTATTACCAAAAAATACAATACTTTGATGCCCTGTAACTCTGAAAGTTTATACTTTAACGAAAATCTGACTCGCCACCCACACAGATATTTAGTTCTAAATTGTGTCTTGAAAATTTCATTGACTTTCATAGCTTATTACTAAAAATATGACGGTACTACGTTTGTATGGGCGCTTTGACAACAGCAAATCATCTTAATAGCGCCTACGCCCACGTGCATTTGGTGTTCTCACCTTTATTAAAAGCTGATACTGCATGCACCCAAAAAAATTATACAATAAAATTGAAAAGATTAAGGAATATATATATATATATATATGAGTGATAGAAATTTATAAAATAAAATAGACTTTATTATTATTAGGCGTTATGATACAATTTGTCGAAAATACTCTATAACCTAAGGCGTAAATCAAAGCTGATGTCCAAATTTCATATTTCTGGCTTTATCAGCTTTGCGTTGATTTTTAGGCGTTTATGATTGGCGAGTGGCTTATGTGTCCTGAAAGGAGAATAACAGTTGATCTCTAGAAAACAAATTTAACCGATTGAAATACTTCTTTCAATTCTGATCAGTTAACCGGTAACCAATAAAAATATAAAAATATATATTTAACTTATTAAGGCGACCCTACTCCATCAAGGGAAAGTTTCATACTAAATTTCTGTTGCCATAATCTTTTAAAATATAAAGCTGGTTTTGTATAGTAACTATCTAAAAATAGGACATCAGATTGTGATGTCGCGAAATGAGTATCATTAACATACAACTTCACAGTGAACCACAATTTTCATTTTAAATACTTTTTCGATTATTGTACAAAGCGCCATCTACGAACCATTAGTTGCGTAGCTGCTATTGTAGCTAACTGTAAAGTTGTAAATTAATGACATTGGATTTATCTATTTTAGGTAATTACTTATCAAAGCTATTTTTATTCTATTTTAAAAGATTATGGCAACAGAAATTTAGTATGTAAGCATTAGGAGAGGGATAAAGTTGACCAAGGAGTATGAGTGGAGAGAGCGTGAACGCGGTTCTGTACAACAAGACTCGACGATTTGAGGTGGGAGGTGAGGTAAGCTGCGACATAGAAAATGTATCAGTATCAATATCAGAAAAGAACAACATGAATGTCGTAGAAAATGAAAATTAGAACAATTTGTTTAATTAAATTTTATGCGTGTGAAATATTATCCCATCTTCTGTGTAGTCGTAGTAGTAGTCGTACTCGCCTATTTTATTTCGCTTTTCATATTAACGTATAATTTGACTTTTAGGATAAAGTTCAAGCGTAACATCAAAAGTGAATAGGATTGGCGTCTGTGTGTGACAGTATCAACCATAATAATATATTTGAAGCAAAAATATCTAAATACCAGCAGATCTCTTTTCGCATGATCAATAAACAATTAACGAGAATAATATAATTGAAGCAGCGACCAAATTAATACAGGCATATAAAACCCCCTTTTATCTCTCTCGAACGTCACCGGTTTTCCGTGACATATGAAACAACAAAACGAAATTGATTTTCGTCCCTGACAAAAGTCTTTGATATGGGACAAATAAGATTACGAGCCACGTGTATCCTGATACATAACACGTGTCTGGAGCCTGCTTTTGACAGAAATTTGTTGAAACATATGATTGTAGTATGGCTATTTGACCTATAAAAATCTGACCCTTGTAGGGAATTCTGATTACAGGCATATAGTACATTCGTGACGTATGTCCAGGTAGGGTGGAAAAATCTCACTTGCATAATCCTCCAACAAAATAAAGGGTTTCTTTTGTATAGATACTAAACATAAACCTATTTAATGGGGAAGATGCATGGAAGAATATTTTTGTCTAAATCGATAGTCCATGTAAAAAGGTAAATACCTCAACCATTTTTTTCCCGATACCACTAATACTTTTTTTACTACAACCCGTCGAAAAGTAATTCTAGTCGCGCGGTGCTAAAACGCTCCATATAAATCTGGTGACATTTGTGACGTCACACGTGTTTTAGAGCGTTAAAATGTATGGAGCTTGTTTGATATTTTGAGTTATCTCGTAAAATGTCTCGTTTATGTGTTATATACCCCTATAATACAGTTTTCAAAATGCAATGAGAAAACTAAATCTAATAAGCATTTTACTATTCGAGAAACTAAATTTTTGAGACATTTAGTCCTTGCGAAATCCAAATAAAAAAGCAAAATTTTTACGTGTGTTTATTTTGGTGGGATTTATTTTAATGTCCGTTAAGCTATAAAATACAATTCAACCCAATCTAATTTGGTTGCATCTTCCCTATTGTACGAGTTTGGTACGAGTACATTGTTCACCAAGGGACGAAAGTCACCAGTTACCAACCTGTGTGAAGTTGAGTTTACTCAATTCCCTCGAGGTGGGAATCGCACTCACACTCGAACTGAGAAAAATCAAGATTATGTTATTTTACGCTCTAGTTTATATTTTTATACAAGATAATGTATTTGAAATTATTCGTCCTCATGGAATTCTACGAAAGGCAAATGTTTGAGGAAATTTCTCGATCTTCGTCATGAAACTTGGAACTCAAGTGACGTGTTGTATCCAGCGCCATACATTTTACATTAGATAACGATACAAACCCCCGAGACCAGCTTATATTTTTCGTTACATTGTTTTTTATGTAGACGATTATAAGAAAATGACAAATCTTTGAACCAGCTTTTCTCGGAAATTATCTACGTCATAAAATCGCGAATGAGGAACAACATAGACGAACTGAAGTCATTAAGCTGAAAGGTTAGTGTGGCCACTTTGCTCAAAGAATAGAACTACCAATGGGGAGTAAGTCTCGAAGAGAACCGCTAGATGCAAAAACCTTATGTAAGTGTCTTGGGACCAGTCATTGTGGGGCAGGCTTATGTTCAGCAGTGGACGTTTTCCGGCAAATTTATTGTGTAATAATAAGTAATTCAAAAAGAAGAAAAAATACGTAAACCACCAGATATAGGCCATTATTTGCACAGTTTGCGATAGGTTTTCATCTAACCTGATTCTAATGGATGGTATAGATTGAAGGGTGTCTCTGTCTACCTAGAAGCCTCAATTTAATCAATAAATAAACATAATGTGTCCCCTCCGACCAAACCGTGAACTACAAGTAGATCGTACCATCTGGGAACTGAGTCCACGACTTCCAGAGCATCAATGTGAAGATGGGACACATTGTACCCTTTTACGAAGAATATATGGCTAGGATTCTTATTCGAAATCTAGTTCTCATTTTCCATGAAAACCCCTACTCTTTTAAAGTCAAAGCAAAGGACCTGAAAGCACTCAGTTGTAATTAAAAACGGGGCTTTGCATAAAGTATGGCAATTGCTCAATGTCCATAGCGACCGGTCGACTTTAAAAGTGATTTTTAAATGTGAAAATATTTTCTCCACATCTGAAACTAAGAAGAGCACTTTATTTCAAGAAGCAATTTAAGAACATACTGTGCTTCAGTTTGAAACTGGTTGATGTTTGATAAAAGTATGTTATGTTAGTATAACATTTCTTGATAAACTGAAATCAAGCAAGCTTATTGATTTTGCAGTTATCATTAGTACAGTTCATAATTATCGCGGGTTTCTGTTACTTATTGCATATTAGCAAGAAAAAATCCCAATTTGTTTTGACACAGAATATTTAGGATTTACGTTACAAAATACTTAAAATTCGATGCAGAAAAGTTTCATGCTGTAAAATGTGATAATTTAGAGAATAAAACCAGACAACTTATAGTAATAACAATAATTTAGACTAAGTGAAACTATACAAAATAGCTTATTTTCATTTGAGTAACTACTATAACTCCATTAAACATTTTGCAACTGGGGAAGCCTGGGTAATTAAATCTTCAACGAATCAAAACAAACTAAAGCGTCCGCCTGGCTTTGTTAATATAATTAAGAGCACTTATGTAATCTAGAGGTAGAATATTCACTTTGAATATTTGGTTAATTTAGTTTACCTGTCTTCTGTGTAGATTAACATTGCAGATCACGGGTACATCCTAATAATTTGTATCACAAACACGGCACAAACAAGATATCCGGGAAGCAATCTTAAAGCGTCTCGTTCCAATTTCCACTCGAGACCTATTTCGAGTCTTATCTATTATCCGGGACCCCGTGCCGCTGCTCTCTAACTAGCGATGCCAGCTAGTAGATACCAACCACTACTCCGAGAAAATATTTTCTTGAGTATTTTTGGTTGCGTACCGTGTTCCTTGTCTTCCATGTCTATTCGTGAATGTCATTGGTGATGAAGCCGATTTGCGGCCTTTGATTTACTGCAATAATAAACCCACATGATAATACTCGTATTAGTGATATTGACTAACTTTTCAGCCCTTTCTTAGTTGTGATCTGTTAGGGAAGATTACTTCGACCGATAAACCAAAAGAAAAGGAAAAACATCGTGAGTTTGTGATTTGTTAAAAATCAACACGTAAACAAAATGACTCGCAATTTATGGGCCGTTTCGGTGCAATTGACTTGTTGTGGGTACAACTAAATTGAGTTGCATATAACTTTGCAGTTGGGATGACGACTTTATGAAGATCTGCAGGGCCAGTTTAATATTGATCTGGCCGTGCGTCACTGACCCCCGTTTTATTCCCCTTATTAGAATACTTACACACAGAAATTTGCTGAAATAATCAAAAATATATTGACAAACAAAGTGTTAGGCAGTCAGCTGTTATATATAAGATTATTTCTATGGTTCGAAATCCTCAGTACGCGAGTCCGATTTGAAGTTGGCCGCCCGGCCGGGGCGTTGAAAAAGTTGCATACATTGGGTACTTCAGAAATATTCCGTTTATCTTCTGTTTTAAAGTAAAAACATATTAAATACGCCTATATACTCTGTACCCACGGGCCTCTAAATGCCTAAACAGGCTAACTTCCGTTACTAAGAACTCAACTTATTTCACGTTTCATTTCGCATCGTAAGTTTGCGAATAGTCTACACAGACGGAGTGCTCTGCTACGAAACAAATCAGTGACTACTAGTCTTGATAGTCGGGAGCAAGTTTTTCATTAATATTCTATTCATATTCAAATCTGATTCGACAGGCGTTATCGCGACGCTCGAGGATTCAGATCACGCGCGTCGCGGCTCCACTCTGTGACTATAAAAACTTGAAAGATGTGCTATTCCATTGTGAAGATGAAAAGGAAAGGAATGGAATGGTAGGAATGTAAGCCCATTTTGCCGCCTGCAGGCCATTTATAGTGGCGTTTGTTTGAAGAAATGGAATTAGGAGCATTCAATTTAATCAGTGTCAAATGATGCAGAAAAAATTAAACAATCATATTTTGAAACGAATTTAAAGAGTTGTGAATTGAATTTTGAATCGCAGATGGTTTGGCATTGTATTGTATGCAGAAGTGTCGTTTAGGTCATTATCGTTTTTTGAAAATTACAGGGTGTGCGTTTCAACTTCGTAAACCTGAGTACAAAAATACGTTTAGGTCATTACTTTATTGAAAATCACAGGTTGTGCGTGCTATTATGGAACACTCGAGTACAAAAATTATGTTTAGGTCATTACTTTATTGAAAATCACAGGTGCATACGTCCCATTATGGTAAACTCGAGTACAAAAATTATGTTTAGGTCATTACTTTATTGAAAATCACAGGTGCATACGTCCCATCATGGTAAACTCGAGTACAAAAATTATGTTTAGGTCATTACTTTATTGAAAATCACAGGTGCATACGTCCCATCATGGTAAACTCGAGTACAAAAATTATGTTTAGGTCATTACTTTATTGAAAATCACAGGTGCATACCTCCCATCATGGTAAACTCGAGTACAAAAATTATGTTTAGGTCATTACTTTATTGAAAATCACAGGCTGTGCGTGCCATCATGGTACACTCGTATACAAAAGTACATTTAGGTCATTGCTTTTTTTGAAAACCACAGATTTTGCGTGCCAGCATCGTGCACTGAAGTATAAAAATGCGTGTAGGTCATTACTTTTTTGAAAATCACAGGTAGTGCGTGCACACTCGAGTACAAAAATGAACTTTTGTACAATGTCATTGTCACCTTTGACATACCGCATAGGAGCAAGACAGAGTGAGTGTTACGTGGTATAAAAGATAGTTTTGTACTCGCACACATGGAAATTGTGTTAGGTGGATATTTAATCTTATTGATACTAGATTTTTGGGATGAAGTACTGGATCCACTATTATTAGTTTATTTTTAAATTCAAATGAATCAATGAATATATTTTGATAGGCTTATGCTTCTCGCAGAAGTCATCAAAAGAAGCTAATCAAAACCTCGGCATAAGTTCGAATAGTGTTTGCCTTATGAAATGATCACCAGCTTGATAGGCATATTTGTGATAGAAGTAAGTAAATATGCTTTTAACTGTCTCTGATACTTTCACTAAGTCGCCCTTAAATGGGATGGCATGACAACTAGGAAACCTGAAGCACAAAAGCTAAATGGTATTCACTATTTCAAGTCCATTAGAAATTTCTATCTGCTTTTGTTTTTAGTCTGTGTCAGCACTCTCTTTGCAAACCCATAGCACGATCTCTAGAGACACCGAAACTCGTGATTGCCTGTATTATGAACGTTAAACAAGGTGATATGGTTTAATATTATTTGTTTATGACATGTAAAATTATGTTATTTAATAGTTGCATGGCCAAATGTCCCTTTCATACATTGTCTATATCATATATTTAACAAGTTACTCATGCAAATTGTCGGATTCTAATACCAGGATAGAATCACTATTGAACAAATAAAATGCGTGAGTGTCGTGGAACACTGTTGGAACGAAATACGAAGTTGTCTAGGTACGTTTGATGTAGTTTGAAGTTAGCTTTTAGAATATAAGATTTTGGTAAACAACTATTTGCATGCTGTTTGATATAGTTAAATAGGTTGAGCAACATATAGAAATATTATTTAAGACCGACATGTACCCTATTTATTGGCAATAAAAATTTCATTGATTAATTGAACCAATAAGCGCGCACCTATGACTGAGCACAGGCAAAAGCATATGCGCTATGGATAAGCAACTGTCTATATTGAAGAAAGGCTCGTGACGGAAAACTCTAAAAAAAATTCGCTTAGCCCCCCATCCGCCAAGTCCGTACCGAGCGATAAAGAACTTCGTTCCAAAAAATGAACTACCGAGAAATGAACTACAGTTTTCCGGGCACACAGACACCTAAATTAAGTAATTAAAATGTAATCAAAACTGCAATAACATCACATGATTGCGTCGGCTATTTTGCCAACCCTTCCCAGTACCGAAATTTAATTCAAAAATTAATTGAACATCAGTCACCCTTTCGTTCGCTACAGCCAAAAAGTTGGTTGGAGACCGCAAAAGATAATTTTACCAATAAAAACATTTCCCATGGCTGGTATCGGTCGGCATTCGAATGATATAAAACATTTATGATTCATGTTTATTCACGCGTCTCGCCGCGCTTTTTGGTCGTAAACCCAACCTATGTTAGCATATTCATAATCACTGTATGTATAGTGCGGCAGTTTACAGAATTCTGTAGATAAAGTTTTATTGTTTTACAAGCTTTGCCCTGGAACTTCATATGCGTGAATACTACATTCACTTCATTAGGCTAGACCCTCAACCTTACCAGTCACTTTTTTAATACATGAAGGATTTGCAGTTGGCCATCTCACCTGATGATAAGCGACAGGTGAAACGAGGAAAAGATAATGAACTTTCAATTTTGACATTTTGTTCTTCTTTATTAAGATGCTTTGTAGTGGTGCCAAAGTCTGGATATTGACTTATAAAGCCTTGCCTTAAGGAACAAAAGAATATCGCCATACGAATAATAATAATTCATCAATCGTCATTCAACGTTTCGTTTTGAACTTTCTAAATAGCTGTGTTTTTACTCTATGCATGGTAGAAAGAGTAATTGACTAAAGTAACTCGTGACCAAATATTGTTCAATCCGGAGCTTTGATGTCTTTGAAACTGAACATTTTCGGATTGCAGGCAATCTAAGGGTCAATCTAAGGTAACAGCAAATACCCGTTTGTACTTGTAAAAGTCCTCACTATAACTTGCGGCAAACCTACGTCATATCGACTTCATCTAAACGAAGGATATACTTTTAAAAAAATGTAGTAACCTTCCCTTGAAATTATAATTAAAACGGTTTGTAGTCGAGCTAACTAACTATAATATGAAATAGGTAAGGTATCATGTTCTTCTGAGCTAATTTAGTGTTACCAAAATTTCCAAATTGATTTTTATCAAAGAGAAGATTAATTTTCATTCGTTCCACGAAAAATTCTGCGCTTTTTATCTTTGAAATAAAAATGTATGCAAAAATTTATTTTAAATCTACAGCATTTTAAGAGTAAAATTTAAATATTAAAAATAAAATTTCATAGCTCGGTGCTGCGACTCAAGTGCAGCATCTGAATACATTACGGATGAGTTGGCTTTTTTGCTCATTTTGTAAATAAATTTGTTCGTAATAATAAAATGTAATAATGCCTAGAAAAATATTTTGTACGTAGATAGTATCAAGCGGCATATATACATGGTGTCTGTGTACGCTGCTTCATGTCCTCACAAATCTTTCCCTTCGTCATCATCATGTGATACATAAATTCACTGTTGGATATCACTGCTGGATCTTCGAATTTCAAAGATTGTCAAGTCGTTGGTTTGAATTTACAACATTTGAACTATGACTGGCAGGCGGATTGGTGTTCAAAAAGTACCTACATCATGACGGTGAAAAGTCGGGTGGCACAGTAACATCTTTTTAGCTTCATGACGTACATAGTATTAAATCTTGTACGATGTTAAGGAACCCTTATTGCGCGAGTGCATCTCGAAATTGGACAGCTTTTTAAATGAAGAACGGGGTAGCACTTGGACTTCATCTCAGCTGTGTGATGATAATGATCGAAATCATGCTCTGAAAGCTCAAGTGTGCTGTTACGGTGGAAGCCTAGCTAAGAGGATATAGAATAAATCCTATACAACCAACCAAACCAAGTGTTAGAAATACTCCGAACTCGCAGCGAATCCGAATCCGAATCTATCTGTTTAGCCAATAGGCGACGGAAGTGGTTTAAAAGCCTGTAAATGTAATGTTGCTTCCCTATTTTACCCGACTTATGCGACGCAGTGGACAATTATTTTTAAAATCTGGGCGACCGAGCTTTGCTCGGATTTTTTGTACAAAAGCATAATTTTCTTTTTAATTTGGCTTAAAACACTTAAAATAGTTAAAAAATAAAATAAAAACTTTCTACACGACCGGGATTTGAACCTGGTAATTGACAATTTTGCGTCGTGGCCGCTTGACCACGATGCTTATGCACGATCGTGTGCAATTTGCGTCGAATAATGCGAAAGAAAACCGCTTGAAACCTCGAAAACATATATATATATATATATATATAAGAGTTGATCATTTAAATGTATTACATTCGTATTTTAAGACCGTTGAGGAATGAAATTCGTGGGATATGTTCTAGAGGTATTGTCGTAACTAGACTGGTCAGTAACTGACTTCACCGTTATAATTCTAACTTGGAGGAATGTTTTGGCATAGAGCTTCGATTTCAAAAGATAAACAAAGCCTGAGGCAGAGGGTGCGCCTTCAGAATCACAATGCGCCATGCAACTGCACTGACCTGTATCAAACACGAGCTCTTGTGTAAATATTGTTTTATTCCGAGAGCGTATAACTTGGTGTTTTGCAAGTTCTGTTGAGCTACCTTGGCGGCGTGTGTTACGAACATCTGTTATAATAATTACGGTACGAAGAGGAATGTTATTAGTTAGAACAGATCTGAATGATATAGGTCCCCTAGAAGTAGTCTATTCTATCTGGGCTTGAATAGACCCAAGTTATGGCACTTGAGAAATTTAAAATATCACAGCGAATTTCACTTCTTATCACATCATATATACGTCCCCACTGCAGGGTCTCAGGCTACTCTCCAACAGAGAGTGTATGGGCCATAGTCCACCACGCGGGCCCAGATTTGCGGACCTCACATGACTGTTTAAGACATGCATGTTTCCTCACGATGTTTTCCTTCACCGTTAAGCAATCGAATAATGTACTTAAATGGAAAAACAACTCATAGGTACACGGCTGGATTCGCACCCGGAACCCTCAGATTGGGAGTTCGAGCTCGAGAGATCAGTACGTATTAATCATACGTAGGAGCAAAAGGCTTTGTGCGCTGTAGAACACACACTACTACTACAACTATTGATTATAATCGCATCCGCAATGTAATCGCTATATTACTGTAACTATACTCTTAACTTGGTACTTACGTAGCTACTTTCTACTGGCTTTTACCATCATGTGATAGTCTTCTTGACTAAAAGGGGTGCTGCTGAAACAACAGTGCCATAAAATTAACTGCTGTATTCTCGTAATGAAAGACAATAAATCCAGATTAAAAGTGACTTGTGGCTTTTGGCGTGCATGGTTTTGCCATACAACCGTTTTTTATTATTCTTGTGATGGAGGCTTATGATTTATCTATTTATTTCGTCTCATTTGCAAACACACAAAAATTTTTCAACATGAAATTAATTATGTAACTTGGAAACTTGTTACTAGGGATAGTTTTAAGTTTTCTTGTTTTGCTTGTAATTTAAATTTTTTGTTATTAGCCTGCAAATTTTCTTACAAAAGGTTTTTGAAGCCTTTACTCATAAAGTTAATTTTGTTTAGATCAAGTATCAAAAGAAGTAGTCATCCAAAAGCAGTTTCGTCAAAACTTCCTCCCGTCTGAATACCCCTATCTAAGTAACGTTTGTGTATTAGTATGCATGTATTGTGTAGTCAACAGTCTTTATCAATACGCCCTTTGGCGGATATCAGTTAGCGGTAAAAGAAACATTTACAAATAAAAATGCCATATTTACCCATAACAACATCCGGACAAGGTTCCTTTAGTTTTAGAGTGTAGTCTGAACCGACTTTTCGATCCGATCACTTTGGCTCTTAAAGCTCTACCGATCCGTGATCAAAAGTACACTGCCTGCGTACACCGTCTCTGCCAGCCATAGTAGCGTACCATGAGCTATATTCAGCATTAGCTGTTTTACACCACCCACCCGTGTTATACCACCCAACGCCACCCCAAATTTTCAGATATGTAACAGAATCGATTTATGTATTCATATTATCTTACTGCGATCACCAATACCGTTCTATTAAATCCACCCGCGAGAAAAGCTTGTTAACATTCCTAGCTTTAATACGAAACCTGTGTCAAAATATCAAACGAAGCTATTCGAACTACGGACGAACAAATTCCCACTACCAAAAATCCAGTCAAGCGAAACGTCAGCCGTTAAAATAGTGTGTATGAATAAATTGGAGAACCCTCTCTGCTCACCTGATTGTGGAATACAAATCGAACCCGAGGGAACCTGGCGCTTGAATAAAGTGCGGGTGGAACCTATTATTTTGCAGAAACCTTCGACGACAAGTGGAGTCGCCTTGGCGAATGGAGTGAATATCATTTTAAGTGTACGAGTAAGAACAATTTTTAACAGATTTCAGAAAAGGAGGAGGTATTCAATGCGACTTTGTGTGTATTTTATTTCCCACAATTTTAAGAAATACAAATACAAAATATAAATACAAAAATGTTTATTTTGCTGATAATTACAAACACATACAATTTACATTATCTCCCGCACTAGGAGACCTGTGTTGCGGGAAGACAATTTTGGAGAACAAGTAACATATTTTACATGTGTAAAATTTTATAAACTAACTGACTGAATACATTGCAAATAAATGGTACGGAATTTATGACATATTAGTGTGTATGAAAGTGTGTGTGTAAATAATATAATCATGTCTCAAGAGTGATCCTTTCGATTTATTCAACTACCAAGGGAATAAAATAAGAATAGAGCTATTTAGATAGAACTTGTGAAGCATACAGTCTTTTCGAGATTTAGAATTTATTTATTTATTTAACAAGGTCACCTACAGGATATATATTAACATAAGTATTAAGGCACTTACAAATTTAGTTTAGCTTAATGCTATCCTACTTACAGGCAACAACGTCATGCTAATAAGAACGTTATGACATGAAAAGAACGATAGTAACAAAATAATAATAATAATTCTATTTTATTATTATTTTGTTATAAGAATAACACGTAAGAAGGAATTTCCATGCCAGCAAAGCTTCAAGGCACCTACTAGTATAATATATATCTTTAAGAACTACTACCAAAGTATTATTTATACATTGGTGCACTGACATATTACAATAAATTCTCGAATATTTTTTTCCTCAATATATCTGCTCCCAATATAATAGTAAAAGTTGATTACAGACCGAAATCTAGTCCTGTATGGACTTAAATTTGTCCAAAGATACATACATAAAAATACATTTACAACAAAAAATATAATTAGGCTGCAATACTAAGCCAACTCCTATACATAACTGACGTAATAAGGCTGCTGTTCAGTTCCCGAATTATTGAGTTAAGATCCATTAACTGCCTAAAGGTGTTGTTATATTTAACACGAATGACGTCGTGAGATCTCTTCGTAAATCTGATCCATTTGGCACGTGTAGAAAGTTTGACAATAGAACCTGAACAAGTGAACATAATGATCTTTACCTTATCGTCAGATTAGCAGAAACCTTCATGTCAGAGGTAAGGATATGGCTAAGGTATCTCTACCTCCTTGCAAATTCATACGACCTTACTTCCTACTTTTATAAATTATATCAAATGTAGAATTCCAATCAAAATACTACTACTACCATAAAGTAATTTATAAGTGTCATGGAAGATCGTTATAAAACACTAAATCGAACGATTTATGACAGTTAGTAATAAGGCCATCACAATTTTCTTGGCACGCGCAGGTTCGCATTTGAATTCGGTAGGTGCGCTCCGACTTGTGACTATTTCAGGAATAAGGGTCGCCATGTAGCTACGTGTGTAATTAAGCTTATTCAAGCGTGTTGACTGCCATTCAAAGAATTATATACTCGCGCATATGGGTGTTTACTTGTGCTGAGAATATGAAATGATATGTTTGAAACATCATACTAATGAAATATGTATACGTAGCTACGCATCACAAACTCCATCAATTGTCAACTGTTGAACAGAAACACATACATATTAAAATTATTATTAATAATAATCAAAATCCATTCCATCCAATCCTTAAGAGTTTATTACTATTTTTAGTAATCATACTGAACATACAATTATTTTTGTCAAATTAATTTAGCATTCACTGTTGTTCTCCGTTAGGGATGTAAAATAATATATGACCTGCCTAGTGTCACATTTCCCATTGCCACTTCAATTACTCCAACATTATCAATCTACTATAGCGTGCCTCGAAGCGATAATATCCAAGCCGACAATTTTAGAAATGGCACCGCAAGTGAGCGAATAACAAAACGACAAAATCGCAGCGACACGGAGCAGGAATGCTCACAGAACCTCACTGCAACAATGGCTATAAATCTCCGTTGGCAAGCAGAGCGGTACTTATCTGAAACAGCACAATATTCAGCGGGGCATTAGTTGCAGCAAGTTGCTAGTTCACCGATCTCATTATGCAGTATTGTTAGCTGCAGACAGTCCCGACCTCCAACTTTCAACGTTACGTCTACAGTTCACGCCACAATTACTTACCTATCCAGTAGTATCCAGCTACCCGCTTTGTTCGACTGCTATATTCTTCTTTTCAATTTTCCAGGTTTTTTACAGTGCAGCTCATTTTCATAGTTCCGTACCTGAAACGTGCCTAACGTCCGTCTGTCACAGGGCTGTGCCTTGTGAACCATAATTCATTAATTTATTATATGAGAAAACAAATGCCAATAAAAAGAAAAATATTTGAACTAATTGTTTCAAATGAACGTATCGTCTCTACACTTAAAGATTTTACACTTGTTTTAATAGTTCCTTATAAATACAGTAGAAGTAGGCAAGTAAAGAAAGTAAGGTTATAGTTTAGTTCTTAATAATAACAATATAAAATCATATTTTATTCATCCCAAATGCTTCTTTGATAGAAGCCAAATTTCCACGAGTCGCTATAACAACAAACACTAAAAATTTAAAGGGTTCCACATAAAAGAAACATGTTTTTCGCGTTGTCAGCTTGATCTTTTGTTAAAAATAGGACGGTGATACGGAACTCTGTGTGCGAACCCGGATCACAATTAGGCGTATTATATACATATACATACAACTCTCCAGGCGCACATAATTTAAAAAAATGAAGATTTACGCGCTGTAGATTTTTTAAAATACATTGTAATTAATTTTTGTAATAAACAATATAAATTTAAAAATATTTTTCACATTTAGGTTTGCAATGCTACGTGCATGCTGTTCGCATTTACAATGTTTACAAAAAATCGTGACTACTTTGAAAATCATATACGAGAAAATACTCCTAAAGTTTTAAAATATAAAAACAATAGCATGCAAAAATTGCCCTAAGAGCTATAGGGTCGTCAAATGTTGCATCATTCTGGCATAACATGTATACGTGTAAAACTGACATTTGAAATTTTTTATTTTACGTTACTTCTGAAACCGATTCAGATCAATACATTTCCCTCTTTAAAATGCATATTTCATCTGAGCACTCAGCTACGACACCATCAATCAATAGGTTCGAGAAAAGCGAAATAAATTGAAGAATTTCCTCCACCGATATGTTGGTCCTACTTGTAAAGAGGCGAGAGGGCGTCGACACGTCAGTGAAAACGCAAAAACAGCGAGTGAATTGTGCTTACATAAAAGAATCCACCCGTAGCAATCCGCTGGATACGGGAAGAAAGCGGTTGATTGATGAAAACGCTGCTTAGGGACTTTACACACAGAGAAGAAAAATAACACCCGTTATCGCGTCACGGAGAACGACACATTCACTTGTATTCAGACCTTTTTCTCGTGGCCAGAAGTTTTTTTATGCGGTTGGACAGTGGGCAATAAAACCTCCAAAAGTAGGACTAATTTACAATCGATGTACCGAACAAAGGACGGATGCAAAAAGCTCGGTCTGTTGTAGGTGTAGTGTATGCGGTAGAGCATACACACGCTGTCTCGTGTGTCTATGGGTTGGTATGCTAAAGTTCACTGTCAGAGTGTCAATGAAAGACAGTTCACGGGAGCCGTGAGCATTGTCAATGAAGTTATGTGACAGACACCGTCGTACGGACCAACTCCTACAGTAGGTATATTCTTAATATAACTATGCCAGTAGTTCTTAACCGGTGGTGCGTGGACCGCTGGTGGTTCCTGTAAGCAACACAAGTGGTCCGCGAAGGAACCAAGATTCAGAAGTTAGTGAAGAGTAATCACAAAAATCGCATTAACGTTACCGCTCCCCTAATGCTTCCATACTAAATTTCTGTTGCCATGTTGCCAAAGTTACCAAACCAACCTGGTCTTCTTAAGAAAGCTATTCAAAATATTATACCACTTATGAATCTATACATGGTAATACATGAAGGTGATCGGCTTAGTCATTTGATCTTTAATTACAAATAATATCATCATCATCAGCCGGGAAACGTCCACTGCTGGACATAGGCCTCCCTCATGGTACGCCACATCGACCGGTCCCGAGCCACCTGCATTCAGTGACTCCCTGCGACTCTAACCAAGTCGTCGGTCCATCTAGTAGGGGGACGGCCTGGTAGACGTTTCCCGGTACGTGGTCGCCACTCGAGAACCTTTACTCCCCACCGGTTATCGGTTCTTCGATGTGGCCTGCCCATTGCCATTTCAGCTCACTGACTCGTCGAGCTATGTCGGTGACCTACGTACGTCTACGGGTTTCCTCATTGCGGACCTTATCGCGTAGAGAAATTCCGAGCATAGCTACAAATATATATACAAATAGTATAATGAGTAAATAATATCACAAAAACCATTAAGCCTGTAAACCTGCACAGCATACCTAATTCAATGTACTTTACCGAAGTCTATTTCTTCCGTTTATCTCTGTCGGTAAGGTATTAGATGTTTATGCCTGGGAGGCATTATTCACGAAATGATGGAGGTACGATTCAAGGTTTTCGTCTAATCCAAATATTTATTTATCGTCACGACATCAAACGATTCTTGACATTCAAATAGCTTTCATGTTGAAAGTGAATAAACATCCATCTAATTATTTTACATGTATTGAGTAAGTAACGATACAAACCGATGTTTAATTTATTCTTGGTTTGACAGCCGCTTCATGAGGTTGTTTTGTTCAGTCGACTGTAAGTACGTTTCAAAGAAAAGATCTGAATAAACGCACGAAAACCCATTCATGAGTTGGTCTGGTGTAAAGTTGAGTATTTAACCTTCTCTGATTTTGTTATTCTTTATGAAGTTCTATGTTTATTTACCCAGGCCCACACTGAATGTAAAATATAAGTTTATCAGAAAGGGACAACATGAAATTCATCAAGACATGCGTCTTAGAAATTAATCAGAATATTCTGTGTTAATTTTTTTTTCTATTGCTCTTTTTTGTTACCTGAAGTTGGAGCTCACAATCGACACCATTATTATTTTGCTTTTAACAATAACGGATAATTTGCATTCGAGGATTTTTTTCTTCACATATGTTCAAAAGCGCATACGATTGGCGACTGCGGGCTGCACGCGCCCTCCTCTGGATATTGTGCTTTGTGGCCACGACGCTCGCTATGTCCATCAAACTGAAAATATCCAAACCTCCCCTAATCCCATACCGATTACATTAAGCTAATTAGCTTCGTCTAAGTCCGTCTCAGTCGCAGTAGATCCTATCTACCCGTCCGGCCCTTGTCCAGTCCAATTCCATTACACTAACATACCAAGAACAATGGGGGATGGTGAAGAGAAAACACGCCTGCGGTATCAGAGTTAATTGTTTTTGGGCAATTGTCCTGTGAGACTACGCAGGGAATGTACATTTGTCAAAGTCTACTGTGGCTAGATAAGACGGCTCTCTAGATGCTAGCTGTTCTATAGAAATGTACTTAACAAAGTACGAAAAAATGCGAAGTGCGAGTCGGAGTAGCACACCGAGGTTTCCGTACAGATAATGAATAATTAACACAATAAAATTTTTAAAAAAATTGGTCAATGCTAAAATGCTAGTTCGATTGAAAAACAAACATAACTTTGCAGACTGCAACATGCTGATGATCAGAAAATGATATCCCATGCATCCGTCCATTTAAAAATTATTTATGATTTACAGTTAACTATGCATATTCTGTACGGAACCGCCGGTGCGCAAGAATCGACTCACTCTTGGCCGTTTTTTAAACTGACGTAAATTTAATATAAATTTTGTTGTTGCAATTTGTGAGAAAATTATCTAACTCTGCAAACCAAAATTACAGATGACAAATTATTATTGTTTATTAATTTTGCGAAAATAATTATAGCACAATATTAGTCCACGAAAGGACAAAGAAATGTGTGGTACTAATGAATTCATTATGAAAATCGGCACTGATGTCAATTTAATACAGCAAATGTAGCAGGCAGCGCAACGTTCATCACGAAGTGCTATTGAAATTGACATCAAACGTATCATGTGAAACTTATACAAATTGGGAGGAATATTACAAACTGAATGCGATCTCGGGATCCCATTTAATTAGCCCGTTGACGTTCCTCAATCTGATAACCAACGCTCCAAAAGCTTGTTGCTTTCAAACTTGTGTTTGAAATTCTACTGGAGAGAACCAGGGAAATAAACAGAAGCTTCGAACAGCGTCTACTGATCAACACGGCTTCGTACGATTAGGGTGGTGTCAGGGTTGTTGCCTGAATACGTTTTACAATTACATTCGCAAACGTGATCAATGTTACTTAGTTGCTAAAACTAGGAATTAAGTTGATTAGTATTTGTATTTAGTCGAGTGCATCAGTTTTATGAATTAAAATGAACTGTAGGTACTGGGTAAGGTTGATGGAAGAGGATTTTTTATGTCCGCTTGGCTAGCTATCACAATGTTACTTGAGACAGCCGCAATCAGCAGTGTGAATGCTCAGCAATGTGAATTATTGTGTTCTGATATGAAAGGTAGCAGAGAAACCGCCTCATCAGTTTGAGGCTTCTGGGTATGCACGCTTGCCGTTCAGCGGCTCTATCGTCCCTTTCCATCAGGTAAGGTTAAAGCCAAGTGAAATATTACACTTTTTTATAGAACAGTAAAAAAGGTTTAAACGTAAGTCGAATGAGACCTGTCATGATTATTAACAAAAAATGTAAAATGTCTAAAGTACAGACTAATATATGTAGGGTAAACTTTCAATATCCACGTGCCTGGATGTGTCAGAAATAAACACAATTTGTTTGAAAAATTACTCCAATCATGAACATAATCATAAAATCGTATCAATAGAACGTATACATATAAAACCTAAACAAATGTGTCGAAGAGCTACTACAGGCTATAATCCAAATAAGTTCAGGAAACGCCGTGCGAAGTTTCGCCGCTCGCTGACATCGTAGTGAGATTTGAGTCTGAAAATGGATTGAACTACCAGTATTGTCAGACTAGTGACTGCAAACTAAAACAACCTTAGTTGTAGAAATGTAGATCGAGGTGAAAGCGACAGCGTTTTCAGACTTCATATAAACACATTTTATCGTAGATGGAATAACATGTTATGTTAACAGGATAGGGGTAGATAACACTCCAATAAATCAGAAAGTCTCAGCTCTTTTTGTGTTATTGTCAGGTCACATAACACTAAGACAACATTAACAAGGAACCTTTATAGTTTCGCTCTGTCCGTTTGTCTGTACGCGGCTTACCTCAGATATTCTTACTGCTAGACAGCTCTCATTTGATACGTGTATGTTATAATACATATTAATCACGCCAGCGGTAGAATAAAATCTTGAAAAATATTTTTTTAAAGTAACGTAACGTGGGGATGAAATATTTTTTTCAACTTTCTTGTTTTGTATATATACCCCCACTGTGTAACTGTTGAATAGGTCTTTCAAAAATATTGAGGGTCTAGGAACACTACTTTTCGATTCAGAGATGCGTTTGCGAAATATTAGGCTGAAAAATGTAAAAAAATTGACAGTGGTAGTATATATACTGAAGTTAAAAAGGAAAACTATCGCGACTAAATTGGCTTTACAAGTTAACGAGTATTAGACGATATTAGCGTTAAAGCGTGAAAGTTATTGTGCAAGTAAGAACGGAACCCTACGCTGTGTGTGGCCCGACACGCACGTGGCTACTGTTTTTCAGTATCAGTTGTTGGGCTCGGGCTTAATTTATTCCAATTAGTAGTTAAATGTGTTTATTCTCACAGTAAAAAATGCTTAGTTTTATGTTGCTAAGTGTGAGGAGTTCTTTTATATTTGAGGTTGTTATAACATGTCATGCTTCAAGTTGCCGCATTTCCAAATTACAATTGTACAAACAAAAATTCAACTGGATATTCCATGTTTCAAAATAGTTGCGTTGCCGGGGAAAACACAACATCCGTTCGGTTTCTCGTAACAAAAATAGCAAGCAAGTGAGTCACTTGAAGTAGCCATCAATTTATATGATCGCGACGATTAGAACTTAGGTGAAGGTGCTTTCGTGTGTTAACACGTCCTTCGACTATGTGGTTCGACTGTCAATGGCGACATTGATGTTGGTGCGACGTACATACCAATGACTGTATAAAGTCGTGAACAGTATTTTGAAAAACAACCGTTCTCGTATGATTGAAATTGAATGCATTTAATATACGCGCCACCGATTCTCTACTGATCTATCTAGAATGGTCCGGACCGATTCTTGCTTGCTCGGGGCGGTAGATGTGTGACGATCGGTACATTTTTTATTGCATTCTAGCCTTCCGTTTTTAATAATATCTAGAACATAACAGAATCGGTTGGTATGTGACGGAGCTTAGGAATGTTCATTTTCCTATTTCATATATCTTAAAATTCCTAACTACAAAATACTGAAGAATAAACAAGCGTTTCTTGAGAAATTGAGATCACTTTGGCTCAACAAAGTTGTCACTTTTCTAATATTTTTGTGGCCAAATGGCTAAATATTGGACTAAAAATTCGGAGGTACCGGGTTCGATTCCCAGTGGGGTTACCCGGTTTGATTAGTAGGAGGAGAAATTTTTTATGTCCACCTGTCTGGCTACCACCATGTTACCTAAGTCTGCCGCTAAACAGCAGCGTTAATAGCACTGTTGTGTTCCAGTATGAAAGGTAGCAGAGTAGAGCCAGAGCTTCATTATCTTGAGGCTGCTGGGAATGCAAGCTTACCATCCAATGGCCGTCATCTCACCAAATTTAAGTGCAAACCCATTATACATTTACAAAAAAACATATATCAAAAAGCTACTTGCTTATACCTTGCACCACCAGAAATGCTTCAACGTCCTAGCCACGATAGGTGTCCGGGAATTCGCCGGAATTTGAAACACGAGCTTGGAAGTAAGCCGAGCTCACCCAATCAATCGTTTTTGATTTTCATTTGCTTTCACCTGGCTCTTGTTTAGGTTTCAGTTTTCAGTTCTCTATTTTAAAAGCTTTGAATAAACTACTTTCTACTTAATAACATAATCAGCTTGCAATTAGGCTTCACTTGACGATAAGTGACTTTAAGACCAGACATTATATATAATGTCAATGTATTTGTGGCAAGTGACATGAATTATAATAATGGCAAAGAATTGAAATGTACTTTGTCCTGAAAAGAATGTGAAGTTGAAGCATAGCTACCACGTACCGGGAAGCGTGTCCCGGTCCGTCCCCGTTACTAGATGGACTGACGACTTGGTTAACCTGGGTCACGGGAAGTCGCTGGATGCAAGTGGCTCCGGACCGGTCAATGTGGCATAACATGGAGGAGGTCTATGTCCAGCAGTGGACGTTTCCCGACTGAAAATGGACTCACAATCCAGAAGTAGAAGTTAGTGTTGGAACTTTGCGTGAAGAATGCCGTTTAGAGCAACAAACATAATGTATTATTTCCTTATGGATTTTATTCAACACATTGGATTTTTGTCAATTTTATATGTTAACTGCCTAATTTCAATATTTTGACATATTATGTTTGTACGTGGCACCATGTTTTCGCAGTATTTTTAAAAATTGTGTAAGTACGTATAAGCAGTATTGCAACCTTAAAGGTTTAGTTTTTATGGGTATCAGCAAAAAACACATTTTACAAGTTTAAATTTACTTTGAAAGTTGGATAGATTTCAGTGTTATTTATTCAAACTCCTTCCTAAACCACTCAGAGAATTACTACAAGTTCATCGCTGTACCTTTAGAAAACCGCATCCAATATTCATAAAGAACGTTTCAAAGATGAATGAAAATTGGAAATTCCATTGCATTTTTTACAGAATATGCACTAGATCCCAGGGGATCAAAATGCGAACGCCCCGAGCGTAAGGTTTCGTCTGAGAGATAATGCTTTAATGGAATTGGATTCTACCGGCACTAGAGCTTGCTTATAAGGCCAGGTAATCATAGTGATGTAATATGATCATGAATTTAAATGTATAATAATAGTTTATAAACTTATACATAATAGCTTTTACTCAGGATAAATATTTAATTACCTAAATAACGTAAATAATTTGCCAAAATGTCAAATAGGGTGTATTGGTTTGGTTTGGTGTTGAATTTTAATTTATCTATACATCCACTTTTTAGGGTTCCGTACCCAAAGGTAACCGACGGGACCCTATTACTAAGCGTCCGTTGTATGTCCGTCCGTCCGTCTGTCACCAGGCTGTATCTCATGACCCGTAATAGGTAGACAGTTGAAATTTTCACACAAAGTGTATTTCTGTTGCCGCTATAACAACAAATTATTAAAATAGCGAGTGTGGTAGTCTGAATAGCACTTGGCTAGTTTTTAGTTTATATATCCAATCTCTATGTATGTATAACTACTAGTCAAAAAAAAATTAATAATTTACAATTGATTAAATCATAGTTCACTGAAGGGAAAGATTATGTGCAGATAAAGTCCGAGTATTTCCCGACACCCCTTCAAGTATGTATTTACGTATACATGCCTATAATCACATACCTATACGCAAATACATCAAAATATGTACCATACATAATAAAGCCTCGGAAAACTTTATAAAGCTAAACGAACGCATAAGGTAGTGTACTACTAGCTTTAAAGATAAGATCGGCAGCTAGTCAACAAGGCATAACTTAGAAGCAGTTTTCTCCCACAAAATCCGTGGACAATTTTCATGAAGATGTCCCCTTGAATATAACTTGGGGTTAGCTGTTTTTGTTTTGTGTCCCGCCGAATATTGGGAATAAATTCAACGGTTTGTGTCGGCTCTTATTTGTCACTTACACTTTTTATGAGTGTTGTAAAAAAGGGAAGGTGGATAGTGGAGGGTTCGGGATAACAATTTTCTCAGTAAATTGTATTTGACACTGTGTAGTTCTTAGTATAATGATTGAGAACAATTCAAACAAACTTTCTTACACACACATACACACACAAAATAGAACAGAAAAGAACATAAAGGTACAATGAAGGCGGCCTTATCGCTAAGAGCGATCTCTTCCAGGCAACCTTGAGGCAGACGAATCGTTTATAAAATATGAGGTAAATGGTGCTACATAAATATGATAAAATAACAATTATATAATAACAATAAATATATACAAAATATTGTATAATTATGTAACCGATAAACTACATTCAATATAAAAGTGGATCAGGAGGGAAAGGAAATCACAGAAATTCAGGAAGGAAAGAAGAAAACTAAGGAATAATAATATGTTCAAAAACTTTTAAAGTCTCTTTTCTATATATACTCGTATCTTCAACTGAGATGAAGGCCAAGTGTGTTACCCATTGTGCATTTAAAACCCGACCAAATGCGAGTCTGACTCGCGCACCGAGGGTAACGTACATATGAGTATTAGTTAACAAACTGAAAATAATAAATTATTGGAAAGTTCATCGAACAAAATAATGTAAGTAATTCAAAAACAAACTTAACTTTGCAGTTGAAAAATTATTATCCCATACATCCGTTTATATCAAGACCAAGATTCAACTGCAAATGTAAGTTTGTAATTGTTTTAAGCGATTTTAATGTGGTTTAATTTAACAATTCCTGGTTTATTTCCATACTTGTGCTATAAGACCTTGCTTCTTGCCAATTTTAATGATTCTTCGTCAATATTATCCTATAGGTTTTGGTTCCTTGCGTTCGCAAGGGAAGTCGTCGATATTAAGCCAGCTTTGAATAACTTTTACATTTCTCGTTATTTAACCTTTTCCTGTATTTGGTAAATCCTGGAATTTATTATTTGCGATTTTATGACATCATTTTTATGAGAACAAGGCATTAAATCAATAAACTCAATTAGGTACGAGTGTATAACAAAACTTAATGTTTTTCTTAATTTATATCCACTGATCAAGAAACGTTAGATTTATACTTAAAAGAACCTTGCTCTGTGGCTATGTTAGTTTCAGATTCAGCATCAAAGCGGAGCAACCTCATCAATACCAGTCAGATTTCAATGAAACGTTTTCTTATTCAGGGGGTTTCGTTAAATAAGGCTGTATTAATTATTTGTTCAGAGTATATCGGAGTTGAAAGGCTTCATTGAAATTGATTTATTGCGACGAGTACAGGTCATGGGTCGTGTACATTGGTTTCCATCAATCTCGATAATTCTTTGAACTTTTTTCTTCGATTTAATTTAATTTGATTTTTCATTGCTTCTGTTATGTAATGCTTAATTTGAAGGTGGAACATCACGAGCGACATAGCCAGACGAATAATGAATTGGCATGTTTTATTAAAAGCTTTTATTTTTTAAACATAGGTACGAGAAGGTTCGTCAGTTTTCAAATTATAGCTCGACTACGGCAAAGTTAAAAGGAGAGTTATGATTTAGCAACTTTTGTATGAGTCAAATGCCAGGGTTCATTTTAAACAAGTTAAGTAAATAATTATACAAAATATCCACGGTAATATTTTCTCAAAATTTCAGTCAGATCATGTTCCTGAGAGTGCAGGCCTTTGTTCTGTCACAGCCTTCACGGCTTATTAAATTATACAGTTTTTAATACATACGAGTGTGGCTAAAATGCGATTTAAAATATATTGGTACTACGTGTAGTTGTGCACGGAAATAGAAACTTCCAACGAATGACTATCAATTTGTATCACAACAATATTTTAAATAAAACCTCGATGCTGGATGGACTGGATGAGGGAAGCGAAAAACAGAAGAAAGGAAGAGAAATATAATAGTAAAGTGGCTATAAATATTTGTTGTATTTATTTTTATAGCGGCAACATAAAAACATATTCTGTAAAAAAATAATCAACTATCTACCTATTAATGATCCTGAGATATATCCCGTTGACAGATGGACGGACTCCGTCAGCGGAAGCTTCGTAGAGTTTGTCATGGTTGCCCGGATCCCTAAAAAGTATGATTAAGGATATTATTTCTACATACTAATTCATTGTTTGCGGCGGATTTGTGGGTTGGTAAACGAAAACAGTGGCACCACTGATATTTTCTTCGACTCCCTTCCAAAGTTCTGTAAAAACATAAAAAATATGTTACATAAGGGAGGGAGATTCGAATCGAATAAAAAAATAATCAAATAATGTAATTTTGTATATTTAGTATATTTAAGTCTCCCTTTAAGTTAGATTAAGTTAGGTTAGTTAAGTTAGTTCTACATTGACATATATTTATATATTATTATCTAATCTCTTCAATTTTATTATATAACTTTGCATGCAGCATCAGCTTGTAATAGGTTACGCACTAGAATTAGAATAATGTAACTTGTAAATATAATATTAAAGTGTTGTAATTGTTAGCTGATCCAATAAATAAAATAAAAAAATAAAAATTGTCCTATCGGTAGCCTACGTAAAGCGATTGGTCATTTTCCTTCATTAGCTAATAATCTTCCTCTTCTGTAAGTCTTCATAATCGTATCTGGGCGAAACCAACAATTCACGGTGTAGATAGACTATAAACGCGACGTCATCTCTGCACCCCTTTCCCTGCTAGCCACTGCAACGGTGTGCGAGGCGAGGACACTCACAATTGACGGCATATTCAGTAGTTCAATTGCGTGCATCCATAGTGATGTGCATACATAATAGTGTGAACTTGGCCCAGTGTCACAACGCACGGGCCAACTATAAATACAGCGGCCACCACAGCAGGAGTATAGTCTCATTTGACAACTCACAACAACAACAACCTACAAGTCCAAAAATGGCCTTTAAGGTAATTTTTCGAGTTATTCTATTGTGTTATTTTTAAAGGTATTTAACCCTATATTGATTTGTACTTAAATTTCTTTTAATTACAATTAATTTTTGTAATGAAAGTCAATCGCGTTCGATGCCCCGAATCTCAGAATTAACTTCCATAACATCCATCCTTGAAAAACATTATTGTATTTTGTTCGGAGATTTTCCCCAGTTATATTTATTTTTCATTAATAGAACCGATAATTAACTTGTTTCCTTAGAATTCTCATGCTTTGCTTTGTAAACAGTTTCGTTATCTCAAAAGCCGTCCAGTTTGATAAATCGTTCCATAAGAACGTGGACTGAATAATTTGTGTCTTAAACTGTTCACGCATTGTAATTCATTTAAGCACATTTCCAATGTCGCCTACTGTAATAAGTTGCTTTGTCTTTAATACTACAACTTACTCAACACATGTCATCCGTCTCCGATTTCGCAACATCGTTACACTTACAAATTTCGTTGCCATAAAGTAATGCAGACCGGTGCTAGACTCATCAGCATTTAACCTCATTAGAATGCAGGACGCGTCCCCACACGACCTTGGCTGGCTCTCCTCGGCCTATTACTAATTTCTCCGTGGCATGCTCTTGCGCAATCGTACTAGTATGGTCCTCGCAAAACTGTGTCACTGTTTCAAGTACAACTTTTGTAATTTGAGGCATATACGAGTACGCTATTGTCATGTTAAGTGGTCACCGCGGAAAAGAGGGCATTTCACTTATTGTCGTTCATACCAAAGACTTAGAACAAACATGCTCAGCTTTTATTATTGTGTTACAGTTCATCGTCCTCTCCTGCCTGATGGCCGTTGCTCGCGCCAGCGTGGTCGCACCAGTGGCCGCGCCCGTCGTCGCAGCCCCGGTAGCAGCTAGGTTGGAAGAATTCGACCCTCTAGTCCAATACAGATTCGGGTACAACGTAGCTGATAGCCTCACTGGTGACTACAAGAGCCAAGCGGAACAGCGCGATGGAGACTTAGTCCAGGGACAATACTCACTAGTTGACCCTGACGGCACTCGTCGTATAGTGGATTACACCGCTGACCCTGTGAACGGTTTCAATGCAATCGTGCGCAAGGAACCGCTGGTGGCTGCCGCCCCCGCTGTCGTGGCTGAGCCTGCTGTTGTGCCAGCTCGTTTCACCGCTCCAGTAGCTGCTGCTGCTGTTGCCCCCGCTCCTTATGTGGCTGCTGCCCCCGCCCCAGTTGCGGCCCGCGTTGTAGCTGCTGCTCCGGTCGCGAAATACGCTGCTGCATACAGTGCTCCATTTGCTTCTGCCTACACGACTGCCGCCGTTACCGGACCTGTGGCACGCGTCGCTGCTCCAGTCGCCGCTGCCTACACTGCCCCAGTTGCCGCTGCGTACAGTGCAGCTCCTGTGGCGGCTGCATACAGCACTCCCTTTGCTGCTGCGTACTCAAGCCCGTATGCCGCCGCGTACCCCACTCCCGTCGCTGCTCGCCTTGCGGCTTCACCATTCGCCTACAAATACATCTAAACAAATACCATCGGCAATATGATAGGACTGATTTTACTTTATGGCTAATTAAATATTTTTTACTCCAATATTTATTTATTTTCAAATGATAATATTTTTTCGTTCATTCTTTGTTTTGCTCTTACAACACTCGAAATCCAAAAGAGACAACCGAATAATAATGTGTCAATATGAATAAGTTATCAACTTGTTTCGGTGTGGCAGTGTCATGCAGTGTACGCAAACACGTGACAAAGCCAAATGTAAGTAATCCGATTATGTGCGAGTGTATGAACATTTCCTATAAATAACGATTCGGTTTGCGGTGTAGCAAGAACTAAAAACAACCACATCTCATATCATTAAGGACAACATTTATCACAAATTATTTGCAATCCTTTCGAGAAAATATCGAATCACATAACATAAATATGTCCGACTGAAAACTTATCTCAGCACAGCGGGAAGTCCAATCATATCTCAGTCGGTTGTCAAAACAGTGGCCAAGTCGATGGTCCGAGAAAACAAATAAATCTCTGGTCGCATCTCCAGTTGTTTATGTTGAGTTGTACTCCCAGTCGCGAGCGCATGGAGTGCTGTTGTCGTTTTTCCAATAGGTTTGCACTAACAAGACAAATAAAGGGAGCTGGCACGGCAGCGGCCGGCTAGCGGCTGCCGGCTGATCATATTTCGTTTACAGACTAGGATAAACGTCTGCTGAGGGGAAACTGATTTAATTTCCTGATAGTGAAAATATTGACGTTTTTATTGTTGAGTACGTACAAAAAATAAGTGGTATCAGTTTTAACGCAATTCGAGTTTAACAAGTTGAAAATAAATGGGACATTCCTTACACACTACACAGTTAGTAATTCTATTTGTAACAGAAATCCACTGTAATGTAAGAAATTTATCTAGTTCCAGGGAGTACAAATGAACTATATACGTTTCAATTACATACAAGTCAAATTTTTCTTATTTATTTGCTCAATTATCAAATAATTACCTTATGTAAATCTTATCAACAGACAGAACAATAAGCAAAACGGATCCAGACAGAAGTCCTTGAGAAAATATTACTCTATCTGTATGCCGTTCGTTCCCGCACGTCGAAATATATTACTTTTAATCCAGTTATACAGGGTGTTCTTGACATTTCAATTATGGTACATCTTCTTGTTATTGCTTTGATCGCGATCGGGGCATTTGCCGGAATTGGTACGATAACGGCACGGATAAAACTTCAAAGATTGCTTGTATTTTTCTTAGGAAATTGTTTGCTGGCGGAAATACAACATGTGTATCTGACTAGTGACTTTTGTGATTTGTTTTGAAGACGAACGGAGATGGATTAACCTCGGTACAAACATTTGTTATATATTTCCATTGTTTCATTTCATTTCATATGTATAAGATGATTAGTGAATAAACTTATTATTATTTCTTATAAAGAAGATAGTCACAAAAGGTGAAGTGTTGTGTGTATTTCAGCGATTTATGAGTATTTCTTTATTTTTATGTATGTGGAGCAAAGGTGTGGAATTCTCTGACAGATTCTTCTGTGTTTCGCGAGCTGAGCGCCACAATCTAAAGCTGTTCGAGGTGAGTGTGAATTAAGTGAATGTCGATTTTATTTTCATTGAATATCAGGTGAGAGGAAGCCAAAGTCCGGTGTGTATTTAAAATCAAGAAAAAAAAAGAACAATATGTACTTGCTAATGTTGTAAATGAGTTTTTTAGCCCTCATTTTCGTTGTAATGGAGAGTCTGATTTACTATTTTTTAAGGTTTGTTAGTTTCTACTATTCATCCTGATCGATCAAGTTGTTCTCGTGGGATATCTGAAGTATTATGAAAAGAATGATGAAAAGACTGCTTTTTTGAAGAAAAATGATTCTATGTAAATATATCTTTAAAACACAAATTCGTAAAGTAAAGGGAACTTAAGATAAAATGGTGTTAATGGTCCACCATACTGCTTAATTTTTATTTATTAAAACATATTCCGATTGTAATTTTACTGAAGAGTGTAATGTAGGTATTTAGAAATAGTTAGCTGATTAATCTTGTATGTAGGTAGGTTACTTTAGTCCGCAATAAATAGTGTGCTTGGATAGACGTGTGTCTCATTTAACCATCATATAAATATTCTACAGTGGCTTCGGGGTATCAAAAGGACTTTTACGCGTGCAAACTGTTTAGTGATAAATAAATAAACATTATAAACATGTCGATCGGCAAAATCGCGGAGTTCAGTGTACAAAAAGACGATTGGAAGCTGTACGTGGAGCGTTTACAACAATATTTTATTGTAAACCACATCACAGATGACATGCAAGTACCAACGTTAATAACCGTGATGGGGGCTGAAGGTTACGAGCTATTAGTGAACCTGTGTACTCCGGATAAACCCAGCACTATGAGTTTTGATGAGGTTAACGAGATTATGGAGAAACACCTGCAGCCGAGGCCGAGTGAACTCGCCGAGCGGTACAAGTTTCGTCAGAGGGTGCAGCACGCCGGCGAATCTATAGCGGGATACGTGGCGGTGCTCAAGAAAATGTCCAAGACATGCGAGTTCGGCGGGTGGTTGCAAGATAGCCTGCGTGATCAGTTGGTTTGCGGCGTTAATAGTGACACTATTCGACAGAGGCTGTTCGCAGAGATTAAGCTCGATTTTACACGGGCTTACAGCCTAGCGGTGAGCATGGAGGCTGCGGAGAAGGACGCGGCGGTGGTCGAGGCTCGTGGAGGGTCCTCGCGAGCAACGGCACACTGTCAAGCGATACAGGGGGCGAGGGGGCGGCAGAGGGACGCGACGGCGGCGGTGGCCGGCGAGCGACGTGCCAGCGGATCGGGCCGGGAGGCCGGGCTGCGTGGCGCGCGGCCGAGCCAGCGCTCGCGCGCGCGCGCACCTGCATCGCCAGCACCTGTTGAGCTGAGTGACCGTGCGCGGATGCAGCGGCGGTGCCGAGCATGCGGCGCTATGCATGACGCAAACAGTTGCAAATTCACACGCTATGTGTGCCGTGTTTGCAACAAGATGGGGCATTTGCAGCGCATGTGCCCTAATTTAGCAGATCAACACTGTGCAACGACGGCGGGTGTCTGCAGTCAAGAGGGAGAGAGTGACGAGAGCGAGGAGGTAACTTTTATTGATGTAAATAAACTAACGATAGGGCAGTGCAAACCGATCATGATCACACTGCGTATACAAAACAAGGACATTAGTATGGAATGTGACACTGGCAGTGCAGTGTCGTGCATAAGCTACGAAATGTACAAAAATAAATTTTGTAAATTACGAATAGAGGACAGTAAATTAGCTTTAAGGTATTACACGGGGGAGGTCGTTCACCCGGTGGGGGTCATTAAGCCGCAAGTAGTGTACAACGATAAGTGTAAAGATTTAGAACTGTATGTGATTAAAAATGGGAAAAATGCTTTACTAGGACGACAGTGGATAGCGGAATTAAATATCCAGTTACCTAGCTTTGTTTACAATTCGGTGCATTCACTGAACAGTGAATTTAACGAGCGTGCGTTCAGTTCCAGGTTTTGTGAAGTGTTTGGTCCGGGCCTGGGTCGCTTCACGGGCGCGCCGGTGAGCGTGCACGTGCGCGAGGGCGCGCGGCCCGTGTTCCTGCGCGCGCGCCCCCTGGCGTACGCGCTGCGCGAGCCGGTGGAGCGCGCGCTCGAGCAGCACGTGCGGGACGGCATCCTCACGCCGGTCGAGCGCTCTGACTGGGCCACGCCCATCGTTCCAGTCGTCAAGAAGGACGGTAACGTTAGGATCTGCGCCGATTACAAGTTGACCTTGAATAAAGTGTTAGAGGTCGACCGTTACCCGCTGCCGAGGGTCGAGGATCTATTAGCTAGGCTGCACGGGGGGAAGCGGTTCAGCAAAATCGATCTGTCACAAGCGTACTCGCAGGTCGTCTTAGATGATACACGGAAGTATACAGTGATTAACACTCACAAGGGGTTGTTCATGTACAACCGATTAGTTTTCGGTTTGTCGTCGAGCCCGGGGATTTTCCAAAGGCGGTTGGAAGAGCTTTTTGCGGATTTACCTATGGTTGGAGTGTTCCTTGATGACGTGATCATTTCGGGTAGAACGACTGAAGAGCATATAGGTAATTTACATAGGGTTTTCGAGCGTCTTCAGAAATTCGGATTGAAGGTTAAGCGGGAGAAATGCGAGTTTTTCTCAAAATCTGTAAGTTATCTCGGGCACGTGATCAGTGAGAATGGAGTTCACACCAGCCCGGACAAAGTGAAAGCCATCATAGATACTCCCGCGCCCACCAATGTGTCTGAAGTGAGGTCGTTCCTCGGTATGGTAATGTACTACTCCAAATTCATAAAGAATGTAAGTACTTTGTTAGCACCGATATACGAATTGTTGAAAACCGGCCACAAGTTCGTATGGAGCGCGGAGTGTCAGTCGTCGTTCGATGCGGTGAAGGCGAGGCTGACCAGCAGCGCAGTGCTGGTGCACTACTCGCCCTCGCTGCCCCTGGTGCTGACGGCGGACGCGAGCGGCGTGGGCGTGGGCGCGGTGCTGTCGCACGTGACGCCGGCCGGCGAGCGACCGGTGGCGTACGCGTCGCGATCCCTCACCGCAGCCGAGCGACATTACTCACAGATAGATAGGGAGGCGCTCGCTATTATTTTCGGCATAAGGAAGTACCACCAGTACCTGTATGGCAGGAAGTTCGTGTTACGGACCGACCACAAACCATTGACTTACATTTTCGGCGACAAGGTCGGTATTCCCGTAATGGCGGCCTCTCGCCTGCAACGTTGGGCGGTCCTCTTGTCCGGGTACAGCTATGAGATCGAGTACGTTACATCAAAGAAGAATTGTGCAGACGCGTTATCCAGATTGCCGCCAGTCGACGGGGTTAAAAAGAAACCAGCGACAGAAATAACGTACGTTAATTTCGTAGAAAACTTTTTACCCGTCACGAATAGTGACGTCCGGAACGTGACGGTGAAAGACAGGCTATTGAGTAGGGTGCGGCTGTACGTAGAAGCGGGCTGGCCATCGACCTGTCCGGATGAAGATATGAAGCCATATTATGCTAGACGTAACGAGCTGTATATAGAGGGTGGCTGTTTGATGTGGGGCTATAGAATGGTTATACCGTCTTCCATGAGGCCGCTGGTGTTGAGGCAGCTACATAGTGGTCACATGGGCATTGTCAAAACGAAGGGTTGGGCGCGCAGCTACGTATGGTGGCCCCACATCGACCGTGACGTCGAGACGCTGTGCAGGGATTGCGAGACGTGCGCGGCCGAGGCGGAGGCGCCGCCGCGCGCGCCCCCACGACCGTGGCCGTATGCTACTAGACCCTGGACACGAGTACATGTGGACTTCCTAGGGCCAATCAATGGTAAAACGTTTCTGGTCTTAGTAGACTCAACATCAAAATGGTTGGAATTGTTTGAAATGGCACACACGAACGCGTCTGGGGTTATAAAAGTTCTTAGGGCTACTTTTGCTAGGTTCGGGTTGCCGGTCGAGTTAGTTTCGGATCAAGGCCCCCCCTTTACCAGCTCAGAATTCGGGAGTTTTCTTAATAATAATGGCATACGGCATGTTCTCGCGCCAGTTTATCATCCATCGTCGAACGGAGCTGCAGAAAATGCAGTAAAGCTTTGTAAGAGAGCCATTAAAAAGGGTATGCGAGACCGTGTGGACTTGGACGCCGCGCTGCAGACGTTTTTGTTAGCATACAGGAATACGGCACACAGCACGACTGGAGAGACTCCCGCTATGTTGCTGCAGAGACGTTCCTTGCGCTCACGGTTGGACCTGTTACGCAGTGACCGTGCACTGATGGACAGGGTGCGCGACGCTCAGGGCAAACAGACGGAGCACGCGGGAGGTGTGGAACGTGAGCTAGCTTTAGGTGACACTGTCTGGGCTAGAGGGTACGGTACCCAGGATCGTTGGGTAAAAGGCCGGGTGATAGATAGGGAAGGTTCTCGGCAGTATACGGTAGATAGGGGGGACGGTCGACTAATGAAACGTCATATAGATCAGATGCGGCGCAGATCCCGGTTGTTTGACGTTACTTGTCCTGAAGATGAGGTCGTCGGGGCGACCGGCAGGAGTGAGGATGCGGTCCCGCCCGTGGTGGAGGCTGCCGTGGAGGATGGGAGTAGCGACGCTGACGCACAACCGCAGAGTAGAGAACAAAACGAGCATGATAGCGTTAGTGGAGCCAGTGCAGAGGCGAGCTCGTCCCCTCCCCCACGTGTGCAAGAACCGCGTCTGATTACGCGAATACGTAAGCCTCCGATTAGGTACTGATTAATTGTTTTTGTAAATAGTTTTGTAAATGTATTAGTGTAAGTGTTAGTTATGTTTATTAGTTCTAATTTAGTTGGGAGGTGTAATGTAGGTATTTAGAAATAGTTAGCTGATTAATCTTGTATGTAGGTAGGTTACTTTAGTCCGCAATAAATAGTGTGCTTGGATAGACGTGTGTCTCATTTAACCATCATATAAATATTCTACAAAGAGTATATTGAATTAAATCTTTGACAAATTATTTACATTTTAATACTGTAAATGCGAAATAAATAGTAACTCTATTTGCTACCAGTTAGTGCCTCAACAGTACCAACAATCTTGACGAAATTTTGCATGCAGAAAGCCTGGTGCAAGAAATAGGATACATACTACTATTATTCTGGCCCATTACGGACTTTACGCAAGATATCTGAAATCAACACCAAGATTAAGTCATACGTCAGTAAAGAACGCACGTTGCAACCAAAATACTAGTAGATAATAAATTGCATATACCCTACGTTTTATATTAGCCATTTTTAGATGTTTGGCATCTTAAAACGTGACGTAACAATATCCCAAAACCATTAAAATTTAACTTTCCACAGAGCGCGGAGCCGAAAGCTTCCTATTAAACCTTTTACTCGTGTTCTTAAGTTTGTAAATAATTCGAAACCTCCCTCGAATTGTTTATGCATGATCTTCGAGATTTACGCGTCAATCTGTATTACTGAAAGGGTACGACGAAAGAGTGCTTCGAGGGTACTGTGACATGGTTTTGTTGGGGTTCACGTGACAGTTTTGCGAGTAGTACGCCGACTGTATGGTAATTACCGGCCCTGAAGAATGGATTGATGTCTTGGTCTTAGACTGTGGTGAAATAGCTGATTGATTGGAAGGCTGATATGCTCAGCGGAGCACCATTCCAGCAAGGAAATATAAACAAGTTAAATAGGATGACATGTTAAAAAGCAAAATAAAGCGCTGTATACTAGTTTGTGTTAGGACGACAATGGTAACAGACACAACTTTTATATCCAACATTGAACCGCCTCCGTGGCTTAATGGATAAATGTTGTTCTAACAATCCTGAGGTCCCGGGTTCGATTTCCAGGAGTACCTATTAGGATTGGTTGGTGGTACGGTATTTTTTTATGTCTGCCTGGCAAGCTAACACCGTGTTACCTAAGTCTGCCACCTAACAGCAGTTTTAATAGCACTGTTGTGTTCCGATATGAAAGGTAGCTTGAGGCTTTTGGGTGCATACGCTTACCAGGCAACGGCCTTATCATCACTTACCATCAGGTGAGATTCAGCCATTCGCACATAAAGATGTAGAGAGGGGTGTTACTTCGAGTCAAATCGTTCAACTCAATAAATGAATAATGTAATTACTTGTCTCTAGCTGTTGACCACGACTTCGTCCCAGTGGACTTCAGAAATTATCCTATGGGATTTTTTTCTTCATCAGGATAAAAATAGCATGTGTCCTTTTTAGCCCTTCAACTATCAAATTACTTAAACACAAAAATAAAGTCACACTTATTCTCTGTTACGTTATAGTCACAATATTAGGATGACTTGAATTTGTAAGAAGACTAGTAAATTTAATATATATTCCATTTTATGTTGAAAATGCTTAATATCAACTTATTACTCTGCAAACTGCTGCTTGCTTTCGCGTAAAAAAACTGCATCAAAATTGGTTCCGTTTGAGAGCTACGATGCCAGAGACATCCAGACATTGGCGTCAAACTTATAACACACCTCTTTTGTTCCGAAGGCTAAAAATAAAGCTTTTAGCTTAAGATTTATATTATAATGCCCCACATTCACCCATGCTCCAACTGTGTCGTAAATAAATTCCGTTAGAGAGGTCCGAGTACATTTGGCGCTGGTTCTGTGGTATTCGGGGCCATTACTTTCGGTAACAACAGTTACGTTACTCCCTGGTCTCCAGAGCACAGGTTTAACGGCATCCGTAGCTTTTTTACCTGTAACCCTTTTTAATAGTCTTTTTTATGGTGACCTACTTTAGATTAATTTCTATTTACCTTTAAATTTGAGGCAAGCAACGATACAAATGAAAGTTGGTTCAGTGAAAAGTGGAAAGACTTTTTGTTGAGAGTAAACCGTTCTATGTCCTTCAAGTCCTGTGGTGCTTTTCTAAGACTATTGGTTTTCAATTTAGTGACGATAAAGCAGTCGAATGCGTGCTAGCCAAATTGAGTCTTTAATTGTATGATGGGTTTGCACATGTTTGGCGGCAGACCTAGGTTGAATGGTGGTAACTAGCCGGGCAGGTATAGGAAATGCCAACTGTCAACCGCAACGAGTATCAATAGGTACCCCCAGGATCAGGATTGTTAGACCATACTTTTAGGCATTAGGCCACGGAGGTGACTTTTGTACACCTAGAATCATCAAAGCAATGAGACACTAGCTTTCTGTTGGTGTAATAAAGAGAGAGTGACGAAAACTCCAGAAGAACCTCAACAGCTTCAACCTGTGTACACCCTCACATTAGAATACCATTTACGCTTGCCAAAAGGCCATTTCGCTAAGTAGCTTCATAGAAAGCTGTCATAGTAGCCCTTAGCGATCTATGAAGGAGGTTTTCTTTCTCTGTGTAGTTTAGTACTCTGTGCTCATGTTAAGCAAGAGGTTTATGCTGTTGGCAACGAAATAGGATCGTTTGACAGCAATAAAAAGAAAGACAGAATTACTCTCCCATAAAATAAATGTGATTTCTTTTAAAATTAACTTAGCTAATAAATTGTAAATGTAGGTAGATAAGGTTGATAGGTTCCCGAATAAAATATCAAATGTAAGGTACTATGGGCAACAAAATCGGTGTTTTAGATTCAATTAATATAAGACGTCTGGTACAGAGTGGGTCGGACGCGCAGTCTAAATATTTTATCATGTCTTCGGTTTCATTCCGTACCAAAGAGTAGAAAATAATGTCAACGAAATCCGAACCTAGGATCTGTTGTAGCCAATTTAGTAAATGCCGCTCAAGAGCATCTAAATCTAAATTAGTGTCCCTCCTAACCCAAACAGAACCTCGTTTTTATGTCCATAAATAATTATTAAAGTCACGGAGGGAATGAAGGAAAAATCTCTTTTAAAATCTCATTGACAAGGTCACAGTGGAACACGAGGGGACAAACAACGGGAACAAAGAAGGCAATTTTATTTGTTTTTGTATATTCGTTATCTAATCCTTTTCTTTGTCGAGGGCTTTTCCAGGGAAAGCCTCAGGCAAATTTGGTTTGCTTTATTAGGCCTCGGTATTAGGCCGACAAAAAATATAGAAGCCGACTGTTGGGACCTTTTAAAATTATGTGTTCCTTTGTTACAAAGGGAATGTGAACTAAAAGGGGGTTAAAAGTTGATTAGGGTTTCTCTCAGACCACTTGACAGTAATATAGAGACTTCACATAAATATTTTGTTGAAACAAACATTGCCCATAGCATAGGTTTTAGGTTAAACCAGTTTAGAAAGTGGGAGTAGCATTTTCAAGTAGATAATTTCGCGTAGGTACTGAGATAAATTTTCATGGGATATTTTTATACAATAGATAAGGCAAGTGAGCAGAAGTGGGAATGGGCAGGCCACATCGCTCGAAGAACCGACAATCGGCGGGGAATAAAGGTTCTCGAGTGGTGACCACGTACCGGGTAACGTCTACCAGGCTACCCCCCTACTAGATGGACCGACGACCTGGTTAGGGTCGCGGGGAATCACTGGATGCAGGTGGCTCGGGACCGGTCGATGTGGCGTGCCATGAAGGAGGCCTATGTCCAGCAGTGGACGTTTCCCGGCAGATTATGAGATAAGGCAAGAAACACAAAATGACAAAAGTAAAAGAGCTATGAACTACGAAGCAACGTTCTACGTATAGCAGTACATTCGCCGTTGGTACACTTATCATCGGAGAAGAATTGTTTGAAAGGGCCAAAGGATTTAGTTATAATTTACTGAATAAAGCATAATTTCCCGGCATCCGATATTTGTGGTGTAAGAAAACGGAAAAGTAAACCGGGAACGTATTTTAACATTTCCGTTCGGCCGCGATAAGAATGAGCGATTTATAAGCGATAAGAATCTACCGCGCTCGCGGGACCGCTGTAAGGCAATCTGCAACGCTTTATCGCAAACGGTACCACGGTAAGAATTGCCTCTGAGAAAAATTGCCACTGATGATGATAAATTAATTTGGGATCAGAAGTTTTGGGGCCTGTACGAAATTAATGAGGCTTATTGTTGACTGGATGACTTGTTTGCTGAATAAAAAACTGTTGCATATAATTTTCCGTCAGCAATATCTTGTAGTTTTAAATGTAATTTGGGTCATAAATTTAAAAATATATTGATGCAACAGCCTGAAAAATAAAATAGTTTTAGATTTATGATTTGGGCTGAGCAATTAATATAAATTGAATATTGATGATGAGTCAATATGTCACAGATTCAAGATTGTACTTGAAACGTAATATGGTTGATGGCATTTTGTTGGTTAAGTATTATGCTTCAAATTATTAACTAGTAATAAATTATTCATAAACAAATTTTCTCAGGAATGCTAAAATGTAATCTAATTTAGCTCTTTTTTCTGTTGAACTTCTGAAGTTATATTTGAAGTGTATGCCAATGCCCAACGCCATGTAACAGAAATACCGTTATAATAAAAGGGTCGCCTAAGTCATCGTACGACTCAAAATTTTACAAGCAGTTAATTCAATTCGTTTTTATTTACAAGTTCTCGTCTGTAAGGCGGCGCGGGATTGTTTTGCAACCGCTGCCTGTCTGCCGATGGAAATACAATTGCCGCTCGCGACAACTGTCTTCCCGGATTCAATTAAATTAAATGGATCTGCCGAAACACGATTTAAGTTTGCAATCCGGGTAAACACGTCTAACTGAGGCCTCCATGTTCAACTTTATTGATAATAATGCCATCTCATTTTGTTTTGTAAAAGGTTATTTCTATAGACGTGACTAATAATATGACAAATACTACATTTTCATAACGCTGTTGTATGAGAACCTATTACTATACTGTTTTGATCACAAAGTTAGAAATTTCTATTAGCGAATTAAAAAAAATTCAATGGTATCATAAAAATGATTATTTAATTGGCAAGATTTAAAAAATGTTGGGAATATCTATGTTTTGAAATTACAAGTTACTCGAAATGTCGACTAGGTGTGATCGTGAAGATTTGATGGTGCCAATTTTCCTCGTTGGTGTAGTATAAACGACTGTGCATTATGTGTATCACTCGGGAGAAAATTAAATTCCGGTGAAGTATTCAGTCACTTTCTTCCCTCAGTGAACAATGTATTAATATTGCATATGATGTGATAGTGTTGAATGAAATGTTTTTATCAATGAAAATCGTAATCACGCGTTGTTGATAAAAATTGAACGTTTCACACAAAACAATATACGACATTCGCTCCTTAGAATTCCTCGCATATTTTGGAATTACTTGCCTGGTCTGTATTCAAAATTAATAATGATCTCTTTAAACAACTGTTTTACATCTATTACTGAACACTTTACAGTAAGTACATAACCATCGTTACCTTTACACTTTGCAAGGATTGATCGTCTAATTAACATCCCTAAATATCCAGACGAAGCATACTCCACATCTTTTGATCTAGAGCCGACGTCATCATTCCGATTTATTCACCCGTAAAATTAGAACCAGAACTGTCTCCCGCCAATTTATGGCTGCCGATCTTTTAACTGATGAAGGCCGAGCCACCTCGTATCTCATTAATGTTTATTGCCTTTACAAATCCTGAATCGTTTCGCGTACTTTGTTGTGACATAATATTGTATTCACGTTGCTTGTATCAATCATTGGAATCTATTTTCGAACCACGAAAAAGCGGTATCCGGCGAAGTGATTTGAAAATGGAGCTCATCTTGCGTGAAATAATTGACTGTTATATCTAATAGATGTTTTCCGTGGCTTCAATCAATAGTTTTGCTGAGCTTCTCTTATAGACTCCGTTTCTCTATCGTGATAAAAAGATCGTATGCGGGTATGTCATTTAAAAACAATCAGTTGAAGGGTTCAGTCGTGTAACCAGTAAACAAATTCATTTTAATAACAAAAATGACTTGACTGATAACAAGAATGAATGAATATTCATTATATTTGAATCAAAAAGCCCAACATCATTATAGTGACTAAAATAGTGGCCGATGATTGTGATACTTGTTTCTCATTGAGATTATAGTAAAGAAATAAGGTTATATGTCTTTAGATTCATTTAGCTAATTTCCCATTAGCATTTTCACGGGAATATTTCTTTAGTAACAACGTTAACATTGGGGGAAACCAAGCGTTCGAAGACAAAGGCTTCACTTCCTATTTTTCTCCCCCAATACAACGAATGTATTCTCTGGGCCCTGTAAATGGGCGGGTGTAAAAAGGCTTTCCAATCTGGAACCTTTGGAGGAATAGAAAAACAATAGTGGGCATCCGGAGGTGGGTCCATATTGTTGAGAACTCGTAGAGCTACGCAGAACAAACGCGAATGCTCCGTTCTGTATCAGACTGTTGTTTTAAAGCAAATGTTTTTTTCTATCTTGTCTTAGTAAATGGTAGAAAATTTAGTGACATTCTTCGACAAATATACTAATTCAGTTCTCAGTGAATATATGTTTTTGTTCTATGATCATTGTGGTCCAGACCTCTTTCTAGAACATGCCTCTATCCACCTAATCTGTCTTCACCTTGAGAGCACCCGAAACTTTTCTTATTATTTAAGAGGCCCAGGATGTTTAATGCATGAGGCGCAATTTATCCTGGCGACTGAATAATGCCCCCGGTATAATTTAGGTGATTGCTTTCTTGCACCGGGATTTGGCTTCTGGTGTTACACATACTAAGCTACTTTATGGATAACTTATATACCACTACTGGTCTATTTGGACTGGTTTCAAGCTAACAATCAGTATGTGCGAGTGCTTTGACAATTCTATTTGAATTAAAATTCTAATTCAGTTTAAAACTTGTTATTAATGAAGCGTCGGTGGCGCAGTGGATAGTGCGCGGACTCTCAATCTGAGGGTTCCGGGTTCGAATCCAGACGTGTACCTAAGAGTTGATTTTCAATTCAAGTACATTATCCGATTGCTTAACGGTGAAGGAAATCGAGACTTGGGCAGTGCTTCAGTCTCTCCAAAGGTGCCACATTGACTATCGCTATATCGAAGTGTTGAAATGTTTATACAAAAAAGCCACAATGTCCGTCCGAGTACAGGATGAATGCACGAAACCGATCCAAGTGCAGAAAGGTGTAAGACAGGGTGACGTTATATCCCCGAAACTCTTCACCACTGCACTGGAAGATGTTTTCAAGCTTCTGAACTGGAAAGGACTGGGCATCAACATAAACGGCGACTACATCACTCACCTTCGATTTGCCGATGACATAGTCATAACGGCAGAATCCTTGGAGGATCTGAACGCAATGCCCAATGACCTCAACAGAGTTTCCCAACAGGTAGGTTTGAAAATGAACATGGACAAGACGAAAATCATGTCAAATGTCCATGTTGCACCTATGCCGGTAGTGGTTGGGAACACTGCAATCGAAGTTGTAGACGAGTATGTATACCTGGGACAGATCGTTCAACTAGGTAGGTCCAACTTCGACAAAGAGATCAATCGAAGAATCCAACTCGGCTGGGCAGCGTTCGGGAAATTACGGCATATCTTCTCGTCCAAAATACCTCAGCGTCTAAAGACAAAAGTCTTTGATCAGTGCGTGTTGCCAGTGATGACATACGGAACCGAAACGTGGTCTTTTACTGTGGGCCGAATAAACAAGCTCAAAGTCACTCAGGGAGCAATGGAACGAGCTATGCTCGGAATTTTTCTACGTGATAAGGTCCGGAATGAGGAAATCCGTAGACGAACGAAGGTCACCGACATAGCTCGACGAGTTAGTGAGCTGAAGTGGCAATGGGCAGGCCACATCGCTCGAAGAACCGATAACCGGTGGGGAGTAAAGGTTCTCGAGTGGCGTCCACGTACCGGGAAACGTCTACCAGGCCGTCCCCCCACTAGATGGACCGACGACCTGGTTAGAGTCGCGGGGAGTCGCTGGATGCAGGTGGCTCGGGACCGGTCGATGTGGCGTACCATGAGGGAGGCCTATGTCCAGCAGTGGACGTTTCCCGGCTGATGATGATGATGATGATGAAGGAAAAATCGTGAGGAAACCTGCATGTCTTGAACAGGCATGTAAGGTTGGCCTACCCGCACTGGGCCCGCGTGGTGGACTATCGCCCATACGCTCTCTGTAGGAGAGTAATCCTGAGCCCCTGCAGTGGGGACGTATATAGGCTGTTGATGATGATGATTAATGGTGGCTCCGTCTTCATTATTATTAGCCGGTAAACGTCTATTTTCTCAGAAAAAATTTAATGTAATTTTACGTTCTTGTAATGATTTAACATGTTGCTTCATTGCATTGTAAAAATGCTATTATATTAAATCATTGACTCACCAATATGTGGCCATTTCGTTCAGGTCGCAGGTTTCGCAATACTAATGGTTTGCGAGATTTATACATTCATAAACTTATACAACCATTTCTCCACTAATGGAACTTTCTAGCTATAAGGACTTTGGCAAAAGTCCGACATCATTAGACCAACTTTTGTAAAGAGTCTCGTCTAACTTTATTCACTCTGCACAGGTAAAAAGGCCACGTATCGCCGTCGAGTCATCGGACCAAAATCTATAGACACAGCGTCTAGTATGTTGTTGACTCACATCCTACTTATGTCGAACGATTCTTAAGGCGCTGAAAGAAATCTATTTCGGTGCGTCTGGAGTTTATACGTTTACCTGAAATCTTTAAGAAACTTTGTATATAGGCCTATTCACGTAGAAGATCAGATGTTTGTTGTGGAGGTAAGTAAATTTGTCTACTGTATTAGTCCAGATTATTGTAGTGCCTATGGAGGCTTTGTAATCAGATTTTAATTTCCTTTTTACCAGACTGCGGCAGAAGGTGGATAATGTTTTTCGAGAGGTATGTATAATTGTTTGGCACGCTTTGCTGCTTGAACGGCTCGATGGTTTATACCTTGAGAGGTGTCGTTAAATTTGAATTTACTGTGAGAGTAGCACTGACACCCACGCGAGCACACACACTTCTTTCTCAAACCTTGCACTCTCTTACTACCAGAACATAGTACCTTTGATACTAAATTGTTTCTACCTACATCGACAAGATGTCGGTGTCTTCTATTCCTACTGACGCATCCCTAGTTTTTAGTTCGATGCGTAAGGCTCGATAAATTAGGCTCGTTACCAGACTTCTGTACATCGATGTCGATAGTTATTTATCGATACGGGTATAACAAGAGCGTGGGCCGCGTGGCAGAAGTCGACAACTAATAATATATCACTAGTTCGCCTGCGATAAGAAAACCCGCAGGGATTTATGTTTGTCGATTCCAAGGCGATACATATGGTGTGTGTAAAGATAAGACTGTAGTGGGCGAGCGATGCTATATCAAGCGATAGAATAGGAACATAATACTGAAATGTATGTTAGTTGTACTGAAGGCTAACAAATGGAGTACTAAAGAATACCTTTTCCCTTAAATTATTAAGTATTGATTTGCAACAGAGAATGTATATTTATTTCATTCTGTCTTATGTCAATTCAATGATGTTAGAAAGGCTAGAATATATTTATTTGGATCCTGCTTCATATAATCTGTCTATGACATACTATATTTATGTCATCCTACATTACCTGACAACAAATTTCAGGACATGATTACGTATGTAAATCTCTTTAAACTTTAAAATGGTTTGACGAACTTCCTTAGTCTATGGGTGTCAATAAAACCATAAAGAAGGACCACTGAGCAAGTAATCACAGAAGGACAATATGGTAAGCTAGGTATGAGTCAATAAAAATATTTACAGGCACATATTGTTTTTTTTTATGGATATTCTAGTTACCAAATATTTTTCAATGTGTTTTATAGTACGCCATATTATAGATTTGGACAGTGGTACTACAGACGTATTTTAAGGTGAAAACGAGGGCTGTGTTTGTTGTCTATTTGATTGAGTTGACTACGATAGGAGAAACTCGACTAATTAATGTAAGCCACTCATTTATCCTTGACTTCCGTATTATGTATGTATGTGTAGTTTATACATGTGTATTCTTTCCGGATAAGAATTGTGTCTACCAAATAGTGAGATAATTTATGTTTTTCATAATTTGACTGGAGAGTGATTTTGAAGTGGATCCGTCTATGTTTTCATTTGTAATAGTGTTCATTACGTGAACAGTAGTTTATGACAGCGACATCTATTGGTTAATATGTATCCACGTCAAACTTATCTCCTTGCTACAGGCACCTAGGGATTTCTTTTTAGAAGTTGTTGTCACAGTTCTCAGAGTAATTTTTCTGTAGTACACACGTGCACAGTGCACAGAGGAGTACACTAAACATAATAAGACTGTTTTTGAAGAAAAACAAAACCTTTTTTTATTATACTGTGTTCTAATAATCATAAAATCTCACAAATTTCGCTTTGCTTAAATAAAAATCCGCGTGTCTCTGTGTAAGGAAAATAAAGAATACCAATATCATAGCTTTTAAATAAAATTCACATAAAATCTTAGCAAAATAACTATAAGACTGTGGGGTGGGTGCTTTATAACAAGGGCATGTGTCGTTGCAGGTACCAGGCGGAAAATTTCAGGGGTAGGCGCTCAGATACATCTTACATACCGCTGACATCTTGTTATGATCACCGAAACTCCTGAATTTTTGGTTAGCATAGAAAAAAATCCGTAAACCATTATTGAATATGTTCATCTCAAATATTTTGCTTACAGTTTTATATCTTTCATTTGAAGTTTGAACTACAAAAACTACTTTATATCGGCCATTACACCAAGTGTTGTGAAACTCGCAGACTGTCCCGCAGCCGCTGATATCTTCCATATAAAAGTTAACAACTTCATAAAGTTTATAACGTGCTATCAATGAGAGCACGTATTGGATAAATATTTTATGGCGGTTTTTATTACTCGAGCATACGAGACCCGTATTGACGACGACGCCCGTAATGGCTTCAAAATAGACAGGTATAATATACTATCTTATTTTGGCTTCTTCATCCGCGCTTTTATGGACGAGATCAATGTAGTGACAATGGGTGTTATGTGGCGTTGTGAGTCTTTAAGTCATTGACTCGATTCTTTGATTTGATTTGTCAATCATAGAAAGGTGTGTGTCACGCGCGGGAATCTGCTCAGAAAGCTTAAATAAAAAATTTCTTTTAAAAATATTTTTTAAAAGTAGAATAGCTGGCTTTGGATTATAGTGTCGAGAAATGAATATCGTAAACGCAAAACTCTATTGTTATATACAATATCTGTTACGGACTAATGGTCTCTAGATGGCGTTTTGAACTATGATCAAAAATGGTGTGTGTAAATGAAAATTGTTATTCATTATGAAGGTGTTACGTAAATGATATTAGCCAGCTGTTATCGTATTTTAAAAGATTTCAATAAAAGAGAGAACTGAAAATTTTTAAAATTTAATCTATCTGTATGATGTATTTGGTGTAAAATAAAGTTATATTGATTTCTTGAATGATAAATCTAGCAAGCCTACATTTTGGCATAATATAAATACACGTATGTACATCAAACTCATTAATTTCTTCACAGATTGCCCCCGTTGGGTAAAAAATGAGCACAATAAAAATATGAATATTGCTTGCCGAATAATCAAGCTCCGAATGTTATATACAATAAAAGCGTCCACGGGAATAATTCACCCTTTTACAATTTCTTATCTCTGTCAAAAAACTGTCTGTAAAAGACGTGTTTTGTGTTCCCCTCTCGTTTCGTTTCGAATTTCCATTTCAAATAATAAAATCCAAACGATACTCTGAAACAAAACGGGGACTACAAATTGTTTCATTAAGATTCGTCTCATTGTAAGCACCGATACAGAAATTGAACACATGGACAATAGAAAATCATCTTAGTTGATTTTCCTTCAGAGAAAAATGTCGATTTACTTTTCCTAAACAGCAATATTTATTATTCAAGTGTTATGAATAAAATATGTTTATTTTTGTTAGTCTCAGTGTTTGCTGTCTATGAGAATTCAACGAGAGGTTCATTGGAGATTATTTTAAAAATAATCCTTGGTGATATTTGCCTGGTATCCACATTCCTTCGAAAATTCCCAAAGCTTTTACTAAAGACGCAAAATTTTCGAGAGTTTCGTAAAGAATATGAATAATTAATATACTGAAAATCATAAATAACAGGTACGCATCCAACAAAGCCCTACCGAAAATGTAAGATCAATTGAAAAACCAACTTTGCAGCTAAATTACATACCCAATTCAATTCAACTACAAAGTTAAGTTTATAAACTCAAAAAAGCTATTTTTACTTCGTTATAATTCAAAACATTACTGGTTTTCAGATTTATATTTATAGTTGTGCTGTAAGACTTTGCTTCTTGCCAATTTTCAGGATTCTAGGTCAACGGGAAGTGCCCTCTAGGTTTTGGTTCCCTAGCATTTTGTAAGTAAATCTAAAAATAAAGCCATACTTTTTTTGGCGTTGACCCAGAAGTTTGATTTTTACACAGATCTAAGTGACTGCAGATTTGAGTATTCAATATTAATTTCGACTTGATACCTGTACATGTTTCTGAGAAAAAGGGTCTTGACAGACAGACAGATGGACAACAAAGTTGTCCTATAAGGGTTCCATTTTTCCTTTTGAAGTATGGAACCCTAAAAAACGCTACTATAGGCACACATTTACTTCTATGTTATGTACATTAGTCAAATAAAAAAATAAGTATACGTGTTAGATTAGAACTTTTTATTTTTCCCATTTTATACCTAGTACATTAATAAATATACTTGTACTACTCACATGAATTCGTTTGGACAATTGTCGTGTCTTGTACAGCATACAAGTTTCATATAAAACAGTAATAACTAGATTAGCAACCACTATTTTAATAACTTAAAATAAAGGTAAAAACATATAGGGGTCCACCCACACTATTTCTTTTATTACCTTCAAACATACATAGGGTGGGGCAGAAATGAGTTTAATTGAAATGGTCACGCAAGCACTGCTCAGTATTGTGACTGTTTTGTGCGGCAACTGCGATAAATTAGTGAAAATAAATTATATGGCCGCTAAATAGGTAATGATAACACGTTCTAATTAATAACAGTGAACGCAAGGTTTGCTGGATAAATGACTTTATGGAAATACGAACAAAAACATCGTTTCGGAAATTGTGTTTCATAATAGAGTTAAGAGAAGTTTCCATGCTAAACGTTGTTTGATACTGTTTCAAAAATTTGGTAACCCAAAGTCGGTCATTTGATATTGATCCTTTGTTGCCTAGGAGGTTGAAGTTGACGTCGAGGGTGTAATGATGTTTGCTATTAGTGAATTGCACTCCCGGTTGTAATACTTGAAGCAAAAAAGGATTGCAAATGAAGTATAGGCAAGGGCTGGTAGCAAATTTAACTCATTTTAATGAAAATGACGTATATTTATGAGAATTAAATTTTGAGTTGAGTTTCTGTAGAGATCGCGGAATCGATTTCCAGTAGTAGCTATCCGGTACCGGGTTTGGTTTCTGATGGTTGGTATATTTTACGTTCGCCAGGACACCTACCACTGAATTATCTGAATAACTGTCAAAATAGTTATAAAAGTCAGGTTTTGTGTAGTATTAAAAGCTAACTTAGTCAGAGGTCTGTTTATGGTTTCACGAACACACTTTCAACGTACTCTATTACCCAAATGGTGGCACTGGCTTTATAAGTGATATTAATTATAGGCACCTTCTAGACCAACACGTAACATCGTCGACCTCATCGTCACTTAACATCAGGTGAGATTGAGGTCAAGTGTTGGTCTATCTTCAATAAAAAAAAAATTGTTTGGCGGACATACCACGCGCGGCCTCCATATTTTTCTTACAACGGTCTACCCACGGAGTACTATTAATTATTTATTTAATAGTTGACGTATGGTGACTTAGTCTGATGATAAATTAAAAACCAAATTCAAATTATGAAACGGTATCGCACCTTAAAGGCTAATCAACTCCTCGTTTCTATGCAGTTTCACCAGCCATATCCAAAGCTTTCCTATTTAACGGAGATAAAGCCGTGGCCTCATATACGCCAAGACTGAATATCCCGTGATCTCTCATCTTTATTCTATAAGGAGGTGCCTTCATTTCCACGAATTATTTATACGGTGGCCAAGGCTCTGTAAACATGGATGATAAATGACTTTGATCTTGTATTTAGACCATGGTTTTACTGGTCTTTACTTATCTGGACTGAATTGTTTGGCCTTTTGAACACTTTGTCTAGTTTTGTTGGTGTGATTTTAGAGCTCCAAATGACCGGTAAATGATTGTGCTTTGTTTTTGAAGTCAGTTAAAAAAGGAACCGTAATCGAACCACTATGGTGTCTCTATGTCTATCGGCCTGTGTCACATCAGATTATCATCAACTGCTTATTACAACTTAAAATTAGGAGCGGGATGATTAAAATTTTAAAGTGGAGTGAAAATATGAAACGGTTTTATTTCGACATGCTTAAACAGTTTACTTACATTACCCCTCTGCTGCATAGTTTTTGAATTATGGTAAAAAACGTCTGAAAAAGTACTATTCTGAAACCTAATCTTTATATCTGAAGTTTGCAATTAGATATGCAAATGTTTAGTTCATAAGATCAAATATGATGTTTCATTTGTACTAATTTTAACGACACTTTTTTTATTTTACAATTTACGAAGCCCTGTTACTAAGGCAGATCTATACTCGTAGATAAAACTTGAAATTTTCCCAGCGTCTGTATTACTATAGCTGCTGTAAAAAGAATTCTAACACATACAGTAGTACGGAACCTTTGGGGTTATCTGATTGCTTTTGTTTTTAGTTACACCTCATACAGAAGGACTATTTCCTTTGTCTTCACTTGCACACATTTGGATTGATAAAACTGTTTATTCGATTCAATAAGGGCAGGATCACGAAGCCAATAGAAACCAATTTCCTACGGGGAGAGAACATTTACATATAGAAAATGCAATGAAATTGTCTGTGGTATTGAAGGGCTCCGTGAACCTGCCTTATATTACATGTTTAGAAACTGTTGTCTCAGTCATTTCTTTGAGTATTCATGAATGTAATTGGAACTACAGGTCTAAAGCATAATTGAGTCTGTTGCTGAGGTATAGGAGTGGTACGAGAGGGGTGACAAGTGGCATGGCGTGTGACGTCCGACTGAAGTTACGCGTCGTTTGACGTTTTGTACCGCTCCCATACCTCAGGGTCAGACTCAGTTATGAGTTAGACCTCTTGTATGTTTGGTTTAAGGTTTCCGTTTTGATTCATTTATTTTTCGATAATATCGACAAGGGACAGCCGTGTGGAGAGCCGATATTTGCTGGATAATTTTAACCGCCTCCATAGGAGTTGGATTTAGAGCTTCTGTACTCATACGGTTCAACTTATAGAGGGAAGAGTTAGAGGTTTTTGTATTTGTTTTGGTTGGCTGTGATTTTTCTAACAACGTGTTCAATGGGCTGAATATAGTGATTGTCAGTTTTTAAGGTACTGTTATCCTTCATTAATTGCAATAATATGAGTGACTTTTAGTATTACGATTTAAGACATTTATTTCACAAAAAAGAATACAATTCACTTGTATTGTGAAATACAAGATACAGTGGATATTATAGCAATTATTATTTACTAGTGGGTAGGTTGGATATTAAAATACAGCTGTCTTATATATAAAAACAAATCACATGAAAAAATGCTACACTATTACATGTCAAAACAATAGTCGACAGCCATAGAGATTTCATAGACATTAGGTGTGGGTTCACAAGTCAGAAAAATCTTTAGAAATGTGATGTTTCACTACGCGTTTGTATAGAAGAAATGATTTGATTTCCTTTATATCGTTTGGTAATTTGTTGTATAGCTGTGCTCCTTCAAATAGTATGTTTCTCTTTCCGTAGTTGGTTCGAGGCGCACGCAAACATATGTGGTTCGCTCGTCTAGTCGATCGTTCCTGGACTTGTCCTACCTTCGTAAATGTCACCTGTGTGTGTACTTGTTTGTGTAATATATTTTAGAATTACAATTATAAAATCCTTATTGGCGATTTTCACGCAAATGACAATCAGTAAAACTATTGTCGCTTGCAAGTGAAACGTAACTATCAAATAAATTTTCACCTTCTGCTGTATAAAACAACTCTTCTTTACTTCTGACCCTTCGCACCTGAAGAGCTCCTGAACCTTTTTGTATCTATGTGAATAGAGTAAACACCTCTGTAATCATTGAGATGGCTCCGCTATATTTAGCAGCAGCAGTTATAATCGAGCACTTTTGTACTACAAGTCTCTCACCAAATTTGGTAAAATCGCAAAGGTGGAAAACTTTTTAAGGGAAACCTTCGTCTTCCATATCATCACGACTAACAGGAAATAAATTCTACTACAAATACATCCGGCAGGTGGTACTGAAATATATCTCATGTGGCAGGCAAGTAGAAATAAAAGGGTTATTCCTGTCACACTGTAAACCACATGAGTGGTAACTGGTAATTGTAACTGTAGTGATGAAGCACTAACGTATCAATTGATATGTTGATGTGCTTAATGTCTTCGTCAATGTATGAGTAGATTGAGTGATTTTAAAAATTCCTGTAAAATATTTTCTAATGCTCTCAAAACTCATCTCATTAAAACATAAATACGTTCCTTTATTGCGGTGCGGTAGGTTGCTTAAAGCGTCAGTGGCGCATTGGATAAGGCGCGGACTCTCAATCCGAGGGTTCCGGGTGCAAATCCAGCCGTGTACCTATGATTTGTTTTTTAATTCAAGTACACTATCCGATTGCTTAAACGGTGAAGGAAAACATCGTGAGGAAACCTGCATGTCTTGAACAGGCACGTGAAGTTCGCCGTTCCGCACTGGGCCCGCGTGGTGGACTACGGCCCATAAACTCTCTAGAAGAGTAGGCCTGAGCCCCTGCAGTGTGGACGTATATAGGCTGTTGATGATGATGATGACTTTCCTTTGGGATATTTATGTAAACTTCTATAAAGATATTCAATCAAACTCCACAATAGTCAGCATCAGTCCACTATTGGTAATCCTCATAGATCACAATTTGACTTTCCAAGAGGATATTTGCTAGAACCATCAAGCATTGAAAGCGCATTGGTGATCGAAGTAAAAAATTATTATTACATAGCTAGAAGCTATTTCCCATCACCTGATTTTTTTTACCTCAGTCGCTTTTTACGACACCCGTGGGATGCTAAGGGTGGTCTTATTCTGCAACCAACTCAAAATCATGCGCATTATATTGCCCTTGAAGAATAACTTAAAACACTATGACAAACATTTCCAACTCCACTTTCGGAATTTCTGACAAGAAAAATTATGACGCACAGTTCTTTCATACACTTTGTCTTCGGTACTATCTCAAATGTCTGTAGGAATAGCACAAAAGTTCAGAACTTTTCGGATAAAAAGTTCGGAAATTATAGTCATAGAAATGTGAGGTAGCATAGTTTAAGATTTTGAAACGTGAGCACAAAATATAGAGGTACATAGCATTCTAGACAAAATTGAATTTAGAAAAGAAAGAATTTATAATTGATGTCTGTAGAAATTGTTTATAGTGGTGTAGCATCTAAAAACACGAAATGAAATCCTCCACAAAAAAGTTACATAATGTTAAACTTTCTTCCGTTGTCATATTGTGATGATTTGGATATATTGTAAAATTAAAGGTCAAGGGTACATCATGGAATAAGAGCATAAATAAATTTTACATAAATTACAAATCATTACACTAAAATTAGATTACAATTATATACAATATTCAATTAAAAACACAATAGAAGGAGCACTCAGTGATTATTTTATTGTGAAGTACGCTCGAGTATAAAATATGTATCCACTTTTTAACCATGTCACATTCACTGTTGCTTTTTCCTATGAAGTATGTTGAGGGAAATGTCAATTAAAGATATATATTTTTGTAGTCGTTTGTACAATGCCTTCACCGTCCAAAACTCGAATTCTTTTATTGTTGTAAGACTTAGTAATATTCGTATTTAATTAATTTGATACATAGTAATAATTGTTTTGTGAATACATGAACTGAATTGAGTTCTGAAAGTTGTTGAGATAAACATGAACGGCAAAACGGGAGTAGCCCACGACAGCGCATCTGTCGATAAATCATGAAAAACAGCAAATACCTATCCGCCTTAATCGTAAATCATAGATAGGAATAAAATAGCGTGCGCCCGCGGCACCCTTTATTTTTTTGCTTTTCACCGAAACTTGTGGGATGTAAAAAATGGTTTATTTATACAAGTATTCATAGAGTGGCTTTATTCCGACGCGTGAGAAGTCAAATCTGGACGATTCCGTGACATTTACCGTGCCTGGTGCACTGGTGAAATATGCACGAAGTCTGTTTACTTTCGTCACGGATATTTTGTCTTTTAATAAGATTTGAAAAAGGTATACTTTTTAAAACAAGGATTTATGTAGTTTTTTTCTCCAAATAGCAAAATGCATACCCAATTTTTTTTCTTCAAAACCTTTCCATTTAAGAAAAAGCTGCATTTAAACAGTATGTTTCTTTTCTTTTTGTATGTTATGCGATAGCTCCGCCAGTTATGAATCGATTTTCATGATTCTTACTTTGTTTGATAGAACATATTTCAAAGGTGGACATATATACATTTTATCGAAGTTGGTTCAGCGGTTTTTGAGAACAAAAATCAAATATGTACACAGATAACCCTCTAGGGGTGAAAACTTTAGGGGGTGAATGCTGTATACTTTTAAGGCAGTCAAATTCGACTTCTATCTCTTTTTGAACGCGTTAATTTATTGTGAATCATAATGTTTTTATAACTACAATGTTTTCGAACCAAGTAAAATGAATATTATCACAAATGTATCCTTTAATTCAGGTTTTTTAACCTTTTTTCAGCTACGGACCCCTAGGAAAACAAGTGGAATTTTGAAGGACCCCTTAATATAAGAACAGCAATAAATTTTGGACCATTTCTTACTCTACTCATACTCATACATTACTCATATATATATTTATATATATATATATATAAATATATTTATGAGTTAGCAGATAACTTAAACAAAATACGTATTTTATTAGAGTGAGAAATGGTCCAAAATTTATTGCTGTTCTTATATTAATTATGATTTTTAATGAAACGAAGACCTCGAAGCGCGTAGGTGTTTGATAATTTCGTCTAGTACATACATGAGACTGCGGACCCCCAGGTTAAGAAACACTGGCTTAATGCAAACAGTACAGATTACCTTCTTTTTGGTTAGACATTTTGTGAAAACAGTCTAGGATTTACTATGTGACCGTTTCGCTTTATCGTTAGCGATTACGGCATCGTTTCACTAGAACGTTTTATTTACAAAAACACCAACAAATGGAGAGTGAAATGGTTCCGAACCTTTTATTTAAAAACTAGACGTCGAAAACAAGAAACCCTAAGTACTAGCAGTTATTTACCGAATTCTCGAGCCGTTGTTGTGCCTATTCGAAGCGTAATGATTATGGCCGCTATTCCACTGAAAGCTAACTGAGGTTCTCATTAATTGGATTGCTTCCATTGATTGTTTGTTATTGTAATGTACAAACATAAACACCGCTATCCTCTGTTCCAGCGGCAATCTATATTGATTTTCTCACGAAACCACCGTGTGTGCTTTATTTACCCAATAATTAGAGATTGCAACCACGTTGGGTGCATACAAACAGTACTGGTCGGTACACTCAGCATAATGGAAAATGTTTTGTTAAGATTGTGGGATGCAAAATGTTAAAGAACGTGTTTTAACAGTTCAATTCGCTGTTACACGATTTTAAAGATTAGTGTGAAGTAAAATTGATATAACTCTGTCAAAATGATTATATAAACAGTTTTTTATGACTTCTTTTTTATGACCTTAATCTTGGCTGATGAATCAAGCTTAAAGTCACTCAGTGAGCTATGGAACGAGCTATGTTCATAATTTCCATACGCGATAATATCCGTAATCACAACATAGTTCGACGTATCTAAAGTGGCAATGGGCAGGCCACGTCGCTCAAAAAACATATAACCGATAGGAAGTAAAAGTTTTCAACTGGCGAAAATGTACCGGGAAACGTGTACCGGGCCGTCCCCCTACTAGATGAACCGAAGACCTAATGAAGGCCACGGGGAGTCGCTGGATGCAAGTGGCTCGGGACCGGTCATTGTCACATACGGCAGTTGAGTTTCCCGGCTGATTTTTTTAAATTTTATTAATCACAAAAATCTTACAAATGGTACATGTTTATATATCGCCAAACTGCTAAGGCAGTTTGTAGGCGACACGCTCTTACTTTAATCTGATTGTATAATATTATCTATCTTACTAAACTTAAACTAACTTACAAACTACGAGTACATTAAACATTCTTTAACTTATTGTTTTAGTAGCTTTTTATAACAGTTCCCATAATAGGGTGTTTATTATTTATTCTAGGCACTATGCATGCCCTGGTTCTCTCACCATAATAGTTTTTTTCCCTAATCGTTATAAATTTTCCTTTTTGTTTAGCCCTTGTATAAGTTTATGATTTACTTTATTTTTATGTTATTTATTTTGATAATTGTCTATAGCCAATAAGTATTTTACTTTTTTTTTCCACTGGTAGTAGTATTACATACAAAACGGTTATTGATAATCTCCCCTATGCCTAACATTAAATGATGATAATGAATTCTTGACGGTTTAAACTTTTACAGGAACTTTTCTGAACTTTACCGTACCTCAATATTCCTCACTTCTCAATAGAAACAAAAGCGTAAAAGCTGGTATCTATTTCTTTATTTACCTCGAGATCAGACTGGCTAAGCCGCAAGATAGAACGCTGCCTAAAAAGAAGATTACGTACTCAAGACCTAAACGTTTATCGGATATAAATAGAATTATGTAAACGACGTATACGTGGTGCTTATTCAAAACAGATAAATTTGCATAAGACGGCGTCATATTCCCGGCTCTGAGGCCGAACGTATCGTCGGAATGGAGAGATCAAACTTTCTTGATCAAAAGGGTACAAAAATGTAAATGGGAACAGTATCGTAAGACCTACGGAATGCTCTGACACTTGGGCCTGTACGTACAGGGGGAAAAGTTGGGTAAAAACTTATTAATTCCAGCTAGATGTTGAAAGTCTGTTGTGTAACAAAATGAAATCCCCAGTAAGTATTAATTTCTTGTATTGAACACTTTGTATAAACAGTAGTAAATATTAATATAATATCAGGCCACAGGAAATTCTGCCGTTATTTTAAAAAGTTTAGGCTTGAATTCAGTTGTAAATTTCGACAAACATTGTGTTGCTCTAAAATATATTTTTTAAACTATTAATATACTAATTAAATATCTACTCAAATGTTGTTACGAAAATTTTAAATATCTGAAAAAGAAAACGACAGTTAATTTACTCTCATTGCAACTAAAGCAGCAAGATTTCATCCTGAATTTTTCCGAAAATAGTAAATACTTTTCTTACTTCGAGACTCAAGTCATTGCACTTTATTTATCAATCTGTTTTGCATTTTCTGACAATTATACTAATAAACCCAAAAACAAAGCACGTCATAAATGAAAATTAGCACAACTTTTCCCTTCTATAAATATATTGTTTGAAATATTTATTTGTGACGTTAGTTATTTATTAACACCCCGTATCCCGTTTCGCCATAAACAGTCATCAGCATCCGAGCTCCCCGAGTATCGGACAAATTCCTTTGATCTTGTTTAGGGTAAATCTTTTCGATTTATATGTTAATTTGTAAATTTGAATCTTCCGCGGCTCCGTTGCCGTGTTACTTGTTAATCTCAGCTCTTGTCTACCACGGATTTGTTTCATCCTTTTCAATTTCAGATCTTAATGCTGTTATTTGTTTGTTTTCGTTCTCTGTTTTCAAGAATCTGACACCTTTTGATATTATTTCGAGCTGAAACTTTCTGTCTGGAAAGGTTTCTCGTTCCTTCCGATCGTAAAATAGATTTTGTTTGAGTTGAAATGCTGAAAAATGTCTAACTGCTGAACTATCTGTTTTTACAATAAATTTTAAAAGAATCATTTTTAGAGTTCCGTACCCGAAGGGTAACCGACTGGCCCTTATTATGAAGCCTCCGCTGTCTGTCTGTCATTGTATATCATGATCCATAAAATTTTCACGCAATCTATAAAATTTAATTAAAAATATAGAGGGATCCCTTACGAGGAATGTGTTTTTTCAACTGCAAAATTAAGTTTATTTTAAAATCAGACTGACATTTTCTTTAGAAATTGGCTCGGTGGTTTTTATCTTAAATATTATATATGATTATGATATGTTTATAATTCATATTCTGTAAGGGACCCTCGGAGCACGAGTCCGACTATCACTTGACCGGTTTAATTCCACATATCCTGACCTGGATGCCAACAGATTCTTAATACAGTTGGTTTTTAGTTATGCCAAATAAACAATTTCATAATTCAAATCTTCATTCATTCAATCAAAGAAAAAAATTATTGGCATCAAATTCATAAGGTACGTATTTGGATCGAATAAATGAAACACCCCCATAGCTTTATCTATTGATATCAAAAGTGGTAAAGCCTCGATCACATGTGATTGGTAAGGCACGTGTAAAAAATTTGATCGCATCTTTGTCGACTCCCTCGCTAGGCATTCGTGTGATCTAAAGGCACACGGATATAATGAATTCGCTTACGAAGCGTTACGGGTCCTTGGATCATTGAATATAGATGAGGGATCAAAGGAAATTACGAGTGCTCGATAAAATTTGAGCTGAGCAAAATTCCACCTACTTACTTTCTTCAAGACATACTCGTTTGCGTAATATGAGTCTAGTCTTTGAGTGGTTTGAAAATTTAAGCTGGTTTAGCTGAAAAAAGACACTTGTATAGTTTTAGATATTTAAATTGTTAGCAGTGTATATGCCTACTACATGGGAAAATAAATTGGATCATTTTGAACTATTTTAATGTTCTCTACAGTCCAATATGGTTGCAATAAATAAGGTAAAATAAAAATATACTTTTTTTCTACTTCAGTTAAAACTAGACATAATAAAGGTAGTATGTATTGTTATGACTATTACTATATACTTGCATTTATGACTGTTATGTATCAATTCATTTATATTATTAGTTTTCGCCTATACGTAGGCCGTTCCTAAATCTTTACAAAATAAAAAATGCAACTCCATGTCTCCCGTTCGTCCTAGAAGTATGACATGAGATAAAATCGTTGTGATTTCATTTTCTCTTCCATTCCACATAACTATTTCATGAACATCACAACGTATCTTAATTCTTCTATTTTACTATCCTATGTGGTTGCAATATAAATATTTTGAGCTTCACATGTTGCACAGTATTTTTAATTGCACTCAATGGTGAACATAAAAGTAAGTCTTTCCAGCATTCTTAGTAGAAGACGAGTATCGACTGCGATATTGTTATAGGTACTTCAGTTTCATAACTGTAAGTTCTAGCCCGTTGTAGATTCGAGAGCAGGTTCATGTCTTATGCAAGAATGGGCCGCTGCGGTCACAGCTGTGAGTCTGGAACACTCTCGAGGCATACAATCAATATCTGTAGGTACATTTCTAAGTCTTAAGTCTAGTGGTGTATAGCGAAAAAATACTAAGAATCTTGGTTGTCTCAGTTCATTTTGTTCATGGTCATTACGTAATTGGAAAATTGTTCGCGAGCCTTATGAATTATCCCAGCAAACTGCTTAACGCCATATAAATTTTGGACAGCAATAAAGCTGTGACGCAAAGATCTGTATATCAAGGAACGTGACATTACCCAATTTTATGTTCCAAAAAAAAACTCCACATCGCACGCCGAATCGTTTTTGTGAAAACAACGGCGGCAATAAAGGGTCTTATTGTTATCCTTTGAATTTATATCCAGATATTATCGCTCTCATAAATTGCTACCACGTACGGTCTCTCGAAATCGGATGCTTGAAAAACTGACCGTAGGGTAGCCCCCATCTATTCTAATAAACTGATAAAAGTTAAGCTCGCATTCGAGCGGAACAAAACGAAACACGGGGTACATGAATTAATTTGTGCAGTGCTGCGATTAAAACGCCACGCAAATAAAAAAACATTAATTCCCATTTGGACCGGAGCGGCATCTGTTTTCTAATTGAGACATTAAGCGTGGGATCGCTTGAATGGGTCTCCTTTAATAACGCGCATACATAACTGATGGTGGGCGAAATGTACGGCATTACAAGTCGGGGCGCCCGGACGGCTAAATGATGGCCATTGCCCGCAATCGTCGCCCGGGAAAACTCACGGATAATTGACACGAATGCTATAGAACGACTTCTACCCTGTTTTCGTGTAGTACTCTACAAAATTCTTGTCCGGTTCATTGAACTTGGAACGTTCTGGCGGTGTCGCATCAAACACATTTTTTGATATAAAAAAAATTGGTTGTCTGTAACGTCGGTTTACGGACGATAACTTTACGTGATAACGTAACGTTTTAAGAAAAGATGCGTCATAATGCGCCGAACTGTTAGGCCGATCGTGCCGCTCAGCTCAGGCGGAACGTGACACTTTTTCGTGCGTGCAGCCGGTGTTCATCTTTATAAATTTAAAAATTTAGTTTACATGTGCTAATGAGCTCGCATTCACACGGCACACATTTTTACATTTGGTTACCCGTACATTCACCAGGAGAGTAATCCTTTTACAATATCAACATTATGAAACTAAGTCTCCTCTAGGGTTCTGTCTGATATCGTCCGCTACGCAGACCAAGACTATACCAACGGCTCTTAGTGAGTTTATCATTGATTATTTGATTAATGGTTTGACCACCTCCGTGGCCTTATGGCTACACGATTGGACTAACAACCTGGAGGGCCCAGGTTCAAATCCCATTCGGTACTTTGGTTGGTCGTATGATATTTTCTATGTCCGTCTCGCTAGCGACCACCGTGTTACCTAAGTCTGCGGCCAAAAAGCAGTACAAGCAGCAGCTCATTGTTTTATGTCTCTGGATATACGCATGCTTACCATCTGACGGGCTTATCGTCACTTACCATCAGGTTATATGAATACCAAGTGCTTTAGAGTGAGTGCCGTGATTAGAAGTATTTGTTGTCGTTCCTCGATGTTTTATTCCTGACTTTCAATTTCCCGGCCTATTTTAAATTAATCATACTGTTACATGAAGAAACGACTTCTAAAAAGGAGCAGGTTCTCATTTTATCTGGTTTTTTATATGTATGTTCCCCGATTACTCGAAGACGTCTGAACCAATTTTTTTTTCATCAGATTTTCGCATGGCCCAAACCTTTCACCAATAAAGTAGCACCGGTCTTACATAATATGATAGAGTTTAAGGAAAAACTAATTTTGTGAAACCCACGTTGTATTAATCAGGCCCGAAAAAAGACCTCCTTAAAATATACCTCTATATTCAACAAAACAATTTTAATGGTTGATTCCACTGTTTCAGATCAACCGAGGATATTATGTCTAAAGTTAGCAAACTAAGATTTCCTTCAGATAAGATTTCATGAAGAATTAAAGCGCTTTTGTCTGGCTTAAGGAGATACGAACGAAGACGAAGAAATGAGGACGCTGCAGGATGGTGGAGATTGTGCACAGTCGACTCCTTAATGATGCCATTAGACAAGAGGCTTGCATGCTAAAAACAAAGACACGAATGCTCTATGACTATTGGTACGACATTGTACTTGATTATTTGCTTTTCTGTTTATTGTTTATTGCACTTATATAATTAAACAAATTAAAAATATAAAATTACAGTAATTTGAATTGTGTATACCTTCAAAGACGTTTATGCTGGCATCCACACTTGTGCTTTCATACATAAAATAAACGTAAAGTCGACCTAGGCTAGTACATAAACGAAAAATATCTAATATTAAATAATGACTCAAAAAATAAGTCATAAACATGCAAGGCTATACAAGGATACATATCATTTTTGAAGAGCTATCCATAGATATGAATGTGATATACACAGGTATGGGTTTGATGGAAAAAAATTGAGTTTCAGTTCTAAGTGTTTACCCACCCACAAAAAATATTCTTCTATTTTTGTGTAAAAACCTTAAAGCGGTTCACAGAATACATCTACTTACCAAATTTCAACCGTATATGTAGTTCTTATAGTTTCATATCTGTATATTATTTCACAATATTCTAAATAAGGATATTCATACCCAAATAACTTGTTTTTTAAATAGTGAACTGCATAAACATAGACTAAGGCATGCTTATTATTTTAATTTACATGTACCGCGAACAAATTATGGTAAGAGAAATTATATTGTATGAGCTCAGATCTATAACAAATTACCAAAAGATATTAAAGACTCCAAACGCATTACAACCTTAAGTAATTCTAAAAAGCACATTTTTTAAATTACTATTACATTTCGATACATGTTTGTAGTCTTATGTATTAAACTTACACTAAATACCTTATACAAAACAAGATTTGGAATAACATTTAATCACATAAAACAATGCCACATCTAGTTGCGCTTGATCTGTGTATTGCGCTCGTTCCAATGAGCAGCCGATTCTGGTGTAAGTTAAACAATGACTTATCTTCACTTAAAATTAATTTAATTTAAGTTTTACTTTAGTGTAATTCACGATGTCATAGCGATTAATTATACTTTTATTTATGTTTCTCATGTAAGTGAAATGTAATTTCTTGAGAAATAAAGTTCTTTAACCACAACTGTGAAGTTGAAGTAGCAAGCTATAGAAATCTAAATCAAACAGTCTAGAGTAAATCCCTTTGATTCGATCCGTTCGTTTCGTGTTTGCCACTGACGTTAACGTTATCCAATAAACGGATGGACGGATAGACAAATGGATAGGAATGGAAGACCTGACATTATCCAACTATAGCATTATCCTCTATAGATACCTTAACATTACTATTATAGCCACAACTTTATTTTATTGCAATCGCAACGGGGCATCCTATTGTGCCCACTGCCTTTGTTGTCATGTACAAAATCCAAAGTCTTCATTGGCATCAGTCCCAAACACACAACGACGTATATTTTCTCATTGAATTCTGAAGTGCTTACAAATTCTATTGTGATAATGTTGTTAAATGAAAGTAAACAAGATATATGTCAGAAAATATATTTACTTGAGATGGGATTTGCGGTGTTGGACATTATTTCCTCAGCCTAAAATTCAGGTCAATTTGATTTGAACCTGAAGCCGGCCTCCGTTATTGGACAGACCTGGAGAGCCACATTCGCTCGCTGCCAATAAGTTAAGTAAGCAAGTCTTGACGGATAAAAATGGACCCTTGAAAAAATTAGACCGTTATTTGCTTTGATAAAGTGGACATTGGTTTCACGTGTGGATATCTTTTTGCTGTGTGTTAGACCGTCTCGAATGTTTTTGCTAGCGCGGTGTAGTAGCGCGAAAGTGATTTATCATAAGGCAACATGCTGTGGTTGAGACGAAAAATAAAAGTAATTCCTTTTGTATTTGCGGAGCGGGACGGTCGCCTGGAGACATATTTGCCAAACGCGTGAATAATGGTCCTCGGCTGCTTGATGTAACCTGTCCACCAGTCTCGCATGTTTTTGTTACTCTCACAAAAGGACTCGAGGACGCAACCCCTCGATATATCTTCCTAATTAATGCTGTAATGGTTAAAGAGCATTGTGCTCCCATGTTTTCTTTTCTTTCCTACTTTCGTTCGACTGACCTTTTTGTGTTCTAAACATAATATTTTTGGAAGCAATAAAATTCTTTCTTCATATTCTCAATGTCCATGAAAAAGACATAACAGTGTGCGTTGAATTTATCGTAGAAGGCGAGGACCCAGATGGCTTTCCTCATAAAATACAACGAGTGGCTCTGTTGGTAGCAACGCCATACTTAAAGATAATCACAATTTACTGGGCCCTTTGGTGGAATTCGGGGAATACTTTCCCTTTAGTGGGACGTGCGTGCAATTACTAGGCTTCTAATGATACAGTGCCCTTTCACGTGTCATCAGCTCACGTTAACGGCGCACCTCAGTTTTATTGCCGTTCACTACTACTGTTCTCGCTTTTTCATGATCTAATAATTGCTTCCGTGGACCTTTATTGTTTCCAAGGGGCACTTCAATGCTAAAGTCAATGTTTTCATCGCTCTTTTAGAGCACGCTTCAGATTATTAACAAGTTTCGTGTCAATTAAAACTTGCGTGGTTTCCGCTTGTATTACTTTGTATTCATAAGGGGCTTTATCAGGTTGCTTGGCATTGTTCTGGGCTTCGGCTTGGCTTAACAGGGGGATTAGTTAGCACGCAAGTTAGATGCATTAATTAAATTGAACCTGTAAACAGGTAGTAGTGAAGGGGTGAGGGCTGGATAATCAGCTGGCAGTCAGCCTTAATGGCACAACAACATTACAAACGTGCCTGGTGGGTATAGCAAAAGAAGCAGGTCAAACGATTCATGACATGTTATTAATTCAAATTACAGATATTTTGTTTACTATGTCTACCGTCTACAGAGCATACGTATATATAAGAGAATAGTGGTTTGATAATAAAAGTTTTTTTTCTTCCACAAAATTTTTATCTTATCTGTACACATAAACAGAAACACATCAGACTGACTAATTTACACACTCATATGAACACTCAGCCCAAACCACTTGAGCCGGAAACCTTAAATTTTAAACATCTATTCATTAGGGGATTTATTAGAACCACTATGCAGGTAATTTTCAAGCGGGTAAAGTCGCCGGCGCGCTGCCAGCGTATATCAGAAGACAAATACAATCACCTTTATCCACAATTCTAATACATTCTTATTAAACATCTCTCTAAACTTTTACCATCATCCAGGTTTGCGATTCAAGTTAATAACAAGCCCGGTGAAGTGACTATACCATGTAAGACCGCGTGGACTCCAGAAATTATTCCACGGGGACTAATCGTTTACGCGCAATATTTTTTGTGAAGTTTAATGTTATCCACACAACAAAACAAACATAATGAAATTGAGAATCAAAAATCTACAAACAACTTTGATGATAACATCCTAAAGCAAGGAATAGTAAGTACTGTGGGTATTCTCAACTTGGACGTAGCGTAGATTGTCCCCTGCAAGGAGTTTCGAATCGAAGTTCAGACAATGCTTTGTCAGACACAGGTCAGGAACTTCACAACGTTGTCACGGCTCGAGATAACCTTATCGATTTCCTCGGGTTTAAGGAAATTCGGTAAAGATATGAGATCTTCTTGGTCAGCGGGTAAGCGTTTAGCCAGCCTACGGGTTTATTTATCCATGCCTACGGGTAAAATCCTGTTTTCTGAGGGCTATTGAATTTGTAATGTCTTAGATTCCAATGAGTGGCGTGTGGATTTGACTTCAGAGAAAGATAACATAATCATTGATTAGTAATCAATCTGTAAGGGTGAACATTTTAGCAGATAAGTGCTGTAGGGCGGCTGAAGTCGGTTCCCGAGTTATTTTTTAACGCGATAATTATGTCTTCTCATACACATGACGTGTACTCTGCTGCGCTTGGCAAAACATCATTTGTTTTCTATAGTATTTCCTGAGATAAACAGCCGCGGCAGACTTGCACCTGAATGAGATTATAAGGGTTCCGTTTTTTTGTCGCATGTCCGGCACCCTAAAAACTATATGAGCCCTCAGGCTTGAAGTCTATGTTTTAATAGAAGTAGATATATTTTCATATGAGTTCTCTCTCATTCTTTATAGATTATAAAATTGAAACTAAGTATAACATTTATGCCTTGTTATTAACGCATGCTGTGTTTGTCTGTAAGGTTACATTGCGGACCACATCGCTCGAAGAACCGATGAACGATGGAGAGTAAGAGTTCTCGAGTGGCGACCACGTACCGGGAAATGTGTAGTGGACCGTCTCCCTACTAGATAGACCGAGGACCTATTCAAGGTCGCGAGGAGTCGCTGGATGCAAGTGGCTCGGGACCGGTCAATGTAACGTACCATGGAGGAGGCCTATGTCCAGCAGTGGACAGTGGCTGATAATGATGATGAAAGGTCACATTCATCTACGGTTATCGTTTATCGTTTAAGTAGACTTTTTTGACGAACGAAATAAAAAAATAGAAGTTGGGACAACTCATAACGGATGGTAACACTAAGCTCACAGTCCAGAAAAACCGATACCAACACTTTGACCTAGGTAACTTTTTATTTCGTTGCGTCTTTAGGTTTAATTAAATCTTTAGCTTCAGATAAGCCTTTTAAATGCGCCTCTATTTCAGTAAAAAAACAACATAAAAGCAGCAATTTTAATTTAAACCGCTAATAGGAACACGTCCCGTTATTATAAGAAGACAATGGCGGTCATCTGAAATTGTATCACCCTTATTGCTATTCAAACAACAAAAGGGCAAAATGAACAAAAGATATCTTCAAACATATTGTGCCTTAGATCACTGTTTTGTTTTTGTTCGGCGTACGTGAGCTCCAAGTCAGTTTTTGTGGCCGAGGGTGGCTGTTAAGCAAGATTTGTGTTCTCTAAAAACGTTTTTTTTGTTTATTAACCTTATTGCCTTGGAGATGGTACGTTAGGTTGTGTTCTTCCACTTCGTAAATAAGTAGGGACCATATAGATGGGAATGCTCTAGTTATTTTTCTAACTAAACTAAGGTCACCGACATAGCTCGACGAGTCAGTGAGCTGAAGTGGAAATGGGCAGGCCACATCACTCGAACCGATAACCGGTGGGGAGTAAAGGTTCTCGAGTGGCGACCACGTACCGGGAAGCGTCTACCGGGCCGTCCCCTTACTACATGGACCGACGACCTGGTTAAGGTCGCGGGGAGTCGCTGGATGCACGTGGCTTGGGACCGGTCGATGTGTCATACCATGAAGGAGACCTATGTCCAGCAGTGGACGTTTCCCGGCTGACGATCATTTCTTTTTCGTGATGTTTTTTAATGTAAGAATATTAATTCCAGATAGCAAATGTTATGTGTAACGGGTTTACACTTGGCCTTCGTCTCACCTGATGCTAAGTGACGTTGGATGGACAGCTTACTACCAAGAAGTACAAGATAATGTGAATCTGGCTCTACTACCTTTCATACCGGAACACAATAGTACTATGAACACTGATTTTTGGCGACAGACTCAGGTGACGTGGTGGTAAGTAGCCCGGTGGACATAAGTATCTCTATTACTGACCAAACTGAGCCCCGATAGGTAGCCCTACTGGGAATCGAACCCGGGGTTTCAGATTGTGAGTTCAATGCGTTTAATAAGGCCACGAAGACGGTAAATGGTCACTACCTCTCTTTACTATTTGTTACTTGGTTTGCTTGATTTTTTAAAAAATATTTCCTGTGTACTTTAAAATGTTTAGATAAAATACTCGTAGTTACATCAGATGCAATTTTAAAAAAAATCATTTACTCGAAACGCGTGGTAGAGTTTGAACCTAGCCATGAATATTTTCTTTGTATTTTTTTTTCTTTAAAAGTCCAATTCATCAAAAGGTCTACAGCATGAAACGCTCATAAAACACTAACAAAAAACTAACTAAGGCTGGGGCCAGCTCGTAAAATTACGGCGCGGTGTGACGGCGCCTGGACGTTCAATACCCTCTCAAGAAGTATTACTCGTATTATGAGGGGTCACAAAGTGAGGACGGCGATATTGGCAGCCCTTACCAAGCACCGTGAGAAGGTGAGGAAACTTCACATAAAACCTAAGGAGGCAGGTGCATTCCATTTCCCCGGGCACCGAAATGTTCGCGTATTTCACGCTTCGCGCGTCATTACGGCTCCTTGCCACGAATACACCCGAGCGGTATGTTACAAAAAGGGAAAGTGTAATAATAAAAATCTTACTGCTTTGAGTGAGGTGAATAAAGTGGGTGGCGGTGTTTTAGCGAATAAAAGCGACATATCGTCGAATTTGTGGGCGTGACACCGCTTGTTGCTGAGGACATAAACTGAAGTGCGACGACGGTCAGCACTGCTTTCCAGTGTTCTTGTTCGCTTCAGGCGCCTCATGCTTCCAGACTCAACGGCTTCTTGACTCTTCTTAGCCTTTTTCATATTTATATACATTCTTTATATTATATTTATTCGGGTATTTTATTTGATATAATAAAAGTTCCCGAGCGTGTGGATGGTGAAGCATATTTGCTCACTCTGAGTGTACCGTACTAAAAAGCGGGCTAAATGGAAAGAGTCTAAATGTTGACTATGGACATAACGCTTCGAATGGAGTGTTTCATAAATATTGTCCGAAAAGTTTTAAGCTAGCCTTAAAATCCAACGTTTTAAAAGCAACCGAAAACAACAATTAAGGGGTTTATTTATCGCTAATGCTCGACTCTCTAAAGTTTGAACCCCATTAGGAGAATGCGTTTATCGCTACCAAACATCTTTATGACAAACGGGATTCTAAAAGCATTTTACTATGCATAAGTCATAAAGTTTATAAGTAAATGTGAAACTTGTATCACCTTAAAACGGCAAAGCTTTAGTTTATTTTAACGCTCCCTTTGAGAGCCCCTAAATATGAAAATAAAGTCGAGGAAATTTTTTATGACAGACTCTACTTTTGGTGCATATACGTATAAATACGTGTCATTATTCAGCTTTTAAAGCGCGGGAGCACTATTCCCTAGTTTCGCCGCGTAGCCTAGTTCCATTTAAAACAGGAGGAAAGTGTTGAAAGCAACACTCTACTCGTGCCTCGTGAAAAATAGCGTGAGACCGTAATATCGTGAATTGTGAATCTCAGTAGATAAGGCATTCAACGCGCCCTCATTAAAAAGGGAATCCGAGAAAAATAAAAGAACAGCGAAAGCCAGTCTCATTTGTCAACTTCCTAGCGTTGCATGCAGCGCTTACATCACTCGCGGAGTGGCCGACTTTTTATTCACTCCAGTTTTTGCGTCGCAAGTCTAATATTTAAAATGAAAAATACGCGCATTCAGATAATGTTTTCATTTCGTTTCGTTAGCGCTACGCTACACAGATAAGACGGAAATATAATTGACGAGAAGTAAATAAACGATTTCGTCATTCCATCCATTTTCTTTTCAAACTAAAACTTTTGCTTCAATTTCTTTTAGACTTGCTGTATGTAAATTGAGAATAGTCATTAAAGTCTGATTGGATTTTTTTCTCTATTAGTACCCATGTGAACTTATTTTTCAATCAACAGAATTGACGAGTCTGTGTCTAAAATGAGAGCAGGGAGCACTCCAATTAATCGAATACCTTTTCACCTACTACGTCGTTCGTTTGCCTCGCATTCATCATTGTAACTTCCGAGCCCTTACCACACGCTACTCGCTCTTCTTTGACATATTTTTATCCATATTTAATTATCCATTAACGGAAAAGGATCAGAAGAAATATGAATATGTATAAATTTAAATAATGCACATTTAACATGCTGTTGATCAAAAATAGAGCCATATGAATTCCAAAATATCGTATTTCTTTAAAGTTTTTTGTGTGCAATATTTCATTAAGTTTTTTATATAATTCTACTGATTAATAGAATATCAATGATGCATTCATAAAGAGTGTATTTCAATTTTGTCAAGCATCTTAATTGGAATATTTAAAAAATACAGAGGCAGATCGAGAGAGAGAGAGAGGTGGCAGAATTCGTGATAGATACTTAAAATTTCAATAATATTTATTTATATTGCTAAAAAGGAAATAATAATAATTGGAGAATACCGATCCAAGGATTGTTTCTTCAATGAAGTAATGCTAGAAAGAAATAACTAAGCATTATGAGTTAGTTAGGGATGGATTCAGTAAACCTTGATAGCTTCGTTACATGATACTGCCAGTTTTGGCAAGACTCTTATTCCTTTATACAACAAATGGTAATGGTTTCAAAGTAACTGCTCTCCTCCACATTTGTTTTTGTTTTAGGGTTCAGTACCTTAAAAGAAAAGAAAAACAGCACCCTCATACGGCCCACTTTCTTGTTCTTTCGTCATGAATATTTCAAGATACTATTTCTCAGGAACGGGTACAGTTTCTAATTACTACTACTACAGGGTCCTAATTACTACGTTAACTACAAATTTTTAAATTATATGTTTACGATACCTAAGAGGTGTAAAAAATTAACTTGCAACATCCAACATATTTTGATACTCGCAAACCCACTTATCAAAACTATATGGGTACTTGGGGTTGCACTTCATCGTTGAAATCATGAAACTTGGCACGAAGTAAGGTACATCACAAGTAAAGAAAAGTCCAAAAATTGGTAGTCGAGCAAAAAACAATTTCTTTTATTAACTTACATTTGTAGTATATGCATCGACCATGTGCGAACCGATGTTAGAACATTTTCATACGGTAAAGTTAGATTTAGGGCACATTTTGGTCACACCGATAATTTGTTCTAATTCGTCATACCGCATTTGTCCTGATTGGTCGTACATAATAAGTTCGTCCTTCAAAGTTCTATTTTCGTTGCCTTTGAGTTATAAAAATCTTAGTTATGATTAAATTATCATGTTTTGTGTGGGCAGTACGGAGCCCTCGGTGTGCAGTCCCACTCCAACTTGGACGTTTCATTTGAATGCACTGCTGCAATCAATGGAGTGCAGTGAGGAGGCAGGGTAAGTTTGATACACTACTTGTTCGTTGCGCGTTGGATTGTAAATGAAGCGTAGAGAAATATGCATACAAAGGTTCTACAAAATAGGAATGAAAAAAAAAGACTCATTTCATGCTTTAGGCAACTGTTATTTGCTTCACCCGCGTAAATATATCCTGTACAATAGTGATTTAAAACATGAACAGTGGATTGACACGTGGCCTTCATTTCACTTGATCTTAAGTGTCAAAAGTCGTTAGATGGAAAGCGTGCTCACTTCGAAACCCCAAGCGGGTGATACCGGCTATGTTATGTTACATTATCAGAACACAAAAGTGCTATTAACACGGCTGTATGGCGGTATACTTAGATAACATGGTGGCAGGCTACCCAGGTGCCACTGAATAGGTATAATCAGAAATTAGATTTTAGTTTTGTATTATAAAATTATATTTGACCATCGTAATTCACGCTATAGACGGACCACTACTTTTATAATTATTATTTTTCGTAAAAAATTTCGGCCTTCTCACCACATCGCATGTATCCAGATTAATAAGCGATTTCTGACTATTCTACATTCATTTTAAGCAACAATAAGCAAAATAACATTAATAACCACCTTTCTTTCAGCATCCGGACAAGTTAAGCCAGTAACACAAGCAGTGTAAATTATTACATTTGCATTTGTAGACACGTGACACGCGGGACAATAGCTTTAGCTTCTGAATGTCGTGTCCGGACACGTGGGCAGGGGCTTTCCGGACTCCTCGAGCTATGTGCTCGCACTAGATGAGCCATTAAGTGTACGTAACCGTCATTAAGTAACATTCACGCTCATGAGATTTAATGTAGGAACTCGCACCAAAAAATAAATTTGCTCACTTAAAAAAAATATTCCCTAAATGACAGCCAACACATTTCATACTATTGCTGTTTATTCAATCAGTTTTTATGGGATATAAATTTACAATATTAACTTCAAAGTTATTCACTAAATAATTGTATAAAATAACATAATATAAGAGCATATTATTCAAAGATATACAATATTAATGTTTATTAATTATAAAAATTGGGCTTACTTGTAGACTGAGATGTGTAAGTCTAGCAAAAGAGGTGATGCGTTTTTGTTGTTCAAAACTACTATTTTGATTAAAACAAAATTATAGAATGATGTAGTCCGAAGACTCAGTTGAAAGAGTTGCCCCGTGAATTTGGAACTAGATTCTGTTGTTAAGAATCTGTAAACTGAACCGAGATTTGGAAGTTATGTTAATTTATGTTGTAAGTGTACTTACTTACAATAATTTTCTCACCAAAAAACTATTTGAATAATATAATATGAGGTAAGGTGCTTTTAACCAATAATATGCAGAGATATAATGACTCATTTGAAGGTTGAGGCCAGTAGTGGTAAAGTATTATAATATGTAATTTCAAACTGTAGCCCAAACAATTCCGGTTATTTAATGGTTATATTACACGTTACTATATATTCGTAATTAAATAAATTACATCTTAGTCTAAAGTTTGTCTTTGAGTGCGAAGCCTCCAGCTTCCAGTCCGATTCGACTACCAACATCGATGCAGTGTCAGATATATTTTTCGTAGTATTCATATACTTATTATATTTTCAAATTTTACATAGAACAGCCCTCGAGCACGAGATATTACACGCTGGATCTAGAAGAATAAATTCAAACACCACCGGCTGTTCTTTATAAATAATTAAAAGTAGTTATCTCATCTAGTGTCAGGATAAGTACGAGTATCAATGACTAGGCTAGAGTAATTCCGGACTGTCGCTAATCCTTGGATTAGGTGTACGTACACGGAACGTGTAGCACGCGATGTGGCACCTCCCTAATTTAGTGTCATAATGGGACACATTAATTAGTAGCGGGGGACATAGGGGACGTTAAAAATGCTAAGGAAAGGTGTCGCCTACAGTAGAGGTGTGATAAGTTTATTTGATCTTTAGTCTTACACGTGTATAGGATTATACTACTTTGTGATATTTTAACACAATTATATTGAAAACTTTTTTGGACGCAATAGTAATCATTTAATGCAGAGTATTTGCATATTTTAAAGTCCATCTGTAAGCAATGATAGCACCGCAGGTAGTTTTAGCAACAGTCTTCAAATCATTGTATGATACATTGAAGTTTTATTAAGTTACTTAAAAAGTAAGTCATCATCGATAGCCTATATATGTCCCCACTGCAGGGGCTCAGGCCTACTCTCCTACAGAGAGTGTATGGGCCATAGTCCACCACGCGGGCCCAGTGCGGATTGGTAGACTTCACACACACGTCTTTAAATTTCTTCTCAGGAGCGTGCAGGTTTTTTCACGATGTTTTCCTTCAACTAAAAGCAAATGGTAATGATTTTTATAATTTTTACATAAATTCCAAATAATAAATTGGAACTCATTAATGTGAGCCAGAATCGAGCCCAGAACTCGATGTCTCGACAACTCCACAGAACCAGTGTTACTTAAACCGAGTCAGGCACCTGTATTTAAACCTTCTTAATTACGCCTACCCACGAAATGTTATGTTACCCTTAACTTTATCATTGCCTTTAATGAGAAACAGTAAATCTTATTAATCTCATGACTTTTATTTCATATTTCGTGAAATAGCCCGTAAAAGCAAGATTTTATATGCCTCGTGAGTGAGTAGGTAAGCTTTAATAAAGTAATCACGTATTCGATCTCGAGGTTACGAGCATTTGGAGTTGCGGCTCTGATAAACAAATTATTTACCATGTTTTTTGGTAATCTCGCCATAAAATCTATCTAAGCGACAACGCTCATATCTTTGCCGATGAGGATTAGGGATATTATAGAAGCATAAATGTCACACATTAAGCGTAATACATGACACTTATTTAAAAGAATTTATGATTTTTGAAGCGAAACTTCTAATGCGACTTCCAACAGGGTTGGGTATGGTTGAGTTAAACGTTTAACGCAACCATGGAGGGGGTATGACAGCACTGTTGCGAAATCAAGTGGTATATAATTCGGATAACAATAGAATAATTTCAGCACCATCGAGCTTTGCGAGCGAGATTTGAAGCAGAACTCTCTTCAATAGGCACTAGTAAACCCCTCGAGTTTGCGCTAATTTTGTATATTTTCACGAGTCTAATACATAAACTTGGTGACAAGGAGTGTATAGATTTCCTAACGATGTTTTCCTTCGCCGAAAAGCCAATTTTTTAAGTAATTGTATCTTTCAACAAGAGCGTGTCTTTGTTCAAAGGATCTGGCTAACCTAAATAAGTCCTTTCAATGTATTTACATATAAACATAAAATTTCGTGCAGAACCTTCTTAAGTATAAAAAGGTTCAAATATTTGTTTTGTAATAACTGTTTGTGTAATTTAATCGCTGAAAAACGTAAAACTAGTGCACGTTAATTAATCGTTAACACTTAACACTTTACAGACTAATCACAAACAAAGCTGAAGCTACAATGAAATATGCTCGACTTTAAATTAAATTGTCATTTCAACACCACCGAAAATGACGCTTACTAATTGTGACTGCTCAAACAAAATGCCTTGCCAACCTCCCACTTGTTTCAAAGGCTGGCTGGTTGAAAGCAAGTCTTCCCCACTCAGCTGAAAGGAGTCTATTGAAGTCATATCTCATTTTTGAAAGCGTTGGAGCTGAATTATAAAGATCCTTTGTTTCTATTAACCGTGCCGTCGTCCTCTCGTTGATTTAAGTACACAATAGACTCCCTTTTACGTCCCGACAATGCCCCGATAGCTTGGAAAGACTCACAATATAGATGTACCACGTTGACTTTTCAAACAATGGACATGGTATTGCAGTTAGACTATCGTGAAATAGATACATAATTTTTACCCGATTGTACAATAAGTTTTTTTTGCGACTGAAGTGAAAAATAGTACAACAGCAAAGTATATTGCCTAAAATAATGTGTAATACTTATTAAATGATTAATTTCAAGGCAATCCAATGTGTACATTAGTCGAAAATTTCGTCATTTAGCGTTAGGGAGCGATTTAGTTACCCCTATCTACCGTAAATCCTTTTTTATTTTATAAAATAATGTTTATTTTTTCAGAGAAACTTATTAAATGTGTGCGTGCCAGTTCGATCACTGTCACTCGCTTTAGTGGACCCGCGTTATATTCAGACCTACATTGGGGTATTTCGTATTGTAGCGTGTCCATAGTTTTAAGATCCAATGATGTACAACGCAGAATTGAATGAGAATGAAGACGTGAATTACTGGCAGACTTTTTATTTTTGTCTCGTTTAGTTTCGATTTGACGAATGTAATTTTATGTTATGAAGGCAATGGGCGATGTTTGATCTTTGTAAGTTGAGTGCTCGTTCTATTCTGTTTTCTGATCTTTAACTTAGAAGGAATATTATTGCCGTTAAATTTTGAGCAATTTCATATTGAAGATATTGTTTGATTCATTTATCGAATAACATACCTTAACACTGCCTTATAGAAACAGTAAAAACTTCTCTCTCTCTCTTCAAAAAAAGTCTCTTCAGAATAAATAAAATGCGTATGTTATGATAGTGTAAACTAAAATTGTTGACAAAAATCGTAAAAAAAACTAAAATCTATGGCTATGACAATGGCATGCGAAAAAGCCGACCTATCTCAGGTATAAGGACTGAAAGAAGTATAGAAATAAAAAGTGATATTGATTATATAGAAAAGAATTTTAATTAATTTATTATTACGGGCAGGCATTTCATAACGGGTATCGCACTTTGCCAAATAATTACATGAACAAATAGCCAACGATCTCTCCATTCAGTTACTCAAAACCTGGGCTGTAATTTTTCTAAGGACAAACTTATTTCAACGTCAGAGTTCATGGATATATTTGCTGAGGGCACTAGATATTGACCATTGTTATCTAGGACACAGCTAGAGGTAGAGGTTGATTTTCAACCTCTCTCTTAGTGGTCGAGGGTGACTCTGCTGCACAGTGATTTGTATAATACCAATGTCGCGCTAAATGTAATGTTTTGTACTGTTATTTCGCTTAGCTTATCGTTCTGCTGCTCCTAAGTAACATTAAATCACACCATTAAGTACCAAAGTTACATTAATAAGCAGTGAATAGCAACAACCCGTAAATCACACTTGTTGTTCGATTGTAGGTAATAAAGCTCGCCGTTTACTGAGTCTGTAACTGTTGCCAGTCATCAATATAATTTATGTTATGAGGAAGAGTAATTCCGTTTATTAATTTTGCGAGGGCGCGCTGGAGGTGCGGCTTCCCGGCTTACATGATTTGAGCTCTTTAATCACAAAGCTTCCTGTGAATTTCGTACGGAAAATGTTGTGCTCCCTGTTTTAGTTTTCCTTTTTAGGGTTCGCTACCTCAAAAGGAAAATGGAACCCTTATAGGGTATGTCCGTCCGTCTGTCTGTCTATCACAACTGAAGCCGTTTAAACTGGTTGTCCTTCAGTATAGTAGAAAAACACATCATTAATACTATAACAAGAATGTTCTTTTGCAATAAGTCTTATTTTTAGAAAATTAAAATGTATTAAATAAAACATCCAATGAATTTTTCACTTTGCCTTCATCTCACCTGATCATAGATGACGGCAATGCCATTAGGCGATAAGCGTGCTGATCCAGAAGCCTCCAGTTAATGAGGCACGGGCTCTACTACTTTTTATAATGGAACACAACAGTGCTATAATCATATCATTATTCATAATCATGTATGTATAATGTGTATATATATATTTATTAATATATACTTAGCACCACTTACTTACCCCTTCTTAATCACACGATTCTTCTGCCCCAAGGTTGCCTGGAAGGGATCGTTTTTAGCGATAAGGCCGCCTTCATTTTACCTTTTAAGTTCTTCTCTTCTCTTTTCTGTTTTTTATTTTGTGTGTGTGTACAATAAAGACTATTTGAATTGAATTGAACAGTGCCATAGCAATGCTGTTTTGAAGTGGACTTAGATAAGAAAATAAAAATTCCCTAACACCTAACAAACCGGGTACCGAGAGGTACCCCCACTGGCAATCTAGCCCGAGACTTTCGGATTTTTAGTAGTAGTAGTAGTAGTAGTTAGTAAGTGTTCTTTATTCAAAAAAACATTGAATTTCAGTTTATTTCACTAGTGAAATCGGTCGGGCAAAGTTGCAAACTCTAGAATAATTCTAGAATAGTTTGCGACTTTGCCCGACCGTTCGCAGTTGTGATCTTTAACGAGGCAATAATTTATTCAAACGCATATCTTGATATATTCTCGGGTTGAAGCACAGAGCAACCTAGCTAGCTGTTGTTGGTAAGTATTCCTATTTATTTGCTCAGTCGCGATAAGTCCGACTAATTACAGTTATAAACAATATGTCAACCCGCATCCTGCTGCGAGTGGGCTGTTGCCTATAGCTACACATTGGTATCGTAGCATAGACAGAGGTCCTTAAACTTTTCTATTAAAATCTGTTTTTGTCGGCAACTACATTCGCGTGGACTTTAAAAACTGTCCTGTGGGAACTACTTCTTTAATCAGGATAAAAAGCAGTCTGTCTCTTTCTAGCTCGTTAACTGTCCCGTACCAAAAATCATTATGACTCTCCATTACGACGTAAAGGAAAGACAAACAAGCACGACTATATTAGTTATGTATTAACTGTCGATTTGTTAGCTGTTAGTCTGATACGCAGTTCGTCCAGATAGTATCAAAGTCAACTCGCATTTCGCCACACACGTAACATAGATGCTAACAATTCGATTCTTACCCTTTACCACAGAATCAGTATATATAGTATTTCATACTACAATATAAATAAAATTAAAGATTTCCAATGTAATTCGACACCCGTCTATCAATCTGATTTGTCCTGGTAAATAACCATAATACTAGTTACCAGAGCTCACATTGAATTACTATTATTAAATTACATCCTATAAAATGTGACTAGCGAACTGAAAGAGAAAGAACAAGGGTGCTAGTACATCCCCAAGGTCCAACGACTCCAGTTTTGGGAATACTGTCATAAGTGATTCATTTTGCGTGTTTAAAACGAAACCAGAACAGTGTATAGTTCTTAATTGCCTCGAAAGGAAACACAGTCGTTTGTCATGCGCGTTACTCGTGTTCCGCCCGTCAGACGTTCAGGAACGAAATAAAATGTTTTATACAGGAACGAGATAGTTCATGAGCTAGAATCCAGTTTTCTCAATAGTTTCCAGATTATATACTAGAAATAAGAAGATATTGAGGCACATTTTTGTGCTAGGATATATACCGTTTTTTACCGCTTCTGTGGCCTAATGGCTGCACGGGTGTACATGGGTTTGGTTAGGTTAGATTTCAATGGTGCCTACGTATCCGGAGGTGTAAAAATCAGGTTTCTGTCAGCACAATGTCAACGATTTCAACTCGCGATTATGTGGGTTTTGTTTTCTTTCATCGTACGCAGTCCTAAAAATTCATAAGTAAAACCAATTAGATTTCAGATAAAATGTTTCAAAAATCTGCCTACTGGCTCTTATACAAATAGGACATTCATTCATGTAACGTCATAAATAACACAGGCGCTGCTCGTTCCGTCGCCGTAAACTTTTAATTAGAGGGATTCGGTACATTTTAGTGGGGATCTGATACCGGCGCGCTCACGGTATAACAGCCCTTTTGTTTAGGCCCGGCTTTACGTGCGCGTCGCCAGTTTAACTCGTGAGTGAAAAATTACACGTCACGCTATAAAACGTTGTAAAAGTGACCATTTGGTCATTACTTTTTTATGTGCACACGGATTTAGGCCAGGCGTTATTCCTAGGATCGAGCCTTTAATTGTCGTTAATTTGACAGAATGTTTTTAATCAAAAATATAGTAGTGTACTTTATATATACTAGCGTATGTGACAAAATTAAACGATAAAAAAATGTACCTTGTTTGAAGTCTTTTCTGAAAACTTTTTACAGACTAAAGTCATATTACGGGATGCTATTCTTGTTACGTATTTAGATTAGGTAATCTACTAGGAGAGACGACCGGTTTATATCAACATACGAGTATAATCTGAATTTCGGATACATAGAATTTGTACCAAATCCGAAAGAAATCCGAAACGAAAGTAATATTGTAGTAGGTGCCCAAATAATGATGTCCACAAGCGTCCGTGTAATCCTACGCAGAAACTGTTATACTTTGTCAATGATAGATGTCACTACTTTACTAAGTATCACAGCTAAGTGTGCAAAGTTTCTGAAAACTGTGAATTTTAGTCCCTTAAATACCCGGCCCTCTAGCTACAATGTGAACAGTTTTCGTGCTATCTCTAGTAATAAATATTAGTTTGGACTATTTAAATTTCTACAAAAAATTCATAATACATAAAATAATAATTTAACTACCTGACTTTAGTACCTGCTCTAAAATCACTTACAAATAAAATACAGAGTTAAAAATGATTAAATTACAAACATTGAAACAGTACGTTAGTTAGTAGTTAAATACACCTTTATTAGATTGGAGTTCCTAGAAAAATGTGTTAAGTAACCACGAAAACACCTCAAAGCGCTGCTACGTTGAAATATAAATTAAATTACACGTACAACGTGAAGTACTCGCACTTTGCACGACACTAGGGTTGTCAAAACTGCACGAAACAAACTGTTTTCATCGCTCTCACTGAAAATAATGTCCTGTAGCACGCAACACTGGTTAAATATCGCCAGACTCGAACGCACGAATTGTGAACATAAATCAGTTTTAAGAATTAACTTGTGAATTTGGCAGGGTTATCTACAAGGCTGCGGCACGCTTTCAGTTACTTTTGGGTCATGGCTTATTTGGAAACAATATCAACGCAGTTTTATTTTTACTATTACCTTTCAGTTTTAAGCCCACGGTTTCGACAACATTGAGAAGTTTGTATTGTGTGCCCTAGCAACCGTTTCAGCATACTCTAACAACAATCAGAAATACTAATACTAATTATTAATATCAGTTCAATTTATTTTTTGATTTCAGTGTTAATGAGTTATAAACGATGGTACCATACCAGAAGCGTGGATAAGAAGCATGGTGGTGCTCTTAAGAAAGGCGATAATGCCCTATAACCCTTTTGAGCTACGTTTAGAAGTCATTATGTACCAACTAGCACGCAGGTTTGTAGACTTCTAACCTCCCGACCAAGCCTACTTCCAAAAAGGCTTCAGCGCCGTAGACTGAGTAGCATTAATAGGCCACTGTTCTCGGCATTTGTAGACTTTGAGAAATCCTATGATTGAATCGAGACTATGGGCAGTGCTTCATCACATCCAAAGGTGCCATATTGACTATCGCTTTATCGAAGTGTTGCAATGTTTATACAATAAATCCACTGCGTCTGAGTTGAGAATGAATGCATGAAACCGATTGAAGTGCAGAAAGGAAAGGCATTACTTTTCATCACTCCATTGAAAGATGTTTTCAAGTTTCTGAACTGGAAAGGATCAATATCAACATCAACGGCGCCTACATCACTCAACTATTTGCCGATGACATAGTCGTAACGGCAGAATCCATGGATTCACTAGCAATAAGTGACTTTTTTCTTCCTGAATCGTCACAACTGTGCTCAACATAGGAATAATTAAACTGAAAGTAGCTATAGGAATGGCGACAGTTGTCAAAATCACCCATAAATGTGACCATGACGCTATTAATAAAATAAATCAAGCAACAATAAAAAAGTGAGACAGAATATTTAGAGAATAATTACTTTGATAGAGATTTCAATAATTTTCACGAAATTCGTTTTTATTTACGACGACTTAAATTCAATGTTAAAAAAATGATATTTGAGTTACCAGATAAGTTTTACGAAATATAGATTGGATTTATTTTGTATTGTTTATTTTTCTGTCTTTCTAATACATTTGCTACGTTTATCAAGCCGAGGTCAGCTATGTTTGTAGTTCTAAAACTAAACGGTATTAAAAGCAAAGCGTGATTTGTCGACGTTAAGATACGTTTATCGTAGAGCAGCTACGGTAAATCGTAGCAGCGTAGCAGTAACTACTCGCTGCGAAATATAAATGCGCAATGAAATAAAATTAAACATGCAAGCTTGCTCCGTTAAGCGCTTTATTTAATAAATTTAAATTTGAATGTTCTGATCAAAATATTAATACATACATTTTATGTACGAACGAAATTGTCATCGGTTATTTATAATTAAAATTAATTCACAACGATGAGATTTTGTATTAGTTAATAATATAATCATCAGGTTTATTAATACGAAAACAATTTTAAAAAAATATTTTTAATAAATGGCCAAAATTTAGCAAAACTAGCTAGCGTTAGTCCGCGACTTCGTTCGCGTGGACTTCATAAATTATCCCATAAGAACTACTAATCAGATCAAGATAAAACGAAGCTTTTGTACTTTTCTAAACCTTTAACTAACCATGTACAAAAAAATGTCATTCTAACTATTAGTTTACAATATTCACTTCCACATTTACAATATTAGTATTAGGTACCAGCAAATAACTTGAAAAATGACCACTGCGCAGTAAATGATTTTCGGGTCTCTTTGGCGGGGAGGGAGGGAATCTCATTTCGAACGCGTTGACGCTCGTGATTAGCTGAACAGTCCCCTTGTGCTCCTCTGTAAACCGGGATGCGCGAACTCTCCCCACTATGCCCATTATTGTTCAAGTGGTTCGCCAGGAACTATACGGAGGATACACTTTGATATCACTAAAATCATGGTTCAAGCGTAGTTACAAACAAACTTTAATAAAATGAGGCACTGGAATTGTTTGACGAAACATGACCTTGCTATTTATTTAAGCAGCGATGCTTGGCAGACATAGATTACATAAATAAAATACCCAGAAGGGCATTGTCAATTTAGTTATATATCATAACTGTTTCAGAACCATACCACGATGTTGTAATAGTTTAATAAGAAAAGATTAGGTGAACATAAATTTTGAATCCAATTTTTAACAATCGTAATTGAGCTAGTTTGTGCTGCTCGTTCTTTTTTAAAATTAATGTGTTGACGTGTCTAACGGCAGCGTAAACTGTTTTCGTATCAAATTATTTTCTATTTTAATAATTCATTAATAATGTTAAACCTAATATTTCACAAAATATAATATTTCATTAAAATAACTTTCGAATTCTCGGCGATAATTATTTGATTGAGTAATCTACCAGAGGGCAAGTTATATAAAAATAATGCTACGAGAACAATAACCCGCAAAAATTCAAAGTATTGTTATCACTTTACACAAAAAAATATTTAATTAAAAGCCCTTGTTATCATTTATCTACCCACGACAAGTTCGCGTGTTCAAATGTCAGTCGACCTCCAGGCAATTCGGTGTTAAAGTTATGGCAACACTGAATGTAATTTATTTACTTCTTTCAGTGTTGCCACGCGAGCGACTTATGTTGAGTGACTATTTCCTGAAGTGAACGCACTGTTTCTGAATTTACGAGGAAGGTGGGTCGAATTTTCGCTGTGTGAACTTTCCCGCCTGCGCTACGGATATTAAAACTTTATGTGATATCGGTAGCGTAATAGTCAATCGTAGGTAGTAGTAAGGTAGTATAATAGAACAAATTATATTAAATCAAAAGAATACCGAAGTTTCAACCTAATATGGCGTTATGTTACCTTTCATACAGTAACACAAAATTGCTGTTAGCACTGTTATTTGACGGTAGACTTCAGTAAAATTATGTAAGCTAGCCAGGTGGATATATAAAATATCCTGACACGCACCGGTAAGTACCTTCCACTGGGAATCGAGTCCGGGACCTCAGGATAGAAAGTCCAACCGGGAACCCTTAGGCCACGGAGGCGGGTAATTCATGCCTTTTGTAGGATGTTAGAAATATGTTTACTATATGCGTTATTCCATTACTGTAAACCCTTTCGAAACTTTCCGCAACCATGGCTTACAACTAACATTTTCTTATTATGTGTTTGCTATGTTTTAAAAATTGTTATCAGCTTTTGGTAAAGTATTATACATATATTTTAAAGTTATGTATGGATCTTTACACGTATGTAAATATATTCTTCCAAGAAATACATAAAAAGTTTTCGAATACCGTCGTTGTGCAGTTCATTTTGAAACCCGCACTTCGGGACGTTTATGGGCACGATCGTGTATTTATGTTCTTTTAATGGCACAACACATTACCGCCGGCGATGTTACGAGAGAAAACATGACAATTGATGCTATTTACAGTCAATCGAATGAGTATGATTATTCGAAATATTTATTTGTCTATAAGGAAAACATAAGTATAAATAAACTAGCAAGCAACTGAGATAAACAATTACTATAGTTTCGAACAATTAAAAAAAATTAAAGTACATTCGTGCTAAAAATTTATTTGCAGAAAAGAAAAAAATATTAGTCGGACTAGACTGAACTTTTAGATTTTTAGGAGTTACATTTACTTCAGTTTTAAATATTCATTTTTATCATTACCAAGCTCAGAGTTTAAATCTTGAAACGCCCATTAATTAACTGCTAAAGTATATATTCGCGTAAACTTCAACTAATTAAATCGTTTGTAAAGAACAAACATATTGTTTTTTGCATAGTTGTTTCGTATTTGCCGTGGAAAAGTTTTTATTATATAAATACATCGCTTTTTCTGGAGTCACACTATTCAGCCAGAATGAACTGTACATGGTCGTACTACGCGTGACTAGATGTGAAAAAGTTTTGTCAAAGCAAAGATTTTTATACTCCGGTCCTGGCTAAAGACGTGTAGTTGTTAGTTTGAAGCCTTTGTGGTTCTGACCGTGGCATCATTCCTCTCAAAGGGACGGACTGATTGATTAAAAAAAAATTACAGGCCTATTTTGGTTGATATACAGGTTTTTTAGTTTGATGCAAATCGGTGCAATCGTTTTAGTGATTTATACTGAAAGGAACCTATTAATATGGCTCCACTGTCCGTCCGTTCCTACGTCTGTTACAGGACTGAATCTTTTCAACCTAAATAGCTTACATTTTGTGTGTTTCCTTTTAACAGTTACCCGCTGTAACAACAAATAATAATAAAATAAATAAAGAAATTGTGTTAACTATTGTACGGGGGTACGGTATCCCTTGTGCGCCAGTCAGTACCAGCTGCCCTGCGTATCGCGCAATGATACCGCACCGCGCACCAGCGATATCTGGGGGCTCTATTTTTGATTCGCTCGTGTGACATAGCTACGTCGCACACGACTTAAGTCACGATCGACTACAAGTCGCATGAAAACAGGTTTGACCGTATTTTTGAATCATTCGCCTCAGGTGTTGCCGATATAACTTTAAATGTTTAATTTTATCCGTTTTATGCAGAAAAATAAAACCGGTAATTCATGCAAGTAAAACGGAATGCAAAGTACATAGAAGTTCAATGTCAATAAGTGGTAATGTCAGTGTTCGACGATGGCGTTTACTCTATCGCTCGCCTCCGCAAAGAGTGGTCCCGACCACTCGTTGCAAAAGAGCGATTAAAAAATACCAAATTTCGTAAGTCGAACGAAAATCAGTAGAAAACGAGCGCTCGCGGCGCGTAGAGCGAATCAAAAATAGAGCTCCGGGGCTCTTTTTTTGATTCGCTTGATTCGAACACGGAAATTACCACTTATTGACATTGACAGTAGGAACTGTTCTATGAACTTTGCGTTCCGTTTTCCTTGCATGAATTACCGGTTTTATTTTTCTGCGTAAAACGGATAAAATTAAACATTTTAAGTTATATTGGCCACACCTGAGGCGAATGATTCAAAAATACGGTTTTCATGCGACTTGTAGTCGATCGTGACTTAAGTCGTGTGCGACGTAGCTATGTCACACGAGGGAATCAAAAATAAAGCCCCGGGTGTGTCATGTACGCTCTCTTCACTGCGCGATCGTTTCCTATCCTCTCCACCCCCAGCCCCAGCCAGCGAAGGCGGCTTTCGTTTCTCCAATGATGCTTTATTATACAGTCTTGGAGTATTACACTATAATATTTTAAATGTTAATCTAATAGATTTTAAATAAATAGTAAAATTAATTTTGACAAAGACGAACCACTGATCAATTGTAAATGTTGGAAGATGAAAAAGCCTGAAGGGTACGTGTGGGAAGGCGTGTTTTTTTCATATACTTTTTCGTGTTTTTTTAGCTACTGTTAGTTTTAATTACCAATAAACAAAACTGATTTATATCACTACAATTTCTTGGGTATCTTTTAGTAGCAATTTACAAAACATTGAGTGTAAGATATGCCGCAAATTTGTATAGTGCGGAATAAACGACGGTGAGGTAGAATTATAATGCAGGAACTTTTATAGCCAGCGGCTATGGCACAGTGTAGTGGAGGTTTATCATCTCACAGGGGAACTGTTATGCATATCAACTTTAAAAGTTTAATATAACTACACTTTTTGGAAATTCTGTGTTTTTAAACACACACCTGCGCGCGACTTTAACTGCGAGGTATTAGGAATTATCCTACAAGAACATGTCACTGGTATATAAGCCTATGTCTCTGTTTATGGCCCACAAACAAATAAAAAATCAAATCAAATTCTCTTTATTGCACTTTCTTACGTAAATAATATTGTGCACACAATACAGAAACAGCGTTCAGCTAGGCAGTCTTATCACAAATATACGGGTTAGACACTAATTAAGGCGTATAAAAATTATAGTTTCTAAAAATAAAAACATGCGTTATCAGTGTCGTCCTAAAAAACTTTTTAATACTAACAACTTTAATTTATTCATTTTTCTGCTCATTATGAGGTACCACGGGGAAGGCCTATATTAAGCAGCTTCTATTTTTCCCGACCAAATGAGTAGTTTCTGTAGGATACATAATGAATTCCACGGAGATGAAGTTGCATACAAAGGCTAATATAAGAAGTTGTCCTCTTCTAGCATCACATTACACATTTAATATAATACTATACGTTAGTTGTTATATTGGTTACTTTTTTCTCGTTTGACATGACATATACACGTACACAAGTGACAGTGATGTTCCCCTCCCAAGAACTGTTAAACGAACTTTGGTTGGAATCTAGATGGTGGAGATTACAAAGCATTCTTATTTTTTTAAAAAAGTAAGCGTCCCAGGGTAGTATTTCTCTATCCTGATTCCAGGGTCAGATCAGCTCGATGGAGCTAAATTATTGTATTGTCATCCGAATTACATATAATTGCTATGTTTCAAATCGCCACGACAATTAGAAGTAGCTTTAAAGTGACTTGCTAGATTTGTTTACATACATAGTTAGATAGATAGTTACATACAAGTGAACCTAATATCAAGCGTGTAAAAAAGCTACTCTTCCAGACAAAAAAGTAGAGGACAGTGTTTTTAAATTAATGAAGAGTAGGTAAATAAGTACAAGGTTTGAACATATGTCACTCAAAGACTTCAGATTTTGTCTGAGAGAGTACTTTCCCTTTCCCTAAAGAAATCATTTTCATAGTTGTGAACAGTGACAAGGTCGACCTCGGGATATTAGTGAGCATTCAAAATGAAACCTTCAAAACTGTCCGTTGTTTCTGTCACTCTCAAACTTGTGATAAACACTGAGTGGAAAGAAGCAGCAAATGTTATTCTTAAACAAGAGTTCAATGTAGCTCAAGTAATGAATATTTACGACCGCTTTGGAACCCTCCAAGTTACGTTGGGGTGACCATGACATTAGCTTTACTTTTTATGTGTCCTCGTTTGTTTATGTTTTCCCGCAAACGCAGTCAATACATAAAAGTCTAATTGTTTTTATTTGACTTCCAAAAATAGGGGATTTCAAAATGAGTAGGGCACTCTTATTCTTACTTCGTAATTTAAAATTTAAAATAATATTTATTTGTATTCTTCACTCCTCCTCTATATAAACTACAAATGTGCGAAATTTTATACTCTTCCGTCCGCGCAATTTTCGTAAAAAGGGGTATAAAGTTTTTTCTTCGCGTATTAATTTATAGAGGTTGAAAAGGTTAATTGAATAGCTTCTATTTAACCTGAATCACATTTTATACATCAACCATAAATTTATTTTATCTACACTCGCTCGCAGCCACCAATAGAACTGCTATAATTCACCGAGAGAAAAATCCGTAATTCTGTCCGTGAAATCAATGTTTGGTGTCCACCCTCGTGCCCTTATCATGATGTACGGCTTGGAAAGTAATAGGACATGAGTGTGATACAGGCCGAAGGGCCGAACAAACGAAAGTCTATTTTTAAAAGGGACATCAATATAGCTGTCCCTGCCACGCAATAGCCCATTCATGATACCTACGCCCTGATATTTTATAAAGTGACAGGGGAATGAATGGCTTTCCTTATTAAATGTACAGAGCGGTTCGTATCGTAAAGGTATCTAATATTCTTGTCAATCAATGTTTGTGTTCGTTTTCAGCTGTGACATTTTTATATTTGTTGTCCTACATACATCGTCCGTGTGGCTTTCATTTATTTGTATAAAACTAGTATAAACTAACATTTTTTTTTGTTCAGGCAGAGTTTTTGCAGCTTTAGCTTAGTAAAAACGTGATGTAATCTTTGATTTCAACAGACTGTGTGCTAAAATACTTTTATTCGAGCAGGTTTGTTTTTTGTGAGATTAATTCTGAAATCAACGCGGACGAAGTCGCGGGCAACAGCTAAGTGTTTAGAAGAAACCAAAGGTATGTTCCAAATCCCTGCACTACTGGGCGAGATGGAGAGACTAAAGCAAAAGCAAAGGGTATTTTGTTAAAAAATAGAATCGCATTATTACATTCCATATATTTTGATTATTACATTTATAATCTAGAGAAAAAATATTGTGCCAATTCTAGAGACCATTGCTGCAAGCTGTGTGAGCATAGACACATGCGCACAGGCGAATAAATGGATAAATATAAGCTAGTAAAAGAAAAGGTAATGCGAACAGTCTAATATGTATTTTGTTCATCGCATTGGTACATTTCTCCGGATTTTTTATTATTTTTGAACGCCAATGTTTACCTACTCACATTATTTTTCCCTATCCGCGTCGCCTTGTCAGTTTAAGACGCGATCGCGTGTGAAGTCAATAATTATTTTATATACATTTAACCCGAAACATACTACCAACCGTATACTGTGATATGTGATGTGAAGTGAAGTAAATAAATGAAGCAGTGCATCTCGTGTACAGAAGAAAACAGCGAATTGCTCCGCGGCCTGGAGTAAAACGTACGAGTATGCATCTCTTTTACATTCACATTTTATTTTATTATATTTGTTGGGAAATTAACAGCTTCCATACAATATTACAGACATTACTTTGTTTTCAGTTTTTATTTTTTTATATGTAATTTATTTGGTTCATAGTTTCATATGTAATTCACCCGTTCAACCTCTAGTTACTTTTGTAATATTTCCTCTAAACTTTCATTCTCAGTGTCTGCGGTTTTAGGCAGTGCCTTGTCAGATAAATCAGTGACGTAAATGTTTCGTATGTGTAGTTTGAACCTGAAAAGATCGACTAACACATTACGATCAACAATAGACGTACTAAGCACAACCCAATTTGACCTAAGCTTACATTCGTAGGGTCCGATTGTTGACCTAAACTAAATCGATATAAAATCACCCATTTCCACTAATCCACCGTACCCTGTGTTAAAGGATCCAATTACAATTTGCCATAACGACGCAATTCAGTTTAGTATAACACCCTAATCATCACATTTCACCCGACTTAACGATCGCGTAGACTTCCAAATCCCTGCACAACCGGGTGTGTACTTCGATAGCAGAGACTAAAACAAAAACTACACAATATATTATACTATATTCATATGGTATTACTCACTATCACCTATTTATTTATTGTATAACTATATCACAAAATATACGAGAATGAAAAAAGGAACTTCGTAGACTTGAGACAAACAGCATCAGTCATGTGCTACGCTTTAGGGTTGTCGAAGGAGACTGTCCAGTATCCACTCGCCCAACTGTCACTCCTTCTGTCACAGGGCTGTATCTTTTGAACCATAATAGGTAGACACCTAAATTTTAAAAAGCTTATGTATTAGGTGCCAAGGCCGCTAAAACATTAAATAATAATAAAACGCCCAAGAGTGGTTTGGATTCACACACCTAGAGAAAACGTATAATTTTTATATAAGCTGTGATATAAGGTTCATTTTCCTAATCGCCTAGTTTAGTTCGTGAGTCCAGGGTTCTTGATGATTTAAAAAAAGACAATTTATTATATATTAGATACTGACCTCACTCACTAGTAATTCCTAAGACAGATGGACAGCCCGACACCAGATTAAAATATAATTATATATATACCTGTATACACATACAGTGAACATCGATTTACGCGCCAAACGTAGTGATTAAAGTAGAATACCTATGAATGTGGGGGTCATATTTTGCAGTGGAACTATGCAGCTAATAATTGTGTTAAAGTCGAGATAGGAAAGTAAAGTTTCAAGTTAGTCTAACACCACAGTCGTGACTCCTGACTTACTCAATTAACCTTACCATCGCGAGAATACGTCGCCAGTCATGACTTACTCAATTAATGAGGGTAGGATGCCAGATCCTCTCGGCGTTGGCCTTCACAATCTAGTGCGAATATAAATTGTGATAGAGGGCGCTGTGGGGCTTGTTTAATTTCACGACTGAATAAATCCAAATGCTATACCGTCGAGCCCCGCAGCGGCTGTGCCATCTGTCGCTGTCTATAAAATTGCAATGTCCCATTGAAAATTACCAGATGGTGCCTACGGACCTCTACTTTGTTAGATAACTGTTTATAGGTACGACTGTTTTTTTAAATTCAAATACAACATTGAATTACGACGTCCCGAACCGATTCGGCAATTTTAAAGGGAGTTCTGTTACAACGTATTTAAGGTTTAGTTGCCTTCGATTTTTAATAAAGACTTACAGTAATTTTTATATTTTCAACCGACTTCAAACAAGGAGGAGATTCTCAATTCGATTGAGTATTTTGTATGACATATTTTACGCGCGATACGCATTTTGATGATTCTTTATTGTTTGAAAGATCATACTTTAAAGGTGGTCCCATATAAATTTTATCGAAATTAGTTCAACGCTTATTGATAAATTGTTACTAATATTCACTGGCGCAGTTATTGCGTAACATACATAAATATAAAAAACAGTTGAATTGAGAATCGCCCATTTTTTAAGTCAGTTAAAAATAAGATATCGTATTCTAATGTCGCGAAACAAGTATCATTAGCATACAACTTCATAGCAAATCACAATTTTGGTTTTTACTCAGTATTTTGATTAATGTTCAAAACCCATCTAGATTATTAGATGCATAACGGTTATAATATTGTAGCTGACCCGACTTTGATTTATTTATACAGATATCAAAATTAATCAAATTTGAGTCAGAAAGTTATGTGCGTTTCCTGTTTTCTGTATCAAAACGTCCATGAGTAGCTGCTAGAAAGAAGAATTAAATGTTAATCCTATGCATGTATTTCCACCTATATTCTTACTTAACAAAATGAAATATTACACATTATTACCTAATTTATTACCATCATCGGTAACATTCTGAAAGAAACCGTTCCGTTCCGATATTCCCTTCAACAATATAAGCCATTGTTATATTAATCGAGCCCTAAATGGAACGACATAATAGAGGAGTCGGAACGACTCGTCGGCGATTCTGAATGTCGTAGGAAGTGATGTTAAAAATACGAATGGGGGAAATAAGTCGGAAACAGGTTCGGGGTAAATAATTACCTGGACTTGGCTTAACGGACTTTTGTGCGATTTTTTTGCGGAATATCTGTACGAATGATAATGTTGTGAAATAATATGCTATTTGTGATATATATTTATTTTGATTGTTGTATAGTTACATTCAAGTACAATACATGTTTATGGGATTTAGAATAAAGTTATAGAGATATAAATTTTGGAAATATTATTGCATTTGTGCAGTAGTTGGTGGAATTTCAGAATAACTGAGAAGGGGGGTTGATAAATATAATTTTCCTGCTATAATTTTTTTACAAAAACTTCAAACTTTAAACTAGTATTTAAAAGTTATTTAAATATAGGTTTACTTACTTATTTTATGGAGTTTGCTCGATAAAAACACCAAAATAGCTATCAAACTCTATGAATATTTATCCGATAGGAACTATTTGTTCAATTAGGATAAAAAATGACCTATGTACATTATTCACCCTTCAACTTCACACCTTTACAAAACGTAGTCATTCTGACTCGTAACGTGAAGAAAGGACAAAATCACTTTATCTTTATTCTACGGAGATCGTGTAGTGTAGAATGTGAGGAAAATAGCATAAACAGGAGAATGATATTTTCAAAGGATCGGTGGCAAAATTGTATAAGTCAGTTTCTTCATTCCGGTGCACGATTTCATTAAACCAAATACAACAGACAAACCCATTTCCAATACTCGGATTTCAGATATCATCGTATGAGATCCGCTCTATCCGAAAGACAGCACATATTTGATTCAGTTTTCAATATAACCAAAACAAAAGCAGTATATTGAAGAGTGAACAAACTGCATCGAGAGAGCAATACCAGTACACGGAGTCCACTTATCAATGACTTGAAAATAGTTCGGTTGTCCCACTATGAACCACACTTGTGACCTTAAAAGTAGGTGAGTCTCACGTCTCAAAAAAATCTGATTTGTTGTATGGGAGCCCCTTAAATATTTATTTTGTTCTGGTTTTTAGTATTTGTTGTTACAGCGGCAACAGAAATACATAATCTGTGAAAATCTCAACTCTCTAACTATCACGGTTTATGAGATGCCTGGTGACAGGTGGACGGACAGCGAAGTCGCAGTAATACAAGTAGGGTCCCGTTTTTATTTAAAATACGTAATAAATTAGCAGTGCAGTCTTTCCGGAAATAGTGATTAGGTTTTATATATAACGAAAGTAGAATGAAGAAAAAACTGTGAAGCTACAGCATAGTCATTTATTAATTAACAAAATGATTTTTTATTAGAAATTAGAGGACACGCTGTGCGCAAGTCTAGTTTCACAGCAAAGACGAGCCGAGCCTAATTCTTCACTATTCTCGTCTCGTCATACAGAAGTTGTGGCCAGGGACCTACTTTAAAAGAAAGACATACGTTTTCTAGCGTGCAACACAGTAACACATCTATACATTTTTAAATCATTGCCTCTTATTGAATATTTACTCTGTGTCGAATAGCTCCGCGGTTTTATGTTGTCAGCTTTTATTGAACACCGATATTTCAATTCGTGATACGGTATTTCAGGATTTGTTAAAGCAAATTTAAACAGCACTATAAACTCAAAATTGAATCCCTGAAAAGTGAGAAAAAAATTGTTTGGCGTGTGACTTATCGTTTGAGAGTTTCTGTTATTGATTTTGTTAGAATATTCAAATTATGTAAATGTTTAGTTTTGAAAATACTTTAAAAAGTTTTGTATATACTACGAGTAACTAAAATGGATATACTCCATATATGCACTTACTAAACTGTAACGTAGCAGTAACAAGTACGCTAATAGACAATAACAAAACATTTCTTGCCACAAATTATGTATAATACATTAACATTAATCAGTAACATTATCAAATAATGCAGTTCCATATCCTCTTCGTCAAATTATGGATTTATTGATTTAAGCGTATGACAATTTGGTGTTTTCATTAATTGTTGTTGGTGAAAACCTATGGTTTCCATCTTAGAATTTATCGACATTAAAATTTAACATATTGTACGACCAGCGATAAATCCCATAAAACATTTCTTTTAAAATAGGTTGCCAAGGCCAAGTAGCTCGGGACTGATCAATAAGACATATTGTGGAGGAAGCCTATGTCCAGAAGTGGAGGTTACCTGGTTTATGATGTTACCAAAACTCACAAGCCATAATACTTTCACTGTTAAAAGTTATCAAATATCATGAAGAGCTGAGACCCTAACTACAATGCTTAACTTTGCAAGCTTCCTAACTTTACAAGCGCTATGTCTTGATCAAAACGTATTGCCCTTATAATCCGCCTTGCATATTACAACATTGTAAATAAACCGGCTTTATTATGAACTGTGCATTCTAATCAAATTGAAAAATCTAAAGCGCCCTGTACACTAAACAAACGCCATGAATAAATTAGTTCTAAAAACGTATCCATACCTGGCTGCATCCATGAGATTATGGGATTTCCCGTACACGCGGTAACAATGGCGGCTAATTATGAAAAGTTAGGATCGCGTGCAGAGCCGTGCTGCAATTATGCTAATCTTATTAGTCAATCCACTTCGCTGCGTTGCAGTTTTATATTTCTAGTGATGGGGTACTGGTCTGTATTTAAAGCCGTGTGGACTAGTACATCATCATCATCACTTCTGAACATACATTTCCATGTCAAAATGTCTGGTTCTGTATTTTTTGAATTCGGTCCTTTTAGTAGGAATACCAAGTAATTTGTCTAAGATTATCTAGTGGAACGCCCGTGGTTACAAATTTTACCATACATTCAGTAGATTGCGTGCGGTACTAACGTTTGTTACCAATAAACGTCTCCAAATCTCAGTTTTGTCTCAATTTATAATGCTTTCTATCTCTGAATGTATGCTTTAATTTTTTACGACATGAATGGCCGCTTTGTTATAAGGGTCACGGGTTTGGGTACCAGTTCGATTATTGTAGATGTAAAATGACAGTGGTAATAATATCACCTTGTGACAATTATGAACGATTTGACTAAGCTAGTTTAAAAAACCTTATTCCAATAATAAATCCCTAAGTACTCCGAAGTAAACCGACTTCCCGTAAACATCATCAGCCGGGACGCCACTTACATTACTCTCATCAGTCCCTCTGGTAGGGTGACGGCCTGAACACGCTTCTCAGTACGACGGTTTAATATATTAGTTACAAACTATTAATACTAGAATATGTTCACGGTATACCTAACGCCAAACCAATAATAAAAATAAGGTGGCTACACAACAGCTGGTAAGTTGGTTCTCATGTAACCGTTTATATTACTTTTTAATATACGCTACTTTTATACGGTACTTTTTTAATATACGCTGTAAAATTTTCACATTTTAATTGCAATCACCAACCTTATTGACAGGCTTGGAAAGCTGAACCTATGAGAACGATTAATGTTTAGTAGAACTGAAATAGAAAAGTACCAAACCCAAAATCTCGATTCTGATGGCTTAGACTGTGTGTTAGCACATCACTAGTGGTATGTTAGTGCAAAGTGCAAGGGCCTCGGGGGTAGTTGCACTCGCCTTTCTTTGCACTACGCCACGTAAGCGCGGCCCATAATTAACCCACTCATTATTATAGCATTTAACAAATTTACATTAGCGTGCACTTCAAGCTTTCACTATGTTAAAAGCTTTTACAATTAAGTACATTATATATTCGAGGTTAAATAAAGCTTGTTTAATATTTAATCAGAATACGAGGTATTACCACATATTAGCGTGTAGGCAACACGCAAAAAATAATTTTTAAATGTTTTAAAAAAAATTCACTAAAGTATTTATCACAATCTTTTCCTTGCGACATTCTCTCACTCGACTTCAATAGTTACCCCATGGGGAATTTTTATGGGAAAGTTGGATATCTACTTTACTTTACATACTTTACATGCCATAGGACGTTGCTGATAAAGGTAAACAAACATTAATAAACAAACAGACGGAGGTAAATAAATAATACAGATGGAGTGTATATTTTGTATATCGCGGTTCTGTGAAAAACTTTTTTACTGGTATGTATATGTTGTGTCAACCTATTAAATTTAAATTGGGACTGATCAATTTGAAACAATGGAACCGTCTGTATAAAGGTAATGGGAAAGCTTCCTTTTTTCGTTCCGTGAAACTCATTTGACCTGTGCTTTTTCTTTCCCTCAATATTCCCTACTGGTCAATTTTTATATATAGTGTACGAGGTAGATATCGACATACTGAGAGATATGTTGCAGTCTTGGTTTCAGCCGACTTCAAAAAAGGAGGAGGTTCTTAATTTAGCAGATTACGTGTGCAAAAGCAGGATAGATTTAGACGCAGGTTTATGCTAAATAAGTGCTAAACATAATGTACGAGTTTGAATACAATAAACAACATTGTAAACATTAAGTATAGATACCATCATCAACCGGGTAACGTCGGTTGCAAGGCTGATCATCTTCCCATTCCCCCTCCGTTTAAACTCATAACTAATATATAGACGGAGATGAATATAAAAAAACATTACTAAAAGGGTTAGTTCAAAAATATCGATAAAATCAAAGGTAACTCGAGCTGCCAAAATAGCTACAGCGGTAAAGGAAGAAACAATTTTTTTCAATCGGCCAACTTTTACGACACCAGGAGTAAGTACGGATTTACAGCAAAAGCTCCGCCTTTCTAACTTAAGAAATTTCACTTAAGAAACAAAAGTACTCTAATAAAAGAAGAACAATCATAAAAAGAGAGATGTAGGAACGCGCTTCCTTAAAAAATGTAAGTTGGGCTCGCGTATTGGGTCCAATCCCTTGCTGTCTATAAACAGAGTTCGTGGCATTGCCATTTGGTGCCGAACTCGCTTTCGGGATAAACAGTAACAATATATTGAAGTCCTACATTTACTCCAGCTTTACGAGTTTCTTTTAGAAGTTACTTACTTGGGCGTAAAATATCTTATATATAATAATTATATTCCTGTACAGAATTGAGTGTAATTACTCAAATCACGAGTCGCATAGTTTTTCATGTGGGTAACTTAGCCGTTTTACCGTGCTGGTACCATGACAATAGATTTCGGGAACACATCGGCACAAATACCTTGACCTTATCTTAGAAATCCATGGAAAAAACAAACAAGATTCCGACAAGTAAAAATATAACTTAACTACTGCGTAAACCCATTCAGCTTTATTATTTAAAAATATTCTCTACGGAACATAACTTAATTTGTTTTCTTTTTGAATTTAAGATTAATTTATGACAGTACAATTAAGCCGATGAGAAACCAAATAAAATTACGAAAATTAAATCTGAAACAGAAACGATTAAGCCTAGGCAGAGTTGGAAGGAAAAGAAAGGATTTACACAACGGAAAAATTCTCGTGGCCAAGTCTAAAAGATTAAACATGTAAATTAATTAGACTGCTGTAAACACAGCGGTCGGTGCGGTTTAAAAATTCAATTTTCTCACCAGCGGCGGCGCCGGCTCGGGACGGCTTCATAACTTCATCTTGTATAATAATAATACAATTGTTACTTACCTGACTCTGATTAAATGTAGATATGAGTTCAACGGATCTTGTGGACCAAAAAATAAACAAAAACCTGGTTCTTAAAAGAAATAAATAATGCATAACCTAATCTGGTCTCTAATGGATAAAATTTTACAATATTGTATTTGTTTGTTTGTATAACTTTCAATCCACTTTTCATCAACATCGGCAGGCCATAAGGTTCTCTACGATGGGTCTTTCCATATTCAACATGATTGCAAGAGAGATTGTTGATCACAGTAAGATGTTAAAACATAGAAAGGTTTATGCATTCACAACATTCCGATCACCAATCTGCATTGATTCTGCTGTAAAGCCAATGCCTTTACTTTTCTGACTTTACCCATAAGATTAACTTTTAATACGAGTACAGAATGGAAACTCTTTAGTGCCTGCTCGAAAAGTCACCTCATATACCACTACGCCTACTTCTCCACGCAGCACACAATGCGTTTGATTCCGCTAAAGCTAAACAACAACAAGGCTAGTCAACACATACGTTGGCAGAAATGAACGTATGCAATACGAACGTATGCAAAACTAAATCTAAATCTATGCCTAGTTCTCTAACCTTTAACAGCCAGGTTGTCAATAACGGTAACACTATTTGTCAAGCATTTGCTACTCATTTTCTTGACAGCTTTTTGAGTTCGAGTGCAATACAAGGACTTGACAACAATCAATCCAACCATTGTACAGCGGGTTCTCAAACGTCATATATTTCTTCCATCGTCGTATCATTAGACAAAGTGACTGAATTACTCCTTAAACTAGATCCTGCCAAGTCAGCTGGCCCAGATGGCCTTCCGGCTCCTTTTCTTATCGGCTGCGCTAAAACTATAGCACTACCAGTTACCTTGTTATTCCATAAATCATTCAAGGATTGCTCTGTTCCTGGTGTGTGGAAGCGAGCTTATATAACACCAGTCCATAAAAAGGGCAACAAGATAGATATTACCAATTATCGACCCATCTCTAAGCTCTGCATTTTGTCAAAGGTCCTGGAGAAGATAGTGTATGATCAAGTTTACTCTTCACTAAAATCGTCATTCAGTCCATCGCAACATGGATTCCTAAAGGGAAGGTCTACTGTTTCTAATCTGGTGTTGTTAAATGACTCCCTTACGGAAACAATGGAAGATGGGCACCAGGTCGATGTCATTTACACCGATTATAGCAAGGCCTTTGACAGAATTCAGCACAGTCTGCTTCTTGTCAAGCTAGAAAGTATAGGAATATGTGGTGATTTACTCCGTTGGTTCGCATCTTATGTTGACAATCGAACGCAGGCCGTGGTGGTTAACAACTATATTTCTAGCTGGGTACCCATCCCCAGTGGAGTGCCTCAGGGGTCCTTGCTAGGGCCTCTGTTGTTTATTATATTTGTTAACGATATTGACAATTGCTTCCAACATTCTCACTTACTTAGTTTCGCGGACGATATGAAGATTTTTGCTAATATCGATAGTGTGTCTGATGCGATCGCCTTACAAAGTGACTTAACTAATTTAGAAGCTTACTGCAAGAAGAATTACCTCGATCTCAATCCTTCCAAATGCAGTGTCGTAAGCTACACAAGGAAACGTGACATTATTCAGTTTGATTACCTTCTTAAAGGCGTTAGACTAACCCGGAACTCTGCTATTCGTGATCTGGGGGTGTATCACGATTCTAAGCTACTGTTCGATACGCACGTGGAGAAGATGATCGCTCGAGCGTCGAAGGCATTAGGATTTGCAATGCGTAGTTCGAAGGATTTCAAAAAAGTTAAAACAATCAAAATTTTATATTGCACATTGGTAAGAAGTCATCTTTAATACGCATCGCAAATCTGGAATCCTCAATACCTAACTTACACATCTAGATTAGAACAGATTCAAAAACGCTTTCTTAAATACATATCGTTCCGAACCAAAGACACTTACACCTCGAGTAAATACATTGAGTTCTGTAAAAAGCACCACCTGCTAACACTTGAGAAACGGCGAGAAATTGCGGACCTCACTTTCCTACTTAAAATTGCCCAGGGACAGATTGATTGCCCAGAGCTCCTAGCTCGGTTAACACTATGTGCCCCACATAAACCTATGCGGGAAAATGCTGTCTTGAGCCTTCCTGCAACTTCCACCAATTATAGGCGTAACTCTTACCTATGTCGAGCGAGCAGAAACCTGAACAAACTTTCTAATAGTGACATAAACATTGACCTATTCCACTCCAGCGTTGCATCTGCCAAGCGATTATTAAGCAATAACTTCTTTGCGTAGCTCTATTTCATTTATTAGTTTACTCTCTGTATCTGTACTGTAATCCTACCATTCTTATTCTAAAACTTCTGTACTACTTTATTTTTTGTGCTGAACCTGATATTCTTACTATTTAATTTGTATCTATCTGTGGAGATCTCTTATTGGCTTTCTGTTTCTTATGATTTATTTATACTCTGTATTACTAGCTGTTGATCTTCCTTAAATAAAATAAATAAATAAAATAAATAAAAATAAATAAATACGACAGACAGCGCATGCAAGCCCTTACTAAATTTTAGTAGAAACGTCAAACAGGCTAGTGTCGTGACCTTGAACGCGTCCAGAGCGAGAGTTTCATTTCTATACTAACTTATGCCTTAACCCATTCCGAGACGGATCAGCACTACAAATGACTCCCCCTTTTCTCCTCTTAGTCTCTGTTAAACATCTTTCACGCATCCGTCTTCCATGCCGTCTTGGGTCTTCTTCTACCCTTCTATTCATTGAGACAATATCATCTAACACATACACAAGGCTAATTTTAATCAGCAGCACCAGCCTGAAATCATCTATTTCCGGACATAGGCCTCCTACATGGTATGCCACAAAGTCTGAACCCAGGCCGCTTGTATACAGCGACTCCCCGCAACCGTAACTAATAAGTCGTCAGTCCATCTAGTAGGGGTCCACGTTTCCCAGTACGCGGTCGCCTATTGAAAACTTTTACTCCCCATCGGTTATCCGTTCTAGCTAACCTAAATATCCTAAAATGATGTTGAATATCCCTCAGCACCGTTATCACTCGCTTTGCATGTCTGGGGGCACGGCAGTGCCCCCACAAGTCGAGCAAGAAAGCGTCACGGCCGTACCATCCTTTTCTCGAAGCAATTCAGACCATTTTCGACCCCCTGTAACTTCGTTGTGGATAAAACTAGAAGACTGAAATTTTCAGTAACCATGCAGGCTTGTAAAGACACGGTATATTTCAAATTTCATTCAATTTGAACCAGTATTTTAAGAATTATAATGGGTCAAAGTTTAAAATTTTGTCACTCACTGACTGACTGACTGACTGACTGACTGACTGACCGATCATCAAAAGTCTAAGGCACTTCTAGCAGACCTAGAAGCTTCAAATTTAGAATATAAGTAGTGTTTGGTGTATGAATCAAGGAAAAACTAAAAAATCTAGAAAAGACCGCAGAAAATTAAAATTAAAATTAATTCAGTAAAAAAGACGCTAGATGTCGCTATTGACGGAACATTTTGTGCATCGCTCTTTGAATTTTAATTAAATTAAAATATAAAAACATCGTTTTGTGTGCTGATTTGTGTGTGATGTGCTGGGACTTGTACTAAACTATGTTATTCAAGCACTATTTATGAATATTTGAATCAGATTTTACGAAAATACGGAAGTTTACCCTCCACCGAATTTTAATTCATGAATGGGGCTTTTGTTGAGTAATTTATGGAAATTGTGAAGAAATCACTGAAGAGGAATTCAAAAATTAGCATACTACATGAAATGTGAGTTAATTCAGTACAATTATTTAATTGAATCATCGACGACAGCGCCATCTAACTGAAACTGCAAAACAATCAACGATCGTTGCGCGCCATCTATTAGTTCTGCTCGGAGCTACTGTGATTCTTAGGGCACTCAAATCAACGTACGATTTAGTTCCACCTACTATCATCAACAGAGGGAGCTGTACATATGATTCGCAATGCATTCTTTTACAGGTGGTAATGAGTAACTGGATATGTAAACCTAATTTCGTATTTTTCCAGAGCAACACTGATAATTTTAGAGGTTTCTAATGTGATGTCGTAAATAAACACATATTTTAGCGCTTACATTGCAAACGCTGGCTAAACTCTACCAGATAGATGTACGCGCGGTGTAGCGCGATAGCGCGGGGCGGGGACAGTGGCGGGGCGCGCGGAAAGGTGAATGTCGCCGAGTGAGCAGCAGCCGCGCTCATACGCGCGAGCGACCCAGTGCTGTTCGGATGTGCCCAGAATTCTTACCTATAAGTTTGCGATTTTCATTAATAATTTCGATTGCTATATTAGTTTGACGACTAAAGGCTACTCTCATTGGTTTACTGATATTATTTGCTTACAATTTGGACGTTGTTCGGATAAATAATTTAAATTAAATATTGATACTTTAAGTACCTAAGCATTTATAAATTTCTAGTACCGGAAAAGAGAAAACGGAAGGCTACAAAAATAAGAAAAGTTCATAAGTCAGAGAGAGGGCTTTAAGAAAATTCGTTGCTGGTAGATATACATATATACAATAAGTAGAAGGTACCGAAAAGGAAAAAAAGTAGAACTGTCTACAAAATACAAAAAGAAATGAGATCCCGTCAAAAACAATACTTGTCAAAAAAACAAGTCTCGCAACTCAGTTGTTCTGCGGTAAAAAGTTGTGAGATCCATGTAATACCAAGTCGGTTATTAATTTATTCAGTCTCTACTTAAGCGACTTTCTGTCTTAATACGTCCAGTCTCTAAGACCACGATCGTGGTCCATAACAATTGAAAATCAATAATGTCTGGAATCTCCGTACTCGAAGCATTAAGTTGTTACGTAATAATTAACAGCATCTTATAGTGACGCATATCAATATTAAAATTCTTTAATGTTTTATATAAATATATTGAGACTTGGCCATCGCCTGAAAACACGTGTAAATTCAATCGCCTGAAAACACATGTAAATTCAATTATTTAGTGCGATGGCCAAGTCTCAATATATTTATATAAAACATTAAAGAATTTTAATATTGATATGCGTCACTATAAGATGCTGTTAATTATTACGTAACAACTTAATGCTTCGAGTATGGAGATTCCAGACATTATTGATTTTCAATTGTTATGGACCACGATCGTGGTCTTAGAGACTGGACGTATTAAGACAGAAAGTCGCTTAAGTAGAGACTGAATAAATTAATAACCGACTTGGTATTACATGGATCTCACAACTTTTTACCGCAGAACAACTGAGTTGCGAGACTTGTTTTTTTGACAAGTATTGTTTTTGACGGGATATGTATATTTGTGACTATCTTCACTACATCCTACCTGAGATATCAATACGGGTCCTTTGTACCCACATCTGTTTGTTACGACGTCAACATGTCTGACACACCCATAATGACAGGATTATGTCTATGTTGCAGCTAGATATGTTTCCTTTGAGAATGAAGTAGTTGACATAAAATAAATCAGCAAGTCCGTTGTTGACTACCCCTATGTCTATATATACGAGGGGCATACCGAAAAGATCGGTAATCGAGTACTTTCGATTTAATTAGATTAAAAACTCTTTTTGATGAATAAACACTGGTTAGTTGAAAATCGAATACAATTGACAGAATTAAAAAAAAATTTTTTTTTAAAGAACAATATCAGTTTGAAATTGATAGGTCGATAAAAAAATGGAGCTTACAAGAGAAAGTTTCCGTGCCATAATTTTTTACAACTTTCGACGAGGATTATCTCAGGGACAATGTCTCGCTGAGCTTATATCTATATTCAAGAGTGAAGCGCCTAGCCAGACGACAATATATCGCTGGTATTCTGAATTCCGGCGTGGACGTGCTTCTCTTGGCACCGTACCTTCCACAGGCCGGCCAAAAACAGCGGTTACACCAGAAAATGTCGCTGTTGTGCGCCGAATGATACAGGATGACCGACATATTACATATGAGCAGATTCGGGCTACTTTAGGGATAGGTATGACTGCGATACAAACTGTTTTACATGGTGAACTGGGAGTGAGAAAGCTAGTTTCCCGCTGGGTGCCCCATAATTTGTCCGAAGAGCAAAAGGCGGCTCGTGTCAATTGGTGCCGGTCTACTCTGCAACGCTTCAACGGAGGAAAGTCAAAAGCAGTTTATAACATTGTCTCTGGTGATGAATCATGGATCTATTCATATGAGCCAGAAAGAAAGCATCAGTCGGCTGTCTGGGTCTTCGCAGGTGAGATCAAGCCAACAAAAGTTGTCCGCTCTCGCAGCGTATCGAAGAAAATGGTCGCTTCGTTTGTCGCGAAAACAGGACATGTAGTCACAGTTCCCTTAGAGGAACGGAGAACGGTTACCGCTGATTGGTATACAACGGTTTGTTTGCCACAGATGATATCCGAACTCCGTAGAGGTAACCCGAAACGACGCATAATCCTCCATCACGATAATGCGAGCTCTCACACCGCTCAGAAAACAAGCGAGTTTTTGAAGCAGGAAAACGTTGAATTAATGGATCATCCTCCATACAGCCCTGATCTGAGTCCCAATGATTACTTTACATTCCCTAGAATCAAAGATTTATTGCGTGGTCAGCGGTTTCAAGGTCCAGAAGAAGCAGTGGAAGCATACAAATCGACGATTTTGACCATGTCAACTTCGGACTGGAATTGCTGCTATAATAATTGGTTCGAACGAATGCAAAAGTGCATTAACTGCAACGGAGAATACTTCGAAAAGCAATAAAAATAAATTTAGTTATTTCCTGTATGTATTGTTTTATATTCCCGATCATTTCGGTATGCCCCTCGTACTACATCTACGTACCTCTAGTGTGAGTTTTTAACCGTTTGCGTTACGTCAGGTTTGTATGAAGAATTTTATTGTGCAGCGCCTCTAGCGGCACGTTTACGAAACTGTCATTCTTCATACAAATCTGACGTAAACGCAAACGCTATAGTATGCTTGCATTGTACCCTTTTGAATCAATTGTGACGTCAATATTTCGGCTACAACTGTGACTACAACCCTACCGTAACGTGTGATGTACCTTACTTTAACCTGATGATTAAAGTTGTGCCCGATACAAAATAAATTAGGTAAATGGAAGAGAAATGTTTTACAGCATTTCTTTAAAATTACTGTAATTGGGTTTATGTTTTATTATCCTACTTCCTACTTAATATTATAAGTGTGAAAGTTTAGATGTTTGGATGTTTAGATGTTTGGATGTTTAGATGTTTGGATGTTTGGATGTTTGGATGTTTGTGACTGTGATTCAGTAGTTTGTGAAAAACTACTGAATGGATTTGAATGAAACTTTACAATAATATAGCTTATACTTCAGAATAACATGTAGGCTATAATTTTTAAAGACATATTATGTAAATTGTCCAAAATCACACTTATAATATTAGCGGGATTACATGGGCAATTTTGGCATAACAAAAACGCGTTGCCTAGCAACCGACCATAGAATATGTAAATTCGTATATACAAACTTTCGCGTTTATAATATTGGTGTAAAGACTATTTGAATGTCTACTACGTCAGATATTGAATTTTATTTTGTTTCTTTAAATTATTAGAATACGTAACAGAATAAACACAATTTTGTACCTTATGCTGTACAATAATTTGTCATAAACGTCACCTGTGCCTATCGAACAAGTAGAATACATACTGAAGTACACGCGGACAAAGTCGCGGGCGGAAGCTAGTAGAATAATAAAACGAATGTAAAATAAATTGGTCGTCATTTGGGGTATGTTTCTGTACTAAAATGGCAAGAAATGTAGAATTAACATCACATGAAAGAATTTTGTTGTGATTAATCCGTTAAATATGTTGGTCCGTTACGTGATACAAGTATCCAATGATTTAGCAACGATGTGAACTCGAGTACAAATTTTTTTACTCACCTTTGTACCATGTCATATTCACCCTCTCTTGTTCCTATGCAAAGTGTTGAGAGAAATATCAATTAGAAGTGAATACGACATGGTACAAAAGTGGGCACATTTATGAATCAACCACGTTTTTGGGTTTTAAAATTTTTTGATTTATTTTGATTCCATTAAAATAGAGTACAGAAGTTGTTGACATACCATTCCTATATTTATACTATATAGGTCTTTGTATCTTTAGTCCGTACTATCTGTTTGCTCAGACGTCGATATGTCTGGTATACACGACACGCGTGGCGACCGGATTAGGTCTACGAATATATTACAGCCAGTTGTGCCTAATTGGAGTATATTTGCTTTGTAATCTCAAACGTTACATGAACGTATGCTGTTTATTTTGATTGCTACATGAAATAAAAGTCACTGTAATCATGTATTATTAATTGTAATGTAAAGTAAAGAAATTAAACCTACAAGATAAAGAAAAAATGTTTATGTACATGTATGTAGGTCTACTTACAGTATATTTATTTTTTGAAAGCTCCAGTGTGAGTGCCGGGGGAAATCTCTTGTTAGGGATAGGTCACTCTAATTGTACAATTTAAGTTATAATTGACTTTGTAAATATTATTATGTGCAATAAACAAACAAAAAAGTAACCTAATCTAAGAACTCCCGTCGATCTGGTCCCGATCCAAAGAGATCTTTTGGACCAGGAAAGATCCCGACCGAGGATTAGCGCCTTTCTCCCTCAGGCGGCGTCCCACTCCGTGGACAAAGGTCTTGGCCTCTAAGCACCACGGTCCCCTCGTTTCGACAGCAACCGGAACAAGGTCGTAAGTTGGTTCCAAGGGCGCATATTTGACATGCTATATTTTTATTTTGATCAAACAACTTTCTTGATTCTAATACAAACCAACGTCGTAATTATATCTTATTGGCCTTAGAACTTACACTCGTAACACTGAAAGTGAAAAAATGACTATTTGCTAACTGAACAGTGATTTTGATGAAATTTTTCTCGCACGTATCATATGTAATTTTTCTTCTCGATAAAGTTTTCCTGAGTAATAATTTTTGAAGTTCATGTAGATGAAGTTGCAAGCGAAATATTATAATATATACAGATCCCACTTTCCAAGTAACACTCATACCTCATTCATTTAGAGCAAAATTGTTCATACCGGTTGAATGAAAGCCTCAGACTCAATAAAGGAAACGGAATCAAGACAAACCAATGGGTACCCATGGGTTAAAATAAATTTGATTTTTGCAATAATGAGGGAAAGCAACATTATTCATTAAACTAAAAATATCTTTGAATTTAACTGGCTACAAGTAAAATCGTTCAATAAGAGCTGGAAACCGATTTCAATTGCCCTAAAATTCTACTTTTACTGAGGCAAATTTAAGATTTATATCGTTTTCTCAGTTGTCAGAACTCGGTCAAAAAACAACAACATCCAAATCGGTTCACCCAATCAAAAGGTAAAAAACATAAAGTATAAAAAACATACCCGTTGAATTGATAACCTCCACCTTTTTTGAAGTCGGCTAGAACGGACGAGACTTGGCATATTTGCTGCTCTTCAGTTTCCCCCTATATATAACGCAACGAATATAACAGAAATAATGAATCCTGAAATATTGAATTTATTTTCTAACCGAAACACACACACGAGTATTGTAGCCAATACGTAGGTCCACGTTACGTTGAATATGTTACGAGCAGGACCATATCGATATGAGTTAATGAGTTGACTAGAAACAGCCGTGTAAACGTGTAGGTTTATAGACAAGTTACAAACTAGCAAAGTTACTTGATTGAAACTAATAATAACGACTTAACAAGTCTACGTCTGGAACCAAAGTTGCTTCGGCACTAAGCGGGCAATTTAGGTAACATAATAATAAGTATAACTAAGTTCATAGCGTTGTATGCGTTAAAAGTAAATGAAATTTGTGTTTGTATTTTAGATTACGATGCTTTGATGCAGATCGAATCCTTTTTAATTTATGAGAGTCAAAAATGTAAGTTTTGTAAAAAAAAATCTTAAAAGTTTTATCAAAACAGATGTAAATTTTATTGATGACCGAAATGATTTGGACTCATATCTCTCGGCTATACCATTTCTCACCGATGAGGTGTGTGACTATCTACAAGGAGTTTGCATTTGATATGAGGTTAATTATGCCCTGTATACTTAATTAGAATAACTAAAGTCTTTCTTATTTTTGTTGATGTAAGGATGTTTTAATATCGATAGGGTGGGACGTTGCCTTGGAAAGATATAATCCTTTACACGTGAGTCGGCCCACAGACAGACAAAAATAAATACATAACAAATTTAATTAATTTCCCGTAAAAATTAGATTGAAATGAGAGGAATTGACTACTTTCTTTTTGATTTGATTACTTAGCAATTATAGGAACTTGATTGCGTTGATGTGGTAAGCAGACGGCAGACCTGCTTTTCAGTTTACGCCTTTACAATATACAGTAAATATACGTGTTATAATATAGTACACTGAAACACTGGCAAATTATATTAATTATTATTGATATAATATTATTGTTAGATATTTACAAATTCCTTATTACTGCCAGTAGAAGTAAATCAATTAAATGTAACTTACCCGAATATTCTGAGAGAAATCTTGAGATCTGTCTGAATCGCACATGTTATTCCCACGTTCCCATGGGAAGCCCCGACCGAGACGCACCGTCTGTACCCTTATTTCTTACAAACATTTTTTCTGTAACTTATTTCATGCGCTGCTCTGTTTTTGACGAGGCATGAATAAAGTAATGAGAGTGTCACAGTCAAATGTGGAAGACATATAAATTCGGTTGATGTCGCGTGTGGACCTGGATATTGCTGTCAAGAAATTCTTCGAAACATACTAAGAACTCTGTAACTATTTCTTAGCAATTAAATGTCTTACAAGCAATCCTGTGGTTTAGCTACTGTTATGATTGTAGTTTAACTCATAAACTATTTACCATAGTCACCGAATTAAGACATACGTAACTACGTACATAACGAAAGTTCACTGCCTTCCACCGATCCGCTGTACCTCACCTATTCCCGCAAGGAATTTGTGAATTAACTTTTACGTGTCTTCTCAAAAGTTTTTTCTTGTGTTAAGCTATAAGACTTACAGGTGCTCATTGGTGAACGGTTAATTTCAAATCCTGAAACACTAACGTTAATGAGCCAATCTTTGGTCTTCTACAGGCATCACTTGTCATTCCACCATTTCTGACGAAGAGAATTTCGCTTCCTTATGCAGCATGCAGACCGCTAAGGATTGGAATTCCCTGCCGGCTACTGTGCTTCCCGAGCGCTACGATCTGGCCTTTTAAATGTTTAATGGGCTTTAACATGCAGTTTCGTAGACCACATCATCACTTACCATCAGCTGAGATTATGGTCAAAAGCTGACCTATCTTGTCATTCAGTCCGGAATACGAACTTCTGAAAACTTTTTACCTACTATACCTCTAGACTAGGCTTTCTCAATTTCAAGAGAAACCATCCCTCCATCTGTTCCAGATCTCCGCCCACTCAACATGTCACGAGGTGAGAAATAAGGAAAGGCTCAACGTCTCCACAGAGTCCAACGTAAATATGGAATCACAAATTCCTCGCACGGAGGCATATGATTTTTGGAGCACTCGGTTTGATGTCACGACAATCCTCTTATTTCATTTGTCAGCGTGACACGAGATGCCCGCTGACACAGCTGACAATGCGCAATCTGTCAGCGGGGTTAGTCGCGGGGCTGGGGAATAAGGGAGCCAGCTTTACAATATTTATTTGCACAATAGGCTTGCATTTATGTTTGAGTACGTTGCGACGTGTCTCCGTTTTTAATATCCCTCCTCCATTCCTCGTGTTTGATCTGTTATCGTAACACAAAACGTACGTTATTCCTACTTAAAGTACATGACAATCCTAGTGTATCCCTGTGCTGGACACAGACACTCCTCATGGTACGTAATATTGACCTGTCTAGAGCCGTATTCGTCCAGTGGCTCCCCGCGACCTTTACCGCTGGCAGTCCATTTAGTAGTCGGCCGGCTCGGCGCACATTTTCCAGTACGTGGATGCCACGCGAAAACTCTATCCATATCCCCCATCTATTACCAAATATTCGAGGTATTTATCATACCTATTGCTAATTCAGCTTACTGACTAGTCCAGCAGCTATTATGGTGACTTTGGTCTTTACTGGTGGCAAGTGAGTATAAGTAATGGCATGGTGGCATAGGTAGAGCTAAGCTTGCGCTCTTAAATTATAAGTAGTAAAATATTAAAATCAGTCGGCATATCGCTCGATCCTTCAGGGTGTGGTTACGTTTTCTTTCGCATATGAGTCACACACGGTCTTGAAGGATCAAGGCTGATACTACCCAGTATAACTCTGCTTAGGTTGCAATTTTTTCGGCTTTACGAATCTTGATAGGGAATCCTTTAAAACCTACCTTTTGTTACAGGCTTATTGAACATGCTGGAGTGTTGTACACTATGAAATATGATTCTCTGAAGGGGTCCTTGATGTGTCAGCCTTGGGAATTCGGTTTTGAATTGAACTTTATTATCTGTATCTGCGGTTTCAAACGTTTCACTTTGTTTCGCGTACCTTAAATTTGCTATCGTAAGTTTCCTTACGAACTGATTTATAAGCTTAGAGTGTATGGTGATATTCTGATACTAAAGATTATATACACTGAACGCTAAAGAAGCGGTTGACATACGTTAGAAGAGTGCGTATGCTTGTATTTTCGTCTTTCTGTCTGTGACATCGTACTTCTAAACGGATGGATCGAATTTACTACATTGTTTTAACCGATTTCAAAAAAGTAGAAGGTTATCAATTCAACGGGTATGTTTTTTATCTTTGTTACCTCACTAACTTTTGACTGGGTGAACCGATTTGGATGATTATTTTTATTTGAATGCTTTCCGTGTGGTCCCCATTCAATTTGATCCGTTCTGACAATGGGATCTATGAGAAAACTATATAAATCTTAATTTTCCTTAATAAAAGTAACTTTAAGGGCAATTGAAGTCGGTTTCCAGTTCTTTTTGAACGCATTTACTAATTGTTTTTCTAAAATTTCAATCACCTCCGTTACCTACTGGCTACATGTTTGGACTCTATCTATGTTTGGAATCTAGAGGTTTCGGGTTCGATTCCCAGCGGGTACATATCGATCGGTACTTGGTTTGATTGGTGGTAGTTCTCTGACCACCTGCCTAGCTAACACCATGTTACCTTACTGTCAAGCAGCAGTGCTAATATAATAATAGCACTGCTGTGTTCCCGTATAAAAGGTGTCAACACCAACGCCTCATCAGTTTGAGGATCCTGAGTGAGTACGCGTACCAATTAGATGAGACGAAGGCCAAATGCAAACCAATAATACAGAAAATAACTTCATCGGAATTGATCATAGCTAAATATATATACATAACAAAGATCTATTTAATCGTTTTTTACATTTAAATTTTTATATGGGAACATAGTATTTCAAAGAATACACATATACCATTTGTACATCACGTGGCTTGTATCCAGACTCTGTACTCTCCAAGGTAACTGAGCGCGTCTCATAGTTTCACCCCGTAGAACGAAGTTGAGCAAAGGCTCGAGTTCCCAATTACCAGTAGATTATAGCCATTAAACTTAATTATTATCGGTACGGTTCTCTTTCATGTCCCAAATTGGGGAACTGGAGGCGCCAATACGCGCGTGAACTGCGCATTAATTCGGAGGGAACTTATAATTGCGTTATATACACCTGTATGTATGTATACCTACACTTCTGACCTACCTATCACACCTACGATCTTCAAATGTTTACTTTAAAAGGCTTTGACTAGTTGGACCAAAATTTATGTCATTTTGGACATATTATGCATTAGTTATTTAGCCTACGACTTCGACTGCGAGCGTTTTAGAAATTGGCCCCCGGGAACCTATTTAAATGGGATCGGAATATAAAACGGCCTGCCCTTTTTCTTTATACCAAATTTCATCGTAACTCACAGTCTAGTTGAAGCGTTAATCATTAACAAACAAACTTATTTTCCCATTTTCAAGATCAAAAAGGAGGAGGTTCTCAATTCGAGTGTATATTTTTTGTATGTATGTTACGCGATAACTCCACCAATTGTGAATCGATTTTGATGATACTGTTTTTGTTTTATAGAACATACTTCAGAGGTGGTTCCATATAAATTTTATCGAAATTGATTCAACGCTTTTTGAGAAAATCAACAAAAACCAAATATATACCCAGGTAACTCTTTATTTATTATTATTTGGAAAGCTTACAGCTATTTTTACAATATAAGTAATCTTATACGCCAACATTCGCCAATTACAAGCGAATTCAAAATTCAAAAGCTTAAAACAGCTATTAATATACTCGTACGTGGACAACAATATTTTAAGGGAAGTTTTTATTGACACAATTAACAAAGAACTCTTTCTTCCTAACTATTATTACATATTCCTCTTTGGCTTGTACTCGTAGGTTGTCACGCGTCAATAATTCTGTTACTTCATGATCGTAGCTACTTTAAACAGGAAATAGTATTGCTATAATCCAAGCCCAAGTTATAAGGGTTCAAAAACACGATACGAAACAAAGGTAGGTATTAGCCTTGCGCTTTGTAGGGCAAGATGTATATTATTAAGCTATATATCTATCCACAGCCTGTTGTTAATTTAAAATAGGGCGAGCCTATCTTCATGTGAGTGGGTATTACAAGCGACTATACACTTCAGACAGAGCATTCATTTTAAAGTAATTAAAAATGCATGATTATTTAATCTTTATCCAAACTTTGTTATATTTTCCGTGAATCGAACGCTGTAGTATAGTGGGCGAGGAGTGTAACCGTTTAGCAATAACTTCAAGTCTAATGCCATTTAATAATGCTGCTGTATGCCTTTATAAACCCAGATGTTCAAAGAATGCTTTACGTCAAAGTATCTTATATCCAGGGGCAAAGGCGTTGTACCAATTAACGCCTGTATTAACGCGCGCTCACCGGCGAGGTATAATTTGAACGCGGATCATGTCGCCGCCTCCGATCCGTAGGCGGTTTGCTACGAGATTTGCTTAAATTCTCGCCGGAAGGGACGAGGTGAGGTTCAGGCTTTCGTAATTCGTATTCGAACTTGTTATCATTGTAATGAAATAAATTTTTAATGTTTATACGTTTAAATCGTACCTAAGAGTGATGGATAGTATGGATGGAACGAGGACTAAAAATCGAACTTCATATGAATCGAATTAAAAATCAAATTTAATCAGCTGGTAAAGCACGCAATTTGATGTCTTCCAACGAAATTGTGTTTCCCCAGGACATTGCGAATACTGATAAGTTAAACCTGGTTTGAAGGCCAAACATTAATATAACCAACACAGAAAGGTTCACTCCCTACAAAAGTATCACATTGAATTTTAAGTGTTAATTTGTGTAAGGCAAGATTAATTAGATTTTTTATCTTCATTTTGGGACTTATGCGCTTGAACTGCACGACCTGATTCCACAGTCCTCATTCAACAACAGGTCAACCAAAAAAAGCGAGGTCAAATTTCTACACTGCTGAGATGTTCTCTCAAGCACTACATCACTAGATCTTTTCAATGAAAAAATTCTAGTGCATGTTATAATAAGGACACACGCAAATTTTATGTACAACAAATTGTAAAAACAATAAATAAAATGTAATTTTATTTATGCTGAGGCTAACAAATGTTAAACACCTTCTAATAGAGTTTAAACGATTGGAAGTGCGACGCTAGTCGGTAACTGAGCTCTTCATTAGCCCGCCCACGCCCACCTTGAAAACAGAAGGCTCAAACATTACACGCCCGAAATGTGATGTTCACTCATCATTATACTTTGTCAGTGGAAATTTTTAGAAGAATTCAAATATAACATTGTGCCGCCGGCGGGCGGGCGACGGGTGGGCAAGTTTCAAAGACACAAAGGCCTTCTGGGATAACGGGCGTGTATATAAACTTGGCGCACAATTACGGCTAATGTTTTGCGTACAAAATGTAATAACGGCTCAGAATGTTTTACTTAGAATTACTTTAAAGGTCAAACTGTTATAGCATGTTAAACTATGTGTAAGTACGATCAGGGACTACTGAGGACCACGTTGGGCGTTAATCGTAATGAAGTAGATGGTCAAATATACTTTTAATTTTAAAGCTAAAATTCTTCAAGCTCGTACTTCTCGTTATAATTGCTTTTTACTACCAACAACATTATAATAAATTGCTTATACTGCTGAACATAGACCTCCTGCATGTTATGCCACATTGACCGGTACAGAGCCACTAACATCTCCCCGCAACCTTCACTAGGTCGTCGGCACTACTGGTCGCCACTCGAGAACTCTTACTTTTTTTCGGTTATCGGTTTTTACCAGTGGCTTAGTAAACCAAAACTTATTGATATCTTGAGATCATCATTTATTTGGAAATAGACACACTGAAGTACACTTCCTACTGTCGCACATAGCGAATATACAGAATCATCAGAATTCCTGCGTGGACCAATGACAGCGCGGCACCGTCGGATCGGTCGCGTGCGTGACGGTGGCGCCAGCGCGGCGCGGTGAGAGTTCGTGGCAACTACATACAGTGCTCTGTACATTATGTGCTAGTTGCGATAGTCAATATATGCCATAGGTTCTTCGAGCGAAGTGGTCTGCCCATTGCCATTTTATCTCACTGACTCGTCTGTATAAATTAAATACGCTTATACTAACTTAGAAAAACTAACACCTTACAAAAAGGTGTACTTATTTTGATAAAAACTCAACGTTTTGCTTATAATTTTACCATCTGTACAGCCAGGGATTGGAACTCACTGTCAGCGTCTATTTTCCCAAAAGGCAAAAGTTTGAGTAGCTTTAAGTCGGGGGTGAACATGGACTAGCACATTCTAGACTAACACGCACCATCGTAGGCCACATCGTCCCTTAACTTACCGTTCGTGGCCAAGCGTTGACCTATCTTCAATAATAAAAAACCGGCCAAGTGCGAGTCGGACTGAACAGAATATGAGTAATTAACGTACTGAAAATCATAAAAGGTACGGTAATATGCACCCAACAATGCTCTACCGAAAAAGAAAGTTAGATTGAAAAACCAACTTTACTTTGCAGCTAAATTACATACCCGATGTATGGCTTTCAACTACAAAGTTAAGTTTGTACACATAAAAAGCTTGTTACTGTGTTTCATTTAAAAATCTTGGTTTTCAGATTTATTCCTTTGGTTGTTTCTGTAAGATCTTGCTTCTTGCCAAATTTCAGCATTCTAGGTCAACGGGAAGTTTTGGTTCCCTTGCATTTTGTATGGAAATTGGCTAAAATACAGCTATATATTTTTATTGTGTCTCACCTGGCTGTTTCACTATATACATTACTAAGCGAGATCACTACCAGAGAAGCAGTGTGTAAACCTTTTAGCATACGAGTACGCTGGCATGGAAATGTAAATAGACTTGTAGGACCACGAACTGGACGTTGCATGCATACAGTGTCCATTGAATTTGATACTGTGTAGCATAGCTTCTATACACTGTTGTTATTCACTTCTAATAAATTTAGACCAAATTTAGTGAAAAATAAATGTAATTTATTTTAGTTTTAGAAAAGAGATAGCACTTTAAATAGCAATTTCTTGCTAAAGTGTGAGTTGGACTCGCATTTAAAAGCGGACCCTTTTACAGCGGAACAATATAAAAATAGGTATATCTGAACCGTGAGACATATTTAATGCTAATACCGTATTTAGTATTAATTAAAATTTCACATCACGATTTTAGTATACAGAATGGAAGTTTTTATGTAGTGTAATATTTGGAACACAGACGTTTCATTCAACAACAATTGAAACAGAGCTGTATTAAATCCCTCTGCTCCCAGTATAATATCATTAAAGAGAATAATGTAAAACTGTAATTTCATTAAATAATTGTTACCATAGAGTTCGCGTTTATTAAAGGCAATAGATTTCAGGGAGCGCCCGGGTGAAATTACGTGAGCATTATCCTTAAATTATTGCTACTAATATGTCGGTGCGCTCCCTGTGCCTCTGTGACCACGAAATCTGATATTCACTAATAGATATATCTTTACCGTCAAGTGTTACTAAGACAGACGCTTCCTTTCCCCCCCCCCCCCCCCCCCCCCCCCCCAAAAAAACTTGAGAGGTGTCAAGGGACACAAGGGACAAGGGATTAATTAGTGAAGGAATTGTAATAAAATTTTACAAATTTTCAATAAGGTTTGAACGGATTTTTAACATTATATTTTAAATATGGTTTTTGTAGGTTTTTTCATTAGATTTTTTATCTACGTGATACGTTTTGTTTTTAGCGACATCTGTCATTGAGTAGCGGCAACTAATCAGAGCCATCTGTCGTCACATAGCTGTACTGTTGGTATCGTCTTACTACTACATACGTCGTACTAACAGATGACGCTAACTTACTATAGCAAAAAGTGTCGGTGACAACTTTTCATAAGAATTTTTTCCGTCTAGCCCCCTTTCACAACGCGCGATAAGGAACTTCGTTCCTAACTACCGAACTAAATTAAAACGTACAAGTACCTTCCGAGTGTATTTTTCAGAACACTAAGCATTGTGTTGGACTATTTCTAAGTAACTAATTAATGAAACGTTTGACAAACTTCAATGCAACTATTTATTAATGAAGAACAAACTTTATCACATTGAAGAAAAGGCCAGTAGCACTCAACAAAACACCTACATCAAATGTCGCCTCGATGTCATTGTCTAGCATGATATCACTTCTATTGGTGTGTTTATTAAATTTCTCTGCTGCGCGAGGTTTCCAAGCTCCCAGTTTTATTGAAGCCCAGTGCTTCTCACTTTGATCATGCCTAATTGAGATTCAAGATTAGTACGGAGCTCTGAAGCAAACTGATTACACTGACCTATTTTGAGCTCGTTATTACCTTTAATTAGTTCTTGTACCGGACGTGATGGAAAATATAAATTCTGTTTAGACGGAAACATAATTTATTTTAACCTTTTTCCCGCTAAGAAATTGAGGGCTCTTGATTTGTTGAACGTAATCAGATAGATTTATATATAATAATAGGTCGCTCTACAGAGCGATCATTGAGTGACTTTTCGTAGAAAAACTTTGATCTCGAAAGTCAATCGTAAGTCAAATGTTTTGTACGGCCGCGTGATGTGATGGGACACTAGAGTGACTTATTGGTAAAAAGTTAAGGAACAAAAATTAGTTTGCTATGTATACATTTAAAAATTCGGAGCTGTTTGTATCGACTGTTTATATGAAATCTTATCTCATAAAATATTTATTTTAAGCTATATAATTGATACTAAACTGACAAAATTTTGACAATGAATGGCTGGTATCTCCTCAGTCCTGTTTTCAACTGATGTGTGAATAAGGTGATGATTTTGAGTTAGTATCATTACTGGCACAAGATCACAGTATTTCCAATTCATATATATTTCTTTTGTTTAAATCATGTTTAGCCATTTTTAGAGGGTTTTAAATAAAAAAATTGGACATAAGGTCCCTTTTTCATCACTAATAATATTTTTTGAAACTAACTTCCTCACTAAAATCTATGAAATAAAATTTTTAAATTTTACCGTCTAAGATGTCTCACAAGTCAACGCGTAATGTTTGTGTTTAAAGCAGTCCCAATAGGTCAAACCTGTAGCAGGGGTTTTAACCCCATGCTATGCGTGGACACTTGGACAGCAAACGCCTATGGCTCAAGAAGATCTTACAGCGATCGTCAATCCGTAATTATAGAAAATCGTCTCACTGAAATCCCGACGTGGCGAACCATGAGGAAGTATGATGATATGACCTATCTGGTTACTTCTTGCCATGAAGACATCGTCAACATTACTGTTAAAGTACTTTAGTAGCAAAGGGGCTCTACAGAGCGCAAACCAGCATTTCAGCATTCCAAGTCCAGCAAACACCGATTACAGTAAAAACCAGTATCGACAAAGTAACAGCGGAGAATCCCAACTATCAGAACAGTTCCTATGGTCTAGAATGGGCCATTAACTCTGTGATAATGGGGCGCAGGTGGCTGTGCCCTGCATCACTGGTACTACACTCTCTGTTAATCGGTTTTTAATTGCTTTTCTATCCTTTAAACTAAAACCGTAAATTAGGATTCCACAGGGCTTTACGGTGATTTTGTTTTAATTGGGACGTGTTTTGTTTACTTATTTAATTCAATGTTCATTTTCTCCTAAAAGTCCACCGCTGTCACTAGCCTCGCGAACGAATTGTCACTAAAGGTGATTTGTAATAATTTGACTATCACTTTCGATTTTCATTCTCAGACGGCATTTGACAATGTGTTACAAGGAAAACTGCTCTTATTTATCATTTAGATTAAAACATTTAGCTTAACAAAGTGTCTCGCATTCACGACTTTAATAACGAACTTTCTAATTATTATAAAACTGTTTACGAAATGTTTACGTCGTCCTCCATATTAAAAGCTATGTGTGGTTTGTTATGCTTTTCACGACAGTCACTTGAACGACTGTTGAGCGAAACGAGAGTGACCCGCTCAAGGATCGGTGGTGTCATCATCAACAGCCTATATATGTCCCCACTGCAGGGGCTCAGGCCTTTTCTCCTACAGAGAGTGTATGGGTGCCACCACGCGAGCCTAGTGTGGATCGGTAGACTTCACACACATCTTTGAATTTATTCTCAGGGGTGTGCACTTGTGCAAGTTTCCTCACGATATTTTTCTTCACCGAAAAGCCAATTTTTATCATTCGTACATCAATTCCAAGTAACAACAAAGCAACAAATTGCAACTGATTAGTACGAGCCGATCGAATCCAGACTTCGATTGTTCAATGGCTGATGCTCTATACAACTGAGCTACCACGGTTTTTTTCGGTAGTATGGCGCGCGAATCCACTAACAGATGTACGTGTATACAAACGTCATCTGTTCGATGTATGGGAATAGGGACCGATATCGCGACATTTCTAAGAAGTGTCCAACGTGTGTCAATGAGTGTCGTTTATCCATCCACCATCCACACTAATATGTTAAATGCGAAAGCGAGTTTCAACCGACTTCAAAAAAGTAGTAGGTATGTTACGTTATAACTCCGCCAATTATGAATTGAGTTTGATGATTCTTTTTTGTTCGGTAGATACTTCAGCGGTGGTCCCATATACATATTATTGAAATTGGTTGAGCGCTTTTTGAGAAAATCAACAAAAACCAAATATGATAATTCTACCACTATGGTGAACATTTTAGGGGATGAATGTTGAAGACTTTTAGGGCAGATTAAGTCGGTTTATAGTTATTTTGAACGCGGTAGTTATTTGTCCTTCCTTATGCCTCAGAATGACATGATTTGTTTGTTACTTACAGTAACTACGCTACAAGTAGTATTTATAACTTATTGCCCTTGCTGTAGTCGATTCAGTTGACTATGTTATTAGGATTAATAAGGCTTCTACTTTAGTTCTTCCGTCTTGAGACAGCTATTAAGAAGATTCAAGCCGAGTTCGAGTCTCATGTCACATGTTAGTATCAGCTTACGAGTTTCGACCGCACACCGCTACACGAATCAGCACTCACAACTTTGTTCCCAGACCGCTGGAAACTCTAACAGCTTAATTTGTTTGACACTTCTATGCTTAACGCGCAGATGAATCGAAAGTTCGTGTTGAGTGCTAACAAGATCTTAATCCGGTTCGATAGAAGTTACAACTGGAGCTTTATTTTGTTCCGTAGGTACCGTATTTTCAGTCTCTGTTGAGAGTACATTATATAACATCCTTATAGGATCAATAGTGGAGCAAATTGATATATTTTGGATTATACCAGAATACATTTGGAGTCCGAATAAGCAGTGTTGTGATGACCCGTGATGTTGATGTCCTCCGCGACGTATCCGTCGACGGTGACACCCTGACGTTACCTCCTGGCATGCGCGCGGCAGTGACTTGCGAAATCAAACCGAATAAATACTAGATAGACGGTGAGTTTCAGAATATGACTACTACATGTATTTAGATAAATAATAATAGGTTTCTGTTAGAACAGAACATCTTCCGATTTTGAATAAACATATTCACTGTTACCTCTTAAAGTGATCCGTGTTTTAGCGCTAAGGAAAAAATGAATCAACGACGTATCAGTATGGATGGGTCTGCTCAGCACTTTGGATTCAACTAAGTATTGCTGCCAAAAGCATAAAATCGCGGTATTTTTCTGGCTATGGGTCAAGTAGTGTGATCTTAAACTTTACGGCATGTTTGTTATCCCCTTTCAAAAATCGGTCAACCAAAAAAAAAAACGGCGAAGCTCAACGTTTCACACGGTACGTTTCGCTTCTTCATTCATTGTGCTCAGCTTTTGAGTCGATATTCCCTTTCAGCTTCTATTTCTGTTTCTTTTTTTTCTGATCACATTATTTTTTTGTATGCATTGTCGCGTCGCTTCTCGAACAGTCTAGAAATAATGAAAAGAGAGGTCCTATCTCCTTTTTGTCGAGTAGCATACAAACTTCTCGAACGAGTGTGAAAGAGAGAGGCGGATCCATCTGTCTCCTTCGTGTCCAATAGCAACAAAAGATAGCGTGGAAGGCTCTCGGATAATCACATAAGGATTATGTGATTGTGTGAAGTTAGTGCAAAAGGGTGACCAATCCATCTATCTCCTTCGTGTCGAGTATCGAAGTTGCACGAAATACGGGCCGAATGTAGAATGTCCCTGAAGTAAATATAAGATTTTTGAGATGGGCTTCAACGGTAGTTGAGTTCAGTTCTAAGTAAACAGCGATTTAAAGCGAAGGAAAGGAAACTGGATGAAGTAAAGGAAAGTAAAGCGAAAGTCCAGACCAGACCAGACAAAAAAGACCAGCGTCAATAGTGCCAAAGGACTCTGTACGTAGAATCCAGGGACGGACTCAGTGCAGAAGACTTGGACTCAGTGAGACAGGGACGCACTCTGTCGGGGGACCCGTGATTTTGAAGATTGGTTTGTGGACCTGAGCTACCAATAAACTCTGGAACTTTGGACACGTGTTTTTCTTCAATCCCTCGAACCTGGAGCTCGCAACAGTATGTTACGGGATAACTTCACCAATTGTGAACCAATTTTGATGATTCATTTATTTATTTGGTAGAGCATACTTCAGAGGTGGTCCTATAATTTTTTTATCGATATTGATTGAGCGCTGTTTGAGAAAATCAACAAAAACCAAATATGTACCCAGATCATTCTACCTCTATTATTTAGTGAATTGAAGTCGTTTTTATTTCTTTTTGAACGCTTTAATTATCAATAAATGTATTTTTACTTGTTTGCTTCGTTAGCGAAGTAATTCGAAGTTTGAATGTGGTAAGTTTAAATTACATTTCAAGTTACACAAGCCTTGATGAGTAAGAATATAATGTAGCTCCTCTATTCAGAATTTCGTTACGTTTGTATGTACGAGAACACGAGTCCTAATTGGGCACACTCTCAACCTACCACATTTTCAGCGGTTCGTGATTATTTATAATTAATGTAATTATCCTTTAATGACTACATACATACATGCACATTTGTTATTATTTTATTTTATGCTACCTACATCATACTTGGGTTTTGATTATGATTTTTATATTTTCGTTAGTTTATTTATTTACTGGCGGGCTCATTTTTGTTCACAATCTCATGAAGTAGTTTAATATATTACAATAATACCTATTACGCCGTGCAGACATAAAAATTGTAATGCATGTCCTCACATATAATGACACAATGGCCGGGGAAATTTGCAGATGTTAGTGCAAAAATATTGTCATGGAGCTTCTTGAATAGTCTAGAAAGAAAGAAAAGAGAGAGGCGGATCTCTTGTCTCCTTCGTGTCGAGTGGCATGGAAAGTTCTCGAATGAGTGTGAAAGGGACAGGCGGATCTACTATATCCTTGGTGCCGAGTAGCAACAAAGGAATAGCGTGGAAGGTTCTCGAATATCACATAAGGACTGACGAGTCTATGCATCCATTGGAAGGAAAGTTGTATTTAAATGATTCCACTGTCGAAAGCCACGCGTTGTAAGTAGACATCGTCATCCTGAAAACGTCTACTGTTTAACATTTAACATAGGTAGATAGAAATGAAATCTGGTTACATCGATTAAAATTGAGTTGACTCACTGTACTGTAGTCAGAAGTGAGCTAGATTAACGACAGTATGGCCAAAACGTAACTGTCTGAAATTCACCCCTCATTGCGTAGGTTGTCTCTATTAAAGTGATGTAAGATGCGTAATAAAGAGCAATTCCGGTGATTTATTGAAACATTCATTATAAGTGTACGCTCGAGGTTAATTGTAGGCTTATTGCTGGTATCAAGAGTGATAGCGAGGCTTCTGAATATTAATTTTGCATTTGAATGTAGTTTCTACTTTTTGCACTGTGGAATTTGCCCATGACGTAGTGTGGGATCACGTTAGGAATCATCCCTCAGGAACTTCTTTTTCGATCGAGATAAAAAGTATCAAATATCGGTCTCTGGCCTTCCAATTAACCTTATGCTATAACATCAAGCCATCTCTCTCCTTTATACGACTTGAAACCATTGCAGTATACTAGTGCGTATTTGGATTTGGCAAGAATTTAAAGTCTCAAAAATTGCGAAAAATATAGTTCCTCGAATAGTAAAATGCTTATTAGATTTAGTTTTATCATTGCATTTTGAACATTTTATTTTACGGGTAACACTATTTTACGAGATAACTCAAAATATCTAACAAGCTTCAAACATTTAACGCTCCAACACTTGCCAGTGACGTCACAACACATGCCCGATTTACATGGAGCGTATGTGGAGCGTATTAGCACCGAGTGACTAGAATCACTTTTCGGCGGATTGTACTAAAAAAGTATTAGTCGTATCGAAAATAAATTGATACAGCTATTTATCTTTTTACACGGACTATCGATTGAGACAAAAATATTTTTAGTCAAATACCCAATTGTTATTGGTGAATATAGTTATTACATACGCTATTTTTACTAATGTGAAACTGAGTTATCAACCTTTCCTACCACAAAAACATTGTTTCAACAAATAAATCGTACTTTAATGGAATGCATCTGTGCAAAGAAATTAAAGAAAATCTGTCAAAGTCTCGTAAAAGAGTTACCGTAATGAGGTACCGTAAAAGGTGAAATCCATTTTCAGTTTTTAGAGTTTGCAAGAAAAACTAACTAAAGCCTATAGTGGTAGATCTTAAACTAATCAGTTTTCATTAAAGCCCAAATAGAAAGGATTTGCGGTCCGTCCCAAGAGTGAATGGCTAAGGTTAACAGGGCGCCACTGATGACCGCTACCGCTGAACCGTTGCGATGGTCGACGGACTCTCAATTGACAAATAAAACGGTATACGGCTCTTTGTCTCCCGTAATCTTCTTAATCTCTAATGAGGAAGGATAACGACGAAGATGAGTTCATTGCCCAACTACAGCGAAGCAAAAAAGAAGGTTATGAGTTTAGGAACCTATGTATTTATGTATGTTCATCTGTGCCATATGTTTGTACCATGTTTTTTGTTATAGGCTATATGACGTGAGCTAAGTAAGTTAAGTTAAGTAGAGGTATATGACATAAGAGTCGGTGACGCAATGGATAAGGCGCGCACGCTCAATCTGAGAGTTCCGGGTTCGAATCTAGCCGTGTACCTATGAGTTGTTTTGGAAACCTGCATGTCTTGAATGGTCATGTGAAGTCTGCCAATCCGCACTGGGCCCGCGTGATGGACTATGGCCCATACACTCTCTGTTGGAGAGCAGGCCTGAGCCCCTGCAGTGGGGACATATACAGGCTATTGATGATGATATGACGTTAAAATCCAATATAACGTCTTGTTGTTGTTGTTGACATAAAATGCTACGCTCAAAGGTCTAAATTTCGGAAAATATTTAGTTTACACATAAGTGCATAATGCTAATAACCATAAACGTATTTATGCTATGGCTAATACGTTTCTTGTAGACTCGGTTTAGTCGTCGTGTGACACACGGATGTTTAGGTTATTACAAACTCGTGACATTTTAAACCCTCGCCTTCGGCTTGGGCTTATTAATGACAGCTTCTTTGCCATTACTGGCAGCTTTGGCAGCTCCCGCAACCTCATAGCTCATACAAAGCGTCCCCGAGTGGCAGTGAAACCTTATCATGGAAGTGTGACGTCCGCCAAACACCTAATCTAGCCTTTAGTTTTTATCATGTTGTATATTTTGTGTATGTGTGTGTGTATGGCTGTGTGCTGGAATAAAATGATATTTATTTTATTTTTACTTTATTAGCTAATTTCCAGCCTTGTATCACAATGCACTACTATTTGTATGTGATGCTGAAGAAGAAGAAAAAACCCTGCGTCTGTTGCTATCCGAGACGAACGCTTTACTATCGTAACGTATGACACATGAATCGAAAATACCCCAGAACGTGAACCGCCTAGGTACTAGGGCATTAGCTATCTAACTATCGAACATTGATTTTTAGATGTTTATCGTACACTGCGTTTACATTTTCCGTAATTTGAGTTCTGAAACAGTTGCGTTTCATTGTTTGGTGAACCGTAATTGTAAGTAGTTCTAGGAAAGTTACACAGTTACAGAACAAAATATAAAATTATGTGGATACAAAAATTTGCAACTTAAATGACCTAGGTACAAAAATGTGATGTGAACCTTGGAATTACTAGACATGGAAATGTATGTTCATTAGGTGTTGGAGTTTAAAAAAGGCTTTTACTAATTTTAAACTAATATTTTCTTTTTATGAACTTTTCCTTTAAGCCTTTTTGATCACATACTCGTAGGTGTAAATCCAAAATAACAATTAATGTTATTCTTGTCCGAGAGGATGACCCGTTTCACCAACTGCAACCGTTCCCAAGCGGATGTGAATGTAAACTTTACTAGCTCTAAAACTTCCGTCCCAACTAAATAAGTACCTATTCTATGAAAATTATGATTTGTCGGCCCCCAAAGAATGGAGCTGAATAAATTTTATTAAATCCGGGAACAGTTTACGAGCAACCACGTCAGCACCGCGTCCCGACTCTGGGATAACGTAGGGTTTTTAATATAATAAATCAGCAGTCTCTAGCTTGGGAGCTTGAGGAATACTTATTAGGGTGGCTGATTAAGACGCCAATGAAGCAAAGTCTCCGTAGAATAGTAGGTATTTGAATATGTTATTGCTGTCGCGATTCGGTACGCACACATACAGCCTTTCACATGCTTTCACTCACACAAATAACGCTGCATAACATCCCAAAGAGGCCCCTGCGAGCCGCGCATAGTCGCTACCCCTCCGCCTGGGCTAGAGTGTATTTTTCAAAATTATAATAAACTTGACGTGAGCGTGCGTCAACCCTTGTTTTACGTTTTGAGAAATTATTGTTCGCATATTGGTTTAGTCTCGACATACTGTGGTTGTATTTGATATAATTGACTAGTAAGTACCTATCACATATAAATACAATATAAATTATGGCGTTGCTATTTTAGGGTTCTACGGTCAACAAAGAAACCTTTTAGTTTCACCATATCCGAACGTTCGTCTTCCAACGATACTTTAGGTGACCTAGAGGTGTTTTAGTACCTAGAGTGCTAGAGTCTAAGGACTAACAAGTTAAAGCGTTCAAAAAGAACTAGAAACCGACTTCAACTGCCCTAAAAGTCTACTTTTATTAAGGAAAATTTAAGATGTATATTGTTTTCTCATGGATTCCATTCTAAGAACCGGACCAAATTGAAATGGGACCACATGGAAAGCATCAGCTTTCAAATAATAAAGAATCATCCAAATCGGTTCACCCAGTGAAAAGCTCTGAGGTAACAAACATTTAACTAATAGAATAGAATAGAAATAATTTATTCGGCATACAGATTACAGTACAGTTAAAACATTAATTTTAAATTTGCTCTGCTGCACTGCAACGCCGAAATACACACTTAACATTCCCAGTCTCAAAAACTACTGAACCGATTTTGATGAAACTTGCAGTCTTCCCTAAGTTTTACAATACCTAGGTAAACAAAAAAGGGATTATTTAAATCGAACTTGTAGTTCCGGATATATAAAAAATAAATTAAATAAAATAGCCTTTATTGCTGAACTAATTTTTTGTTTTAATTTTCTTAAAAATATGCTTACTTTATACGTTACTTATCTTTTTATATTAAGTATCAGTAACCGGTCGTTCCTACATTTCAGCTTGTCTTTCGACATAGGCCTCCTCTAAGGATTTCCACTCTATTCTATCTTTCGCTATGCGGGTCCATGTTGGACCCGCCACTTGTCTGATGTCGTCCTCCCATCTTCTAGTCTGTCTGCCTCTTTTTCTTTTGCTATCTCGTGGTTGCCATTCAGTTATTAGTCTTGTCCATTTCTACATACTCTATTTCTCCATTATTTACTGTTATGGGCTCTGTTTGTGAGGAATTTGACATTACTTTTGTTTTCGTTAAGTTCGTTGACAGGCCTGCTTTCTCGCTCTCTTCCGCTAACTGTTGGAACATTGTCTGTAGGGTTTTCGGGTTTTCCGAAAGTAAGATCAGGTTGTCTGCAAAGCGTAGGTGACTCAGCTTTTTGCCATTTATATTTAGTCCTTTATTCGTCCAATCCAGATTTGTGAATATCATTTCCAGGATAGCTGAAAATATTTTTGGTAAAATTGGGTCTCCCTGGCGTACCCCTCTCTCAATCGAAAATTCTTCGCCTGTAGATTCTAGCTTCACTTGTGCGGTGCTTTTTGTGTATATGTTTTTCAGTATTCTTATGTATTTTGCATGTACGCCTTGTTTTTCCAGTGCGTCCCAGATAAATCTATGTTCGAGTGTGTCGAATGCTTTGTTGAAATCCACGAACCCTATGTGTGTTTTTCTTTTGTGTGTGTGTTCCGGATATATGCGAGGACAAACAAACATACACTTTAGAAATTTGGCACACTTCTTTAGAAGCTGGTATAGACTAACATATATGAAAACTGGGCAGTTCTGGAAATATTACATACATACAGGTCGCATTGATAACCTCTTTTTTTGAAGTCGGTTAAAAAACTGTAATTTCACGACACCTCACACAATAGAATAGACGAGTTAAAAATCCCGTCTTAAGTGTATGAGATGTATAACTGGGAAAAAATATTTCAAGTTTTTATTTGTCGACATGAATAATAATATCGTCGAAATCTATCGTATTTCCTACTGTCATACTTCATATTATACTATTATATTTTAAGTACCTCAAAAGGAAAAAAGGAATCCTTATAGGATCACTGTGATATCGAATACTCCAGTCTGCTGTCCCTTAGATCTGTCAAATAATGAAACTTATAGGTCAACGCAATAAAAAGATATAGCTGTATTTTAGACCATTTCCGTACAAAATGCAATGAACCCAAAATCTATACGGTATTTCCCGTTGACCTAATGTCTTGAAATTTGGCAAGAAGAAAGGTTTTACAGCACAACCATAGGAATAAATCTGAATTTTTTAATTGTAACACAGTAAAATTGATTTTTTAATGTTTACAAACTTAACTTCGTAATATGTAATTTAGCTTAGAATTTCATTTTCGGTAGAGCATTGTTGGGTGCATATTACCATACCTATTATTTATGATTTTCAGTATGTCATTAATTCATATTCTGTACGGAATCCTCGGTGCACGAGTCCGACTTGCTCTTGACCGGTTTTTGAGTTGTTGGAGAGCCATTTCAAGCTCTTGCTGGCTGATCTCCGGGATATCTGTGTCGGGTCATATAGTCTCCGTAGCGATTTGTACATGCGATGTCCATATAACTTCTCGTTCTCTCTCAAGACTTTCAATAATAATAAATAACAAAAAATAATATAAAAAAGCTTTTAAAAAAGTTATAAATAAACGGATGTCCATGCAATAAATGTTATGTTTTTTCTGTGTTTTTTTTCTGTTTAGATATTTTACAGTGGTACGGAACCCTTTGTATGCGAGTCCGACTCGAACTTTAACATTAAAAAAATATTTGAAACATAAGTCACTTATTCATAAATCATATTTAATTATTTACACGTAACAAAACGTAACAACAACTAAGAATTTCAGGGAAAATGTTCTGTTCTAGAGATAAAATAAATTTCCTTAGAATTATTTGTCTTTATATTTGTTTATTTAGATCAATCTAAACATTAAAACTAACAGGTAAAACCATTATAGCTCGAGAAAGGGTATCTATCGATATATTTTTCCCACCACTATTAGTCGAAAAAATCGATAAAGCTTATTGACATCACTAATGCATGCTTACTTTATTTTTATACATATAATACACAGTATATAGTTGTGATATAGTGTACCCTGCCTCCCGAACCGAACTGTGCGAGAAGGACAGTTGAAGCTTTTTTTGGTATTTGCCTAGTTTTGCCGTGAAATTAAGGGTTTGGGATATAGCTGTTTTCTCAACGAAACGTTAGCCAAATTCAATCATTTTGATCTTATTCTCTTTATCAAAGAATAATCTAGGCCCGTTGGTTTTGCTTTTTCTGAAAATGTTACGTTTACTCTAAATAATGAGTACCATAAGTTGAAAGAAATTTTTTCTGAAATTTTGAGTTTTGAGATGCCCATAATTCTAATTGTAGACAAAATATTGAAAAAAGCAAAACCAACGGGCCTAGATTATTCTTTGATAAAGAGAATAAGATCAAAATGATTGAATTTGGCTAACGTTTCGTTGAGAAAACAGCTATATCCCAAACCCTTAATTTCATATGAAATTTTTTATCTGCTGTTCCCTCTTAAACTATTTGGTAAAATTGCGGGGTCGGAGTTTATTTAGGAAGTAGGGATTAAATGGTATAAACCATGATTTTGCAGAATAACGAGTTACCCGTAAAAAAGTTACGAGCCCCTGTGTTAGTTTATCGTCGTCGTTTCGAAAAGACTAAGGTAAGTAAACAGTTTACATTATAATCCACTAATTTCCTTAGAGTGACTTCTCATAGAGTGTTTCAATAATAAATTTTTCATCGGAATTTAAATATAATAGGCAGTAAAAGTGTGGCTTTGTAATATTGTAGTTATCCCAAAAATATGTCATATTTCAAGAGAATCGTATTGATGGTTGCAACGTACTCTGAAATGTTTAATTTAAGTAGGGAGTTGGGGGTGTGTTTATGAATATGCATCAGTTGACAGTTCTCCTAACGAAGTAACCCCAATGTCTAAACTGTGGTAAGCAGAGAGCGCCCAGCCGGCGCCTGATTCGGGCACACCGCAATTTGCCTCGAATCTCACATTCCTACGTATTTTTGCAACATTATTTTTAAATTACCAGCACTGGCTTGATGGCGATTTTATTTCCTGCCGTCGCTGCAGGAAATGAGGAAAAACAAGACACCGCGGATGGAAATTTGGATATAGCACTCTTTGTGTCGGATTTTTCCTACTTACGTTTTCTCACTGATTGCAGTTCTAGATTTAACGTGAAACAATGCTTTGTCTGTGAAACTTCTAGCTTTCTAAAGTGCTGATAGGAGTATTGCAACTTGGAACGGTGGAAATTCTAAGATTTGCGTCATCAATAATTCTTAAAAGCAGTCTTGAAAGGGGCGTGTGAAGTTGAAAGTTGAACGAAGATCTCACCGACGCTAAGAGACATAATTGGTGGCAAAACTTTGTACCTGACACAGGATTCAGTTTCAATTCTCGGTAAACATGAAGCATTACCAAATAATTGAGTCTCCTAAAGAGTTCAAGTGAGCACGTACCTGTCTAGGATTCTGCTGAAGTTGGTAAATGGGGGAGGAATCGTAAGACCAAAGTTTTGTTATCGCAAAATGTTTACAGTTTTTACGATTTCTCTTGGGTTTAAAGGGGAATACAGACAGTGCAAACTCGTCTCTTTTTACGTGCATAAAAAGAAACAAAGTCGAGAAAAACAAAGCAATATTGTACAGAGTTTTATCTTGTATTTTAAGTTTCTTTTTGTTTCTTTTGTGTTTAATCAGGCGAATCAGTGTGGGCGTTTCTAAGAATACATTTGTTGGTTGTCTTTGATAATTGAATGCTTTAAAATATATGTTTTAATGTAATCTTTAAAACACAACAGTTCAATCGTTTTGAAAATAGTGAAAAATTCTCGACCCGGGCGGGTTCCAAACCTGTGTCTCTGGTCAGTCTGCGGCGAACGCTTTGCCATTTAAGCAACCGGGTTGCACTCCTCTAGCGTTGGAAATCAGTCATTATTATGAGAACAGCACAATAGGGGTTTAGCGGTATGTATCGAACACTGATTTACATCAATTGTAATCGATCATCAGTCTAACTATAGCCTAAATTCTACGCTTTTTAGGGTGCCGTTGTCAAACAAGGAACCCTTACAGTTTCGCTCTGTCCATCTGTCGGTCCTCGGCTTAGCTCAGATACTTTTTATACTAGAAAGCCGTAATTTGGTACGGGTATACATATTAATCACGTCGACAAAGTGGTAGAATGAAATCTTGAAAAATATATTTTTTAGGGCGACTCCCAAACATGTAACTGGGGGATGACAATTTTTTTTCGCGTCCATAGTCCTTCAGCAAAGTTATCATGAATGATCTTTTGTGTCTTGTCCTATATACGGGATGCCATCTCGTCACTCTTGTTAAGCACCTCATCCAGCTGTTTTTTGACGCATACACGTGGTACTCATTAAAGTTTTGTCACTGTGATAGCACTAAGATTATCTATCACGTCCTGCTTTTGTTGCAGTAACGACAACCATTCAATAGCTATGAGGTTTTATTAAATTATACTGCAATGGAACCAAGCGACAGCCAACATGTCTCGCTGCATTATTTATCCATTACAAGGAACTAACCAACTACTGTATAATTTACTAAGCGCGTCTGCCGCCCGCTCCTCTCTCCTCTTTGTCGCCGTACCGCCTCACGATGGATCCGATTTGGAATACGCGGACTTTCGACTAAAAGTCGGAATTTGGATCAGATTTTTTTCTTTACAGAACAGACAATAACAATCCTAATAACATTTGTTCTTTTCATTCCATACAAAAAAATATTAAATTTTTTGGTCTCGGAAACTATGCAGTATGCACCCTACAGATATTTGAAAAGAACAAAAGTTATTACATAGGTTTGTTATTACCTGTTCTCGTAATCGAAAGTCCGCGTATTTCCAATTCGGATCCACCGTGCGCCGCGCCCCTGTACCGCGCAGGCGAAGTCTCATTTAAACGGTCTACTTATAATGACCAAGTTGATTGTATTCGTGGTTGCTGTGATCATAAATAAATAATTGTGACAGAAAGAGGAAAAGACCGAATCGCACCTTACTTAGCATTGTGGTTTGAAACATTTCACCTTTAACTTTTGAATGTTAATCTACTTATCATTACTCTAATGTTATGCAGGCAAAACGTTTCAGGATTATTGTTATTTCAACGAGCAGGCAGGATGCGAGTTCCTTTCACGAGTAATTTAACAAAACAATCCGCTGTAGAGCACATCGTATAGGTTTATTATGTTGTGTTTCATTCAATATTCCTAAACACTACACACTGCTGTTGGGTTTGTCGAGCAGTAATAGTCTTACTGAAAACTATTTACCAAAACGATATGAAGAGTCATATCCCAAGTCAAGTCAAGGATCCTAAGATTAAATTGCGCACATACAGGGTGGTCCAAAATGTGACGTCCAAAAATTTTTTTTAGATTCCTTACACCTGGGTGTATCCGAAAATACCCCATGTATGTTCCGCGATTTTTTGTAGTTTAGAAGTTATGATTTTTTAAATGTATATTTCGAATTTTCTGCCGGAGCGACTTAAAATAATCGTAACTTGTTTAATAGTAAGGTTTTTTTATTTATTTTTTCTCGAAAGTGATCGTCTTGAATCACCCTTTCTACTTTATTATCAACTACACAACGTTATTCATTACAAGTTACCGAAAAAAGGGATGAAAGTAAAAATTTTAGGTTTGAGTTGAACGGAGCAAAATTTTCAAAAATTTCTTAATAATACAAAATTAATGTTTCATTGGTTCAAACTAATTTTAAAAACTCCAGCAGTTTGTCAGCTTACCAAATAATAATAAAAAAGTTGTTCTTAATAGGCGATTTTACGACGAAATTGGCTTCAGAACTTAGTTAGGTGAGAATGCATAAAAAAAAAATGTTGTCGTAAAAAATGTTTAAGCTTATTTTTTTTTTCATTTTTATGGCCTACATTAGCAAGGCATCAAAAGCATTCAAATAATCTCAAATTGAACGATCAGTGACACATTTCATTTTCTGTTTTTAGACATGAAATTATGAAAGCTAGAATTAAACCAAAATCTACTTCAAGGCCAATCACACACAATGACACAAAGCAATAAATAACACGTTTCAAAAGGCGCCAGGCCAGTAAGGTCTTTCTCTTTCGCACTGTTATGGTTGCGTAGAAGTACGAAAGAGAAAGACCTACTGTCTTGGCCACAAAAGTCAGCCGTGCGCGCTAGGGGTTTTTTACCTGCACTTCCCTCTCCCCCCTCTCCCCATACATTCTCCGTAGCATCTCACTGTATCGTCCGTCCGCTAGTCGTTCACTCACTTCCATCGCGTGTGATACTACTTGACGTTGCTTCTTTCCGATACCGATATTTTGAACCTACTTTCGCTTTGTTACTGGACTCCGATTTGCCTTACGACTAACTTGTGCTTGTGTTACGGACTCCGATTTGCCTTACGACTGACTTGTGCTTGTGTTACTGACGGCAACATGAGTAATTTTAGTCTAAGCCAGTACGCAGAAATGCACTTTTACTATGGTATGGCCAAAGGAAACGGTCATTTAGCCGCAAGGCTATATCGTCAACAACTGGACCGGCGAGGAGAAATACTGGACCATTACCCGGACCATAGGGTATTTATTAATACTCATAATACGCTGATGGCCGGGCGTATCCCCGGTCGTAGCCAAAGGCACGAAGGAGTACCCAGAGTAGATCCGGACAGAAGAGATGAAGTCATCGCAGCTGTAGAAAGAGACTCTTCTACGAGTTCCAGAGCAATAACCAGAAGGACTGGAATACCACGGACCTCAGTTCTAAGGATATTGAAAAATGGTATGTCGTTTTGTTTTTTATTTACACAAAACATAAATCACAGATACAATGCCAGGTATTAGACTTCTTCCTGCCTAGGTGGTGAGTAATAGTCCTTTTCTTTTTTCAGAAGGCTACCACGCTTACCACATTCAGCGCGTTCAGGAGCTACAAGCTTCAGATTACCCTAGAAGAGTTGCTTTCTGCGAAACAATGATACAAAGGTGTCAGGAAGACCCAGATTTTTTTAATAAGATCTTATGGACCGATGAATCCCGTTTTGAAAACACTGGAGTATTTAATATCCATAACTATCACAGCTGGGAAATTGAAAACCCACACCTTGCAAGAGCATCAAATTTTCAACATCGATACAGCGTAAACATGTGGTCGGGAATTGTAAATGGAGAACTGATTGGGCCTTTCGAGCTGCCGTCTAGGTTGGATGGAGACACATATCTAAACTTTTTGCAGAACAACCTTTTTGAATTGCTGGAAGATGTAAACTTGGAAACAAGAAGGCACATGATATTCCAAAATGATGGTGCTCCTTGCCATTACGCACGCCAAGTGAGGGGGCACCTTAATGAAACATACCCGGGCAGATGGATTGGGCGTGGCGGCCCAATCGAATGGCCTGCACGTTCACCGGACTTGAACCCAATAGATTTTTTTATTTGGGGTTACTACAAAGAAGTTGTCTATGCTCAGCAAACTAACTCCGAAGAAGAACTGAGACGAAAATTGAGAGAAGCAGCGACGAAAGTCAGACAAAATTCAAGCGCTTTCCGCAGACTAAAAGATAACTTTTTAAGACGTTGCCGATTGTGTATCGAAGTTGAAGGGCGTCATTTTGAAAATCTTCTTTAATAAAGTAGTTGAACTTAATTTGTGTTTTCTTTTATTGATGCTAAAAATAAACCAAAATAACCGTATTAATAAAAACTAAACTAAGCTTTTTTAAAATAAAATGTTTTCTAATGTGTCACTGATCGTTCAATTTGAAATTATTTGAATGCTTTTGATGATGCCTTGCTAATGTAGGCCATAAAAATGAAAACAAAATAAGCTTAATATTTTTTTTTGACAAAATTTTTTCTTTATGAATTCTCACCTAACTAAGTTCTGAAGCCAATTTCGTCGTAAAATCGCCTATTAAGAACAACTTTTTTATTATTATTTGGTAAGCTGACAAACTGCTGGAGTTTTTAAAATTAGTTTGAACCAATGAAACATTAATTTTGTATTATTAAGAAATTTTTGAAAATTTTGCTCCGTTCAACTCAAACCTAAAATTTTTACTTTCGTCCCTTTTTTCGGTAACTTGTAATGAATAACGTTGTGTAGTTGATAATAAAGTAGAAAGGGTGATTCAAGACGATCACTTTCGAGAAAAAATAAATAAAAAAACCTTACTATTAAACAAGTTACGATTATTTTAAGTCGCTCCGGCAGAAAATTCGAAATATACATTTAAAAAATCATAACTTCTAAACTACAAAAAATCGCGGAACATACATGGGGTATTTTCGGATACACCCAGGTGTAAGGAATCTAAAAAAAATTTTTGGACGTCACATTTTGGACCACCCTGTATACATATGCTATTCTATCGAAATGTGATTTTAACAAAATATTACGCATGGCGTCATTCAACGTCACCTAGACGGATGTCCAGTTAAATATTGACTTAAGTAATTGTATCGTTTTTTAATACATTTTTGAACACTTGCATTGATTAGTTGGGAAAATAAACAAAGATCAAATGGAACGACATCGATGTAAACAACATAAAATTACCGATTTAAAACAATTATCATTTTCAATTATATAATTAAAAATTAAACATGATTTTGTAAGCGGTTCATTAAAAAGTACAAGTCAAAACAAACTCGAGAGGTTTACTAGCACTTGATTAATTCCCCTTTCTACCTCTTGACTCCATAATAAGACAAACCTCGTAACCAAGTGAAATTTAATATTAGACTCGTCAAAACAAACAAAAAATGAGCCCAAACTCGAGGGGTTAACCAGTACCCTTTGAAGAGTTCCCCCATCCACCTCCTGTATTCAGAATCAGATCCAATCAGCTCGATAGTGCCAACTTACTGTATTGTCATCTAAACTAACATACATAAAAACACTATTTAACAAAGAACATGTCTCTGTGTCAGGGGACAATACACCATAACATTTCTCTCTGTAACACATTACACGTACGATAAAGTCAAAATGTACGTTTTTATGTCGCTGTATGAGTGTTTCCTAGTCCATAAAAAATAGCACCCAACTTTATCAAACAACTTGAATGTCATTTCACCCATTTCTGAAACCTAGTCGCTACTTGTCTCAATAATGTTTTGGGTACAATGTTGTTCTCACCGTTTCAGGTTACATCATTCCTTTGTAATAATAAGCCCTATAACAAGTTCACTCTAAGATAATGTAATCTGATGTGCAATCCACTATGGGCTAAAATCCTTACAACCTCACGGCTCTCGTATGTCTCTGCTGATGTCATTCGATATTGATCTTTGTTATCTATGTAACTAGACATATCGTCAAAAAAGTCATCTGCGAGCCGCGAGGTGGTTGTCCGAAAACGTCCATTTTCACGATTTTTGTATTTAATTGTCTTGTTTTTGCACTAATTACTTAATCAAGCTCTTTTATAATCGGTACAATGTAAAAGGTACTCCAGTACCCCTTTACGCCCCAGACGCCTCCACCGGCATTTTCACAAAGTTTCTAATCATCTCCAATAGGATTAAACCCTCCAATAAAACAAATTAAACTCGGACGAAGAAAAGAAAATCACATTAATCTGAAATAATTTGCGAGGACTTAGCGAAATTCAGGCGGCAACGGGAACCTGCTTAATCAGAATTGCCGGAACAATAGAGTTATTAGAAATTATGTAATTGTGTTCGTCGACGCTTTGTTAGGAAATCATGAAGTAGCAATTTACCAGGGGGTTTTAGCGGTACACAGATCCGACGAAAAAAGAATTCCGCGAGGGAGTCTTGTGTTTGTATGTCCGTCTCCTACAGCTGATAATTATCTCAGCAACTAAAAATTCTAACGACTTGAAGTTTGAACTTGGGTTTCATCTCACCTCATGTTTGGGCCACGATTGGGCCGTTGAATGGTTACCCAGTAGCTCAAGTCAATGATCCAATGTCTTTGCTACCTTTCACAACTGTCAATTTCTATCAACACTGCTAAATGCGTCAGATTTGGCTGACTTGGAGGTGGCTAGCAATGTGGACCCAGGAAATACCCTACGACCAACTAAACCGAGGACTATAGAGGTAGGTTCCTCCACTGAGAATCGCGAGGAATTTAACTCAGGAACCCGTTTAAATAATGATTACACTTTCATCATCATCATTAAAACATATGGATTTGTCTGAGATAAAAAATATATAATAATAAATAAATAAAAATGCTTGTATTAAAAGGGTCCAGAAATAAGTAAAGTTTTGGAGAATACTAGGTCAAGCAAATGAGAAATCACTTTATTTAGAAATCTTTTTTAAACGTATGATGGGTTTTGCCCTTGGCCTTCATTGTAAGCAATGATAAGGCAGTGGGATGGTAAACGTGCGCACCGAGAAACGTCAACCTAATGAGGTTCATTCATTTCATAGACACTGTTCTGATATTGCGCATTATAACAAAAGGAAAAATAGACATTTCTGGTTTGAGTGACCTCTTGCCAAGGTAATGAAAACTAGTGGCGAAGATTTTCGTGAAAACACTTATTCCACGTCACGCAACTCAAAGTATTCATATTGCATTGAAACAGCAAAAAGATCAAATGTTAATCCGAGCCCAGACGTAAGGGTGTTTTTAATATCGTGCGTATTAGATCACACGGCGGATTGCCCAGCATGCGTGATACCCGCAAGTGTCTTTCCATACAAGTGTTTATTGTGATGCGTGGAATAGGCACGCGGGACGCGGGGCATGATCCTGGGCAACAGTCCCGCAAGGGTGTGTCGTTCATTGTACACAACCACAAAGTATAGCAGCCCGCAGAAAACTAGATCGTGGGCTAATTTGAGTCACGCTGCGTGCGTAATGAAATCTGTATGATTTTAAAAACGCCCTAAAAGCACATCGTACTGGCCGGTAACAGAAGTAAAAAATATTTAACATCCCCACCAATACACCAATATTAACTGTTCACATTGAGGAAGTATTATTTATTCTATATGAATACCCCTGGCTGTTTTTACAAGTCCCACCGTAAAAAGGACGATGAAAGTTATGAGGGTAGGGGAAACTCTCGTAAATAGCAGAGAGGGAGAATAGGGATAAAGGAATAATATATCAATACGAATCTTTAATATTCGCGCCGCTACCGTAAATCAAAACGAATGAAAGTGTGTCATAAATCAACGGGCTTTTTTATGAATATTTTTTGCGTGTAAATTACTATTGGATGCGGTTTTGGGGATGACGCGACTGTGCAAATTAAAGTACAGTTTCAATCTGCAGTTTTTTCTTCGTAATTAACAATAATAATATGCCATTTCTGATTCGCAGAAACTGCATGTCAGTTTACTCATACTAAGATCATCCCATGTCATCCCGTGGCTGTCGTGAAATAGAAGATACGCAGGTGTATTTATCAAGAACTTATTACGTTCCTACGGAAGTTTTACGTGGCGATCTATGAGAGAAAAGACCGTTGATCTCATAAGAAGATTTTTAAATAGCCAGGCACGTTTTAAAGGTTACCGTCTGTATGTTAGACTTGTGCACCAAGCATTCCAAATAACTTCACTATTTTGAAAAAGTGTACTAAATACATATTTAATACAATTCTTAGTAACGTAATCCTACTTGTTTCTAAAGTGTAGTACAGTATGATATTATATTCTATGATATGTATATGATTCGTACATTAAATTTTGACAACTAAAATCTATTTTCTACACTAAATAATTACTAATTTAATTATGTTTTTTTAAGTGTAAAGTCTTGTGTTTAAATAATCTTTTATTTTGTTTCATAATAGATAATAATAAATCGTATTTAGAAATGTGTTATTACTATGTGTTTCAAATATCTGAACAGGCACCGCAGCTCTATATACAATTGACATTTACATCAGAATGAGCAACCCAAGCCACTTTCAAACCCGTTATATCCCCAAATAACACCATTTGCTTAAAATTTCAATAGGAAACCGTCTACAGAGTGTCGGCGTCGCGTCGCCACATTGGTCGTGCTATGAAACGAGAAAATGTGACTTTTATACATTCAGACGAGTTATTTCCAAATCGAATTTGACAGTCTCGACAGGCACATCCAGTTCTTGAAATGCGATAAAAATTGAGTTCAGGCTATGTTATAATGTTGGAGAATTTTTAAAATGTATCTAAAATTGTTTTATTTTGTTTCTGTGATACTTACAAGTATATTGTATCTTTATGTTAACTTCATGTGTGTACATTTGTCACAATATTTTAGAATATAATTATAGAAAATAATCTGTATTTAAAAAAGTTTTTAAAGTTGTAGAGATTCGAAAACAGAATAAAACGGTTTTTTGGGTGAACCACTTGAGCTTGACTTTGAAATTTGAAATTTGACGATTAAATCCTCGGTTTAACTAGTCATCATCATCAGACAGGCAACGTCCACTGCTGGACATAGTCCTCCTACATGTTTTGTTACAATGACCAGTCCCGAGGAGCCACTTGCATCCAGCGATTCCCCACTACCTTTATTAGGCCATCGGCTATTAGACGGACGTCCCTGTATACGTCTCCTCGTTCGTTCGTTCCGGAAACATTCCGTTTGTATATATGTAATTTTATTTTTTGTAAAAAACTCAAAAATTATATCTACAAAAATTCGACATTCAATACGCTGATCATTCCAACCTATTAGTCTGAAGTTGAAATACGAACGCCATAATCGACATCATTAGTGAAACAAAACTCCTGCTAAAGAGATTCTATTATGTAAAACAATCAAATTAAATGCAGGCATTATACCATTTAGCATGAGAAATTTGGGGTCTGACAAGGCTATAAGAATGACGTACGAGTGGGTGGAACTGCCAGCCACACATGTCGCCTATGTTTTGTCACATCTAAAGTCACCTCCACTTTTTTGCCAATTAGTGAAGATATTATAAAGGGAGCATTCACACTATACTTTGTATTAGGAGCCACTCTAGTAAGAAGTTGAGGATTTGAACAAAAGTACAAATTAAAAACAGCGAATCATTATTATTTTTTATTACGATCGGCATGTTTAACAATCCTTACAATCTCAACTCCCTAAGCAAAAAGAATCAAGATTGTATGACGTCAGCAAATGTTGACGTCGTAAGGACATTTATTCTTAGTGAATTGAACTGTTTTTTATATAAAAACAGAATTTGAAACGGTCTATCCTTTTGAGAGCTACGACGTAACAGATAAACAGACAGACAAACACTCAATGTTTCAAAATTATATCTTTTTACATATGTTCGGAACGTACTTTTAGAGAGAGAAAAAACACACAACAGGTACAGCCTGTGCCAGTTCACTGCTGAATAAGCCTTTACCAAAGTTTGTTCCTGAACTCGGCATGCTACTCTGCGTAAGTTGTCTTTACACCTAGCCGGAGGGCGACCCTCACTACGTTTGCTTAGGCGTGGTCTCCACTCGAAGACTTGTCTGCTCCAGTCTACTTGCGCTTCAAATTGCTAATTTAAAATAATAGTCGGTGTTAGTTTTTCTTTTATATCTGTCGCGATATTACAATTACTAGACAGTTTTTGTTGATGTCATAAAAATTAAATATCTGGGCGACCGAGCTTTGCTCGTAGTTCTTTAAAAACAAACAAACACTTTATTTCTTCCCCTAAATACACAAAAAACAAAAATAAAAGCACCAACTGGGATTTGAACGCGGATATCTCGGACGGAATGACACGTGAGAACCACTCGGCTAAAAAGTGACGATGTTTGACAGCGTAAAATTTCCCATCATATTTTACGTCGAATAATGCGAAGGAAAAAACGCATGAAAATTTGAAAACGCGCATTTTCCCAGTCATGAGACTAATCTAGATCGATTTTTCGCCCCCGAATACCCCCAAATACCAATTTTCAGCGAAATCGCTGGAGTCGTTTCGGAGATCCGAATTATATATATATATACAAGAATTGCTCGTTTAAAGGTATAAGATAAAATTATTCTTATGATGTATATCCAATATAGTATTTCCGAGAGTGTCGTAGTGCAATATTCTTGCTGCTTCGATGCACTAACTTTATAAGGAGAATACGCCCAGCCATGTCGTCATGTCTAGTTCAAAGCAAATTCAATATACGTTCCCAGCATGCATGAAATGTTGCTCACAGTAAAATATTTTATTGAAATAGTAGAGATGCATTAGCAATCAAAAGGTTTTATTTATTGTATATTTTTTTATTATTTATAAGTGAGTACATATTTTTCAAATGGAGAGACCACTTGAAAAAATGTATTTACTTTTGGTCGATGTCATATCTAATCCGATATCCAATGATAAAATGATCTAACAATAAGAGTTTCTCGTTTGACTATGGAACTTTCTGCTTATAATAAGATTCTTCTTATACTGAAATTAAGATTCCAGTTTAAACACACTCCTAAATTTACTGGTTTTAATATTACAGGAAGCTATGCAACTTATGCAATTTCGACAAACTTTGCACCTGCTAAGCGTACTATAAAATTTGTTTAACAAAACACTTCGCATGTGTGCAGAATTTCACATTTTCAAATTTGCAAATTAGTTCCTCCTTCATTGTATTTCTCGCTTAAACTTAAATTACTACTTTTATGCGGTGAATTAGTGACTTTTTTAAACCGGAATAACTAACGTTAATGACATCTAGAATGAGATGTGTCAAAATTTTGTGCAGTAGCTTCTTAATGCGATTTAAGGGTGATATATTTTGTCTCTCTCTGTTAATTTTCGTTCATTTGTAAAGGCATAGAAGAGGTCTGCCAATATTTTTGTTTTTTTACAGTCTAGAAAAAAGTTATTCAAGTGAAAATCATTCAGTGAAAGATTCGCCATAGTGTTGTCATTTCGTAAAAATTCAATCAATTATTACAAATGAAACATGGTAGTTTCACAGTTAGATTATCTCATATTTTTGTAATTTGCTTCTAATGTCGTGAATTTGAAATGTATTAATACTTAATCTAGTTATTTCAATGTTTAAAAAATATAGTTAATTCAACTTGTATGAAAATTGTCTAAAGCTGAAAACGCATAAAATGTATAAAACGATATTTTTGTTTATTAATTTAACGAAAATTATAAACATTTTAAAGTTGCTATTTTTGAAATTGATAGTCAAAATAAAATGAAAACCTGAACTGACGTTTAACATTTATGATTATGTTCCATCCCGGAACTAAGAATACCTATAGACTTTACGCGAAGCATTACATTACCATTTCTGCATATAAAAATCAAAGTAAACAAATAGCCCTTCTCTTGAATTTAAATGACACACTAAAGACAAATGTTAATTCATAACTGATTCTCCACTTTCGCACTTCGCGAAGTTCGAAATATTGTCGAAATCGAAGGCAAAGTAAAGTAACTCCGATTTCCCAATAAATTTGCCTCAATCTATCGGAGAGCCCGCTTTATTTTCCGAAGGCCGCCAAATAAATTTCCACTTGGAATATTAGAGAAGTTTCACAATAGTCGTTCCTTGTCACAGTCTCGGGCTTCGAATGGCATTATACAAGTTTTACTTTTGATAACAATTTGAATAGATAGACGTATTGAAAATTGTTGTCAAGTTAAATTATAGCGGACTGGGATTTTGCTCGACCATTCACTTCAGTACTTAGCGGCAGTTGCTGATTGATTACAACAGCCGTTTTTTGCAAGCCAGTGATACTGTAACTAAAAAGATTACACTAGATATAAATTAATAAATACATAGATTGCCATAGTATTAATAACATTATTAGCTGAGTGCAACTGGGTTTCTAACATTCTTTATCACACTGTGATAAACTGAGTGTCATGAAAAGTTTATAGAAATTGTGATCGGGTGTAAATTCCAAGAAATTGACTGAAATGATTCGATGAATCACCGAAATTTTACTGATAATAAGTATCACTTCTGCCCGCCTAAAACTTTACCATTATGCAAGGGCAGTTCCAATTATAATAAATTTACTGTGTCAATCTGTAAGTTGAAGAATAGTAATAACAATGTAATTATAAACAAATTATTTTACCAATTTCATGTATTAATAGAACTACGGTGATTAAGGCCGTGATATGATTTTTGTCCCAATGAGAAAGTGTGTTTGGACGAGAGCAGGCGGTTGACATATTTTTAATTTAAGTTAGATAAAGTTTTCTCTCCTTTCCTGCAAATTATAATATCAAGTCTCCCAATAAATCTGTTTTTGTTATTTTAAGAACAAAACATTTCCAGGAATATATCCATAGCATTGCTTACCGAAGTAGAATTACTTAGGTATCTGTTTTGAATTGCTAAATTAGTGTAAGCATTCTTTGCGGAATTTGAAATGATGTCGTTCTGCGGACAATTCTTAAGATCGCTTTAAGGCTTCATGAATTGCGGCCATTTTAGAACTTGAATGTTATAGTTTGGTTCTTACAAGTCCTATTTAAAATTGTGTCTGAACTTAATCGTTAGACGAATAATTTATTCACGAATTGAACCAAGACTTGAAGAAAGACTAATCGATTGTGTCTGGGTCTATTTTGTATTGGATCTATTTGAACACTGCGATTAAAGGTCAGTTTTTTTTTAAAAAAAACATGGATACTTTAAACTTCTTCAAGAAGAAAAGCTTATTTGTTTCGGTCATTTTTCAGACACATGAAAATAAGTGTCAAAATGTTTATTCTAATATGTGAGTGGTTACTCAAGAATCCCGACCTCAAGGGATAATAATTGATTTTGAGTAAATCTCGCTAGAAATTTTGAGTTGAAATTAGTTTCGCCTCGAGCGCGGGAATTTTAATTTTTTTTAAAAAAACTTAGCGTAGTTTAAAAAAATTATATTCTGATTAGACCCAAAAAATGAAAGACCACAGAATCAAAATTTAAAAAACACGTTTTTAATCATATAATAAATCTGTAAATGAGTAAGTTTGTTTGTCCCTACGCCGTAACATAGTGTCAAGATGACTTAATGTTTTGTTGTAGAGACGGAATATTAAACATGCTACTGTTTATCCCAATCAAACAAGTGGGTCCCATCGAATACATTATGAATGAAGTCTACGAAGCCGCAGGAAGAAGCTAGTATTTTTATAAGTGGCTAACGTGGCATACTATTAGCAATTTTTTAAAATGAATCTTAAAGTCAAAATATGAAAGTTAGCAATGAAAAGACGAGACAAGTTTCCGTTGTGAAGTGAACAGCCACTTCCCAAAGTTTGTTCTTCTGTCTCGAAGTTAAAACCCTTTTGGCGTTATTGCTTTTTTTCCAAAGGACAGTCCCCGTCCCCTTGGGCATCGGAAACGCATCTGTAAATTGAAATGGAAAAGGGTCGAAACTCGTAAGGGCAATAACTATATAATGTTTGTGAAAGTCGTTGCAAGGTAAGTTAGGGCGGGGTGAGTGAAATATTCAAGGTGGTTTACCGTCGTAACTTAAAATTTATACCGCTGTAAAATATTGAAATATTTGGCAATAAAAATATTCACTTTGCTAGATTGGATAGGGTTTAACACCAATAAAGAGAAACGAAATAAGCATTCTAAATCACACTTTTATGAGCAACAAAAGATTATTGATCATTAGAAGTTTTGTAATATGTATGATGGGTTTGTACTTTGCCTTCATCTCACCTTACAAACTTATATAATTATGACGGCAGAGGAATTGTACTTCGTATTTACCCGACTGTGCCAGAAGGAGTATAATATGTATGTATAATTGTTTGGCAAGCTCTACGGCCTAAACAGCTTGATAGATTTTAACTTGAGAGATGTCGTTAGATTTATATTTACTGTGAGAGTGACACTAGGTATATCGAAATCATAAACAGTTAAAATACTTTACACAGATTCTTAAAATTTACTTTTCATTCCCTTGTTTCAAACTGTGACATACAGTTTTCATTACTGAGAATCTAATTTTTTTTATTGAAAATACCTACTTATTTCTGTTTTTTCCCGTCGATGACCAATTATAAGGACTTTCAAATATATTTTATCATACTTTTAAGATACTAAAAATTCAGACATGTCATGTCTATAAGTTTATTTCATTAGCAGCTATACATAGAAAATCCAACTTATTTATAAATGTGAAAATTAATGTTTGTGACTCAGTAATAAATGACATATTTGAATTAAACATAATTATATATTAACCAAACCAAAGTATGAACACAATAATTTACAACATGAACACAATTAATTACAATTACATCAACAATTATTTTTTTCATCTCGGGAAAATTGTCAGCGGAAAATTTCTGAAATCTACGCAAAGTCACATGTCAAAGCTAGTGATACACACGAACATGTAAACTGTACCTTCGGCATGATAAACCGATAAACTTCTGAAATAACATTTATCAGAGTGTATCGCGGGGAAATTGCGAATCGCGCTTGATTGAGCATTCACTTGTAAATCGAATATTAATTTGTTGTAGTGATGTACTGCCGTGCCTACGTCAGATGCAATAAACGACTTGACTACATACGAGTATTGACAACTATATAATATACTGTTAGGAAAAATCGGTCGAGTGCGAGAGAGGTAATTGTAATTTGCACCGAACAGTTCAATCACGAGTTTTGCTCCACGGTCACTAGATGGTGCCACTAGTACTATACAACTCGCAAGTGCCCCGTCTCAAGCAAAACCAACTTTAGTTTACAGTTAAATTCCATAACCGATGTATGGCTTTCAACTGCAAAGCAAACACGTTTCGGGTAGGGGAGACCCCTTTCATTTTAAATTTATTTTTATTATTTATTGTTATGAAATTGCAGAGAGACACATTCTGGGACAATGACAACTGTCTGTCTATTACGGATTATGAGGTACAGCTCACTTACAGACGGACGGACGGACAGAGGAGGCTTAGGTCCCATTGGTTACCCTTCGGGTACTGTAAAAGTCAAACTTCAGCTAACTGTATACACAGGCGGGCAGTTCTTAGCTACAGGCACAAATAGCGCTGATTATGATTAGTGATTTGTGCACGCACGGCGCATGCGCGATGAGACATAGAAAGTCCCGTGTGCTGGGTGGCCCGCGGCCAACGCCGCACTCCCCGCACTGCCCTGCAGTTTGGATGACCGATAGTCTTTTATTTGAGTCTAGACTGATTTAATAAAAACTGTACTGAAATATTGTGATGTTTGTAACATACGAGTATATCAGCCATGTGATTTCAGCTTTAGTACCTATAATAATAAGTGTTTATTTATGTTCATCTCACAGAATACAACCTTAATTGAATATGCATAGTTACATCGTAAATATAACAAAGTAGGTGCATCGTGAGAGGCTGGTGCCTGAATTAGGCCTGTGTTCGGACGTCAGGCTCTCTCTCACCCACGGCGCTTTGGAGCTATGTATAAACAGTAGAAGCCTAAAAAAGAGCGAGATAGACTATCCCATATCGCCCAGAAAATATCCAGGAAATGGGCAACAGCTTCTATGTAAGAACAGATGTTTGGAATCAAATCTGCTAAATGCAAAAATAATTACCTGTTATTTTTGATGCGAAATTGAGTCTAGTGAGCGAGGTTATTTAGGTCGAAGATAGGTTACATGTTATGTGCAGTCCCCACATACAAAGTCGCAGGTACTAGTATGATATATCAAATTCGTCTGAATATGTCCAGTTTTGGACATGAGCCTCCATCATAGATCACGTTGGAATTTATATGGGGGAGTTTGCCATAATCACCAGGCTGGACAGGCGGATTGGTGGTCGCAGTTAGATATTGAGAGATACTGCAGCTTACTTCCAGATTTCCCCGTAATCACCTTCTTATACACCCATGGTATGATACGGGGTTATCGTATATTGAAGCGGAGACATAGTTGGCATGATAGCGATTATAAATCAAAACTATACACCGAGTATTCCATTTCCGTTTCTGCTCCAGATTTCCCTGTATTTTCTCCCCGTAAAACACAGGTATACATTCTTTTTGTTTACCACTAAGGTATAACATGTCCCGGCATGGAAGGACCACGTCTCCGGTTCAATATGAACAAAAATCAATTTTGTCCGTTCGCGGCTGAACGGACCTTTTGTGCAACAGTGAAAGGTTATCGTTGTTCGTTTTCACGGCTGAATGAAATGTGGGGAGGGTGATTTTGTTCTAACAAGCCTGAATAGAGGGGGAGAGACGTCAGCGATTAGTGGACAATTTTGTACAATTTTGACAACAGGTACTTTTGAAAACTGGCATTAGGTATCAAATGCTATGATGTAATTTTGACTAACATTGCGAATCTGTTTTATTTAATGCTTTCGAGCTTTGTAGCTTTGTCTAATGACGTGTGATGTATGTATGTACGTGAGTTCAATTGAAGAAATGTATTATACTCATCTAAATATAAGAGTAACTAGCACGTGTATCTATGTTGTTTCAAGTTGAGATTACAACATTGTTATTAAATTATATCTATTACAATTATCATTATTTTCCAAGATAAGCTGTAGGATACAGTATTTAAATATACCATATTATCATCTCAAATTGCAATTGAAAATCTAAGAATTGAATTCGAGCAAAAGGTTAAATGTATTCGTTCCACAAGGAAAATAAAATGGAACATATTCCAGCCACCGAGAAAAATATTTTTGGGACTGAAATAATTTCATCGAAATACTCAGGTGAAAATTGTTAGTAGACAAATTTTTAAATTGGGCTTGAAATGAGAAAATCCCGCGAGAAATTCGCCCCCGGCCCGCAGTTACGTGGAACGGTAAAGAGGTTACTACTAAGCAAATTGCCTTTGCCCTTGGAGCATGGTTCACCCTCATGGGGAGAAATTAGTGTTTATTTTGTACCGCGTTCAAGCTAAGCAAGTTTTTTTACTGACCGTCTCTGAGGCTTGTTGTGGATGAGTAATGCATGAGCAAATGGTGTGTATGTGCATGTTTTGGGGATAAGAACGAGATCAGATTTTAATACATTAACAAGAAGAGTGTTATAAAACTAAACTCAGAAACGTATCAGGTTTGTATAAAAATTAATTTTGCGAATGTTTGTTTGTCCTTCCTTCCTGTTGTAATGGAGGGTCAGAATGACTTGATATTGGTACGTAAAAGAAAACAGGCCACTGTTTATCTCGACTGAGCTCCCCTGGAATACTTTCCATGTCCACACGGATGAAGTCGCTGGCAAAAACTAGTAGATAATACAAGATGCGGACAAACACGAGGTTTCCAATGATACGCCATTTAAAATAATAGTATTATTTTAGGATAATTATATCACGAGGGAACAGATTAAAATATATATACGAGTATGTACTTAATATATATAGGTACATGCAACAGTCGCTGAAATTATAGCCATTATTTTGTCTTCGCTGTAGTCGGGCAAAAATGTTCACCGCCATTTAAGCGGGACACACCGCAATACTGTCGTTAAAAATAAAGTATGCATTGCCTCAGTAAATTGAGACTTCTTTCACAGGCCGGACTCTTTGCACAAGTGTCTCGATATCGCCACACATCGAACGGATAAAGTTTGTATTGTATACGTACATTACTTGGTTCTGACATACAGATCTTACACACACATATCATACACAGCTTTACAATGTAGTATTTGACTAATTTGTTACTAAGTAATCATTAATTTTGGGGCGGATACTATTCATTATAATTATTTATCCGATGTTTTGTTGTCATCTGTCAAGCGGAATTAAAATAGAAATAAAGTTGAATATTTAAAAACACTTCGTTACATTATAATTTGTGAAACAGTTATCATATGTCCCATAGAAAATATTTTGTACTTTGTACCCTTGCCAAGATTCACAAAAATCCGGGCGAGAATTTCACATGTCAAACTATTCATGATAAAAATTTTCATTTAAACACGCCTCTATCTAAGTGCACAATCCCATTTCGTGGGTGTCTAAAAGAATTTTCAGCTAAAACGAAGGAAATGGAACTCGGATGTGTCTGTCTGTAGATAATCTCGTGAATCTGAAAACAGGAATATTTTTGTGTTGAAATGTTGGGCTGGATGGTGAAAAATGTAAACATTGTATATTTTTTAAATTGTGAAATTTGGTTGTTTATGCATGTAAAGATTTTTATACAATGGAAAATGAAGATATATCACAGATACAGATAAAGAAAAAAAACTTGTTTGCGGCTGCCGGGCCGATTTTGAATTCGGTTACGATCAAAAATGAATTGGCTACAAATTTAGATTAGGGTTTATAAAAACTGAGAAAGAAAAGTTCAAATGTTTGCTATACTGAGGTGCACCCACCCCAACTTTACGATGGATAACTAACTAAACAGTAAATGGGCGATCGAGCTTTGCTCGGAGTTTTTGACCTAAAATACTATCTTCTTTTTACTTAGCTTAGAAGAACCTCTAAATTTGAATAAATACAAACAAAGTAAAAAAAACTAGTATCCGACCGGAATTCGGGGAAAACTTGAAAACATGCGTTTTTCCAGACATAAGACTAATCTAGATCGATTTTTCGCTCCCAAAAATCCCACATACCAAATTTTTGCGAAATCGTTAGAGCCATTTCCGAGGTCGGCGGTGATGATTTCATTTCATCCTCGTCAAGTACGCTCCAGAAAAATAAGATTTGGTGCAGTTGAGTAATTTTAAACGTCTAGTCTTAAAAACTGCCAGCAATAATTCCTATGCAAGTAGCAAATATTTCGCGGAAGGCAGCGCTCGACGTTTTAATCAAAGTTGCAATAACGCCTCGTTTTATTTCTGTCTTAGTCTAGAGTTTCATAAAAGGCTCTTTTGAGAGATAGTAACGCGCACATACCTTTTACGTCTGCTAAAATTAGATATCACGAGGCAGGGTTGGAATTTTTCACTGAAAATTCGTTGGGAAATATTTCTTTGTTCGTGTTGTTTTTGTTCATTTCCAGTTGTGAATTGAAACTAGTAGAAAGCGGTTATTGTTTCATTGCAAACCCGTTGTACATTATGTGTTGCAGCTACCACAGCGAAGTCAGTAAAATTATACCGTATTGAAGATAACTACTGCATGATATCCCCTAAATAGTCTGAAATATGGCCAAAATGATATAACAACTATCATATAATTTAGCTTTCATTTTGAGCTTATTAGTAGGAAATGCAAAACATGTAAATTAGTTTGTAAATCTGGCCAAAATATTACGAAAGGAATTTTTTATTTTTTTCTTAATTCTGAATCTCATAAAGGTAACTGGAAATGTCATAAAATTTGTTTTAACAAAAGCATAAGCCTAATTGAGAGCCAAACTTAACTTTAACAGAAGGAACAATATCTTCCATACATCTGTCTACATCTCGGTCATTACTTCAACTACAACTGTAAGTTTGTAATCGTAAAAAAATATGTTATGTATTTTTATAATAAAAAAGCTTTTTTTTCCTATACTTGTGAGATTTAAGATTTTATTACAAACATAATTAATTTGTGAGTTTCAACTAATTTGATATTCATTTCATCTTGATACCTATCTCTACCCGTTCTTGCGAAACATGATTTCGACTAGCCGACAGACAGACCACAAAGTGATCCTTTAAAGGTTCCGATTTAGAAGTGTTTTCAAAACAATAACTAGCAGATAAAATATAACAACCGAGAAGACAAACGTACACGTACAAGGAGCAGTGCCAAACTGGTGCTCCATATTTTTAAAAACGCTTTTTCAAAAACGTCACGGTCGGAAAATTTCGATTTATCACGGCCGGGAATCTCTGTCGTTTGGACTAGGTTAGTACCTGCTCTCCATGAATAATAGTGCACTTTATGTGACAGTAGAGGATATTTATGTGTGAATAGCATTGTACCCCTGTCCGTGCTCGAGCTTTGTCCACCGCAAGAAGCCCATCTCGACGGGAAGGACTTTAGGGGTAAGGAGCTCAAAATGCCGCTGACAAGGGTGTTAAGCGTCATAAATTTAATAATAGTGACAACGGTTTATGTGTGACGTATGTATTTCATGTCTGAGACCGTTTGAAGACGAAGGTTCTTTTTGAGATAAGATAGTGTTTAAGATTAACTGCAAAAAATAACATATTTTGGTCACGTGAACTTGACTTTAGGATATGATCATAGTTCTTTCTTGCTTGGAATATTTGAGGTGCAGAACAAATGTGTTCCTTTGGGAGTTGTAGAATCTGAAGATCCCACTGCCTTGCTCACCCTTTACTTTCGCTGTCAACATCATACGCGATCTGGTGATTGCTTGCTGTTCTTAGCAAGCTTAATCGAATGAAAGGTAGTCATTTATAATTTGTGTGTTGGTACAGTACACCGTAGTTTGATATGATCTCATCATAAATATTTACACCATGCATCATTTGAAACTCTAATACATTTAAAGAGTACAATGTGCTACAAAGAGAAAATACATAAAAGTTATAAAACAGACAACCGCCAAAAATCTCTACTTAAATTGCTGGATCGCCTCTATCCGACGGAATAAAATAACTGGATGATCCATCGCGGTGTCGGGTGTGACAAATTGGTTCTGACCGGGTGCCATTTCCATGAAATTTTGTCATTTGATTTCTCTAATATTCTGAATTTTATAGTGGAAAAGGTTGCTGATGTTTGCACGTGTGGATGTAAAGCTTTTTGAAGTAAGTGTGTAAAAATGTTTTATTTATATATAAATTTAAAAAATATTTAATTTAATATTTGCTTCCTGTAAAAAAAAACTCGTAAAAGCCCGTATCCCCCTAATTTTAATATAATTCCCGCTAAAATTATTGAACCAGAAACTGGAGCCTCTATATGAGCTTTAGGCAATCATAAATGAGTAAAATATATATGTATTTTAACTAAAAATGCTAAAATTATCTTATATATAAAAAACTCTTTACAATGTAGATTGAAGAAGAAAAGGTCTAACTGAGTAACCACTGAGACTGACGCCAGTTAAAATTAGTGATTAGTTCCACACACTATGAAGTTTAATACTCGTAAGGCGTTATGAAGACAAGACTCAATAACCAATTCTATGTTGTAGTAGTCTTGTATCCATAAAATAACGTATATTTAATTTTATAAGTATACATATGTGTTTATTCAAGTATTTAATTATAATCTATCAATATCTGTTACACCTCCACCCAAAATATTGTGTCTTATTTCCTCTACTCAAAGGTTGTCTGGTAGTTTTTTACGTTTAATGTTCTATTTTAAGTGTTTTATTGGTGTACAATAAAGTTATATTGAATTGAAGACTAACAATGATTGTTTATGGAAAAACAAACGTACAGACTCAATTGTCGATAGTCTCAATCCCACGCATTTCCAATCCGTTGCACTTTTAGAGTGCAATAAAAATAATCGCCTTTGTCCATCGGTCTGTGTGAGCGCAGACGCGAGAGATAACAAAAGCGCCCCCAATGCAACACACTGCTCCAATCTGAAACTGATACATTCATTGAACCAATACATTTTAATCGAGTTACTGTGCCCGTCGGAAAAAACAATAATAGCCAATTTAAACTGACAGAAGCACAGCTCGAGGAAACTTTGTGGTTTGTTGAGCGCCTGTTGATATTTTATAGCAACGTTTAGATATGAAGTTTGCCGGGCGTTTTGCTTCGTTCTATCTGAGAGTGATTTGAACTTCACGTTGCTTGTATTGTAACGTTATACTTACTAGAGTTTACATTTCTTACAGGAATACAAATCAAACATGAACGTGAGTAACAGACAACACATTTTTAATACCTAATTTTCTTCGGGTTCCGTAGTCAAACAAGTACCCCATTTAGGTTTCGTTCTGTCCGTCCGTGACTTAGCTCAGAGACTCTCCTATACAAGCTATAATTTGGCACTGGTGGCACGGGTATACATATTAATCACGCCAACAAAGTGGAAAAATTAAATATTGAAAAATAATGTTTTAAGGGTGGCTCCCATACACGTAACTTGGGGATGTTTTTTTCCCCACATCTATCACATTGTGTGAGACATCTTTGAATAGTTCTTTCAAAATTATTGAGAGTGAGGAATATCACTATTCTTTTCAAGTACTCCTTTGCAAAATGTAAAGCTTTAAAGCGTCCCCTCCCCCTCTAAGTGCTAAACTATAATATTGCTTTTAAAATTTGAAAAATTTCACAGAAGAACTATATATATATATACTGAAGTTAAAAGGAAAACTATCACGACTAAGTTGGCTTTATAGGTATAGTAATAGTCGACATAATTATAAAATATACTTGGATGGGTCAAAATGACAATTTCGTACAAATTTTATTCAAAATTACTTTATGTATAAAACTAATTCATACTGCGCGTGGCCCGACATGCACTTGGATGCTTTTTGTTTTAATTTTCCTTTGATGCCATGAAAGTTGTCTAAGGGAAAATTGTGGCAATATATTTTGATCACCAGCTCGTACGCAAAACATGGTGGCGAATTACTTCATTTAAACTCTATTTCAATTCAACAGTGACCTTATGTAACTGATAACGGATGATTATTTTTTATATCAACTTTGAGAAAGCATTAAGAGCCTATGTTGGTAAGACCACGTGGTCGCGTTCAAGGTTGCATTGTTTTGTAGCTGTCCCTCTCCGAGCCCTATCCTACCCGAGCGCGTACGGTGAGACAGATTAGCTTACCATCAGTGGGGAACATGGTAAGCACCACTGGGTTAGCAGTGCCGCGTCTCGTCCCACTTCTTTCCTCCTGCCTATTTTCACTCTTCCAACCAAAAAACCCACATGAAGTACAGAAAAGCAAAAAGAGTTCCACAGCGGAAGCACGTCCTCGCGCTCAAAGTGCACCTCAGTAATATCCGAGGTCTGCACTCCAATCTCGTTTCAGTCCATCAACACCTTGAGGCTGAGAGGCCGCACATGCTCTTCCTGACGGAGACTCAGATCAGATGTCCGACAGACACAGCATACCTCAATTACCCAGGGTACTCCTTGGAGCACAAATTTGCTAGCAAAGCTGGAGTTTGTGCGTATGCCCGTGATGACATCTGTTGTCGGCGTCTCCGGAACCTTGAGGACCCAAGCTTTTCTGTAATGTGGTTACTGGTGGATACAGGTACGCACCAGCTGGTCTACGCTGCTGTTTACAGGTCACATGGAACTGATCAGGACACGACGAGGCTATGTGATTATCTCGGCAAAGCAGCTGAAGATGCACAACAACGGTACCCGTCTGCACAACTCGTTTTTCTGGGGGACTTTAATGCTCACCATCAACAATGGTTGTTCCCATACCAGAAGACCGACCACGCTGGGAGAGAGGCGCGGGCATTAGCTCTTTCGCTAGATCTCACCCAGCTGGTAACTTGTGCAACGAGAGTACCGGACGTCGATGATCACACCGCAAACTGCTTGGACCTTCTGCTGACAACTGATCCAGACAGATACCAAGTGTCGGTTTCCTCCCCACTAGGTACCTCTGACCACTGTCTGGTGAAATCTGTATCTGTTTACTCACCTCCTGACCCCAGTACCAAGGGAACCAGGCGAGTTTGGCGATACAGGTCAGCAGATTGGGATGAGATGCGTCATTTCTTTGCATCTTATCCTTGGCGGCAAACGTGTTTCAGTACAGACGATCCGTCGAGCTGCGCTAATTCAATCTCAGATGTGGTTTGTCGAGCTATGGAGTATTTCATTCCGTATTTCGACACGTCACTCGAGAGTAAAGCTCGCCCTTGGTTTAATTCGGAGTGCACGAGAGCTGAAGCACGAAAACACTCCGCTTACCTGGAATGGGCAGATGCTCGTAGTCGTAAAGCTCCGGACACAAGTCGATTAAAGAAAGCGTTCAACGCAGCCGCCAAGTCCTGCAAGAAGACTATGCGCAAGGCTCGGTTTGACCATATTGGCCGTATTGGAGCCAGACTAGCTTCTTACCCTTCTGGGAGTAAAGCATTCTGGTCTCTTGCCAAATCTGTCGAGGCAAATTTCTGCCGACCGTCCTTGCCCCCACTGGTGAAACCTGACGGATCACTGGCTCACTCCGCGATTGAGAAAGCAAACCTATTTGCATCTCTTTTTGCGAGCAACTCACGTCTAGACACTGTGAACAAAACTCCACCAAATGTACCCCGTTGTGATTCCGAAATGCCGGATATCCATTTACATCAAAAGGAGGTACTGAAGATACTTCGCAATCTAGACGTGAATAAAGCCAGTGGTCCAGATGGCATCCCAGCAATAGTCTTGCGGAACTGTGCACCCGAGTTGTGCCCTGTCCTGACACGCCTGTATAAACTCTCCCTGAGCACTGGGAAAGTCCCCGAGTCCTGGAAGTTGGCTAACGTGCAGCCTGTGCCTAAAAAAGGCAGTCGTGCTGACCCAAACAATTACCGACCCATCGCAATCACCTCCATACTCTGCAAGATTATGGAGCGTGCATTAAACAACCGCCTCCTGGCATATCTGGAAGCTAATGATCTCCTCAGTGACCGCCAGTTCGGATTTCGCCGTGGCCGGTCCACTGGGGATCTTCTCATTTATGCCACTCACAAATGGAGCGAAGCCATCGAGAAACACGGCGAAGCTATTGCCGTGTCACTCGACATTTCGAAGGCTTTTGATAGGGTCTGGCATGATAGCCTTATCAGTAAACTTCCAGCTTATGGGGTAACTGCAGGCTTGTGCCTGTGGATATCGGACTTCCTGAGGGGCAGATCGATTCGAGTAGTCATTGACGGCTGCTCGTCTGATCTGCTGAGCATCAATGCTGGTGTCCCTCAGGGATCTGTTCTCTCTGCTACTCTATTTTTGCTGCACATCAACGACCTGCTTTTAATGCCCGGTATCTTTGGGTACGCAGATGACAGCACAGTAACAGAGAGCTATGTGTCCACCGCACAGGCCAGTAGTCTGAACACCCGATCCCTCAGAGAGGATATGGTAGAACGTGTTGAACTGACGCTGAAGGCCGTGTCCGATTGGGGCGAAGCCAATTCAGTTAAATTCAATGCGTCGAAGACACAGGCGTGTCTGTTCACAGCGAAGCGGAGTCCATTTCATCTTGCTCCATCCTTCCAAAATGTATCCATACCGATAACAAACCGTCTCGAGCTCCTGGGATTGGAAATCGCGTCTGATCTCAATTTCGGGAGCTACATCGAGTCCATAGCAAAAACTGCGGCCAAAAAACTAGGCATCCTATCGAAGGTCAGACGGTACTTCCAGCCATCACAGCTCTTGAGTCTATATTGCGCTCAAGTAAGATCATGCATGGAGTACCTCTGCCATCTTTGGGATGGTTCAGCTCGCTATCAACTAGCTGCTTTGGACTCGGTGGAGCGTCGAGCTATGAGACTGATAGGCAACGATACGTTACATAAGGCAAAGTTCCAAAGCCTCGAACATAGGCGTCAGGTTGCCTGCCTTTCGGTATTTTATAGGATACATTTTGGGGAGTGTGCGCAAGAGCTATTTTTGTTGATTCCACCTTCGCCGTTCAAGTACCGGTCAAACAGAAGAACGGCAGACCTTCACCCGTACACTGTGGATATTCCTACAGCTCGCACCAAGCGTTTCGCTTCCACATTTATCGTGCGTACAGCAAAAATATGGAATGCACTACCGGTTTCCGTGTTCCCTGACAGCTACAACTTGGGAATCTTCAAAAGAAGAGTAAATAGGCACCTTCTAGACCAACACGTAACATCGTCGACCTCATCGTCACTTACCATCAGGTGAGATTGAGGTCAAGTGTTGGTCTATCTTCTATAAAAAAAAAAAAAAAAAAAGACAGAAAACACTACGCGAAGTTATCCACCCATTATTTGGATGTTTCGTAAGTGATCATTTGAAGGATACAGTATATTATGTAGCCGTTTTTTCAATACAGTATATTAATAAAATTTCAGATGTCGGTGGTTTTTCCAAATTGTTCTAAATTGATTCATACTCTTGTAAAACAGGTTCAAAGTTGGGGCTTTTTATTACCAACAAATACAATACTTTGACGCCCTGTAACTCTGGAAGTATATTATTAAAACGAAAATCTGACTCACCACCGACACAGATATTTGTTTCTAGATTGTGTCTTGAAAATTTCATAGATTTTCATAGCTTAATACTCAAAATATGGCTGGACTACGTTTGTATGGGCGCTTTGACAACAGCATACCCTCTTAAACGCTGTAAATAAAATGTCTTCGAGTTAGCAAAGGAATGCAATTAATAAAGAAAGCTTGCGCTCGCTTGTTAGCATGCTAATGCCGGTATTCTGAGATTCCGAGCAATATTCAAGTCATTAGTGTTTGCCCGAGTGCACCACAAAAAGACGATGGAAATGACAATTTAATAGTAGCCCCCGGCTTTTTGTTCAACGAATTTTGTGCTTTACGAGATTTGAACTAGCTTTTGATTTACCACTATTTGTTAGGGTGAAGTCGTGTAATGGTTTTTTGATGGAATATTCACTTATTTTACAATACATCACTTTGGAATTTGAGGTAAAATGAAATATGCCGTATATTGTTTATGACTTATGACGTTAAGTGAATTGCAAAGTTAGGGCACAGAATTAATATAGAGGTAGTAAGTACTCCGCACAGAACAGACGTTCACCGCCTCCCGCCAATCTGCGATACTGCACTTCCCCCAAGAGACTGGCGCGAAAATGACCATTATGGCCCCACCACACCTACCGATTCCATTATGATCTACCTAGAATGACCTAAATCAGAAAATAATCAGGGTTGATCGCGCCACACTTACCGACCGCCGGCCGGGCTTTCTTGGTTTGCACAACAGCAGGCGTATTGAGATAAAATCTATCTCTTTTTCTCTCAGATACCTATATGGAGTTTGTACGTAATTCGTGTCTCTTTCTCACTGGCCAGCACGTTCTCCGGGGATGCTGGCCGGTTGCTTGCTGACCGGGCGTGCTTGACGGTAGGGGTAGGCAGATGTGTCACTTGTGGCTAAACAATTTTATTGTCTTACAATATGAATTACATCATATACATATCATATACCTACGTAGGTAGGTATTTAAAATTGTAAGTTAATTTAGAAATAAATTAAAAGAAACGAAACAACCAACGTCTAGTAAACTTGAGTTGTTACTCAAAATTATGTTTCTGAAATTATTTTTGACGTAAAAACAACATTTTCCATCTATTCGAAGTAACCAAAACAGATTGCTAAATGATTCTAAGAAATTCAACGTGAATTAAGAACCCAATTTCGTTTTACATCGCCTATTTATTTCTTCCAATGGCGTCCAAACGCCTTCCAATTGTTCTCGGTTTCTGATTTGAACCATTTGTTAGGTTGAAATTTCTTATTACATGAAATTGAACAAGCCCGCCGAGTGCTGTTATTCTATTTAATTTTGATTAAATTCATCTTTATTTAAAAAGCGCCTCGATTTTAGAGGCACCCCTTTGTTATTTTGTTTGGTATCCAATTAGAATTTTATGTAGATGAGCTTTTATAGTATTGCTTAGGTGCTTAATGAAATCGATAAACGAATATTTCAGTATATAATTACAGCTTTTAAGTATCTCTTTTAGGTTTGTTAAGAAGAATATTCCAATAGACAGGAAGTCCTACTCGTACATAATTAGTATTGACCATTTTTGCTCTTCACGAAATTCGGAAAACGCAATTGCATAAAACTATCAATTCACGTAACTTAAAACCACAAAAATGCATAACAGTTTAGTCAATATACATTTAAAGACTGGTAGACAGGAATCAGACATTTTTTGTTCGAACAGATTAATCAACAAAACAGACATCTAGGTCACAAGTCAGACAGGGTACAAGACGGATCCACTACCGTTCCAAATAAGACATACCTGCAGACGTATATCACGTCAGTTATGAGGCCAAAGCCTGCGGCTCCCGTTGACTTATTGGACTAGACATTGAAATAAACGAGATCGCATTACGGAATCCTATTGTGCCGCTTGCGCCGACGCCCATTTTGTCGCGGTTACTGGCCGTAATTCACAAAAAAGGCATAGATGCGCCTGGCATATGGCACCTGACTGTGCCGTTGAAAGTATGCGCTTGTCACCTAATTTTAAATTTTGCTGATACGTGTATCATTTGGTTCAACCTCACCCCTAAGTCTATTTTTAACACTCTGCAAACTTTCAGTATTTCCTAAAACTAAGCACATAATACATATTTATATTAACTGCTGTTGTTTGATTTTGATCTTGTGGATTTAACTTTTGGTTATGTGTAATGGCCCATCGACACATATAATCATAAACTGAGTTTAACATATTTGTTTAAGAAGAATTAACCAGAAATCGTTAGTTTTACCTTACTTTATTTATGTTTGTGTTATTAATGTTAAAGAAAGAAGAAAGAAAGAAAGAAATAATTTATTCGGCATACAGATTACAGTACAGTTAATACATTAATTTTTAATTTGCTCTGCTGCACTGCAACGCCGAAATGGTATTTTTCTTACTTTTTTCTACGTTGCAGAATGGTTTTCCAACAATGATGACAAATAGCTAAACCATGCTAAATATCAGGGCTTTGACAACAAGGGTATATTAATTTAGGTTTAGTGATCTTTATTTAGTTTAGCCTTTAAAATACTTTTCACCCAAATTAAAAGTTTATTTAATAAACTTTGTGAAATGTGAAATCGTAAACATAATACTTATGTTTAATGTTTATTTGACATTTTATAGACAAACAATCCCCTAGTTTTTCATTGCTAAGAAGCATAATACAGCAGTGTCTATATGTTTTAAGTCAATGTCTCATCTTATAACGCCTATTATTATAGTCGTGATCATTTGTACCGGTAGCTGTCACTGATATAGAAAAATGGCGTGACTGTCAGGTGGTGTGGTTACCTCTCTATTGGGTGTGCATAAATGATGATAACATGACGCGGGTAAATCAAGGTAAATGTATAACACAATATAGATGTTTAACAGCAGGAACAAAGTAATATACATCAGAAAGATACGAGGAGAAGATCTAAAGAAAACATCTACTGCTTCATTGAATTGCACAGTTTATAAGATTGAAATAATAAATATATAACTTAGTTTTAGTAAAGTATCATGCATATCTTGCTGGTGTCAGGAAATACAACTGAAGGAGTAGAGTGACAAAGACCTAATATTTTTGATTGACCACGCTTCCATTTTTAAATCCTTATCGTGAACATCATGCAAAATTCGGGACAGTAAACAATATTTGAAGGAATAAGAATAGATGGGTGACCCATGGCATCTTGTTAGAGTTATAGCGTTAATAAAAAATTTGTGATTAAAACAGCGGTGGCAGTTCAGTAGGATACAGCATATCAGTCCCCGAATTCTTTGGATGATTTGGGGTGATGATGATGATTGGGGTATGGGTTCGATCTTCACTTGTACCAATAAGTTAAATAAGCAAATATGTACCATTAGCCTGTCTAGAGAAAGAAGTTAAAAACTCTCTTACTCCTGAGCATATATTCAAGGGTGTATGTGAACCAAAGACATTTAATATTAATAGACCGGACAAAGCAAACAAACATTTTGATCGTAAACTTATTACCAATTGGCAATAAGTTACTCAATCTAGAGTCACATCACGTCACGCGGCCGTACAAGACATTTGACATACCATTGACTTTTGAGATCAAAATGTTTATATGAAACTTTTCCCAATGACCGCTCTATAACCTATTATGTGAACTCTCCTAGGCCGCCCTGAGACTCCAAGCGATGGATTTGATCTCATCTGAATGTGTTGCCTTCAGTGCCTTGCACACTTTATTATCCTTGTGATGTATTATTAGCAGGATAGGTGGTGCTAATCGAGCAACAATCTCTCTCAACTCATAGCCTCATGGGACAAGAAAATTTCAGTAGGATTAATGTTGTAGGACTAATAAAAAAGATTACGATTTCAGAAAATAACAAAAATGTAACAGAGTAACTCCACTTAAAAAATAACGTCCAGAATGTAACTGCGGTCGTAGAATATAAAGTTCAAATCCGCTATTAAACTTTACTGTGAGAATGAACGACAGAATTACTTGAGTCGTAAAACGGGTATACATAGTAATTCTAGAATGTGCATCGAAGTCAAATAGTTCGATATATTGGAAACTTAAGTCTAGTCAGAATGCAGACTCAGCAGGGTCGTAACTCGTCAACCCCGACTAGGATTGGTGATTTTTGCATATGTTAGAGGATTACTACAAATTGTACGTAATTTATTAGGAGGCTTACACTTTAAATAATAAAAAAAATAGTACATTGTAAATAAAACTACGTCACGTAACGTGAAAGTTTGTGGAATCACATATATTTTTTACTAGATAATGTTTTTTCAGTCTGTGTTAATTTGTTACTTACTAAAACTGCCTTTATTTAAAGAGTGAGGCCTTCTATCACAGGTATTTTCATACCTAACAGAAGGTATCAACTTTGTTACTAGTTATAGTGTAAAAATGAAATGAAATAAACATTATTTTTTTTAAATTTTTAACTTTATTGGTATAGGACTTTGATTTGTATAAAGCAAACAGAGACTAAAATAATACAATCATAGTTCTCTGTAAATAATTATGTCACAGATCGCAGGTGCGCAAAACAAACAAACAAGAAACTGATGCTAGTACTGTTTCAAGAAAAATATTTTCTTTTCAACTCATTTCCGTTGTAGTTGATACAAATTTTGAAATGTTGAATTTTAATTTAAAAAAATCATAAACCATGCAGCCGCTACACTTGTGTCTGTGCATCAACGCCATCTTCGTTTCAAACAATTCTATATCTAAATCCTTCAGTCTAGAATTGAGGAAGTCGCAAAGGCTATTTCAAATGTATTTTTCAAATCCCGAGGGTCACCAATACAACTTCTGGATTCGTCCCTGGTTTCTCGGAAAGATTTAAAGGTAATTTCGCTCAGTCCGTGAAGCAAATATGTCGACTTAACTCGGTATCGGTATTAAGGCGCCCCGTGATCCCAGGACGGGCGAATAAATCTAGATTTATACTTACGTCGATCGTTTCAATTTTATTGCTCGAAACGATTCAAACAGTATACTAGAATTTGAACGGTTTTCAATGTTGTAAGTTACAGAGCAGCGAGTGTTTACTTCCGAAAGTTTTAACTAAAAGAATTATAAGATCGCTGTTTGATCGCAGATTTGTAACTTCAAATTGTTTGCTTAAACAAATTGTATTTCGCTTAATATATATTTCTAAATTTGAACAAATAAACCCAATGATACATTGCGACACAATTTTGTGTTGTTTGAGAAATTGAGAAAACTTTTAACCGCCTCCGTTCGCCGTGGCCTAATGGCTATATGTTGATTTCACAATACGGAGGTCCCGTGCGTCTACGATGAGTTTACGTAATCGATAACGTATATCAAATACTATCGGAAATGCTGCTCAGTCGAGATGCGCGTAACAAGGACAGAGCGATAGTTAACGATACACGTTATCGACTGCGTAAACTCATGGTAGATGCACCGGGTACATCGGTACTCAATGGTTTGTAGTAGGGCATTTTCTATGTCCGCCAAACAGCAGCGTTAATAGCCCTGTTGTGTTCCGATGTGAAAGGTAGCATAGCCAGCGCATCATTAGGTTGAGGCTTCTGGGTGCGCACGACTATCGGCCTTATCTTCACTTACTTGAGATGAAGGACAAGAGCAAAACCCATGATACATAAAAAAAATCCCTTCTATATAAATGTCCAGTTTCAATCTGGTAGGATAACGATTGATCGCAATAAAATGAGAATGCTAGGGATTATAATTGACCAATATAACTCAAACTTAGGCCATTATGAGCATTTGAAACAAAATTTAGGGTACTGACAGCACAGTAAATCGGTACCATCATTGTAAGATTGAACTGTCGGTCGGGAGTTGTGTCGTTAACCGCCAGAAATAAATTACATTTTTAAATACAAATAGTACATTTGACTGGGTTACTACTATCCGTAATCTGGAATTTTCACAAAGGTCAACGATAGCAATCAGGTGCTATTAAACTGAAGCTATGATACCCAAGACATGGAAAAAGGACATGCGGACGAAAGGACTCGATGGTGTGACGACATCGTTGAACGGGCAGGCAACATATGGTGTCAACTTCCTCGATACATGTGTACAGTAGTGTCACACCACTAAGGAGGCTTTCGCCCAATACTGGATATACAGATTAAAAAAGCAATGTTAAATGATTTCTAAAATAATAATGAAATGAAGTACAAAACTTAATATGACTAATTAAATAATGTTTCTATATGTTTAAGTTCAGAAAAAATGGCTTTAAAATAATCAAAAGCCTGAAATATAGGCACATATAATAAACTAAAAAAGCTTAGTATGATATTTAAAAGGACAAAAACGAAACATTTTGTTTCAGTATGTTTAAAAGTGAACTGCAAAGGACTAACAGCAAAAAACGTTAATTTTCAACTCAAATCCCACTACGTTTCAAAGAGATGCTTGAAATTAAAAGAAAAACCAACAAAATATCACGAGGAACTACGGACAAGCTCAACAGTCAACACGGCTATTAACCAGTTTTTTTAAAAATGTTTCCCATTTCAAACCCGCATTTCAGCAAAACCCTTGAGTGTAAACTGAAACTGATCAACGTTGTCTGTGCGGACATTTTCCTTTATGCAACGTTTTATCACATTTAGTATTCACGGACCTTCTGGGAATAGTCACTGCTGTGCAGAAATGTGTTCTTTGGCATAGATTATAACTTCGATTGACATAAAATATTATACCGTCATGTGTTTAAGTTTTTATTTTACAAGATTAACTTTGTTGTAACTAGGTGTTTTAACTAGAGGTAGAGATTGTATGTAACCAGAGGTAAATAGCTACGAATGTAAACAAATCTAGCAAGTTAATTTTTTATCCACATCTAATCGATTCAGTCGTATCGATTTTGAGACTGAGTCGGATGATGATACTCGTAGTACAATAATTTGGCACCAACGAGCTGATCTGTCTCTTGAGTCAGGAGGTGGATATGTTTTAAAAACATATTTAGGGAATTAGAGAATACACGTAAATTTTGTTTCTCTTTGTTGTCACTTGGATATTTTAAGTAGACAAAAATTTACGAGTATATAGACTATAAAAAGCAAATTTAGTCGTTATATTCTGCGCAGTTGTTTTTACTTCTAATGTCTGTCGGTTTCTACTGATAAGCCTATAGGAGATTACAGTTGGGATGGGCAGTATTTGGGAAAATACTTCAAGTATCAATATCATCATCATCAATACCACATCGCATTACGGCCGAAGTCTTCCACCAATACGTGCTACGAGTAGCAGCGGGATATTACAATGACTTATGAAGCAGAAACGTTGACAGTCATAGCACTACTGATCTACTTTATGGAAAGGCATTGCTTGGAATCCTCGGAGTCTCTCGGAGAATTTATAAACTAATATCAGTATTCAATTTATTTTTCATGCTGGGTGCCATGACATTAATGTCCTTTTATTTGATACGAGCTAACACTAAAAATCCAAGACAAAATTAATTTAGCCCCTTCTACGACTTAATCTTTGTTCCTAAACTCTAAAATAGTTACGTTTTAGCAGAAACTAATCCAGTATGCTCTTAGCTCTCATGCTATTTCATTATACTGGGGTAAGCAATTGCTTTAATATTATCTTGGGGTTAGGAGCAGACGGGATCGAAGTGGCTGCGCTTAGTTTTAAGCTGAAGTAACGTACTTTCGCTCTCTAAGATTGGATTTTCTGAAGATATCTTATGTGTGATACATACACACGTACATTAATATTTTTGGCTAGATAAGTATGGCTAATAAAACCTATCAGTATCTACAGTAACATTGAGATTGATGAGGCAAAAACACCATTAAAACGACAGTCTTGTCATCAGCAGATGAGAAACGTCCTCTGTGGTCATAATCCTGATGGGGCTGCCGCGTTGGTGCAGCGCGTCGGGCATGTTCGCCGAGGCGAGGGTCCCTTACTTTTTCTGTGTTATCAGGACACGTGTCGCTTGTCTTTCTGGGAGAGTCTGTGAGCATTATAAAGGCTATGGTAGAGGGGGTGTCCAGTCCTATTTTTAGCTACTGGCTCTCCATGCACCGGGATGTAAACCGGAAATAATGTAGACAAAATAGACTAGACTACTATAGAATAGACTAGACCATGGCCCGGCACAAGTTTCCCGGAGAACTCTGATCACAATCGTGATCAATAATGGCGTATTAATAAATAATTAACTAACCCTGATTCCCTGGTTACTTATTAGAGCCTCATTTTCGTAAACAATTCAGTCAGACCTTGCCCCATTATCAGAACCTTTGTCAATCTTTGTAGCCTTCGAAATGAGGGACCTTCGTCGTTATCTCAGGTAACCTTTGAAGGCGACCCCTCCCTAGTAACCGTCTGTCTGTACTGTCTTCGAACACCTGCTACTGATGTTTAATGAACTCTGATTTCATAGAATATCATGTGAGCTGGGTCGTGTTAAATATATCACCATTAGTTGAATATTCATCAACAATCTTCATCGTTAAGTTAAATCTATTATATGTTTTAGGAAGAACTGGGTCTGTAATAAGACCGGAAAATTTTGATGATGACAAAAACCCGACAGACGCGCATACAAAAGCTTGGTAAAAACAACAACAAAGGAGAATGCGATGCGGAACAACGAAATAAATGCACTTGAGACAAACTCGATTAAAATAATAATGTTTGTGATACCTGATATTAAATTACAACTGTGGGGACGGATAGTTATGAAGACTAGTCTTTATAATATAAAATATAATTTAAACCGAAAATAATAAACCACTTAATTATTTTTAATGAGCATGAGACGTATCGTTTGCAAGTTGACATGTTGAAATGACAATAATATAAAGGCAGGTTATAGATATGGAATAGAAATTAAAATTCGCACCTGACCCTCAAATCATATTGCCGTTATTAAGAAGAAGTACCAAGTGCCTACACAAAACCACTTGACTGTTGAAACAACGCAATATCCCTTCCGCAAACATCCCCCAAGCAATAACGAAGCCAATTCCAAAATTCGACATTTAAAATCGTTTGCCAATAACCCCTCATGTCTAATCTATGTTACGACGCCACCTGATCTATTCTACCTCGGCACAGGTCGAAAACGATCATCTGATATTATGTAGGGGCTGCCTAGTTGAATACTCAATACGCTATTTACGTAAAAGGGTTTATCGGTGATGGGAAATTCGATAATACCATCATGGAGCTTTGTGGGCTTATTCATAGTAACGCTGCGAGCGTCGCAATATTCAGTTTGGATAAAACATTTTCTGGTTACGATCGTGCTATAGCACGTGGGCCTATAGAAGGTTTGAATACTTGACGTCATATGATATGGATAATGTTGGGGCTAATTAAGCTTATTTTTGTGAATTATATTCAATTATATTATAAGTATTTGTACGTCGATCTCATAGTGTACGAAAACAGAAAACTGTGCTTTCAGTTCAAAAAAAACCTTTCGTCTGAAAATATGTACTATTTATAGTTACTATGGTTCTGTATTGTACGTGTTAAGGTATATTAAAGGTTCCGTAACTCAAAAGCATAAAAAGGATTATAGGATTCCTTGGTTGTCCATCTGTCTGTCAATACCCTTTTTCTCAGTAGGGCAATATCAAACTAGCTTCTGCCTGCGGTAACTACTACATAACAAATGTCAAACCATCGCGACACTTCCCCTCAATGACTACGTCAATGAATAATTATTTGGATATTACTTATACCGAATTTCTAAAATTATGATTAAAATATTGGCGGTAAGAAGGTGAAAAATTATAGAAATTTACCAGCTTATTCTAAGATGAGGAAAAATTTCCTAAAAGTTATTAGGAATTCAGAGAAGGTGCCACAGCTGTTGTCAACAGTGTCACATGAAACCTAACCTCTAAAACAACTGTTTGCGGTCAACTAAAGTTTGATGTCACAGTACCTTCAGATGGACGGCACTGATTAGGTGCAAACCGTAACGACTAATCCATTCAGTGTAACCACCTTAATCAATCAACGTTGAGCAGCCTTCGATTTACGCATTACGATCAGTTCGCACGATCTGTCTTACTGCATTATTATTGATTGATTTAAATCTATCGAATGCCAGGAGCCATTATTGTAGAGTGTTACTTGTATTTTAACAAACGCTAGCTTTGCATTAGGAGGATAACTTTGTTTTAAAGTAGCGTTATAAATATATTTTAGGTCAGGTAATGTTTCATCGAAGCAATGAAGAAATATAACTGCATCTGTCACTGACTGTAAAATACAGACAGAATAGGTAGTCAAGGATTTATTTTTCGGTAGGGTAGGTAGCTGATACTGCTTTGGGATCGTATATCGCCGGAAATCGGTGTAAGTAGCACAATAGTGTTGCTCAAATTAAATATCGTAAGAAAAAAAAAATTAATTATTAATTACCTACCTACTACAATCTTGTAGTAGGTGTCACACACTAGATGCCAGTTGATAAGATGTACCACTATTTACCTAAAATACCAATTTCACAAAATCTCACTAAGTAGATATTTTCTAGTAAGTCAAAAGAATTTGTCATTAAAGTTGAGGTGATGAATAGATCTTTTCAGGTGACATTAAAATAGAATGCTACCAGACAAATTTTTATCAAAGCGAAAGGACCGATAACCGTTATAGATATATATTCTAGTTTCCATTTTAGTGTTACATTTCGCACTCAACCCTACACAGTAATTGGGGCCATACATATCCCTGTTCACTCATGTGTGGCTTTTTGACATAAAGGGTTTGTTACGTAGACGGGCCTTTGACAAAAACGGTGTCGGCAGAACTTGGCACTCGACAAATATTGTAGCTGTTAGCGCACTGCTCAATTAAATCTAGACCGAGAGAAGGCTTTGTCAAAACAAAAATTGTTGGTTGTTAGTAAACGATTTGGCATACCTTGTTTATTTCTTGGGTCTTTGTGTTTGAAAATGGTGCATTCTTACATGAAAATTTGCTTTTCTGAATTCTTTTTTAGAAACTTATTCATCAACGCCACCAGTCGTGATGGTGATGGGATGGGATTTGTCTTGCAGGTAGTCTAGGTCATGGAAAATAACGTTTCGATGTTTGATTTTTTTAAATAACAATAATTTAATATCATCTCATTTTCCAAGCTTTTTTCCCTTTTTCAAGACTCCTCATTTGAATTCATTATCAAATTTAAATAATCTTGATATCAATCTGGCATGAATAAACATAATCCTACCCAGATTTTATCTTACATTTCCTCAATTACAAATCCTTACCGTAAATAGTCGTTCACGCATTTTATGTAGATCGTGATTTGTGTACGCCTACTTGAAACCATACCGGTCAATACTGCCCAAAATATTCCAAAACACCAATAACTGACACAAAGTATAGACAGCAAGCTACAAACGGCATGCCCGTGCCTCAAAAGTAGGTCCCTGTAACCTACTTCCACGGATGTTAGGCACTTTTTAGATTTTTCTAATTGCAAAAGATATGTTTTGAGAATTTATGGAGCCCCGACCTGAATCTTATACACTACTAACTTTTAAAATTAATTAAATAAAAATGTGTTTAATTACAATTTAAGCTAACTAAATTCTAAGCTAACATCAATAATGCACACGAGAGAACATGTAGGAACATCCCACTCTAAAAGTAGTACTCACTGCACAAGAATTGCATGTCCACAATTTATTTTGTATCAATGAAATGCCCCTTGACTCAACGACCTCATTCAATTAGTTTACTATACCCACTCGACTTCCCATTTATCAAGTACGGAAGCTTGAATTATGTTCTACATGATGTCGTCTATTTATTACGAGTACTCGTATGTTCAAAATAAACATATTCACAATACCGAAGTATATTTATTTTGTACTTGAAATGAGCAACGACAACCGCAATTAGTTTAATTCATTGTATAACAAGGCTTGGTCACAACCTCTGATGGTAAGTGATGCGGCTGACGATAATACGTGTTATTCTAGAAGTTGACTTTTCTTTAACTCTCGTCTGTTCTGTTTCGGTATGAAAGGTAGCATAGCCAGTGCATCATTAGATTGAGGATTCTGGGTGCGCACGCTTACTATAAAACGGCCGTAACGTCATTTACCATCAGGTGAGATGAAGGCCAAGTGCATACCCATTATACATTTAAAATAGGAAACAAAAAGATTAAAAATTAAATGGGTATTAAGTCCAGGCTAGTGCTCCATACATTCCTGGACGTCTTTTTACTCGTAATACAAATAATGAATGTCTTTGTAAATTCACTTCTGACGGATGTACAATTGTACACGTTAAAAACACTGACCTTCCCCAGTAAGGTGGGGCCGCTACCGAACAAAAAATTTTTATGGAAATGAATAATGGTACTATTGGAGTTCCGTAAGCTGTCATACGTACAATTAAACGGGTCGAAATACATCTAATATTATAAGAGGCTACTGCATTAGACTCTACCTTACATAAAAAATATTTTTATTTGATTATGTATGTCTAAAATTATATCTTTTAATTATTCTAATTATTGTTATATTTATATTGATACATTTTATCGAGGTCTTACCACAATTTTTTTTATTTTAAATTGTGAAGATTTTTTGTGACAGAGTATAGTATAGTATAGTATAGTATATAGTATAGTATAGTATAGTATAGTATAGTATAGTATAGTAGTATAGTCTTTATTTGCATGAAATCATGGCTACAAAGATGGTAGTATAGATAACAGTTTTGGTTTCACATGATTCGCCGCACAGCAGCGTGCAAAATTTAGTATGTACAATCGTCAGGATATGATCATAAATAAGTCTAGTATCAAAGTTATACAATATCAAAATTAAATACTAAAATAATTACACGTCTGTTTAAATATACTTATCTATATATATCTTAATCTAAATATGCATCGATCTCACCAACATCAACAAATATAATTATAACTGGTCAAATTCATTCAATGAATAAAAAGAGTGTTCCATCAGCCACAAACGTAATGCTCTCTTAAACCTATGTCTCGGGAGTTGTTTAATAAATCCTGGTATTTTGTTGTAAATTTTAATACACATACAGTAGCTGTTTTTTTGAATGCGCGTCGTTTTAGGTGTTATTTCGAGAGCCAATCTTTGTGGATTTCTTAAAGGTCTCTGCAGTACCTCCCCAGCTTCAATAAAAAGATGATAGTTTTGCTTGACGTAATTACCTATCTCGAGTATATACAGGGATGGTAAAGGTAATATTTTTAGTGATTTAAAGTAGGGTCTGCAGGAGACGTCTGGCGCGATGCCACATATAGACCGTATACATCTTTTTTGGGCAATGAAAATTTTGTTACTGTCTGTACTATTTCCCCAAATTATTAATCCGTACCTGAGGACAGACTCTACATAAGCAAAGTATGCAGTGATAGCTGTACTTTTATTGGCAATTTTGGTTAGTTTATAGAGTGCGAATGCGAACCTATTTATTTTATTGCATATTTTCTCTACTTGCTCTTTCCAGTTCAAGTGCACATCTACAATTAATCCTAAAAATGTCGTACTATTAGTATTATGTATAACTTGTCCATCGTAGTTTACCGTTATTTGTTTATTTTTAAAGTTATTGAAATTTATGAGATTAGTCTTCGATAAATTGATGTTTAGATTATTTTGATGTAACCATTGTATTATTGATGTTAAGGTCTGTGATATGTCCATTTTATGCAGTTCTATTGAAGATTTTATATCCGAAGTAACTATTATTGAAGTATCATCTGCGAACAAAACTGTTTTATGTTTTGTTGCGTCTGGTAGGTCATTAATGTACAGTACAAATAATAAAGGGCCTAATATACTGCCCTGCGGAATTCCAAATCTGTTGTGTCTGAAATTAGAACGGTGTATATGTACTGTATGTTTATCATTTAATTGTGCTATTTCTACACACTGCAGTCTATTTTCTAGGTAGGAACTCAACCAACTAAGTGCAGGTCCTCGAACACCATTCTGTTCGAGCTTAGTTAACAGTATTTTGTGAGATACAAAATCAAACGCCTTTGACAGGTCTAAAAATAACACACTGGTATATTTTTTGTCATTCAGGCTCTTAAGGATGTCATTGACCAAGTGAAACGCTGCGTGTGTTGTAGATTTGTTTTTAATAAATCCATACTGGTTTTGTTTGATTATATTAAACTGGGCAAAGAACGATGTTAGTTTATTATGCATTACTCTCTCGAAAATTTTAGATATAATCGGAATAAGCGTAATCACATAAACACATTATTTTACGGGATAACTCAAATATTGTTAAAAGTTTCTTACATTATTTACGTTAATTCGCAGACGTGTCGTCACGCGTAGGTACCGATTTGTATGGAGCGTTTTTGCACCACGTGACTAGAATCACTTTTCGACGGGTTATATTAGGAAAACTATAAGTCATATCGAAAAATCTTTAAAAAGGCTATTTATCTCTTCATACGGTCTCTCGTATGAGGGAATAAAAAATTTTTCGTCATCTCTATTCGCAGTGATACCGTGAGTGCGGTATGTCGAAGTGAATTTTAGTGAGTAACGATAGTAGTGCGTGAAAATGTCAACAGTCGGACTACCCACCAACATGCCCTGTCAATTCAGTGGCTCCGTGATCATGGCGCTAGTAACAGCGATGAAATAACCGGAACTCATAAAAAACTAACCGTCTTAAGTTCACGATAAAATGCGTCACTAAAAGTATATCTAAAATAATGTTTATAAAGAGTCTTGATAACTTGATACACCTGGAGATAGCGCTCTTTGCTTCTGTGGTGATCAAACTTCATTCATACGGCCCCATCGTCACATACCATCAGATTAAATGGAGGCCAAGTACAAGCCCACAGTCCATGTTAAAATTATGTTTGCCAAATTTTAAAATAATAAAACAAAAATATTTAACGTAGTGAAATTAATTACAGTTTTTATAAGTTTAGTAGGCAATGGGCTGTGAATTTTTTTTATTAATATAAGAACATCGCAATACCAAATTATAACCGCTTTTTAAGGTAGCAAATGCTTCACAAAACATCTGACGATCTTAAAAGTGCACAAAATGCATGATTTAGCAAGAGTCATTTACAAACGTTTTCTGGAGCATTAATTGTTATCTCCGCTAAGACCTTAGACGTTTATCATTTCACATGTAACTCCATTATACACGATAAAGTGTTCTATTGTGTACGCCTATGATTCGTCACGGTCACAATAATTGACCATTTATATTGTTTGATTGGTACCATAACATTGCTTACCGATAAAGTACATACAGGTTAAGAAATCTAAATGTAAAAATAAAACTTTATCCGGCAAGCTATCTAGATTTATAAAAGTATTTATTAGTGACTTCTGATTCGTGCTTCTGCCGAGTTAAATAGCTTATCCAACTCAATGAAGTTTGCTTCGGCAATTGGAGCCTATTTCGCGTAATTGACGAAATACTTTACCAATATATGAATAGAATATACCTGAATAGAATGGAAGTATTCCCAAAATTTAACGTAAATATAGGATTTATCAGATGGATCATCGTAGCTTACGTTATTACTTGAAAACATTCAAATTTGTGAATATCCCACGGCTCATTGGTTCGCAGCTTAAAATGATAAGCTTCAAAGATGCGTTCATGGCATAATTTTAGACTGCAGTCTCTAGATTCGCGGTTATTCTTTTTTCGATCATTGTAAGATGTTAGGTGACATAAAAGAGCTGTCCATCTCTTTCTCGTAATCATATCTTACGACTCACACGAGACAATCTATCAATAGTCAATTGGGTATACAAATTTACATCAAAGATTTTAGGGTGGGGTGGAGGGAGCGTGAACGAGATTTTGTTCTAAACAAAACTCACCGATTTAAGGTGAAAGGCAAGATACGCTGCTACAACATTCAACACCATTAGGTATGTATCAGTGTATAAGAAAAAGTCAGTAGAATTAAAAAATTACACCATTTGGTTTTATTAAAAATTTTAGCTGTGATATATAATCTTTTATGTGACTAAAGGTGTAGTACACATGTAACACTATCACCTTTTAAAGAACATCTGACAAAGCATAGACACAAATTCATTTCTTGACAGTTTGGAAAATTTTATTCACTTCGATAGCAGAACTTTTAAAGAAGTAGTAAACAACCTTTGTGTGAAATGCTAGCTGTTTCCTCTTAGGAGGTTACGAGATATATGACCATGTTACGTCGGTATTTTTTATTTATGTATTGCATAAAAAGTCCTTGCCCTTCAAGCCATATTAATTCCCTGAGGATCTCTAGTTTAGTGGCCCACCCACAAGCCGCTGGTTCGCTCACGAATCCCCTACTGTGTTATTGTGAAACCCACACCATTGTCGTGATTACACGTGGATTCCATTCAGAGAGAACGCAAAATTATTTATTTGTGTTTGTGGTACCTTGCTTTGTTTATCCGCAACTGTATGTGTGTAGATAATGTATGTAATTGTAAGTTTTAAGGATCTGTCTGTATGCCTTTTGATAAAGGCTTTATTTTGCCATAATCTGCTGGCTATTGTACTACCTTCGAACTATATAACTAAATAAGCAGTAGAATATGTTAATATGACTCTAGACACGTGGTACAAAAACGCTCAGCATAATCCGGTGTGATCAGCAACGCCACCGCCTGCTGTTGATGGGTAAGAATGTGAAACATTTATTGATATTTGAGTGCAATTTGTAAAGTTAAATACTTCTCTACTACTTTGAATAAAAATTGAAAATAGAACTTTCTGGAAAAATTGAAATAAGTCGCAGATCAGTATGAAATTTTGCCGTACATTATGTTTTTTGGGTATAGCAAGCTTTTACACACTAGGAATTATTTCGCAACCTCGTACCTGGCAAAATGGTGTTGGGAAAGGACTATGGCCGGAGCACCAGCCGACAAAGCAGCGCACCCTGTCAGAATGATGATGATCTTCGAGATAAATTTTTAATATTTTCTCCAATACATATCTTCTAATATTTATTTGTTTTCTTTATTTTTGGAGTACTGTTTCGAAATGTCATGATGATACATTATTATAAAAAAATACAAAACATTTCTGCTGATTATAATGATGGTGAAGTAAGGAACAGCGACTGGTGACTGAAATATTATATTCTACGGTCACGTGAATTTTTATTAATTATAAATTAACTATATGACAGATACCTATGTCAATAACCTGTCTATAAATCAGGCAGTAGTAAGTGGTTAAACCCTTCAAAACTCTGTAGGACTATTACAGAAATCACGAACTTTCACTTCGAAACCTTAAAGGCAACTTGCAAGAAATCTAGATCGTAACATGTTTGCCATTCTACAACACAAGAGTTCTCCTGGAACTCAACTTCGAACCATTCCTTCGAAAGACATTTAAGACTTTGCTAGAAATATTTCAGTATAGGTATTATAACAGTCATAGAAATTGGATATTCTAGTTGAAAAGGGTCACGTGTGGTCTATTTTGACGTCAATGCAATGCACTCTTTTTTGTGGTAAAACTGTGGTTTGTGGAGTTTTGAATAGGCGTCGTATTTTTTCTTTTTCAATGGTTACAATGATCTTCTCATCTTACGGTAAGCATATTGGTGAGAAGGCGTCTTCGTATCGGCGACATTGTTTCCTACAAATGACCGTTCTATTGCCTGTTTGTTTAGTTTTCTATGGTTACAGTAGTGAGTAAAACTTTAACTTGGTTAGTGCTTAGGTGAAGTTGCGAACTGCAGTGGTACCAGAAGTTTCTAATTAGTACCACGTTTCTAGGATTAAAGACACGCTATATCGACGTAACTTTTCAGGGAAACTTTTAACTTTAACTGGTCGAGTTCAATGCAGGTTAACGTTAAGTACCAATACTTACTATTATTTACTATACAATTGCTTCTTACTTGACATATTTTTGGGTTGTAACATCAAGTGAAAGTGGAAAGGGAATACATAATATAGTCCACCACAAAAGTCGCAAAAATTAATATTTATTTAACCGAAATATAATGTTTAATATTTCAACCCAAAGCGAAAACATTGAACACAAACATTTCATAATTGGTTTGGGGCACGCAAAAAATTACGGAAATTTTCGAGGACCTGTTAAAGCGATACAATTTCGAGATTAATTTGTGTACTTAAAGTTTTATCGAGCACATCTGATAAAAATCAGCGGAGTGTGTCAAAACCTTAACCGCGGACACATTGATTTTATCAATCATGATTGAGTGTTTTAGTTAAACGTTAAATTAGAACAAAGCCATAATTATGCGTTCGTAAATTAAGTCACGGGCCGTGGTGGTATGGTTTTGAATTTAAATTAAGTTGTTATTTTTTCGTGTAAATTTAGGTTTTCCGGTGTAGTAACATTTCCTTTGAGTAATTAATTGGTCCTGGCTATAGAATAAAATCATCCTTAGTCTTACGTTAAAAGAATTTATATCTATAAAGAGAAAGTAAGAGAATAAGTATGTAATATAATTTGTATTAGAGACATAATCTGTTTTTAATTTTGTTTAGTTGATATTTAAAGAGATCTGCTATTTATTTTGGCTGGCTATTATAAAGTTTTGTGCCTTCTTACAGGATTGTCTTCTTTGCGTAACCTGCATGACGCCCGTGAAACTGGAGTTGGTTGTTGATGTATAGGTTGCGAGCTTTCATTTTAATTCAGAGTAGTATTCGTGCGAAAGATTTTTAATTAAATATGACAGATTTTAGTCTGTTTGGTTTGCGTTAAATATTTTAGTTTTGTTATAAAATCTTACGTACATTATCCAAAACCAAACAGTCTTAAAACGATGGTTAAATATGAATAAGGATCTGTTATACCAAATCTTAAAAGAAAGCAGTGATATGGAATCACACACGGGCATCTATTCGTACTACAAACATCTTATTGCGCCAACTTGACTTATCCTTTCCTTTGTCGTGTTTACTACTTGGTTACTAGCTGTTGCATATGACTTTAGAAATTACTCCACGGGAACTACTTTTTCGACCGAGAAAAAAGACGTCAAAATCCTACCCCGATCTTTCAACTATCTATCTTTACTACCTACCTACATCAATTTATTGGTGCATGTTGCTTGTACCTACGCGGATGCTTGAACTCACACCACTTCAACACAGCCTTGTCACCTATCACCGTCTACTTGTTCACACCTACGCAATAGATGTTAATTTAATTGCCTATAATGTTTACATACCCCACACGATGCGTTTAAGACATGTACAAGAATAGTAAGGTATTGGCTGTTTTTACTACGAGAAATATTTAGCTGTTTGTTACTCAACTATCCCTACAAAAGTCAAGTCATTCTGACTCTCTTTTATGACATAAATTAAGGACACATAGACAAACTCAGTGTTGCATATTATTTGTATGGATAGCCAGCGCTTCAAATACTTGAGACTTCTGGGTGAGCACGCTTCCATATTGTCGCCTTGGCGAACCATAGCATAACGGATTTATTTTGAAATTTACTAAGTTGAACGTTCAATTATTTTCAAATAATCTTGACGAAAATTATTTTGACGCTCAAAAACAAATTTGCTCCAAATGTAGATGTCAATCCAATTGGAATCTCGAAACTCGGATTATAGTTACAGTATAATCTGAATAATAAGGGATCCTCTGAACACCAACCTCGCATAATACAATCGTATTTTACAATTACACAATTGCATATTGTAACCAACAGTAATCCCAGAAGGTACGAGTATGATATCCTACTTGATACCAACTGACAATTTCATATTAGATTACAGTGGGAATTTGTAAACGGTACTCAAGCGAGGCAAGTGTTCATGAATTACTAACGTACTGTAATGAATGATGGAACTATTCCGAGAACACATTAGTGGGCACTATTAACATAACGTTAATAAAGAATTGTAATGATATAATATATCCTTGTGGTCGTGGCTTTTGAGTATCGTCCGATATCATCCAGAAGATGTTGTAAAATGTTAATGAACCTTTGTAAGGATTAACAACAGACTGCCTACGAATTTACAGACTAAAAAATTGAACGCCCCGAAGCCTTCCAGTCAAACCTTAAAGCTTTGACTACCTCACCTGGGACGGTAAACTCTGCGCCGTGACACTGCGTCGCACCGCACACCACAGCTTTGTCACTATCACGAGACCAAAGCTTTACAAAACACTCGAGTTTCCATTACATTATATACCTACCTGTAAGTGTTAATCTGCCGTATGTCTTCACTTGTCTATCAATGAAGTCTTTTTATCTCAATATTTGAACGCAGCAAAAACGTAAAGACAGATATGTGCAATCAAATGGTTTTTGTACAACGCGTGCCCCATAAAAAGAACAAGTTTAACAGATCCGTGTACGTACCGATAATAAATTAAATTAGAGCAGTCCCGGGACTCAGTTTGATTAATGTACGAGTACTCAGAGGCAAACATTAAAGGTATTTTATCTGGTATCTACACTTTATCGATCATATTCTCGCGGCCTTTATGCGCTAATGGTTTAATTTACATGTCACATTCATAGTGGCCGACAAAAAATGAATAGGTACACAACTTGCTGTTACGTGTCACGTTCTGCCGTGGGGTCTAAAAATAGTTATTAGGTTGCTTATAATGTTATTGTGCCTAGGTTTGGTATTTGTCCGCAGCTGCCGCGGATTTGCTTGTCATTTTTGGTGGTCATAAATCAGTCATATTAAATTCATCGTGGTATAGACGTAGGTATGGCCAGAAAATATCATTTTGTCAAGTGCTAAATTGCCACTTTATGATAACAAACTGTTGGCCCATGTCGTTATATTCTTCACGCTATATTGTTACCAAATATTACGTCAAATTTTAGGTACATGCCTATTATTTATTCATATTCTCTACGGAACCCTCGGTCCGAGATTCGGACTCGCACTCGGCGAATTTTTAGTAACTGGAGTTACTAAAAATACTTAGTACTTTCTGTTAGAGGTTACTATTTTCTGTAATCACTGATCTTACTTTGACATAAGTTTCTCTAAAACTGAAAAATATAAAACATAGCGATATTTGATTGCGGGTCTTTCAATCATAAAGATATTGCAAACCGGTAGTTCCCATATAATTACATTGGGGCTGGATTGTATTTTCTACCATAACTAGTGACCCGCCCCGGCTTCGCACGGGCAGTAGAGCATATACCTATGCCTACATGTATGCATCAGATTGTTGCGTCGAGTATGAATTAGATTTATAGGTAGCACATTACCGCAGAATAAATTTAGCACTACTTGGAGTATTTTTAATGTGATTTATTTCTTATGCTGCAAGTATTTCAAAATGTAAAGAACGATGTACATAAAAACAAACTAAAGTAATAACATATGCATTCCGTCATCACCAAAAAACCATAATAAAACGATAAATAATGTGCTTCGAATATCAGTTATTGAAAGAGACTTTTCACATAGTCTTAAATTGAAGCATGAATTTTTAAAAGTTCGTATTGACAGTTTACATAGAAGAGAAAATCGTGCCATCATCATCAACAACAGCTGAAGAAGCACTATTTTGCACATGAACATTGAATACCCCTAATAAATTGTCATAACGGATTTTACATGAGAAGATTTGCTACGATACCAAGGCAGGCGGACTGGTGCCTAGTTTTTGTCAATACATAGGTCGACGCTGCTGCCAATGTCGTACACTCGAGTACAAAAATATGTATCCACTTTTGGACCATGTCAAATTCACTCTTGCTTGTACCTATGTAGTGTGTTGAGGGAAATTTCAATTAAAAGTGAATGTTACATGGTTTAAAAGTGGATACACACACTACGGTGCCTGCACGTTATTAGAAGTTAAAAAAAATTGAAACTACTGTTAGACAAAAGTAAAACAGAAAAGTCAATAGACAAACAAAATATCCTGAGTAATTATTTGATATGTAAACGTTAAATGGTAAAAAAACTAACTTATTTACGCATGTAATCGTTTAGATATTAACATTGCATTTCCTTATTGCTGCCCTGAATAAACACCTATAGATTATAGATATATTATGAACTGACTATTTAAATATACGTTGCAATTAAATTATTTGTAAAGGTAAATATTCTAGCGCCTAGGTCCAGTCGAAAGTCTAGACTTGGAACTAATAAGAAACCACTCGTGCGCGTAATTCAGTGGACATATTTTGATTATATTTGTCTAGTGTTATTATTGTGACTCTATTACGGTATAATATGTGTCAAAATTGTGCAAAAGCTTGAATAAAGCAGACACGTAGTGTTGCTAAATTAATGTCGTAAGGCGTTTGATACAATGTTAAATAATTTCGATGAGGATCGAGCTGCATTGACATTTACACGACGATATTGTTAAAGATAGATCGCTGAGCTGCTGTCCATTTTCTGATATTTTGCATTAGTTACTTTATAACACTCGACCAGATATTTTTGGGGGTAACTTAACGTGGTTGAGTGACTAAAACACCTTTGTAAAAACACTTGGTACCGGTTTTGATGTCATGAAGGAGTGCTATTCACTAAGGACCTTGGCTGAAGATATCTCTAGTTTCCTAGTCAACGAGGTTCAATATCGAATGACGTCAGCAAATACGTTCTTGAAACGTGAGAATGTCAGATATTAACTACATGATTTTATATTGATTTATTTATATAGGTGTGCGGTATACTATATTCAGAAAAGTTGTATGGCTATAAATTGACGCGTTCCAAAAGACCGACTTCAACTGCATTAAAAATAGATAGATTAGAAAAATAGCAAGCATATCATAGCGGTAGAATTTTTTTTTTAATTTTTTTTTACAGAGTATAGATCAACGCTTGGCCACGATCTCACCTGATGGTAAGCGACGATGTGGCCTACGATGGTGCGCGTTGGTCTAGAAGTTGCCTGTTCACCCTCGACTTGAAGACACCCAAGTTATAGTTTTCTGGGAATACAGACGCCGGCAGCGCGTTCCACTCCCTGGCTGTACGCATGATAAAATTAGAAGCAAAGCGCTTAGTGCGAGCCATAGGAATGTCAACGACGTATTGGTGGAGCCCTGCTGTTCGTCTGTTGGATCGATACTTAAATGGCGATGGCGGAATCAACATGAACAGCTCTTGCGCGCACTCTCCAAAATGTAACCTATAGAATACAGAAAGGCAGGCCACTTTTCGCCTGTGTTCAAGGCTTTGGAGTTTGGCCTCCACGAGCGAATCATTGCCAATGAGCCTCTTTGCACGTCGTTCTACCGAGTCCAGGGCTGCTAGCTGGTATTTAGCAGAGCCATCCCAAAGGTGACATAAGTACTCCATACATGATCGAACTTGAGCTCTATAAAGGCTTAGGAGCTGTTCAGGCGTGAAGTACCGTACCGTACCGTTATCTGGGAACATATTTGGTTCTAGTTGATTTTATCCAAAAGTCCTCAATCAATTTCAATAAAATTTAAATGAGACCACTGCTGAAGTATGCTCTACCAAACCAAAAAAGAACCATCAAAATCGGTTCACAATTGGCGGAGTTATCGCGTAACATACATATATACACAAAAAAACATACAGTCGACTTCAGAACTCCCTTCTTTTTTGAAGTCAGTTGAAATGATTAATCCCTGCCTGGCACTGATTGTAAGTTCAAAAATCATTTTATAGTTTTATTGTGACTGACAATTGAGTGACGGTGGACCCAGCAATAGAATCACTCAATATCACTGATGGCGACCAGCAACAATCTTTTTAGATATAAATATATTTTTAAATATATTTTTTATGATTCAATTGTTTATATTTGTCAATGTGTGTGGAAAAATCATCTCGTCGTCAACGATCACCTCATCGATTGGTGTAGTAAAAGTCGATTAGGTGAAAATGTGTTTCACTTGTCTTATAATCTGACTGAAAAGTATATTGATTATTAAATCGTCTAATGATACTTGCGACCTGACTTCGGACTCTTTGTCGGTTCGTATTGGGGATTCATGAGTGAGAATTATGGTGAACTTACGCAAACGATGATTAGTTCAGTGGGATACTTTTTTATGTATGATGGGTTAGCACTTGGCCTTCATTTCACCTGGTGCTAAGTGATCATATGGCCGTTGGATGGTAAGCGTGCGCACCCAGAAGCCTCACGCCAGGCGGTAGCTCCTACCGGGCTCCTACAAGGCCAAGGAGGCGGTTGAAAATTATACTCATTCCGTTCATCTCACCTGATATGAAATGACGATCATGCCGCGCAGAAGCCAGAAGCTAATAAGCGGCTCTGATATATTTCATACCGGAGCACAACAGTGTTGTTATGTTAACCCTTAGCTAGTCAGTCGGATATAGAAATGTCCTACCACCAACCAAACCTAGCGCCGATGGGTAGACGTGTAGGTAGCCCCCTTTTTTACGAAGGGGAATCTTCCAAATATACCCGTATCTTTAGGGGAAGAGACGGGTTATGTAGGATTTCTACCTACTAAACCCCTCCGGTGGCCATCTGCTGCGCATGTCGGAGATCTCTGGGTCCTCCAAAGGAACGCCTCCAGTGCTCCCCTAGCGCTATGCATATCGCACTTCCTGGGCTGATGTGCCAGCCCTTAAAAATCTTTTCGCAACGGAAACGGGGCCACACCGTTTCCGCCGCCCTCTCGGGATCGGGGAAAGACATCCAGAGGTGTAGGTAGCCCCTAGGATGCCCTAGGTCACAGAGGTGGTTCGAAATATGTCTTCGATCTCTTCAATGTCGAAAAGAAAATGTACTAACATTTTGAGATATAGCCATTGCCTTGTACGGAGTAAGCGTCGTGGGCCACATTGTGTTGCTGTCGCTAATACATATCTGATCAAGCAGGAAACGACGAGTTCATTGTATTGACAGCTCACTTACGTAACAAAGGCTCGACGCCCTATTGAATGAGCCGTGACAAAGCTTTGCATCGTAAACATACGAGGACATAGAGGCTATGGTGTGGAGCTATAGATCAGCTTTAGCTCTCCAGCCAGTTGTCATTTTGTGTCTTGATAAAGGGTTGATCGATTGACTTCTCATTGATTTTGAGCTTCGTCTTGTTTCTACCTATTTAAAATGTTTTCGAAAGCACAAAGGAGAGCGCAGTGGAGATAGGAGCATAATCAGTATTAGAATACATATGTTGGTTTGGAAAGATGTTTAGAAAGCAATCAACGGACGGATGTATTTTAATTTTTTTAAATGTATGATGGGTTTGCACTTGGCCTACATTTCACTTAATGGTTAGATGTTTAGCATGCGCACCGGTCATACCGGAACACAACAGCGCTTTTAACAGCTTTTTAGCGGCAGACTTAGGTAACATGGTATTAGCTAGCCAGGAGGACATAGAAAATGCCCTCCAACAACCAAATTGAGTACCGATAGATACTGGGATCCACTGGGAATCGAACCCTGGACCTCCGGATTGTAAAACCAAGCGTGAAGTCATAAGGCCATGGAGGCGGTTGTAAATTATAAACATTCTGTTACATATATAATCGATTGCAACAGAATGATAAATTCGACCATTCTGATCCAATAATAACTGAGCTGTACTTACGCACCATAATTAATGAATCGAACCAAGCTCAATTACTTAAATCTGTTCACCTAGTAAACTACTAGTTCATGAACTATTAAATGACTAGCAAATATATAAAGTTACATATCACTGAGATGAGATCAATTATGCCCTTACTAAGTGATTGATGTTGAGGCAATTGAAGTGTTTCACCTAAATAATTGGAGTTTATCTAGTGACGTGCCCTTGTATCACATAGTGATAGAATTCTAGGACAATTAGTTGATTTGCATTGAAAGATGTCACTAGCCATATACTAAACTACATAATATTTACTAGTGACTCTGTGAGCTGTAGAACACAAACTATGTAGCGATCCTACGTAGGCCTCGCGAGTCTGTAACTTAAAATTAAAAAATGCTCACCGCGTTACCTTAAAACTATATTTTTCCACCCCCTCTTTCCCTTACCCCCTGAATTTTATGCGTCTAAATAAGAGTAACAAAAACATTCAGTGCTTTGTAAATTCTAAAATGAGTTTGGGTTTCCTTCATCTTATCATAAGTTACATGATTGAGGTGTCATAATCATGGCCATATTACTTATTGCTTGATGCCCTAGTGTCTTTGTACGTTACTCAAAGATCGCCAATTTGATTAGGAATTCCAAGAGCCAGGAGATTTGTCGTTATCACTGGGATTGTTAGTTGAATTATCTCTCTTATAAAAATGAAAATGAAAAATAGTGGGTGCTAAGTTGTCGCCATGTTACAATCAATTATATTGTTCTTGTATCAATACGTGAAACGGCTTTAACGACTCGTATAAAATTCTCCAACTATAGTGATTTTCAGTCAAGAACAATATTGGCCAATGTCGTCGAGAAGAGTGTGAATCTTATCTTTCATGTGAAATTTAGCGAATCTCACATGGCTGACAAAAAATTCAAACTTAGAATAATCTAAATTCATTTACAATGGGAGATATTCATCATAAATATTCGCTTTAAACAATTGTGCAAATTCAACACAATCTTTCCTCCGACACTTGGTGTCAAGCTTTAAAACCTTTAAAACATCATAGTAGCACTATATTGCGTAACCACTAACCGTATCACAAAACAATGACAAGCAAGATCAAACTGATACACAAAGCCAAAACAAGATAGGATCGTAAGTAGAACCATAGCACCTACAAAATACCCTTCTAAGATATAATTACGTTGCTAAACGTACACCCAATTTAATCTATCAATCAAAAAGATCATTATCTCTCTGCTATCACCAGTTTCTGACGGAAAATGTGCGGCGACCTTAAAGTCATAGCCACCAGCAAAAAATAACTCACCAATAAACAATTAATTGCTACTGTATGTTACGATAGTAATGAAAAGCGTAACAAATGATTTTATGGGCATAAGATTTAAGGCTCAAGTAATATTCAGACTGGCAAAGTTTTAGTATTTAGTAACGAAGCATCTGTTGGAAAACCTTTCTTATTAGGGAAATAACTTTACTACAACAGATGACATCCGTTTTGTTCCACCATTATTTATAAATAATAGTTCACAAACCCGATTTAGTTTTAATATGGTATGGAAGTGACATCGATAGTCTCAGTAAAAGTATACAGCAAAATTAGTTTTTCGGTTAAAAAAACAGACAAATATACACAATATTTATCTGGGGTTTTTAGGGACAAAATTATTGAAAATAATTAATATTGTTACTTAGGAATGTTTACTTATAGGTGGTATTAGCTTTATAGTGGTTGCATTTAGATTTTCATATTTTCAGTTGGTAGATTTGAGAAGCCATAATGTATATTATTTTGTAGAATTGCCTCTATGCACCGCAAATATGTGGCAAATAAAATTGCCAAAGCTATTGTGCAAAGATTTAGCGTTGCCAGTTTACATCGCTACTTCTCATGCCGTAACTACTCGACTATCCTTGAGAAGTCATAGAGAAATAGAATTTACCATGCCCAAGGCACAGGAAGCCGCACTATTATTTTTTAATAACATAACGAACATCAATTCTGGTAATAACCAATCATTAACTTGCCCTATAATTATCAATTATTGTTAGTTTTTATAATTGTTTTAATGAGTGAAAGATCAATGAACGTTTTTTGTATAAAATATACGGTCAGCTGTTATAGTTTTTATTACATAATTTTACAAACTAAAGGTACAGTGTTAAACAAAATACAGATTAAGTATAATAAGTGTATCCCACCAAAACTTGCTAAACTGTATGTTTATTTACATTTCATGGCTAAACCGATCTAGATGAAAATTGCCACGAAGGTAACTTATGATACACAGCCTAATTTATACACCAATAAAATGTTTCCGAGCACTGAATCTTATGTAAGTCTGGACAAAATTAAAATTCGGCACAAAAAAAGTTCGGGGGAAAAATGACCATAGACTCACTCAGATAAAAAAAACCGTTAACTGCGAGTCGGTCTCACGCACCGAGGGTTCCGTACAGATTATGAAAGATACTGAATAAACTAAATCATAAATAATAGAAACGGTAATATGCACCCAACAATGCTTTACCGAAAATGTAAGTGCGATTTAAGAACCAACTTTACTTTGCAGCTAAATTACTTACCCAATGTATGGCTTTCAATGACAATGTTAAGTCAACAACAGCTGTGTCTTTTTACTGCGCTGACCTATAAGTTTAATTTTTCACAGATCCAAAGGACGGCAGACTTGAATATTCCATATTAATTTCAACTTGATATCTCCATGAGTTCCTGAGAAAAACGCTCTTGACAAACAGGCAGACAACAAAGTGATCCTGTAAGAGTTTTTTTTTTACTTTGAGGTACGGAACCCTAAAAATGACTAAAGTCTCTTTTGTATATTACAGTTGTATGCTACAGTATAGAATTATATTGTGACTGACATTTAAACGGCACTCAAGTTTAAATTATCATATACCAAATATATGACTGCCTTCCGCTCTACTCGTATTCTTACTACTTGCACTCATGTCTTATTATTTTGTCGCACCCACGAAAACCCAATTATTTAACCAACTTTTTGAAATTCGAATCCGATGCCTACTTGTATTACCAACTACCCTTTGTCGATAAGCGACTGGAGGAGAAGATCCCTTTCCCGGTGTACTAGTCCTTTTATTCTAGGTGATACTGAACCATACAACACTTTATGTACTGAACTAACCAGTATCTATCCTGCCGCGCTCGGTTCTGTCAATTTCAGCGTTGAATTGGAGTTTCTGACCTACTTCAAATCAGGAGGAGGTTTGCAATTCGACGGGAATGTTTTTTAATGTTTGTAACCTCAGAACTTTCGACTGGGTGAACCGATTTTGATGATTCTTTTTTTATTTGAAAAGTGGTGCTTCCCGTGTGGTGTTCTGACCATAGCATCTATGAGAAAACCATATAAGTCTTAAATTAGCTATAGACTCTTAGGGCAGTTAAAGTCGGTTTCTTGTTCTTTTTGAACGCGTTAACTTGTTGTATAAAGTTTTAAATTAAATTCATCTCAGGAAAATACTGTTAATAACACTTTCAAAATTCAGAGCTATAAAATCCTATACATTCCAAGAAATAACATCGACATATATATTGTTTTAGCCATTTTATCTACGGCTACCTAAAACAGCGATTTAATCAACATACGTGCCTTAATTATCTGTGCATTTGAAGCTATTTCTAGATGACAGACAGATAATCAGAGCACACATCAATCACTCTATTGTTCGTTTGACTGCTTTGTCTACGCAGTCAATAGGACTCACGAATGACATCTAGGTATTCTATATTTAATGGGCGTGGTCTGTGTTATGACTTACGTCGGACATGGTACAATTGAAATGCTTTATAAAATAATCAGGATAATACCTATAGTCACGATTTAGTAAACTAAAACACTTGTCTTAAATTTTCGATGATTTAAGTGAACCAAGCATCATCATCAGCCGGGAAACGTCCACTGCTGGACATACTCCCTCATGGTACGCCACATCGACCGGTCCCGAGCCACCTGCATCCAGCGACTTCCCGCGACTCTAACCAGGTCGTCGGTCCATCTAGTAGGGGGACGGCCTGGTAGACGTTTCCCGGTACGTGGTCGCCACTCGAGAACCTTTACTCCCCACCGGTAATCGGTTCTTGTGGCCTGCCCATTGCCAGGGGGTGCGAAGAACCAAGCATATGGCTAATAAATTAAAGAATGGGTAAGGATACACATAAGATTCAACATTCATAGATCTAAGATAACACATGCTTTATATTGGGCTATACTGAACCAAATTCTTTTTACTTAAGTCTATAACGGTTATTTACCCATTTAAAAAATAGCCAAGAATAGAGGGTTTCGTACAGATTATGAGTAATGAACATACCGAAAATCATATTCTGTAAGAATAAGTTGTGCCTGGCGAAAAATACGAGGAATTGTTGTTTATTTACACATTGAAATACTCGTAATACTAACGACTGCCGCGGGCACACATTGTAAGGGCAAGACTTTAGTGAGATTTAAAAATTATACTACTCTGATTTATATACCTGTGCTGTAAAACCTTGTTGCTTTTGCCAAATTTCATGATTCGTGCTCAATGGGAAGTACCCTGTGGTGATTTTAATCGGATACGGAACACAAATAACTCTCTTAATGTTTTCTACTTCGAATCTGTGTCTAGGTATAACCCGACTAAATATAATGTACACGTAGTTATTTAGACACTCTAGTCAGGAGTGTGCTAGACATGAAGTGGTGGAGTTATGTTTATACTGCCATTAGGCTCGCTGTTTACGATACGACCGACTGTTTTGTCATAAATTAGACCACAAATGCACCGTCACGACCACACATGGCGAAGTATGCAGCGAGAAGGGCGCGCCTACATGGGAGCACGAGTCTAGGATCCGTCCTGTACTACGTATGACAGTGGGCTTGGACTAAAGCTGGAACTATGTAGGTTAATTCTGAGAAAGCCTATTCATGAATTCTATTAGTCAAGAATTCCGTTCGTAGCAACAATAATTCTTGGTAGCAACTAGCGTTTACTTTCTTTTTAGTTTCTTGTTATTAATTAACTTAAAATGTTGTAGTATTAATACTAAACACAAAAAAATATTTTTACTAACTTTGACTGAAACTTATTACTTACATATTTCACGTTATTCTCTGCAGAAAGTATTTTTAGAGGATACTCGCAGTTGGTTGAGTTATATGAAATGCTATATTTTTAGTACTATTTTTAGTACAAAAAACCACTACCATTTCTCACCTGATGGTAAGTGACGAGCTTCAAGCTAATGAGGCGTTGGCTCTGCTACCTTTCATACCGGACCACAACAGTGCTATTTACACTGCTGTTTAGCGGCAGACTTAGGGAACGTGGTGGTGGTAGTAAGGCAGACATAGATAATGTCCTACCACCTAGTAACTAAACTAAACCAAGTGCCGACAGGTACCTCTACTGGAAATTGAACCCAGGACCTCCGAATGTAAGTCCTAGGGTGTACATTAGGACACTAGGGCACGGAGGCGATTAACAAATACTTGTCTTTTAAAATTAGGTTTTCTTGTAAAATTTATGAAGTGTACTAATAAAACATAGAGAATAAATAAAAACCTTGTGCTGTTCTAGTTAGGCAATCTAGAACAGCACAAGGTTTTTGGAAAAGCATAAAAATTCGTTCGTTCAATGACATTTGAAAAAATTGGCTAACAGTAAATACATACAGGGTGATGTTCAAAGCAATCATGTTTCTATTTTATTCATCCTTTGATTCCTCTTAAATTACACCCGTTGGCTAGATTCGTATCAATGATTGATACCCAAGCCCTAATCGCAACTGCAAAATTGCGGAAGCATTTTTGTAGGAAACGAGCTAAGCGTGCCTAATTATTCCATCCATTGTTCTATTGTTTGCTTAATACATAACATCTATTTAGCATGTACTTAATATACATTACATCAAATATCACGACACCTTTCGAAGGTGTCAATCAAAACAGTTTTTTTGCAGTCTAAACGTTTGAAAGTAAACGCACTCAGAGATATTATCTGTTAAGATCGTGTAGCGAAACCGTTCCTTGTGCAACGTGTTGTACAGCTTGTTTTTATGAAAAATAGATTTGTTGCTAGCAAAATCAAAATTATTATTTTTTATTGTGATGATAAGTATTTTTGGTAACGCTACCATTTAGAATTGGTACGGTAGTGAAAGAGCCATGGTAGCTAAGTTTGGGCGCTAAAACAAGCGAGGCCTGGGTTCGATCTTGGCTCGTACCAATGAGTTCCAATTTGGTATTTATGTACGAAGGATAAAAATAATTACTATAGGATTTTCGGTGCAGGAAAACATCGTGACGAAACTTGCACACTCCTGAGAAGAAATTCCAAGGTGTGCGTGAAGTCTGCCAATGGTCTGCAACTGGGACGGCGTAGTGGACTATAATAATAACATATTTTTATTTCGGATCAAAAAGATCCTATACAGTACAATACAACTTGGTTTGTGGTACAAACAGGATGACGAAACTAATTAAGCTTGTTTTTGAAAGACTGCTAAAATCAGCGTTATCGTATTTAAGTACATATGATATATGTAATTGGGGAGTTCTTGAGTGGCGACCACGTACCGGGAAACGTCTACCGGATCGTCCCCCTACTCGGTGGACCGATGACGTGATTAATGTCGCAGGGAGTCGCTGGATGCAGGTGGCTCGGGACCGGTCGATGTGGCGTACCATGAAGCAAGCCTATGTCCAGCAGTCGACATTTCCTGGCTATGATGATAATGATGTACTTATTTATTTATTTTAAAACATATCTTACTAACTTACTAAAATAGTTCGGTTTTAACACATACCGTAAAGCAACTAATTGTAATAAGGCAATTATACAAACATCTCTATTCTACTCGTGTAGATTCGTGACAAGTTCTAAAGACCAATGGCTATTAATTAAAAGCATGTCGCCTTAAAGCTAATTAATATCAAGTTTATTGCTATGTACGATTGTAACTCAGTGATAAATATCTGTAGCTGATATGAATACAACCAAATGATGGAGAGTGTCCGTAGAAGTTGAGAGCTTCATGAGCACTCTTTGTGCACAAGTCTCGAAGATTGCTTTTTAGGGGTTTTTATTTCCATTCGGAGTACTACTGTTGGGGCAACTCTTTCTATCTGTCAGAGGCTTTTAGTTCCTATACAGAAATATATGAAATAAACAATTAATTACCTATATGTGCCTAAAATTTCAGGTAAAAATACCTATTTATGAACCGTCAAGGTCGTTGATTTTATGGATCTAAAGCGCTTCGATTTTCGTAGTCTTACAGTAACCTCTTTTTAAGAATATACTTTGACATTTGGTGAATGTGGTTTGAGTGAGGAAATATTCACCTGGGCTTGTAGGATATCGTTGAATAGAGCTCATATAGTACGTAAATGTGTGCTTTTAAAAACGATTTTTACGGACCAACAATAAAGTCGACGTTTTTTCGACGGATTTTGTTTACATTTTAGTGGATTTATATCCACAATAGTCTGAACCTGATTTCGAAAAGCTCGATATGAAAGAAAGAAGGAAGAAGAAAGAAAGAAAAGAGTATATGCGAGTACGAATTAATCTTGGCCAGTTATTGTTGATTGCTTTTGATTTTATTAGAAGTAGTGCTTAAAAGACATGCTGCAGCCTGTTAAAAACACAACTTAGTTGTCGATCTAGGTACTTGTAGATGAAGGATATAGCGAACAATCGAGTTCTATGGATCTTAGTTAGCATTTACCCAGCGAAATATGGGAAAAGATGTTTGGTAAATGGCATCGATAGATACCAGCTAAGGTCAGGCATCTGTACAATGAATGGGCAGATTTATTTGACGGTATTTTAACGAGCTGTTAGATCCTTCTTCTTGGTTATTTAGAGTCGGTATCAAGCTAAAGTTCAAGAACATATTAAAAGTAAGCACTAAAATTCTTAAGTCACGATACACCACACATTGAACACATTGATTAATACTATATATACTAGCCCTTCTAGACCATTCAGACACTAGTCTTCATAAAAATATAGAGCAATGATTTATTTATGAGTTTTAAAAGTGGAACTAACGATGCCAGTAAGAGATCGATTTTAGCGATAAAACCGCCTTTCAGTACCTTTTAGCTTTGTATTTTTCTGTATTCTATTTTTTATTTTTTCGGTGTATAAACAAAGCTTCGGTGACAAAGCTTATTTGAAAATTGATCTATGACCGAACTATTTAAACAACCCAAAACCAACTACTATCAATCGAGAGACTACAAAGGGATTAATAAACTAAAACAGGTTAGCTTTTTCTATAGTCGTGAATAAAGGCACTACAAAATATTATAATCTTCGCTCTAATAGAAATCACGAAGATGACTTTAAATCTTTTTTTTAAATAGCCTTTATAACATACAATTACCGGAAGGAATTGCACAGAAGTATAAAAATCACTTATCAAACTATTGCATCACTTTCATAATGTTAGTTTTCACTTGTTCTTCACAAATGAGAATTGAATACTGCGGTGCTTCATAGCTTCTTTATTCCCACATAGTAAGCGAAATGAAATGCAAGGTTGAGTCTACTAACCGGTATGTACAGTTAATTATATCAGGTAAATATAAAAGAAAAAACACAGATAAACCGTAGAAAAACAAATATGTTTTACCATCGACCATACAAAATATTTGTCTCAGCCATGGTGTTGTTGTTAGAACAGATAAATACACCATAATTGCAACTTTGAGTATTTTTGTTGTGATTAGATTCACACTTGCAGTGAACTTTAATGACAGAAATCATTTTTTATCTTTATGGCTTAATTATCATCAAAAGAACTATTTTTATCTCACAAATAACACGCAATCATGAATCATCGAACTGAGGCGTTAAAATCGGCGTGAACATATTGTTCTTGTCCATTTATATCCAAACAATTATGTATGTCTGTTTGTGGATTACTTCGCAGCGTGTCATGGTCGAAAGTTCATGGCTGCTATAGCTTACATTACTTACGTTACACACGGGCCAACACGATATATCAAACTCCATTTTGTAGATAGGATGTGAGAATATTTTCACGTCACGAAATAAGTCATAAAAGAGTCTATTACGATATTATAAATGATGATATATATAATACCTTTCAACAAATATCGAACACTTATCGACTGTGACATGAAGAGATAGTATAGTTTTAATTACGGTTCAAGTGTTTGTGTATGATAATTTCTGACGTCCTCGGCCACGATACTTGGGGGAAAGTTGTCTGAATTAGAACCTAATTACTCGTAAGTAACGTTGCCATTTTTGATTAAATAACATTTGAAGTTGTATAAGTTTCTGTGTGAAGCTTGTACTACGAGTAGAACTAAAAACTAGGTATACATTATTTGAAAGAAAAGTGGTTTTGACAGTCCTCGTGACAGTCAATCAGCCATCAGACTAAACCTGATTTTCTTCAAGTTTATTAAATCTACCAGAAAATTGTTAAAAATTGCGCAATAAAATTGATTTTATAATAAACAAATGTGATTTGGTATTTTATAACTATTTTACTTTGCAAACTATTTATAAATGAAACATCTCACACTTGGAAAAATTATAAATATATTTTGAATACATTGAATTAAGTAACTGCTCTCGCTTACTCTCAAGTTGATTAAACTTTTAACCAGTTTCCGGGTACAAATGGAAATCTATAACGCTTATTAGTTTTTATTGCTTGAAAAGCTAAATGTCACCAATAAATTGTACAGATGATCGTAAATGAGTATTGCAAACTAGTCATTTCAGTTAGAAAGGAAAGCATTATAACAGTTTTATTAGATAACTGCTATTCTTGAATGGAATGACATAAACTGAAGTTGAGTAAATTCATTGCAGGAAAGAACTATTTCTAACTAAGAAAATTCTAGCATTTTTTAGCCTCAATTACGCCTATTTTAGTCCCACAAACTTACATTGTAACTGCTAGTGACAGATTGAAGAATCGCGTGGAAGTAGATGTTGAATAGATAAGCGTAAGTAGACTATACAAGCTGTACACATGATGAAAGCCGAAGCGACACTCTTAGTTCTAGCTGCAGAAATATTCACTGTGTACGGATTCGCTGTTTTTCCATTTATCCGGATTTTGAACAGCGATGTATAAGTCAACAAAATAGCAAAAGACAGAGCAGTCAGAGGCTACTAATACTATGCCTGAAATATTGTTTTGCCTATTCGTATCAAAGTATTTTTGATATTTTGTCAGAGGTCTTTAGAGACATAGCTCATAAAATGATATTTAAGTGGCTTGCAATAGTATTAAAAAGCCCGGCCTAACTACTACAAATATTGAAAATGAAATGTTTTTGTGTGTATATTTGTGACTCACTCACGCAAACTCTGATTTGTATGAAATTTTTCACATACATCAAGTTCACGTACAGTATTATTTATCGAGGTATTGCGTTTCAGTAACATAAATTTCTAAAGTACACCCAGAGTAATTAGCACAAAAAGCACTATGTTATTTTTTATTCTTTCTTTACTGTAGAACTCGTTAAACAATTTAACATTACACCAAATTGTAAGTCTTAAACCCTGCATCAGTCAGGCCGTGTGTAGACATGACACGCGCTCACGAGTCGTGGGCGCTCAACACCCCATCAACGAAATGATTGCCTGACATCAATTATGTAAAACTTAATTGTCTTGAACATCTTGAACGTATCGATTGATGAGCTGTTGTGTCTTGTGGTATGAATTTATTTGTGTCAAAATATTGTAAGTGACCCTAATTGTTTTAGCAATGCATTCCGATTTTGTTGTAGCCATTTTATACTAATTTTCGGTCAAAGTATGAAAATATTTGTATTCAGTTATAGGTTTTGCTTTAAATAAATGTTTTAGAATAATATTTGATTTTAGTAATATTGATTTAATTTTAATTTTCTACTTTATGTTAGGTTTGCCAAAAAAGTCAATTTGATTCGACTGAAGTGTAGATTTACAGAAATTATGTACTGAAATTGAAGTAGCGAACACGATATAAATTTATTAATTTAGGCAATGTAACCTATAATTTAAATTTCTAATTCTGTACCCACGGGAAAGTGCTGACTGGATTTAGTCTAGCTTTCGTCAAAAATACGGACTACTAGGACGGAGTTAATAAATGTGTTTTTGATTTAGGAAAAATATTTGTTTCTTGATTTTCTTAGCTATGTTGTATATATACATATCGTGTTATTTCCTACAAACTAAGATTTCTTATACAACAACATAACCAATGTTGATGAAATTTTGACCACGGCGTGGAGAGTTACATACATATGTATTTACAAGCAAAAACCAAGAGAGTTGTGAGTCAAACTCGCGTAACGAGGGTTCCGCACAGAATATGAATAATCAACATACTGAATTTCACAAATAAAAGTTTAAAGGTTAATACCAGAATTTAAGAACGATTGAAGAACTAATGTAAAATTAACTTATCATGCTTCTTTATTACAATTAAAATGATATTTTAAAGTAATATAATTTAATAATCATAGAAATAATATACACAAACACTGCACAATGATAAGAGAATTTTATATTTTCCGTAGCCTGATAATAACATAAACATGTAAATTTGTGTGTTCTAGCTTTTCTAAAATTGTATCGTCTTAACTTGAGATAAACAAAATAATTCATTCCGTGCACACATAATGGATCGGCATGAAAGTTGGCTAATTGTTTCAGAACATGCAAAGTTAATTAATTTCCCTTCGGTTTTGCAGATGCCTCTAACTTATAAGTACTGAGCAAAATTAAATTTAATATGTAAACAAACACTCTCACGAAATTTAGCTATAGACTTTAGTAGAAAATAAAGATTGTGTTTAAATTAGCGGAGTTATTTTTATTTTAACGAGAACAAATTTAATACATTTTATACATTAGTGAGAATCAGTGTGAGAAATGGTCACAGCTGCTACAAATCCGATGTTATAATTTTGGTTTTCTATTCATAATCTCTCGAATCGAAAATTCAAATAACAGAACCCTTTTATTTCATTGTAAATATTTATGTTATAGCCGAATTAATACGTAATTGTTTTATATAAATAACTATTTAATTGAAACTAGCTGAAGATTAAACTAGATGTTTATGGTTACTTTACGGTATGTTTTAAAAATTTAAAAAGTGGCAAAAATTTGTGCCTTTTGTATCATTAAAATTAGTTGGGTTTTTTAAGTTTGGACTGGTGTCTCTCATTACCTACGCATTTCCTTGAAAGTACTAGGTAGCTTTAGCCTTGATGAATTGATTTCTCTGATCAGACCAGCTGTGGAAATGACATTTGCCACGCATCATAAATTGATTTTTTACACATATGCAAAACTCTTCCTGCACACAATGACTCGACAAACAGAACAATCTGTCACCAAGTCACCATCATTCCTTCATTGTTACATCACATGTGAGGTCATTCCTAACTGCCCAAGATTCAAGACCGAAAAATAAATGAAGACAAAAGATTAATGTTTCAACGGTTTCACAACCCATGTTTTAACTGAACTAAAGTTTAACTGAACTGAACTTAAATGAAGATAGTGAGCACCATGAAATTCAGTATTACTCGTATTTGTCATAATGTTTATTTTTGAAATATGTCCTTAAATTTGTATTATTGGACATAAATTCTGGAATTAATTTATTAACTTAAGACTACTCTTTTTAGGTACCGGTTTGCGAAATACTAAGCTTTAAAGTTAATTTTTCTTCGAGTCAAGTCGGTTTCCAGTTATTTTTGAACGCATTTACTTGTATTAAAAATAAATAACATTTGTATTTTTTTTTATCTTACAGTCTTAACAAGAAAAACCCGTTTTTAAAACAAATAAAGCCATTGTAGGAGGAAGTGTGTGGTAACGAGTGATGATGTGTGTTTTTATTGTCACTTCAAACCTGATCTTGTGCTTTGTAGGTTTTGTAACACCTTTGTGCGGAACTTGATTCTAAACAATGACTCAAAGCGAGCGCAGTTTTACGACTCAAATTTAAAAAAAAAAAGTAAAAATTCATACAGAAACTTTTATTTAAATGCTCTAAAAAGAACACATTAAACTTAAATGCATTTTAGCCGTTCATGCCGCACCAGATACTGTTAAGGAACTTAATCTCTAGAATTGTGTCCGTGTCCTCTCCAATGACTTAAACAACTCGATTATCCTTCCTCACAAAACACTCAAAAACTCAACTCAATTATCCCTTTTTCGGAGAATACTAATCATGGACCTGTGACCTGCCTACCACTCAATAATTACAATTAAAGATGCTAACGAAAATACAGGTAATAATATTCAAATAACAACTTATAGTGGGCGTAAAGGAAGCCATTAAAGTACAGTGCGTACTAAACATTCACGCCTATGTGTTAAAACTTAGCAATAATTTACAATTAGTAAGTGCTTGATAAAGTAGAAGTTGTGATCATGACAATAAATGCTTCTATGATAAATTCAAAATTGAGTTTGTTTGTCCTTGTATCGGAGAGTCAAAATGACTTGATTTTTGTATAGAAATAGTAGAAAATTGAAATGTCACAAAATGCTACATTTTTTCTTGATAGAACAAGGAGTTAGTCTCAGGTAGACTAGTAATATTATAAACTAGCTTCTGACCATGACTTTATCCACATGGACTATTTAATTACAGTGAATATTTCATGGGAACATTTTATCGGGAAAAAGTATGCCACTATCCCGCCAATTAACCACAGATTTTGTAATATTTTTTTGGTAAGGTGCTTTATTTTATTTATATTACATCTAATTCTTATTACAAGTGTAATAATCAAGATATGAAATATATTCATACATCTAGTCACGTTTGATGAAGCTATTATCACGTCAATCTGTTGTTACTGCGTGATAAAAGAACAAAGTAACAAACAAATCAACGAATAAACTTTTGGATATATAATATAAATATGATATAATGATTGTGTATCAGTTTCCGTCTTGCACGCAGCGAAGAAACAAACGATCCAGCTGTGTGCATAGAGCAAAGGTAAATCATACTTTATTGATATACCCCGTTTTGTCTTTCTATTTTCTATAACATAGGCTAATCGTGAGCAGAACTTCCTCATTATAATATAAATACATGTACTATTTTACATCTCATACGGCACCCAGTTGAAACACTCAAAACTTTCCCATTTAAATCAAACTTTTAGTTCACATCCTGCGAAACTATCCAGTACATCTGAATTTCCTACATAACTCTTTACTTAGTTTAGTTTCACAAACTCTAATTAAGTTTTAATATTAAATTAATTAAATAGCTGTTTTCCAGATGATGATGATGGATGCAAATACACAACCTTGTGTTTTGAATAAACTTCCAACTCAAGAAACAAATGAATTATATATTCTTTGGCTTACTATTATGTCATGTTGACCTAATATTTACCATCTGGATAAGTCCACAATCAGGCTTAGCAATCAGATTGGTAATCACAGTCAGATGTCTCAAAACTATAATAAAATGCCTCTGCCTCTGCAAAACTCTTAAAACATCCCATTAGTCGCCTATTATGACACTGTCAAAATATATCAATTTGAGTTCCTTTGATTGATACATTGCAGGCTGAATCAAGCGGTTGTCTAAAAATGAAGTGATTCCGTTCTTTGAAAGTTGTGGAGCCAGGTTGTTGGCTTTGACAGAAGCAGATGCTAAGACAAGTTAGGGGGCTTCGGGTGCCTTAATGAACTTCTAATAGCCTAATCCCAAAAATATGGTCTAATTTTCCCTCTGGGTTGGAAGCTCAGATAGCTGTCGGTTCTAAGTCAAAAGTACCTACTACAATAACTTGGGAAGACATGAATGATGATAATATAAGAGCAGCAATACAACGATGTAAGTTATATATGTAAGTGTGACTTTAGATAAAATTTCAATTTTTTCCGACTTCAAAAAAGAAGGAGGTTATCAATTCTACAATTTTTTTTATTTGAAAGGTGATGCTTCCCTTGTGCTCCCATTACAATAAGGTCTAGTTCTAACAACGGCAACCATGAGAAAACGATATAAATCTTCAAACGGCTTTATACAGGAAAAGTTCATGGCTTCAAAAATTTACAATAAAATTCCAAAAAACATACGAGAGCTTAAAGATTTAAAAGAGTTTAAACGAAATCTGTTCAACTACTTGTCAGAAAACACTTACTACACGATTGATGAATTCCTCAATACTAATAACTATACACAATAATAATAACTATTTAATGTAAGAATATGTTTATTGTTATTAGTTTAGTTTATAAAATTGAATTTGACATTATTATTATTATTTGATTTGTATTTAATTTAATATTATTTTTGACATATAATTATGTAAATATTTGTACGCCGCAAGGCTCAACATAGCGACCGTTGTTTAATATGAGATCTTTAATACCTATGTTGAACAAATAAATTGATTTGATTTGATCTTAAATTTGCTTTAGTAAACTTTTAGGGCAATTGAAGTCAGTTTGCAGCTCTTTTTGAACGCATTTACTTGTTAAATTAAATATTTATAGGTGGTATATTTAAGTGTTTACATGACTAAAGATGTAGTGACAATAAAGTATGTATCTTTTTGGAATAAAAATCAAAATGGATCCTACCATTACCAAATATGCAAAATGAAACGCTATTCTTATTTTTGCATTCTTAACTTTATTTTGCATCTCCAATAACTGAGATTGCATTGATGCTGATACAACAAACACGTTTAGAAGGGGATCCAATCTACAATTAATACCTACATCAATAGTCCTTTCGATAATTCGATGGTATGCCGAGATAAGCCGATTTAGATCAATGTTGCATTGTACTTCCAACTTGTTCACTTCGCACAAATCTCGGCCCACTGTATTAGATTTGAATAATCCAATTGTAATCTTGGCATTGTCATTCTGGTGCCGAACTAAAATTTAACTGGAAGAGCCCATTTGAGCGGAAAGACAAGGAATAAATTACAAAAGGATTTAAAGTACGAAAATCATGTAATTATGATCATTTGTGTTAAATAAAAAATATACTATTTATTCAATGTCAAGCTAATCACATGTCAAAGATTGTGTTGTGTTAAATTAAAAATATTAATAGGAGTAACAAAATTCAGACTTATTTAAATAGCATTACTTTAGACGATATATCTATAAAATGGAGCATCACACACACAAAGCATTTCGCTTTCACTTCGCACTTGTACCTCCACATACATATAGAGTAATAAAATAGTATTCACAATATACAATGCCCTAACAGTTCCCAATTTTCCCTGAAGGTATGCAACTTGGGAATTTTTATACATTTTCTGAATCAGGCAGATTGCTATTGATGTGATATATTCGGTAATAAATAGAATAAGCATACTCGTATGTCTACAAAAATAATTATAAAGATATAGGTAAATACTCTAACAATGCTATTATTAGATTGAAAGGTTAGCTGCTAGGCTTATCTAGAGTGTGAATGATCTCGTGATGGTTACAACGTAATTACGTATTATAATGGGTGCAGCGAGCTCCAGGGTTAAGGTTTGGAGCCTTGAGCTTGACTCGTGACTGTCTCTGGCTCCATTTGGACATGTTTGGCTGACACGAAGAACGAGCTTTGTCTAAAACTTGCAGACTAAAATAAAAATTCAAATAGTTTGATAAGGGTCAACCTTTTAATCAAATAGTGTTTTATCATGAAATTTTATTTATTCAAAATTGAAAAACCAATCTTCTGACATTCTCAGAAATAGCTTGAAAAATATTGCTACATTGAATTTCCAACTATTTTATTAATAGAACACTCAAATTCATTGATTAATACTTCAAATAGTTTTTCATTCAAATTCAGTTTTCATATCTAATCTAATGAATAAAGTTTTTAGTAAAACGAATTTGTTATTTAGGACGAGTAGTTCAGCTTTCGGCAATCGGGCAAAATTGATAACAATTTTTCTACGAGCCCCAGAAAATGATTTTTCTCAATCTCCTTTTCCTTCCTTCTCCTTTTTTTGGAGTCACTTGAAAATACGGAGAAAATGTTTAAAATAAAAGGTCAAATATAAAGAAATTAAAGAACTACATGTGTTTATCCACCAGCCTTGTCCCTACAAATATGTAAATTTACAAATTATATTTTTATTAAATCAATTATTGTGAAAGTTTTGCAAGTGATGCAAATAAATTTGGTAAATCTCCAATAGTTTTACAAGTCCCAACAACCTGCCCACTTTATCGCTGTCAACTTAACAGAGATCGTGATTCGATTTGATAACTTTTTTATTGACGTTTCTATTTTTTGTTGACAGTAATGCGTCGGAGTGGATTACATTCTATCCACATGACATTTATTAAATATAAGTGACTGTATCGCATAGATCACGCCGTGGCCGTATCAAATTAAATATATACACGATCTGATAGTTGAGAGGAAATATTTAGAGGAATTGGTAGGTTGTTTTTAACGTGACTTTGTCTCTATCTACTGTGAATATGTTGGGGCGCATTCATTGTGCCAGAGTAAAACTATATAAAAGATTATCAAGCTGAAGTGGCAGTGTGGTGAAATACCTTTTTGAATAAAAGTAATACTCGTAGTCCAAAATTTAAGTTTAAATTTCCACGTATTTTTAGATTGTATTATTAAATATTCAACCAGTTAATACAAAGCAATTGTCATTTGGGACTTTTCATATACGTACGCCATATTTTTTTTTAAATCTATGGCAGTTTATTCTCATGCACACAAAATTTCGAGCACACACTCATAGAACACTGTCAAAATAAACCAACAAGTTTAATGAAATGAGTCTCATAATTTAAAACGGCACCGGAATAGAGTTTATTATTTCGGACATAATTTAGCTCGGTCCGACTGGAATTCAAATTTTATACCTAGGACATAGTTTTAGCACTAGATAAACAAGATTTAAATTAGTTTGGGTTCGAGTATATTGCGTGGCTCTATTTGAACAACTAGAATTACGAGTCGTCGAAATTGTTCATCTCATAAACGTACGACGTACCCAGGGAGTAAAGGTTTGAAAGTCGTTACAACCGTATTTACTTGAATAAAGTCTTTCAAATGTAATTTAATTTCGTGGATATTCTAAATTTGAAATAGTTTATGTTGTATATATATTTAAGTGTTTTGTGAATGGTAAGATCAGATCTTTTGCATTTTTAAGGCATATAATTTCTTACAAGTTTACAAAGTCTAGGATATCTCCACACATTCGAAAAATGTCTCATTTCTTACATCCCCGCGCCAAACGTCCGCCACCGAAGACGTTTGTTCGTGAGGTTACGTGTAAGATTTACACTCTTGAACTAAACTAGCTTTACAAAACCTTTGAAAGAACACGATTCTGTTTAAAGAATAAGATTCAAACGATATTGATAGCAAAGGAAGTGAGGGTCAGAACTGTATTGTCTGACAAATTAAAATAGTATTAATACTTCTAACGTAAGGTAGACATTCTTTAGGTTCAATTTCCATTAAACACCTACAAAACAGTGGTAATTTGAGCTTCAAACGTGCCAGTAAGAAAACGTCATAAGAACACTTCTAGGAGAGCAGGAGACGAGCACACTTCAGCTGGAAATTTTCTCACATTTTCTCACTGAACGTGGGCCACTCAAGACGTCCGTTCGTGAGATTACGTCTTACGTGCACACCCTTTTATTAAACCGTTTTTTAAAATGGTAACAAAACACGCGAAGTGGCAAGCTAGACCGTTCTAGGGCTCTGTGGAGTAGTTAGCACTATCGAATTAAGTGGTGCGGTTAGTAAAAAGACATTTAAAACAATGCGAATGTGCTCGAGAAGCGGTAAAAGGAAATAACTGTAGAGCTTTACAGAGGTCGTTACATACGAATAAAGACTCTACGTTCTCGTACTTACGAAGGAATACATACTATTTGTTTATTTGTTTGACCTCCCTAATGGCATAACGGAGAGTAAAACTTACTTCATTTTTTGTAAAGACAAAGTTGAGGGACCAGAAATGGACATGGATACTTATTATCCCTATTGAGCTAGTAGTCCCGTGAGATAATGTATGATTTCAGATCACAAATATCGTACATATGTGTCTTGTATTATCATCAAGGGCCAAATTAAACATAACACATGAACGTTTATGGTATTTCGTTTAAAAACTTTTTTGTGTTTATTTGTTTATCTCGCGTCTCGTATATATTGCGTCGGTAGCGCAATGAATAAGGTGTGGGCTCTTAATCTGAGGGTTCCTAGTTCAAATCCAGCCGTGTACATATGAGTTGTTTTTCAATTCAAGTACATTATCCGATTACTTAACCGTGAAGGAAAACATCGCGAAGAAACCTGCATGTCTTGAACAGGCATGAGAAGTCCGACCATCCGCACTGGGCCCGCGTGGTGTACTTATGGACCATATACTCCACTCCACACTTCAAGCTCACTCGGAGAGTAGGCCTCAGTCCCTGCAGTGGGGACGTATACTGTTGATAATTTGTTTATCTAGTGTGGTTTTACACTTGCCCTTCATCGCACCTGATGGTAAATGATGTCAAGGCCGTTGAACCTACAGTTTGCTAACTCAGAATTATCAAGATGCGCTGGTTGGCTATGTTGTCTTTCAATGCATGATAATGTGTTCAAAAACTTGCGAGACTCAATGAACTGGAAATCGAACCCGGGGCCTCCAGATTGTAAGTACAACTATGTAGCCACTAAGTGACGGAGGTTGGCAAAAGATTTTTCCTTTATAAAAGGTCATTTAAATTGACAAATCTCAATTATTAAATTACATACATACTCGTACTTTGCCTTCATGTTACCTGATGGTAAAATAACGGTAAACTTAACATATTACAGTGCTCAACATAATTATGGATTAAAAATTTTAAATCACGGGAACTTACCTTGTTACTCCTTAAAAATCTATTTAAATAGTTAATACATGAACAATATTGTACATTAATGGACATTAAACTTTGAAATCCACAAAGAACGTCAAGTATGCACACTTCATTAGTATGTTATATATTCGAATGCTCAAGTGTGATTTTGCACAAAAATGCATTCATGACGCTTTTTGCTAAATGGAATGAGACTCCTTCCTATGTTGAACCGTCGATAAAAATAGCTAAAGCTGGTAGAACGTCATTATTCCTAGCACGCATTAGTATGTGCAATTGATGGTAGTAAACTTGGTAAACTCCAAAGATTTTCTTGTAAATGTCAAACGAATGTAATAGAAATCGTTCAAGTAAATTTTTAAAATTAAATTATTATTTTTTTCAATTTTGTGTGTAGGTATAAACACCACTGGATAAAACTAATCACGAAGCAGCATCATAATTAAAAGCCTTCATTAAAATTTCACTCCAATATGTTAAGAGTAAACACCGCGACTTCTTGAAATATTACTTACTTCCCTCTTGAAGTATTTAATCTGTTGTAGGATTTGGCCGTCAATTTCATTACAGAATAAATTTTTCTCAAAAATCGGTGCCGTGGCTGGCCACTATATATCTTCTTCGACATCAATAAAACAAATTCATATTTTGTTCCGCTGTGCCATTCTGTGAAAACAAGGTAACTTCTCATCAATGAATTCGTAGTGGGTTTATAATTTATTTTTCTATTCGAGAAATTGATCGTGGAATAAAATAAGATAACATACAATAAAGAGACCCACCGAAGAGTAAAACGCTTCCAACATTACCTCGTTTGTTAAAATACGACAAATATTTTTGGAGATATGAGTGGATAGATACACATATATGTAGAGGTTGCTAAAATCATAACCCTACCATTAACAATAATTCACAACAATACCGTCGTAAATGGTAATCCTATCAAGTGAAAAATTTAGTGAAACATATTTGACTTTCACTGCGGGTAGCCAGGTGAAGTTTATATTTTATTTATGCTATAAAACAATTCTGGAATATAAAGCTATACGTAAGCCTACCGCCGAATTCACTAATGATATGTTACTAATTTTTAAACCAATGTTCAGTACTAATCAGTCTGTATTTGGTAGCATACTACTTTTTTGGATTAAATTGTTTTAAATAACCTTTGTCTTTTTCTTGTTTCACAGTCAAGAAAAAGACGGCAAGTACTTACTTTTTATTCAGCAGCAGCAGCTGTATTGTTGGACATGAGCCTCCTTCATAAATCGCCTTATTTGCACGCTTTGCAGGTGACAGTGACCGATCACACGGAAATATGCTTTCGATTCTAGATCGTTGCATTACATTGTACTTTCCACCTATCCTACTCTAAATCGAAATCCAATCCACACGGCCAAAATATTGCTCAACCAGTCCAGACACATACCTGTTTTAAGGATTATCAAAACTCATGTCATCAAAACATGTTTTGGTAAAAAAAAAACTATGTTTTAATTAGACCTATCATTCTAATTTCCTTAAGAAATGGACATCGGTATCTTATAAAAATGTTTCTCGTAGATTCTTGGTAAACTAACATAAGCGGAACTATAATTGTTAACGACATTTAGACATCCACCATGTTTGTAGGCCGAACATTTGTAAATCACCTCCAATGATCACTACAATGATTCGAAGGCTTTGTATGTTCTGTTATAATGATTGAAAGCGGCAGTCAAGATCGTTATGTACTGACAAACATGCATTCAAGTTCGCTTGTTGTATAAATTTGTTATACTGGACGCTTGTTTATGAGTTATGCATTTCATGTCACAGACACGCCTGTTCGACATAGATTGCAAAGCGGATGCGTGTTCATTTTAATTTTATTATGGTTCGTTTTTGGCTTGCACTTTTAGCTCGTCTTTGTCTCTAATTTGGGAATTTATCTATTACCTTACTTATTTACTAAGTAATAAAATATTGTCGATACAGCGGTTCATGTCTCCTGATTTTTCCCTTAGACACCTTTTATTACTACCACGGAAAGAAATACAATGATCATATTATGACATTGGGACCACAACTTAGTTAAGCATAAAATGTGTAGTGTATCTATGAAAACATTTTATTGAACTCCTGTATGCATGTTAATCACGGGGCGGAAAATCAGTGGAAAAGAATCGGCACATTGGATGGGTAAGAGGTACGACTAAGCTGCGACCTCGCTAATTATTATCAGTGCAGTGTATCAGGAGACACGTGACATCAATGGGCGTGTCTCAGAAATTTAAAATTTAGAATACTTTGTTTAAAAAAAATTAAATGTGTTATACCATCCCATACTTTGTATAACTTGAAGTAGTAGTACACATTACGTAATTTCGAATAATTATTAACCTTACGACAAAATTCTTTGCGTAAGCTTGAAACAGCGTAAGTTTGGTGAGAGTTTTCTCTTTGATATTTCTCGAACATAATGGCGACTTTTTAGTTTTAACGTCTATCACGACTGTTTATGTACACTGGACAGAAACATGAGTCGTGATTACGACATGTCACGTCACGTATTTGTTTAATTAAAGCTAGCTACTACAGCACAGGTTGAATGTCACCTTCACAGCGCAGTCACATAGCACGGATAATTGATTGTCCGACAAAAAGGTACAAATCTTTGATCTAGACACGTTTTGAATGTCTCTGCGTGCGCGCACTTGGTATTTCGATAACGAAGATTCCTCCTCCTGGCGCTCTTAAAAGTGCTAAATCTATGTTTACATTCAAATAGCGCCACAAGTTTCAGTCCCTCATTTTTTAGATTCTTCTGCTACCTGTCAACTTTTGTTTGTGTTTTTATCTCTCATTGCTAATGTGTCCGTGTGTAAATCCGTAAACGAACTAAAGTGACCGACACATAGATCGAAGAGACAGTAAGCTGACAGGCCACATCGCTGGAAGAACGAACAACGGCTGAGTAAGAGTTATCGACTGGCGACCACGTAGCGGGGTCTTCCCCCTACTAGATTGACCGACGACCTGGTAAAGGTCGTGTAACATGTGTAAAGAATCACTTAGCTCACAATGAACTTTAATTTTTTAAATCCGTTCGTAATTTTATATCATACTAATGTTATAAATGAGCTTGAGCATCGCACAAACGATGAAGATACATTTTAGCGTGTGCCACGGCATTGAAAATGACATGAGCTACTTTTTATTCTGGTGCATTAATTAGTTGCCATGTTATTATTTCAGAAGTCAAACATATTTTAAAATCAAAATAATGAAATACGAACATGAATTTTATAGTTCATACTAACGACCAGGTAATCTATCATGGAACTTGGAAACCTGAACTAGAAAATGCAATGAGAACTTTAGTAAAAAGTCGGTAATGATATGTTCGCTGCGCACGCGACTCTACAGACCTCAACAGTCATGCAACGTCATTTGCATCTTTAGATCTGATAACACAGCCACTGATTGTGCTAAACGTATTGTGATATACATTAAAAATACTTATTTATGTCACAGTATTCTACGGTATACTATTTCTAACTCGTGATTGGAATGCGCTAAATACACTTGTCTTCTCGCCTCTTTAAAAACCCATTTGCAACAAATAGCAATTGGGACAATCCCTAATCAAAAGAGCAATTGTGGTGGAAATCTATGTGTATTATGTAAGTATATCTAGTCTTACTTTCTTAGTATATATTATTTAGCAGCAAGTTAAGGTGTAATTTAACATTTTCAAAGCATTGATAAACCCCGTTTTCCAGTTTAAAATATAAACGTCAAATAAACTGATTATAAGCGAAACACTCGGAAAATTAATTTATTATGTGAAGCCGCAAAGTAAGGATAACGGATTAAAAATTAATTACAAGTTTCGAACTGGTTTTTAGGGATTGCCAGACTGAAAAAGTTTCTGGCGCATTTTCATCACAAAATTCGTCTACGGCTTTTGCTGCCTAGATTAAAAGTTCGTTGGATAACTCTTTCATTTTTGTCGCGATCTGATAGCATTTTCAATTTGCCGACGACGAAGTGATAATTTGTAATAAAATTGCCGAGCATGCTGCCGTTTTTTATTATTAGCAAAATGTATCCTGTAGAATTATAAAAAGGCACCACATAGGCACAACGCCACTTTTCGCCTGTTTTCGAGACTTTAGAGTTTGTCATCTGGCAGAACCATCACAAAAGTGATAGAGGTACTCCGTACGCGATCGAACTTGAGCTGTTTGTGTTTTTAAGCTTAGGAACTTTTCAAGTACTCGTATTACCGTTTCACCATAGATAATACATACTTTTTGGAGCTACGGTATTATTTTGGGTAGTTTTGGCATAATAAATTTAAACAAGCACTAGCGACGCATGGTTGCAAAGTACTGGTGTGGCAAAACTTGGCAAATGTGAAACTCTTGTCTAATTTCGTGCAGTAATTTTTGCATGTTGCTCGTACAAAAATACAGACACCAGGTTTGGCTTCTAATTAAGGCCCCTAATATTTATTTAAAATATATTTTGTGTATTTGACTTTTAATTTATTTTATAGAAACAACTCGAAGTTTGCTTCTTTTGAAAACGGATAACATTTTGCTTCATGCACAAAGGAAGGAGAACGTCACACTGTCAGATTCTCACATTTTATTAGGGTAAAATGGTGTGCTTACAATGAGAATGATAAAGTCACGCGGAGACCGAGTTTTCTTGGGAAGCCCCTTGTATGTATGTGTATCCTGCTGAAATGACGGCGTGACGGGGTCGGTCCCACCATTAATTATAGAGGTAACTGTCCCCTTTGTGTAAAGCCTTACTAATTCTAAGTCGGGATATACGGGTCCAGTTATTCGTACGTGTTGTTTGCTTACTCCACACATCAGATTAAATTGTTGTGACAATGTGTTTTGTCGGATTATCGCGTGTTTTCAGTATAGGATCACTTTGTGTTGTTTTTGTTATTACTCGTATTGCTTTGATTTATTTCATGCCATGTCAATTTAAAATTTGGACCGCTACTAATTTAACGAGCAGATCGGCAAGTTTCAGGATTTAAATGATATAGGTTACTGAATTCAATAAGCTATAGATTATTTTGCAATATTTTTTAAAACTTGTCTGTACGCAATTTTGTTAGAACTTTCCGTGTATTCGTGATAATAAGTATATACAAAATTAAATATTAATTAAAATTAAATATTGAGCGTTCACATAATGTACATTTACAGTAGTTTAAAGTCGTTTTTTAGTCAAATAAAATAGTAGTAATGCAGTGAAGGGCCGGAAAAGAACATAGGTAACTTTAGATCCCAATCGGACTAGTAGTTACCGTGGCACAATTTGACTTTAATTTGAATTTAATTTGGAGGTATATTATGGTAGGTCAGTTAGGTAGTTCCTTGAACAATCGAGGTCTCGGTTCGATCCTGGCACGTTCCAATTTGTTATAAATTTGAAATTTATGTACAAATGATAAAAATAATTACCATTGGCTTTTCAGAGAAGGAAAACATCGTGAGGATACCCGCAAACTCCTGAGAAGAAATTCAAAGGTGTGTGTGAAGTCTACCAATCCGCACTGGGCCCGCGTGGTGGACTATGGCACATACACTCTGTAGGAGAGTAGGCTTGAGCCCCTGCAGTGGGGACATATATAGGCTGTTGATCATCATTGATGATGATATTAAGTACAATCCGTAAGTTTGTGAGCTACAAAAAGAAAAGCATTACACAGGTAAACATTAATCGTGTTCGTCGAGATAAGATTGTTTTTTATAATACTTACGTACCCGACACTGATGTTAAACCGTAACAAACTGCTTTGCAATTTAGTGCAGAAAAGAACAGGAAGGGATAATGCAGCAAAGAATAGATAGAGCTACTTTAAACCCCTTGCATTATGACAAATGTTGCATTATCTGCACTCGAGTAACGGAGCACTCCATGCACGATGTAACGTCAGCAACACAAGTTCCGGACGGTCGGCAACAAAGCGGACGGGCGCAGGGGCGAGGTTCCGGCGCCGGAAATGGACCGGCCGCCTGACACGTCACGACATTCACTTAGCTCTACGACAAATAGTGGACGCAGCAGTGGTATATAATAATATAGACTTATGTACTTAACAATAACGGAATAGTTTGGGTCTATTTAGTGCACAAAATGAAGTCACAGGTTCGAATTCGAGTGGTATTTCTGAGACTAGTTTTATAGGTTCTAAGGGATTTTAAATGTTCACCTGATAAGCTACCACTTTGGTACTTAAGTTTGCCGTCAAACAGTAGTGTTAATGTAGGTACTGATGTATTTTGGAAATAGAAGTTAGTGGACTCAGAGCCTCATTAATTTGAGATTTACGTTTGAAATATAATATAGATTTAAGGACACCTTGATTAAATAATATGAATTTCATAATAATTATTTAAGCAAAGCGAATACAAATACAGAGAAACAGATCAACAACAAGCAACATGTAATCCGAGCTTCAGTTTTCGAAGCCATTTCGATTTACATTTTTTTTACTAATACATATAACTCAAGACGTATCCGAAGACATCACTGAATCGCAGAAGAAACACAGTCGTGTAGGTTTAGATCTCCGTACAAATGCAATAATTCCTCCCTTTATTTTGTAATACGAGATCGTGTGTGTTTAGGTTCTAAGGATTCTACTTAGACAACACTGCGATACGACGTCGATGTGTAGCAAAATAATAAGCAACGAATTAAAATAAGCCACCGCGATGTGTGTTGTACAAGAGCCTTCAAACTTCAACTAATTGGATATCCGTCTCACGTAATTTACATAATACGTCAAACGGCAACAACGTCTGCTTTCAAAATCAGATCTGCCTGTATGCTTCGAAATCCGCGATGAAAACGTCTTAGGAGTTTAGCATGTACTGCACTAGCGTCTTCAATATTCTCGGTAAAAGGGACCACAGAGTGCTCGCTGATGGATCTAGCTTTTAGCGATACGTTTCTTGCCTCTAGCCTCGGCTTTCATATCAGCCTTTGTTTAGCAATGTAGCACGCAATCAATGTTTACCGAGGGTGGTTTGCATAGGGTTTTACAACATGCAACGCCAGGTAGTCTACCATTTACAACAACTGTATGTTTTCAATCTTATTCGATATATAACCTGCAATAACTTTTTATATTTACAGCTTTTGGAAATGCTTTACTTACTGGCTTTGTACTACTAAAACTTTTAACTGACTTTAAAAATAAGAAGGACGTTACCGACATATGGTTTTTAACGTCTACAAATTTAATACAATACAATATTAATGTGATTTTAAAATGAGGTGAATTATTTGAACAATAACATTTGATTTTAATTTCTACATGTTTTTCAGGGACAATTAAACTAAAAAGAAAAATATACACAAGAATAAAATAAAATCGTGTATATGATGATTTTGGATATCAATGCCCATTAATTGTTTCATAGTTAAAAAGAAATTAGTTTATGTTTTAAAACAGGCTTGAATTTATACAAAACTGTCAGAACCTCCTTTTCAGTAATGACGACTTGTGTTAGAAATAAATGAATATAAAAATTCGTAAAGAAGTTTTTATTTAAATGCTCTAAAAAGAAAGAAAATAAACTGTAAAACTTTAAATTAAGTCAAACCCATCTTTGCTTGATTGATTATATCGCACAATTTATAGTCTATAAAAGCTTGGCGCTTAATTACATTTTTGTATTTATTTTAAGTGTACAAAATTATTCTTTTTTTACAAAGTGACAGCCTCAAATGTCATTTTATTTACGCCATCTTTGTTTTCAACGTTAAGTCTTACCTGTTTCGTGCGTTTTATATGTTTTTGTACAAACTAAACAAAAATCTTCAAAAATGATAACTAAATCACTTTTATTTGATAGCGGCCTTTTAAAATTACAAGAGTTCAAGACCCTTGGCTCCACACATTCGCGGAACGTGTCATTTAAATTCTTATTTGGTGTAAATTGAAACATTTATTTTAGAAAACCTTAACTCTACATTCAAATTAAGTAGGCCGTGTTGAGCTTTGAATACGTGCGCGCGTATCACCCCCGCCCAAGCGCCGGTAGAATTAGCCCTCGTTTATTTAATACTCGCGACAATCAGAAGGGTGCGTCTACTGTGAAATAACAATCTGCGACGTCATCTTATTACGTGCCTTCTTACTTTTGGCTGAGTTTGTTAGCGTACGTTGGTAGGGAGGCACTTGAAACCGTTGTGTAGTACGAGTCGGACTCGCAAACCCAGGGTTCCGTATAGAATATCAATAATTAACATACTGAAAATATATAAATAATAGGTAAGTTAATGAACATCAAACAATTATGTAATGACAATGAAATACCGGTTTAAAACAAACTTACCTTTGCAGTTAAAAAACATTATCCCATACATCCATCTAGAGGTATATCACGAACAAATGTTAACTGCAAATGTAACTTTGTGTTCCACAGGAACATCAGTATCATCAGGGTCTTCTTATGAAAATACCAGACTTACATATAGCTGTAGTTTATTTTTTACTTTTAATTTGAAACACCACACAATGTCCTCTAAAAGACACACACACTGTAACTAATCAACTCCTTTGGGAAGGGAACGCTGACAACATTCCCGCGCTGAATCGTTAGACATATTCTTTGCCCGATGTTGTCGCCAGCCCTCCGGTCACCTCGTTTCGTCCCTCAACCGCACGCACAGTTCCTTATATAAGCTGCGCGCCTCAAGCCCCCATGGACCCATGGTCTCTACGTGTCTTCATAAATGAATAAATCGCATAAATGCGTCATTTTACACTCCGTAAACACACCCTCCCGTACAACTCCCATACCTCAGGAACAGACTTTGGGTCTATAGTCTTGACAGTTGTAAACTTTACGGAAGGTTTCAGTCGCAGTGAGCAGTGTACGACCACCACTCTAGATTAATTCATACGAACAATGTGTGAGTTCTCCCGAATTCGAGATTACGTTATCACTTTAACGACTCCTTTATAAATATTTTCCTTCTGGAAACGAATATTACTTTCAGTAATGGTGGCATTATTACGGCCCGAGGGTTTTATCTTCGTAAACAAGAAACGGGATCGTTACAGGTATGATTTCAGACTTTTATTGCTTGTTTTCGGAATGAATTGAAGACGTTTTTGATGCAAAGCCCGTAAAAGCTTATAAACATTGGTTGAGCTGTTAATCTCCGAAGTAACTTGAGACAAATTAAATCCAAGATTTTTATTGATTCGATATTATTAAAATTAACGGTTTGGTTATTCCGTTACATTACACTTTAAGTTTGTTTTTGTCTAATGTTCATCAGTCAGGGTTTCATTATCAGAAATAACCTGGTGGTAGCTATCGAGGCAAACGTAAAATACGCCCAACCACCTTGGTATTCCTCTGGGAATCAAACCCGTAAACCCAACTGTTTAGTGTATAGCCGCTAGGCAACGGAGGCGGTTAAGTCGAAGTCAAGGGAAAGTAATTTGTCTTCCTATCCTAAATCCAGCCTTCTAAAACCCTAAAGCGGAGTTCCAGTAACAAGGCTAAGGCGATATACGCAGCAACGCTGTTCGGTCGAAGTGCATTCTCTTGCTCTATTAGAGGCGAGACCGGATCAATATTGCTTGCTATACTCGAAATATATTGGCTCATCTTTACGGAAAGGATATCTGAGATTATACGGTTTATACTTATTCCCTACCTAAATCACGGAGCCCTGAAACAGACTCCAACTGCAGTAATACTCGTACATAGCAATAATTTTCATTAAAGGCAATGTTGATCGTAAAAAATCACTAAATAAATTTATATTATTATTTTAAAATTTAAATAGTTTTTAATACTAAGCTCGCAAAGGAAAATACGAGTTAGTTAGTAGAAGTTATTTAAACAATACTTTTCAACTCTACAGTATAAGTGTCTGATCTTTGCCCGTAGAATGCGACTAAGTAGAACTTATTGTAAGGGCTAGGAAAATAATGAAATCACCTGTGGAAATTTTGTCTATGAGAGGATCATTTCAGGAGAGTAGGCCTGAGCCTCTGCAGTGGGGACGTATATAAGCTGTTGATGATGACTTAAATGTTTAAAAAAGTGCGTGTACGTGGTGGCGCCAACAGACTCTTGGACACAGTCGAGTGGTGGATTGGGTGGACGGACCCATCAGCCGTCATTTTTCCAAAAGGCACGTGGTGCCGTCCAACCATACTGCTAAATGGCGTATTATCTTTGTATATTGTAAACTAGCTTCCGCCCGCGACTTTGTCCGCGTGTACTTCAGGATTTATTCTACTTGTTCGATAGGCATAGAAGGCATCTATCTCCATTTCCAGCATAAGGTACAAAATAGTGTTTATTCTGTTACGTAGGCTAATAGTTTAAAGAAACAAAAGAAATTTCAATATCTGACGTAGTACATTCAAAAAGTCTTCACACTAATATTATAAACGCGAATGTTTGTATATACGAATTACATATTCTATGGTCGGTTGCTAGGCAACGCGTTTTTGTTATGCCAAAATGGCCCATGTAATCCCAGTAATATTATAAGTGTGATTTTGGACAATTTACACAGTATGTCTTTATAAATTATAGCCTATATGTTATTCTGATGTATAAGGTATATTATTGTAAAGTTTCATTCAAATCCATTCAGTAGTTTTTCCGTGAAAGCGTCACAAACATCCAAACATCTAAACATCTAAACATCCAAACATCCAAACTTTCACACTTATAATATTAGTAGGAAGGATAGTCATAGATGAGCTATTGTAAGATGAGTTATTCAACTAACGGACACTCAAAATAAATTTTAGAGATTTTTTTATTACAGACAAATAAACGCCAAATTGATGTCATGAAAATATTAAATTCAATACAAGTTGGTTTTTAGCATTCATTGGTTTACTATTCTGTCTTTTTAATCTATCCCTGTCTCATTTCCGGAATTTTTCAGGACCATCCGATTTTTTAAACCAAAATATCATTTAAAATATGAATAAAACAAACAACAGCTAATGAAAGTTCTCAACGCGTAACGTAAACTCAACGAAGAATATGAAAAAAGCAAAAATTTATTGAATTAATAAAAGCAAACGTATAAAGTTGAAAATGCGCGACGTTGCCAAGAGCAATATGTGGATGTTCGCAAATGAAACAGAAATAAAATCTTCGCTAGCGAGACTTGCTAACTGGAATGAGTAGGTCTTCTATTTTCTCATTTAGCTAATGAAAGGCAGTATCGACTTTGGGATGATTACATTAGAAGGAATCAATTTGTGACGTATTATATCGATAAAACAGTTTATTTATTAAAATTAATTTTTATAGACTCGTCATTCGAGTTTATGTCCCTTGTTTATGATGATTGTATTTTGGAATTTCTTAATTCAGATCAGCTTTATATGGTATCTTCTATTAACTATATCATATAGACCCTCAGTTCCTAAATTCAAGAGTCTTACTCAAGCGGTCTAGGAGGTAATAGCCATTTAATTGCCACTTTTAGATAGTCAATATCTTCTAACAAAATAATACAACCCTTCCCCCGTTTCCTACAAAAAAGTTGATCTGCATTTCAGCCTGATCATTAGTCCGGGATGTGAGTTCATGGACAGTGACAATTCAATGAGTATTCCTGATGAAATACATGAATTCTGACGCATGAATCCGCGGGTAATTCTGATTACCAGTAACTGAGATTTATCTAGAGATAGATCAAACAGTTTTAATGAAAAAATGAAACATATTTATTGCATCATCTACTAAAATTAATATACAGGTTTGTGGATACTCCTTTTAAGCTAAAGATAGCTTGTATTAGGAAACCCCGCTCTTCTATAATGTATACAACTTATTCTTGTGCAGGTAATACATATATCTATGAATTTATTTTAAATTTAGTTATTTAAAGTTATACTACAAAATTGATATTTAGCTTGTGTGCCAAGCGGAGTGAGGAGGAGTGTATGGTGAAATAAGTGATGTTTGGGGGGGGGGGGGGGGGGGGGGGTTTAATATACTACCTCTAAGAGAGATTTGGTTTGTTTATATGTTTTTCTTTTAGCCATTTGTTAACGTGTTTTGAATAAACTTGTATTAGAAAGATACAAGGGACCAAGATAGATCGGACGTTGATAACTGAAATGCTAATAGGAACTGAAAAACACAAACGTACAAGATTGGACGTTGACAATTTAAAAATACGCACAAACACACACGCTTTTCCAGCCTGAATATCTGAGACCAAAATACTATTAGCACTCCAAACCAAACACCATCCACATATCATTCATGACATATGCCTTAGATAGTGAAGAGAAGTGGGCCACACTCCAAACTGAGGCCCCAGTGGGTCTCTGAATGCAAGTCGCATGTACTCTGCCATCGATAAATCAACATGCAGTCAGCTACGATGCAAGTTTGCTAACCGGGTACATGCATCGGTGCAATATTGACGGATTTGCTGCCAGGCCCGTATTTAACTATGCTGGGTAGCTCTGCGCCTTTTGTTTGTGTCACTGTGTAGTCTTTGAATAGCGACAGCACAAGTTAATAATTACAGGAGATACGGAATCGTTATCGCTTGGATAGTTTGATTTAACGAGGTCGGCATGAAGAGACGGGGTGTCTTTTTCGATCTGCGCGATACAAAAGGCAGGTAATGATTCTCCCACGTATCTGTATCTGTTTGTATGTAAGCCTCCAAGCCCTGAAACGGTTGAATGGATTTCGATATATGACGGCGGATATCGTCTGAAGTGGCAATGTTCACCTATAATTAGGCTTCAATAGAGTTACACTAGAATATCTACACCAGCAGCTACAAATGATTATTGCGCTAGCCTTTGAGCTTCTGTGTTATATGTATCCCACTTCTGAACCTACACGTTAAAACGAAGTACAATGTATAGAATAACAAAAGAAACTCTTCTCCTATCGCGTTTCAACTAAAACGTTTATAAACAAAGAAGTCTCACTCGAGGAAATTGCCGGTTTCCAGTTTCGCTGTGGAAAACGCACTTGTGTTCCCGCACTTCTGAGGGCGACGTAGGCTTGGGAAAACAAGAAACGTGTAGTAGTTCCTATTTAGATAAGATTTAAAAGTACATTCTGGATGATTACTTCAGGAAAAAGATTTAGTGTGTAGAGAGAATTAGTGTGTGGGTTTTTGTGAGTAACGCCGTCCATCGCTATCAAACTGGTTTATGAAGAAATTCTCATCTTCACCAGAGCTATACCGTGCTTTAGTGATAAAGAAAACTTGTAACTTTAGTGTTTTAAATTTAAGTTCCGAAAATTAACCGGCCCCTTGAATTTATATTCCACTTTTATATTTCAATGTTGTAGAGTTATTATGATTAGTTTTTTGCTTGATCTGAAATAAAAGCTAGTATTTAAATTATGTATGAATCCTATATCGAATAAAATTTTATAGTAGTATTATTTCTTATAGACATAACTTTTTTTCTTTTCTTTTTTCAAGTTTATCATGTATATAGATCCAAATATACACACTCAAATTACTTTACTATAACTGATGATAAATGAAGGTGACCTGACCCATAGATGAGAGAATGAATTCTCCAAAATGTCCAGGGGCTCTATTTTTGATTCGATCTATGCGCCGCGAGCGCTCGGTTTCTAGTGATTTTCGTTCGACTTATGAAATTAGGTATTTTTGAATCGATCTGATCGATCTGAAACGATTGGTCGGGACCACACTTTGCGGAGGCGAGCGATAGACTATAACTGACATTACCACTTATTAAAATTAGGAACTGTTCTATGAACTTTGCGTTCCGTTTTCCTTGCATGAATTACCAGTTTTATTTTTCTGCGTAAAACGGATAAAATTAAAAATTTTATGTTATATTGGTAACACCTTAGGCGAATGATTCGAAAATACGGTCAAATCTGTTTTCATAAGACTTGTAGTCGATCGTGACTTAAGTCGTATGCGACGAAGCTATGTCACACGAGTGAATCAAAAATAGAGCCCCTGTATATTTTGATTTTCAGCGATTACGTTCACTAAACCTATAATGTTCTTGTTTATACCATAAAACCTGTACCTAAACTTAATAGTAATAGGAAAATAATGTCAACAAAACTGAATAAAAATACTCAAGGCAGCAAACTTCAATCGTTTCAATCTTTAAGCAAAGCAAGCAAGCAGTTCCAGGAGCATTTTTCTCAACATTTTAACTGCAAACAAACATGATAAAGGACCGACAATAGTCATGATTTGTTAGTCTAGACCGAATACAGCCACGTAGAGGAAATAACACGGCTACGGAGATATGTGGAAGCGCCAACATCCGAATTGGAAAATTGTATATTGGACTATAAAGTTCTTGACACGGACAGAACGCGCGAGCGCTCGCCTATATACCACTGTCAGCTAAAAGAGCACCAACTATATCTGTGTCTAGGATTCAAAGAGTCGTGACACCATTTAAACTTCGACTGGCTATAGACAGTTGTGACTTGTGATACGAAATCCGTTCTAGAACTTGAATACAGCAAATGAAGTCTATGAAATCATCTGTTAGAATTAACTACGAGTATCTAGAGTCATTTAATTGGTCTCAAAAAAGAAACCAAAAGTACCGACCGACTGATTCAGTTCGATGTTAAATATGAATTTTGGTTTGTCAGTCATGTTTTGCCTGCAATATTTACAATGAATCAAATCATATGTCATAATATCTACGTGATAAAATCCGGAAGGAGGAAGTCTGTAGATGGACTAGCTCAATTCGTCAGTGAGCTGAAGTGGCAATGGGCTAGAACAGTTCTCGAGTGGAGACCAAGTACCGGGAAACGTGTAACAAACTATCCTCCTACTAGATGGGCCAACGACCTAGTAAAGGTTGCGGGTAGTCGCTGAATGCAAGGGGCTCGGGACCGGTCAATGTGGCATACCATGGAGGAAGCTTATGTCCAGCAGTGGACGTTTTCTTGCTGATTATGATAATGATGAAATTGGATGAGTATAAATTAATACAATGAATTAAAAGGAAGTTAATCCGTGTGATAGTTACAAGTCCTTTACAATGCTTTACATTCAGTATAAGGTAACAACTTGAATTTGTGACTTCTTCAACCATAAAATTAAATTTTCGCTCAACTCACTTCGTATTCGCGACACGAACAAAAAAAACATTTCAGAAGTGCAACATTGAAATAAAAGTATCCCCCTAGATTTAAATCTTGCGGTCATTAGAGTCTCCCTGCGATACATTTTAATGTCACGAGACAGCTGCTCGGAATAACGACTACTTTTGCAAAACGTCAAAACAAGCTCATTTTATTTATATTTTCTCTCGCGTATCTCAAGGATTTATAACAGTAATATTCTGGACGACGACGTTGGATTTTTACGTCTTAGAAAATGTTTTCTACAGGACTAATATATTTGTTACGTGTATTATTTAAGATATTCATATCAGAACATTCATTTTCAACAAAAAAATCGTTTCTTCATTAAATGGTATGGGTGTCTTGTTACGATTCAGAAACGAATTAATTTTATTCAATATGAAACATGAATGGTGTTACCATCAAAAGGAATTCAATATTTCTTTGTAGGCATTACAAATTGAAATTGATGGAAGCAGCTTACTCATCATTGTCACATGTATTTAATTCAAATGTATTACAAAATATTACTTTTTTTCTTTGTAATGTTGTATAATTCAGTAAAATTAAAATAGTCGTCGTCGGAGATCCATAATTTTAATCTAGTATAAAGTTGATGTTATTATAAGGATATGCGTACAACTCGAAGTAATGTGTAAGCGGATCACAAAGCATGTTTACCAAGCGCATTAGAAATCTAAACATCACTACCTGGACAATCCAGTCAACTTGAACCCTCACAGCAATACCGCAATCCCTTATTATATACACATTTTAAATGGATACGGGAAGTGAGGTAGATCAATATACACCGGATCATCTAAGCAGGCCTATGTACAGCAAAGCAGGCGACAGAGCTAGCTGGAGCGCGTAATGTTTGACTGAGTATTATTTAGACAGGGTAAACTTTAAGCAGGTCGTTGATTAAGCTATTGTTTGGTGTCAGAATTTCTGAATAAGCCAGCGGCAGACGTCTGAAACTAATTGGGAAGTTTGATAGACGTGTGTTGGGATAATTTGATAAGGGAATTTTAGTTCACGAGCTCATAATGAGTGAAATTTTGACGATGAAATATATTAAAGTCTGGTGTTTATTTTAATGGTTTCCAGTTCAGACTATTTATGTTTATAATCCTACTAATATTATAAGTGTGAAAGTTTGGATGTTTAGATGTTTGGATGTTTAGATGTTTGGATGTTTGGATGTTTGGATGTTTAGATGTTTGGATGTTTAGATGTTTGGATGTTTGTGACGAATGGATTTGATTGAAACTTTACAATAATATAGCTTATACATCAGAATAACATATAGGCTATAATTTATAAAGACATACTGTGTAAATTGTCCAAAATCACACTTATAATATTACTGGGATTACATGGGCCATTTTGGCATAACAAAAACGCGTTGCCTAGCAACCGACCATAGAATATGTAATTCGTATATACAAACTTTCGCGTTTATAATATTAGTATGAAGACTGTTTGAATGTACTACGTCAGATATTGAAATTTCTTTTGTTTCTTTAAACTATTAGATTACGTAACAGAATAAACACTATTTTGTACCTTATGCTGGAAAAGGAGATAGATGCTTTCTATGCCTATCGAACAAGTAGAATAAATCCTGAAGTACACGCGGACAAAGTCGCGGGCGGAAGCTAGTCATGCATATATTTCCAGTTATATATTTAACGAATAATGCATTAGGATTCATGCGAAATGTATAATAAAACAAAACATGGGATTTCCACTCGACGACTAAAATATGTCAGTTTGTAGTAATTAACGTCACAGAAAGCTTTTAACAGTGTCGTTGTGTCAATGTTTTAAAAATATCTAAATGAATTAGACAATTGCAAAGTATTAGTTAGTTAAAAAATATCTAGACTATCCTCGCTCTGAATCGAGAGGTCTAATCTAGGTCACGGAGATGGTTAAAGGGAGCTCTGTTAATTAAATTAATAAAGTCAGTCCCTCAAACTTAAGTCTTCTAGGTGAGCACAGCTCTATTATTAAGCATTATCGTCACTTTGTCATCAGGCGAGATAAATTCCAATCCAAATCGATTCCAAACCAAAAATGAGATATACGAGTATCTACTCGTAACAACGGCATGTGATATAAATTAAATCACACTCAAACAGAATGCGGGTGTCCATTGAGCACAAAGCTATTTTCACGCACTGTGCACTAATGAATCATCTAATCCGTGGCAGTCGTTACACGTGGATCCGAATAGTATACCCGTATCACTGATTGACGGTTGTTTACGGCAATTTCAACCGGATACTGATAAAATAGACATGAGCATTGACAATACGTGTTGAATGCGTAAAAAGTAGGTGCCGGGTACATGTGATATTTAATCGAAGCCTGACTGATTTTTAACTTGTTGCGGGATCTGAATTACTTTGAGAGATCACGGGAATGATTTTTAAAAATTAGGACAGGAGCTTTTTTTTTCTCTACTACGAATGCGTGAACTTCAGAAACTCTCTAACAGCAAAACTTTATCAGGATAAATTCGGTAATGTTTGGTATAGTTTTTAGTCGTTATTAGAAAAAATAACAGTTACTTTTGCATTTATATTGGTTTAATAAATAAAAAAAGAACTGTAATGTTATGCTTGGTAAAAAAAGGTGTGTTGTTCTACAGAAACAGCATGGATAGCGTGTCTAAGGCATACAATTCAAAGAACAGGTGTTCTTTATGTACTGTCACGTCCATAACTGTTATATTATTGCACCAAGCCGTGTAACGAGCCACTTAATTAAGTTGTCTAATTATAATGTGACATGTCGGTTGATGCCCGTTGGGGCGTCACTTATATCGCGCATACGGATCGTCACCCGTTTGATACATATGCATTACACCTGAAATAATTAATACAAGTAGTTAATGGTCGGATTGAAACTATAATTAATATTGCTCAGCTACAACCTGCCTTGCGATGAGCAGATGTTCTGTGTCATGAATGTGTATCGTCACTAATGCTGTGTCATCTGTAGTTACGCTTAGTAAGGACACATTATTATTTACAAATTCACCGTGGATATTGCATATTCTGTAAGGGTGCTAAATGTATCGGGATGCTAGTGAAGCGAAAGTGACTTGAGAAGTGAACTCCGATTTATAGAATACCGTTGGAGACGGTCCATTCAAATTACTTATGGTTTAAAGATAATGGTGCATTTCAGTCAGTAATATTTTAAAATGGTGAGTAAAAAGGGTAAAATTTATTTAGAGGTATAGCTTATGATATATGGTTATATAAAATATGGGTATATAAATTATGACATATGGTTTTTACCGTCATAAATGAAAGGAAACTAAAGTTTGCCTGTATGTAAAACTTTAGAAGGCGAACACGCTTTTGAATTTTGATTAAAAGTAAAATTTTCTTTATCAGCAAGAAAAGTGTCACAAGGCTGCGCGAATTGATCTGATCCCTAAACTACAAACCAGCGAGAACTGGCTTCCTATACAACGTTATCGTCCCACAGGGTATTGTACTAAATCAAGTATTAATAAACGATGGCGGTAGCCAGACGTGCCAGTGGCCACTGGATTTGCAGCAGGGGATATTGATGGATCCCCTTCCGCGGCGCCGCAACGTTATTGCGATCCCCTAATGGATACAGATTGAGCTAGCCCGTCAGGAGGGAGTCAGTCGCTCACCTCTGCTGTTTTTGGAATGTAATTTTGTCTGGTTCTCTCCTGATTTATGTTTAAATCTGTGGTGATCTCTTCATTGGGTATTATTATAAATTAAATGATACAGATATTTAAAACGGTTATCACTTTAATATTACAGATGCGAAAGTAAGTTTACTTGTTACCTAACAATCGTCACGAAGTTTGGCATGCACTTGGCTTAAGAACAGGACATACATGCAGATGAGTATAGGATAACAATGATATGCCAAAAATATTTTGTCCTAATTTTAGGATAGATCAGTGCTTTCGTACAGGCGGCTAAACATCAAGTTCCGTTTCCAGTATACGCTGATCTCGCATTGAATGTACTCACGCACGTTTCTGGTGCAGCTTTTACTGGTAATGTATAACTTGACCAGCCATGCGTATATGTTGAGTTTTTATTCAATTTAACCTTCACCAGAGAATAATTTTATTCCTTCTTCAGAATCATTTTGGGACTGAATACAGATGTAATATATTTACATAAAATAAGTCACGGATACAGTGTGTTTGCATTTAAGAACATAGCTTTTGGCAGCACAAGAAATCAACTAACATTTTCTACATCACAAACTCGACAATGAAACATAATCAAGTTTAACGTTTTATGACTTGTTCCCTCCATAAAACTCCGTAAAGAACCCTCTTCATCCATATTTACCGTACTTAAAACATTAACTTCACAGTAGTTTTAAATTTGCCTAAATTATAAAATAGTCGAGCAAGCATGCATTTTAATGCGAGACAAACGACGCTAGCTAGAGGTTGCAGAGTTGTTAACGAAAAGTGGGGCGAGAAAATTTAAACCAGAACTTTTTTATGACTCAACTGACGAGTGTTTGCAAATGACGTAAAACGAATAAGATAAAATCTAAAGAATTGCAATACAAGCGACTAAATTACTTACTGCAGTCACTAATCTAAGAGGTATAACAGTATCTAGCTGTGGATTTTAGTGACACATGAGACACAAAATAATTGTTTCAGAAAAACATGAAAATAAGGAATAACATGAAAATAAGGAATAACATGAAAGCTTATATTTTGAACTGATCACTCTCTTGGACCATGGGGACACCTGTCTGTTTTACAGAAGCTTCCCAAAGAATTAACTGGTGTTTGATATTTTAGCTACATTATAAAATTATTATAATGTACAGTATTAGTATAGCAACGGTATATGGTATGTTGCAACACAAAAGATTCGAAGTAATCATGATGCTAGACGGGAATTTTTGAATATCAATGGCGGACTTCTCGATCTTTATGGACATTTGTGATTTCACTAGTATCAGAAAATTATTTCACTGAGAATAAATATTACTATTCTTCAACAGGGACTTTCTTATCTAGTCAAGTCTTACGTTTGTTTCTTAGTCATGATCAGTATCACTCATAACTATGAAAGCTTGTTTGTTTACAGTTCTAGAATTTGTGGTTTATTCAATTGAGCTTCCTTCAACGCGACTGGACTGCTGCCTGAACGCCTCTGATTGACCTTACCGTCAGTTAGCTATGCTATTTATTCATAAACTTCATTTAATAGAATTATTAGTGCAGCAATTTCACAAATTCTCATACAATCGCTGTGTTTCCGAGCGACAATTCACTGCCCGAAGACTTTAAATATCATTCCAGTACTGCACCACACACGGAACATTCTACACCGCGGCCGTATTCTAGACGGCCACATGCAATTTACACTGATTTGCATATCTGGGTTTCAGCCGTTATGGCTCATGTCATTGTAACTAATTTCAGTTTCAGTTTAAGACGCGGTTGGCGTGAGTTGGGACGCCGACAATATTTGCTATGCAGATTATGAACACGGGTGCTTATTCTGGATTTTTGTTACGGTTTCAAAACGTTTTATGTACGAAAGTACCAGAAAGTTCACTAAGGTACAGATCAATGCAATCTCTTATAATAATCAACGCAGATCTGTTACAAAGTACGTAATATTTACTAATTTCACAAATTCATATATTTTCATAATTTTTCCATCCACCATATCTATTTCGAAAAGATTTCTACCGTAACTTTTCAGATATTTTTCATAAAACTCGTAAAAATATTCAATAGTAACTTTAATATAATATAAGTCATACATAACATAAAACATAACGGATTGTCGTATCTACGAGATTTACGTCAGTTATTCGCATTACTCAGAAATTACGACGATAATTATACAGTTACAATAGACCTACCAAACAGGACAAGATAACATAAACAGACAGATATACGAAGCCAGAATGACCGCGCAGTCGACCCTATCTTAACGAGGGATCTCCACATAAGATTTCTGTTCGTTTCGAGTTCGTCATTCCGGAATAAGGATTACGAATGGTAATTCAGTTCCTTGACGTACGACTGTCGTCGAATGATAGCTGGGGTAATGGACACACCCGAATTATTCTATTTGTGTTTCTGGCAATCCTATTAGTCAGGGTAAGCTGGATTCCTTTACAAACCATGATCTGTGTGTAATCAACTCGACGGTTGCACTTGCTACAGGTTGCTATCGTTCACATACAGCCAGGACCATAGATTTCTACGCTTCTGTGTTCCATGTCACATTCATTCTGAATTACTAATATTGGGCTTATCAAGAGAATATCATTTTCATGTTATTATGTCACTGTAAATTAAATATTGCAATAACATTAAGGAACTCAAATCTACTCTATAAACACCTGTGCGACAACGCATACTACACAGTGAAGGAGTTTTTTTACTGATAAATAAAAATTCCCGTCTTACTGCTGTGCTTACCTAATTTTGACATAATTATATTCTTAAAATTTTGTAATGATACTAGTTAATAAGTATATTATAGTATAATTTAGTATGTCCGATAAAGACGAAACATAGCAGATCTATTTCTATTGCCTACTACCATGTACAACCTATGTTTACGAATAAAGTCTTTGGCTTTGACAATGACGGTACAACGTATGAAAACCTAAATTTAAATTGTCACGAACTTAAACTAATTTTACCTTGTGTTCTAATCTCTTTAGAATAGGACCATGTCATGCCACGGGTGTCGTAAAAGCCTATTACGGAAATAGCATCACTGCGATCACCAATCCGTCTTCTATGCGAGATGATTGTGGCATATTATCCTGTGAAAAGTCCAACAACGACCGTAGCAAACTATAAGGGGGTCTCATGTCTAAGAGTAGCCTTAGCAGCCGCTACCAATTTCATGATGAAATGATGATTTATACATTTGTATTAGCAAGTTTGTTTCCAAAATATATTTTGTAAATTCATCTGAACATCAAAGAATTATAACATAACGTTATAATATATTACATTCAACCAATCACCTTGCTTCTTATCAGGTCAGTGACACAATGCAGAGACTACATTGGAATAGTTAAACCCTCAAGTTGACTAAGAACTACGTTTAGTTGTCTTTCGTGGTCAAAGGGAACTTCAGTCGCTGAGACGGGTTAAAGTTTAATCTTAGATAGGTGCCTTTGTCGCAGATAATAGCTATAGCAATGTTAAGAGGAGTTTTCCTCTAGCATGCTCTATATAACTTTGATTCTATTGCGAAAATAAATACTCCCATAGAGTGCCGGTTCGCTCTTTTCTATATTTCTCCGCAATCGTACAATAATTTGAAAAACCACGTCGCACTTCTAGTCGTTAATGGCACAAGTATAGGGAAAGTCCCGACAAAATATTTACGATTACAAACTTTTACAATTTACAGTGGAAGCGTTGATCGAGGTGTAAAAGGATGTACGGGGAAAAAACTATAAAATTAATTTTATAATCAAACAAACTTCAGCAAGTTTTTTATTTGCTTTCTGTACGGAACTCTCGGATCGCGACCCCGACTCCCATTTGGCCAGGTTTTCTTTCAGAGTATCTCTTGAAATACCTAACATATTCCTCGTAAGGCTGTAATAATGTTGGTATTATTTGATCGCTATACTATACGATAAAACAACAATATATTTTATAGAAAATGACAACATTTTATTAAATTTAATTACGTAATATTCAATAGAATCAGTTCGATTGTATCTAGAGGGAAAATCCTCTTACATTACACTCAAATGTGGTTTTGTCTTAGGGATTTCAACCGCTTAACAGTAACATTTATGAATATATTTTGAAACTGAAGTGACTTATGATCAAAATATTGTAGTATAAGAAATAAATGAAACATATAACTAATTCTAGAATAAGCAAAAAATCGACTGTTTACTTAAAAATCACTATGAAAAATATACCACTAAGGATATACTACCAATATTAATTATACTCAGTATCGAATAGAACATAATCTTAATAGTTCCCAGCGGCCAACAGTCCTTTAGTCTATAAATAAACATCTGTATTGCCCATCTTCCACATTTATCTATCTCAGTTACCTGTCTACATCAGATTGTACGTTATAAATGGGCCCTAAACAAGCCATGAAAACATACCAGGGGAACATATAAATTGCTACCAAACTGAAGGTCTTGCCCGAAGGAATAACGTTATAACCCTAAATGGTATCATTTAGAGAACGCATATAGATCTCCCCTGACATATTGAGGCGTTCACGCATAACGCCGCCATCTATTATTTTAATAGCCCATGGCAATGCCTTTCTAGTTCCTCAATTTAGGTACAACATACACATCTCTATCTTCGCTATAATACTTAGTCCTTATCGACTTTCCACTGTCTACTTAATGTATGATTGCTATAAAGGTTGCTATAAGGCTATAAAAATTCTTCTTATTGAATAATCAGCTTAACCCTAGTTCTCTTCTGGATATAATTTCATATTTGGTCCACATTTATTACGTCTTTTTTATTCAAGGATTGTATAGGTCATCCGATGAGTCGTTGGTCTGTACTTCCCAAGGTGTCTGACTGTTCAAGCCACGTTAGCTTCTAAAATCTTTTAATTGTTGACGTGCGTTTTGAAGTTACGTTTGTGTTTAAGTAAATCAATTGATTGCTCATACTTCAGAGCAATTTAATTAATATGGAGCTGAATCTCATTACGCCCGATTTCCACAACGCGTTTGGCTTCTACGGTCACCATGGTCTACCTACCGCCACGTGGATGATTCATGATAATCATATGACAGTCTTCGAAGTCAAAAGGGCTACTGCGAGTACTGGTATACCAACGCGAACCGAAAAGTATATTTAAATTATAATCATTATAGTAGTGTCTTCCCTTCAAATCAGTTAACCTATTTATACGTGTCACAGAATACGTGAGTCAATCACAAATATCCAAACTTTCGTCATCGTCAGGCTGTCGCTGCTATACCTCATTCATGAATAACCACGTCAAACTTTACATGTATATTTGCTATAGTCGTCACGTTTAGCAAGTGAAGGCAGGTTATTTGCAATAAGGTACATAGAAAGACGCTATAACTTTGAAAAGCCAGCTATTTAAATGAGATTTTATTCAGAAAAATTCAAAGTGAAATTCCCGTCAAGATAATAGAAGCAATGTCTGAATCTGCAACAAGCAAAGCTCTACCCGTGCCGGTTCCGGAACTATCGCTGTTACTGGCACGAGTTGCGGCTGTAGTTGAACTCAAGACCGCAACTTCTTGCGTTTGACGTGCGTTTGACACGGATGATTGCCCTAGCCTGGGGAAATATCATGCCGCGCCGCCTGCCGCCGCCAACCGCCGCCCGCCAGCCATGTCGATACCTTAATACCTTATTGTTTGCGATAATAAGAGTATGTCTACGCCTATTTAACTGACTAGATTGCCACGTCAGTCTAAGCCAAATATATTTAACATTACTTGCGATAGACCGAACAAAACCCCCACAATTTTGATCCTAAACTTTTTACCAATTGGTAATAAGTAACTCAGTTTAGTGTCATATCACGTCACGCGGACGTACATAACAATACATTTGACGTACCATTGAATATCGTGATTTAAGTTTTTCTATGAAAAGTATCCAAATGCCCGCTCTAAAAGTATTTCTTTAGTTAGTTGTATAAATATCACAATATTTGTATTTTAGAAGTAGTGTAGTATGGTAAGAATATAGGCCGTTTGCTCTCGACTTTGATACCCCCTATTCATCCCTGGGGAGTCGTAATAAGCGACTGAGCTAAATTTTCTGGTGATTACCAACAGTATATACGTAATTATTACTTAGTTTTATCATACTAGTATATCGATCTTCCAAACCCGGCTATAACAAATTCCCTCGTGTAATTTCCGTTCGACGTAACGATCTGAAAGGGGGACCAACAAAATCGGCAATACTATGGCTTCAAGGGTCTTTAAATTTACATACGTCACGTCTCTATTGACGTATCTTTGTCAATAAATATTGTCACAACTCTATTACGCGTATACTTCAAATTAAAATGTCGCAAAACTGATGTACTATATTTTTCCCGGACCGTACAAAGTGTTTGTGGTAGTGAATTGCATGATGCATGGAATGATATTGAATCAAGTAGCGGTAATTCGCTACTTACCGTGGTACTGCCGGTGATAATCCTTACAAATCCTGATAATCCTTACAAAACATAAACTTGTAAGGTGTTTCGATTTTTCTGATGAGAAGAATTTTTCTAAATACAGTATCGGTTTACAATAAGGTACTTGTTTGTGTAGTAATACACTGAAATGACACGAACCTATACATACAGTCATACAGGCCTGGTATACCCGTATGGCAGGGTTCCATAAAGATTCCAATCTCACGTCGCAGATATTCCACCGATCCGCAAAAAGCATCATGCTTTTTCACTTATTGTGAGAACGGTAAAAGATTGGGATTCCCTGTTGCTCTTTGTTTCCACGAAGCATAGCAATACATGGAGGTCGTATTATCTTCAGATACCTACGTATCCGTGGGCCTGGTAGCCACACAATTGAACAAACAACCCTTATCAGTCTGTAACCCAAAACAAGTGCCAATACTACAGTTGCGTTTTGGTATGAAAGGTAGCAGAGACAATGCAGTTTGAATCTTCTGGGTTTGCGCGCTTACAATCCAACGGTCTTATCGTCAAATTACCATCAAGCGAGATTAAGGCCAAGCTCTAACCCATCACACATAAAATAAAAATGCTTTTAAAATACACAACCCAGTTTTCCATGAATACAATATTGCTATAAACAAATCAGCATTTAGTATTAAATAATGTGTTCCAAGAGTCTGATATATCGATAGTAAAACCTGTTAAGATATGTCCAATTTGATCTTTTTTCCAATATAATCAAATTATTCTGAGCGATATCTTTTTAAGAAGTTCATTCAACCCAACGCTCGTAATTCTTTCAGGCGAGAGTTTTCAAGGTTCAATAGACGCCTAAATCTGATAAAAATTAAGCTTTTTTATGTAGGTATATAATTCAAGTTTCCTCGTTGTACTATATTATATACAAAAATGGGAACCAGAATCACAATGTAAATCGCTAACTAAAGACGACTTTCATGATAAACCTATGATAAAACTATGCTAGTAAAACATCCTTACTCTATATCGTCTATTCGTTCATCGAATGTACTCTAGTAACAGAAAACACTAAAACAAGTAATGCAACAACACAATAGAAAAGGTAAAGCTAGCAGATAAAAAAAACATGTAGTCTCCACAACATCACAATCGACAGACCCTAATATCATACGTAATAGAGGTTATTGTGAAACGTCTTTATTAAAACATGTCACAACAAGCGAATCTGAGGACGTGAGTGGAAAACGTGAGTTGCAGACAATCTAGCCGGCGATTAGTGCGCTCCAGGCTCTGTGTACTGGAAAACAACGTTGTAGCCCGGGGCTTGGTGGAAATAATATTAGGATACATTCGGTTTAGTCGTACTGACTTCCATTTCTTATTTGTACCGTGTCATGTATTTAGTTAATGTGTTGTTTGGTAATTATGGATGTATCACTTTCCCCAAAGTGTGAATAAAATGATGTTATGCCTGTATCGATTAATTTTTTTGCCGACTTCAAAAAAGGAGGAGGCTATCAATTCGAGGGGTATTTTTTTAAATTTTTGACTGGGTGAACCGATTTGAATGACTCTTTTTTTATTTGAAACGCGGTGCTTCCCGTGTGGTCCAGTGCTGACAACGACATCCATGAGAAAACGATATAAATCGTAAATGTGCCTAGTAAAAGTAGACTTTTAGCGCAATTGAAGTCGGTTTGTAGTTCTTTTTGAACGCATTTACTTGTAAGTTTACCGTATTACAAGAGCATTATTATTTGCAGCTTTATTTACAGTATATTGAACTTCATTTTAATCCTGTCTGAAGAAATGAGGCAAGAAAATACCATCCAAAAAGCCATCATAAAATGGTAAACTTCGATAGCAGTCGGAAAGAAAAAAGCAACCCAGTACTTTAAACCGATCGCTGCATGTTCCCGTTTTCATTCCTTGAGGTTAATTAGCCTAAGTAACATGCCGCAAAATACTGCTCTGCAATTAAGGACGCCCGCTTTCTTTGCCCATGCAGCGCTACAACTTTATGCAGTTAAATCTTACTTTGCGGGTGCAATTTTAACCATATTACTGCCGCAAGCTATAAGCAATGATATTTGGGTTTTTCTTCAAATCATTTTTATAAAAAAGATAAACCGGGTAAATTTTTAATGTAAGTTTTTCATACCAAGTTTACTTTTTATTACTTACTCTATGTATTACAGTACGCACGATCGAGGAATTTAATTGTTTAGCACATCCAAAACACTCAAATTTTAGTTATAGAAATCTCGTATCACATGTAAAAAAATTGTTGCTAGAATGATCTGTTTTAGTGAATATATGTATGTAATACACGAAATAATTAAAGTATCACGAATTTTTTTAACAAATACATTCCTCAATCGTAAGTACGTGTCAATATAATAACTTCGCGCGTCGCGTCACGTCGCGTCCTATCGTGTTCGCGTCAGACCATCTCGCGTAATTCTGACAAATTCGAGTACACACAAGCCCTACCCGTGCGAGCGAGAGAACGCGTAATCACTGCCATTATGGAATCACAGGCCATCTGACCCGTCACGAGCGCGTTGTTAAACCTTACTGAAACAATTATTTGAGTTTCCAACAGTCACATGATACTCGTATGTGAATGTGATGTCGTTTTTTATTACAAAGTACTTCTAGTGATTACACTTTTTATATATTACATAACGTACTCCTAGATTAACACATGGCCAGAATCTCACTCACTTATACTTATTATCTAAATACAACAAGTGGTTTATGGGATACTATGGAACAGGGGTTCATACATACATGCATCGCACGCTCCTTTTGACTTTGCTGTAGTCGGGTAAAGTAAGGTAGATTGGTGGGTATGCTTGGGTGATTGCCGTGCCGTGATTTTGTTTCAAATTCTCCGAAATAAATCCTACGGATCAACATGATATTTATTTATTTAACAATTTATTTTTCACACAAAATACAACACCCCACCCCCACGTCACGTTGGTGTTGTCTTTAAAGTTTAGAAAGTAGATAAAAAAGCAGACATTGCTGCTTTTCTTCTTTCCTACTGTCCCACGAGGCGCACACTATTAGCTACACAGTTGGGACTCACAATACTGAGGTCACAGGTTCGATTCCCAGGGGGTTGTATGATACTAGCTTGTGTTAGTAGTTTTTTTCTTTGTCCGACTGGATAGCTACCATTTTTTTTCTATCTGTCACCAAACAGCACGTTTTTCATCCGACAGTCTATCGTCACTCATCATCAGATGAGATGACAGCCAATTCCAAGTTTCAAATCAAAATAAGGAAGGACTGCACTTTAGGTGAATTACAATAGTTTTTGCTTGTAGGACTCATCATGCAAATCTATCCGATGGGATTTTTTCCCTGCAGTCATCTCTGGGTCTGTTGTAGTCACCTAAAGTGCAGACGAGCCCCAAATAAAACCGCTGTAATAACGTTCATAATTTATAATTTTTAGTTTAAATTTCAATACAAATTCTTTGGTAGCCATGTTTCTTGTTCTTCAAGCCGTGCGTTTCGCTTGCGTCTTGGCTTGGCAGGGTTTGTCGGACGAAACTCTCTTTCAGGGCTATTACTTCTTATTAAATGAACTCGTTGTTGGATAGGCTTCCTGTAGGCAAGATATCTTGCTGGAAACATCTGCTTCATAAGATACGAGGCTAGATAATACAGAAATACGCACACAGCACAAAACTTTATGATCTCATGCACTGCTATATCTTCAACTTCTCTGTGTACTAACATTGTGAATGGATTTATTTATATTAGTGCGTTTGGTGTTTCATGTTATTACTGTTGATTTAGGGCAATGAGCTGTTGTTATAATTCCTGATACATAATAGCCTCTTTTCAAACAAATAATTTTGATTCAACTATCATTTCAACCACATTTCAACATTTTACTTTTAATCTGTCATTTTGCTTTGTAGTTTTAGGGTTCAGTAGCAGGTGTCCTTTATCTGTGGAATATACTATAATTTATTCTAATATTTAAATCAATCCAATTTGTCAAAAGTATAATAATATAATCAAATTACGTAGACTATCGAGTGAAACAAAAATATTTTTCTATGCATCTTCCCCATTGATTGATTATAATAATAATAAGTATAATCTTAAAAAATTAACGTTAATGCGATTTGTGACATGATAAAATGGTACGGAACCTTATTTATGTAAAAGAGAACACGTTATTGCCTTTTTAATTTACGACAATATCTGTAAAACTGTCATTTAGACATATGTCATGCTTCTATTTAGTCAAAAGAGTTACATAGCCGTAGAGTTTTTATTCTTAATAAAAAGTTTTAAAAAAGAGATTTTATTCGTAAGAAGATTTATTGATCTGCCTGAAGATATCCTGGCTTAACATAGTTCATATGAAAAATGAATTACTTTCATAGTATAATCAGATGCAAGAAACAACTGCTGACTATGGGAAGTACTCATTGAGGGCTTAGGAACTTTTTGTGTGTTTACTTATAAGTTTATAAGCGATCGCGTAAGTTTAAAAATAGTTACATGAGAGAATATAATAGTCGACACGTTGAAGTTACAACCAAGCTAAGTAACACACCTACCACCTGCACCACAGTGTACCTTTAACACACTTATAAACATAATTATTCAAAGTCCCAACAACTTTACGTAGGTATCGCTCTCGTCGCACGGAACAATAAAGTTGTGCTATGCTACCGTGTAATATTATTATCAACCCTCCCTTTACTACAGTGGGTTCATGTAAGAGGTGCCAGCGGTAACAAAAAGCAGGAAAAAAACGGTTAAATGCGATTCAGACTCGCGCACCAAGAGTCCTGAACCGTGAACCCGATGAACGTGTAGTTCCAGAACATGGAGGTTTAAACAGATATATTTATAGTTAGGTGTAGTCATCTCAGCAAGGTATTTGCAGTCGCCGTAGCTTAGTGAATACACAGTTGTACACTCGTGTACAAATATATGTATCCCTTTTTTACCATGTCACATTCACTCTTCCTTATTCTTATGTAGTGTGTTGAGGAAACGTCAATTAAAAGTGAATGTGACATGGTTCAAGAGTACCTAGAGGTACAATCTGGAGGAAGCTATTACCCAATCTATTACGGTAACTGTTCCCTATTCAAGGTAAATTACACATTGTCAAAATTAGTATCACAAGAAACAGCTGATGACACATGTCGGGAAATAGGTATCAAATTGCAAATATCAGTGTCATAGTAAAGAACGCTACCTGATGGTTTCAAACACAACTGTATCTGAACATGAAAGTATCGAATGGTTATTGAAGCATAAACAAATTGATAGAGTTTAGTGACACATAAGATTTGTGAAACCAAGCGCTTTTAAATTTTAAAATAAAATATCTTGACTGAAAAAGTCACAGGTTTACTTGAAAGTAACGATAGCCATTTTACGTCCGCTGCAATGTTATGAGCGGGACCAAATCTAAACGCAGATGAAAAATGTTCACGGCCCGCACGAAACAAAACTAAATGCAAGTGGCTGCAAATTGTTCCCATTGCAAGCCTGGAAGCCAGTGAACGGAACTGTAAGGGATTTAATGGTTGAATTGCTGTACATTTTCACACGCCTAGGCTAGCTAGAAGCTAGCAAAATAGCGACCTTTCGATATTTTACAGGCTTCAGTTTTGGGAAGTGTATGCTCGAACAATATATGTCAGTTTGTAAAGAGAAAAAAGTATTTTATAATTGCGTGTTGCCAGTGATGACATACGGAGTTGAAACGTAGTCCTGTACAGTGTGGGCCGCATAAACAAGCTCAAAGTCGCTCAGCAAGCAATAAAACGAGCTATGTTCGAAATTTATCTAAGTGAAAATCCGGAATGAGGAAATCCGTAGATGATCAAGGGTCACCGACATAACTCGACGGGTTATTGAGCTGAAGTGGAAATGAGCAGGCCAACAGGGCAGCAGATAACTGATGGGGAGTAAGAGTTCTCGAATGGTGACCATGTGCCGGGAAACATCTACCGGGCCTTCCCCCTACTATGTGGACTATATATATATAACTCGGCTGAACAGCTACACTGCGCTCCATGTGATCGCGACTTTAAATCTGAGTTTGGCTTCGCGAGCCACATCAGAGCGCACCAAAACCTGGACTTGAATAATTGAGGGAGTTGCCGTCGCCTGACACGTCGAGGAGGACTATACCTCTACATATATATGGACCAATAACCTAGCTAAGGTCGCGGGTGCAAGTGGCTCAGGAACGGTCTACGTGGCGTACTATGAAAGTAAAAATGTTTTCTAGGGTTGTAATAAAAGCGTAAAGCGTAAATAATGGAACACAATAACACCCTTCACAATAAAGACGCAAAACCATTCCTACAACTTCCATCTGTCCCTACAATACAATTTTCCATTTCGCAACATCTGAGATCGACGATAGTGCACCGTTTATTCAGGTTCAGTGAATTTGTTTGCCCCAAGTAGTTGGTTATGCATGCCGCGGTGCGGTCAGCGGACACTCTGCCAAGTGCATTGGACAAATGCAATCTCCTTCCAAACTTTACTTTGTGCTTGCGAACAGCGTAGAGTCAATGTGGTGGAACTCTCTTTGTTTACTTATTGTTCGAATTTGGAATAGCATTTAACTTTCTCAAATCTTTTCAATTATTTTTTTTTACAACCTTTTTGTACGTAATCGAACATACAACTTATTCTGTTGAATTTATTTTTAGCAACCATCTTAGTGGACGCGAGTGATATTAACATATCGATATATTTGACTTATCTTGATGGGATTGGCACTAATCATCGCTAGGTAGGGAAATAAGTAACGCAGAAAAAGTGTTTGATACACCTTCTGAATTTTTCCATTAGTCGTTTGTTAAGGCAACGACGGATTCTGAGGTAATACTATACAAGAGTTAAGACTATCTGGATAGACCGACATAATGTCTAAGGTATTTTAAAATACTATTCGATTTCGAATAAACCAAGCAAGAAACATATTGCCGCATTTATTTTATAGGAAATGCAATTGTCTGGTTTTAAAAAGTGTATGATTTTTTAAAAGGCTTCTACCCCTAAGTCACCAATGTATGACACCCACGGGAAGTGCCTTGATCTATTCCTAAAGCCAAAATCACGGCACCTGTACTCTCATTAAACTTTAACATTACAGAACCATACGTTACCTTTAATTGTGCTAAGCCAATTTACGAATAGTGCATTGGACCGTATTTATGTGAATTCAGCACCGATGCAGCTGCAGAGAGTGCAGTGCAGTTTCCAACTGGACAATTCGGACTCCTAAATTAGATAATAGAGGTAGGATTAATTAGAATAACACCATAACTCAATCCTGATGCATAACTGCGGGCGGGGCTGTTGTTGCAATTTGCATCTTGTGTGTCTAGCTGCATGCCAGCTACAGATTCAGTAATAATAATATTATGACAGGCATGTTGTGTTGCTGTATACAGTCGAGAGGAAGATGAGGATGGAATTATGTAGCTTTTGTATTATGCACAGTTATGTTAATAAACATGTTCAAGAAATCTTCATGCGATGTGGCATTAAGTGAGATCATTTTACATAATGATCTTATGCAGCCAATCATCATCATCATCTGCCAGGAAACGTCCATTGCTGAACATAGGCCTCCTCCATTGACCGATCCCGAGCCGCTTGCATCCAGCGACTCCCCGCGACCATAACTAAGTCGTGGTGGTAAGTGACGATTAGGCTGCTGAATGGAAACTGCCCTCACCCAGAAGCAGAAGCTACTCGGCGCTGGCTCTATTACCTTACATACCGGAACACAATTTGGTTACCTTAGGTTTACACAGACTTAGGTAACATGGTGGTAGCTAGCCAGGCGGTCATAGAAAATGCACTACCACCAATCCAACTGAGAACAGTACTAGAGAGCACCTAATGGGAATCGAACCCAAGACCTCCGGACTGTGAGTCCAAGCGTGCCTAGCGGAGCCTAAGGAGTAGGCCTAAGTACAGCAGTGAACGTTTCGTACAGCTAACTGGCGTCACTACCAGTTTACTGTCAGCTGGCAGCCACCTGAAGCTAGTAATGACAGGTTGTAGTAGTTGAGAGTGACTCGTCTACGGCGGAACTGTGCAAAATGTTTTGAATTATGGAGTTGGTTGCGGCTTACCGCAATATGTGTCTGCCACAAGTGGCTTCACTGCAATGACACGATCGAACTGCAAGTGTACTGAAGGCAACGCAAACTGAAGGAAAAGGTAGTTTCAGTACACGATATTTTAAAGGAACCAGAACTCTGCTTTCGAATTGTAGTTCATATGCTTCTTTTCTGAGCTAGGATTCTTAGAGAATACCTGGATGCACTTTCCAGAGCAGCGCGTTGATGAAATTTGGCAAGATTCGCTCCGGGTCTGGCCGTTGTATCATAGCTGATTGTGTTGTATCAATTATGTTGAGATGACACTTCAGTATCCGAGGAGGAGTATAACTGTTTAGGTCACCTTGACCAAATGTTTTCAGGTCAAGTCAATGAAATAAGTTCAATTAATTTCTTAATTTCTTACGTTTTGTAATATATTATAACCACCACCATGGCCTAATGGTTACACGCTTGGACTTACAATACTGAGGTCCCGGGTTCGATGCCCAATAGGGGTACGTATCGGTATTCGGTTTGGTTGGTAGTGGGACATTTTCTATGGCCACCTGACTAACTACGGCTATGTAATCGCCGCCAAACAGCACTGAGCCAGTGCCTCATTCGATTGAGCCTTCTGAGTGCCTCTTACCATCCAACACCCTTATCATCACTTACCCTCAGGTGAGATGAAGGCCAAGGGCAATGCCATGATATATATTTTTTTAAATATATTGAACGTTTTTATTGTACCGTGAGTTCGTAAGCGACTTGGCAGCCAAGCTCGTTCAGCACCACTCATATGAGATTTAAAGTTCTGATGCCCACTCATCAACATAGTCTACAACGTGGACTAAATATGGATCGACTGACACCAGTTAGTTTCTTCTATAGGTTTCCTCACGATGTTTTCCTACGCCGAAAAGTCAATGTGATGTAATTTTTTAATGTTAAGTAAACTTTTTCTTGCAAAATTACCTTGCAGGTATTAAGGGATCCGGAAACACAATTTCCTACCTTTTGTTGCACATTACAGATCAGTGAGACCGCAGCGCGTGCGTGACACCCCAACATTATGGTTGCAAAGCTCGACTAATTTGCGTTCTAACCAGCCAGCGCTGTTTAAAATGGAGCACTTTTGTTCGCTTCGGCAACAGCTTTGCTAAAGTACAAACACCATAGCATTATAATTGGAGATTTCCCGTTTTTATCATTCTAATAAAATTTTATGTACAGATTAAGGGATAAGCATTTTATGTCGATTCTCTAAATTACGCTGGGCTTTGTTGATGAGGTGATTTAAAAAATATATTCTGAGATCATGCTCAATATAATTTTTCTGTGAATTGACACAAGATTTGACATGACATCATGATATAGAATCATCTACACATATCAATATGATGAGCATTGCCACTTCAGCCCACTAATCTATCCATTGTTGTCCATCCGTAAATTAAATAAAAACTTGATCCAACTTTCATGTTTTTTTCTTCTCAATTTTCACGAGTCACCGTGATAGCAATCCGCAACTCTCCATAAATGTGTTTTTCGTGTGTTGACTACATAAAAAAGTGTCATTGTGTTTTCTGCCATTTTTTCTCCTAATAGATTCTGAGATAGGGAGGGTGGAGAATGGCTATTATCCATAAAGATCTGATAAGAGCTTAGGGTCGCTGTGTAGGGCCCTACGACAACAAGGACGTAATTTCCCGTGGAGCGTGCAAATAGCACAATTCAATCTCATACAATATTTCGGGTGATTTTCACCGTCGTCTCATATTCTGCACACGCACTGTTACCTGACAAATTTATCACTTTCACACATTTGCTACGACACGGGGTGGCTCTTGCAGCGTTACAGCAAACTTGTGAAACTCAGTTTCTGGTAAATTTAGAGTTACTTTTCATCTTTTTGACTACTACTCACTACTTTAAAAAAAAACTTTTATTCTTCAACTTTTTCTCCAGCGTAACTTTGACAATTTCAATCCCGATGTCGTATAAACGTACAACCGTTGATTGTAAGTGAAGATGTGGCCAACGATGGTAGAGCGTTGGACGCTTTATCTCTCTTTTTCTCTTCTCTCTCATACAAAATCCATTAAAATGTTAATGGGTGTAATGTGAAAGTGCCTTCTTAAAATTTTAAAGATAATTATAACTTCTCTTTTGTCCAAAAATACATTCTGGGCTAAATTCAAAGCGAAAAGCTCCCCATTTCGTGAATTCGATTAGATTTACCTATCAACGAAATCCTATTAGTGTTCATCGGCAGACTTGTCGATTTAATTACCCACTTGAGCCCTAAAAGTCGTCCGTCCTTGAATCCTAATTTCCAGGTAAATGGGTAGCAGTAATATCATTTTATGCCCCTGATCAAAGTGTTGGTGGTCAGTGAAGCAAAGTTTATAGTTTTTGTTTAGGCAATGAAAGCACGCAACTATCGTTAAACTAGCCTTTTACGAGGTGCGTATAAATAAATAGTTTTAATAGTCCTAGCTTATTATCTCTGGCTCAGCTATCATAACAATTTCTACTTACTTCCGTTGAATATTCATGGAAAATGGTGACCGCTTAATTCTAGCTTAATTATGTCTTCTATCTCTTCCCATTTTAAAGGAATGACAGGTTTATGTGTCATCAATAGTTGTATTTATGTCACAAATAGTATATGCATAAAGGCATAGAGTAATAACTATCCCTTAGTATAGGATGCTAATTTATTCCTTTCTAAGGAAAGAAGTGTTAATATAGGTAAATTTACTTACTAGTTGTCTATTCTATGCTTAATACGATATCAAATGGCTCATTAATGATTTTAAATAATACTTTGGAAATGGTTTGAGACTAAACCCCATAATTTAGCTACTCTTAATTAATAATGCCGTGTTCGGTGTAAACGAAAGTAACCTAAATAAATTTTATAGGAAGAGGGTACCCTTATTCTGTTTTTCACCAACTCATTTCTGCTTCACCAACCTATGAATACGTAATGCTTGTCATCACTACGTTGTAAGCTTTGGAAATTGATTAAAAGTACAAACAAAAATTTGCAACTTACGTCGCTACGCTTGCTGGGCGCTAGTGTTGACGGGATTTGTAGCACGAGGGACAAATTTGAGGACATTACAGTAATGTATCGGGGCAGGATACAGGCACTACAGGCCGTTGGTCGTCACGTAGACCCTTCGTCATCCCTGGCGATGACTGCCAGGGAAATAACTCATTCCTGTGCTTCCATACACGGTTACCTTGGCATATATATGACGACAATTGTTATGTTTTGTTTCCCAGTAAGGTAAGCTGGACCGAAAGAGTGGACTCGAGTAAGTAAAATGTTTTGTCTTTAAAAAACGTGGCCCATCATGAAGGCAATTACAATGATGAACCAAAGCTCAAATTGACTATTTACTAAGGATAACTTTTAGGAGATGGCTCCTGCCAGGTGTGGTGATTATGTAAAATCCCCTTAAAGAAAGTATGATTTGGCAATCTGTGCACTTATGCAGTCAGACTTGTTTAGACCAACAGTTGAATTATGCAGGTTGATGAATATAGATGCAATGGATTTTGGAAATTATCCCATTAGAGCATATTACCATGACAAAAAGTAGCCTCTCCAATGCGAACTTATGTGCATGCATGCTGAATTTCATCTCGATTGGTTATGCCACTAAGTTGTACAAAAGATAACTCAATCTTGCATTTATAATATTAGTTTTTTTTTCATTACAGCTATGGAATGACTTAAAAACTCGGGTGAGGGCAAAATTGACAGCAATCAACAGCAGTCTCAAAGGGACCGGTGGAGGGGCCCCAATGTCAACAGACCTAACCCCTATCGAGGACAGAGTTGCATCTCTTCTCGGTAGGGATTCAGGGCCCTTGCAAGGCGTGAGGCTAGATCCTCTTGCGGAGACCACCTACGTAGAAGTAAGCAAGACTAACTATTTATATGTCTATGTCATCATTTTCTGTTTGTTGCATGTCGGTGGGTTTTGGTGTGATGTAAGCATAGAAACCAATAGTTTGGTAAAATAATGGTTAGGGTATGTTTTGGTTTGCATTAACTAATATTTTTGTGCACTTTTAATCAGACTGACCCTGTGGCTAGTACAAGCCAAGCTCCAGTTGAAGAGTCTTGAATACCTACTAATATTATTTGTATGCTTCTGCTATGGACTTATCTTTATTGGTTATATATTTTAGTTAAAAATTGAAATCTGAAATCATTTTTTCGCCTTTAGGAACTCCTATGGAATCGCAGAGGATGATATACCGGATGATAACTGTAAGAGTTAACAAGTACTTAATTTTAATTTCGGTTTTTATTATCATTACACAAAGATAAGAAAGAGATTTATAAACTAAATTGCTTGCAGCTTAAAGGTTAACTTTGTTTATTGGATTTTTGGATACAATTTACTATTTTTGCATGCTTTACATATAAGGTTTACTCTGATGTAAGTAACTATATAACTTATGTAAGTCACTAGCTGTGTATGTAACAATATCTAGCAAGTCAATATGAACCTACTGCTAATAGTCATATAAATTGGTCTCCTTGATCTCTCCAGTAAGTGACGATAAGGCCGCTTGATGTAAAGCTTGCACAACCAGAATCCTAAACCTAATAAGGCACTGACTCTGCTACCTTTCATGCCAGAACACAAAAGTGCTAGAAACACTGCTGTTTTGCAGCAAACTAAGGTAAGATATTGGAAGCTATCCTTTTGAACATAGAAAATGCCATATCTCCAACCGAACCATAGGCACCCCCACTGGGAACTAAAACCAGGGACCCCTCTGGGTTGTGAGCATAAGCATGTGACTAGACCATGGAAGTGGTTAATTGTGAGTGAAACACCCCTCGAGTTTGGTCTCATTTTGTTTGTTTTGATGATTCCTACACATCATAATGGTTGACGATATTCTGATGATGGAGCCAAGAGGTAGAAAATATAACTATTCAATTAAGGGCTACTAGTAAACTCCTCGAGTTTAGGCTCATTTTTTAGTGCATTACTGACAAAAGCATATTTAGTTTTTTCAACTATAAATATTGTTGCAGTAATTGAAACAATTTACATTGATTTAGATGTCTGTAATAGTCATCAAGATTTGCAGCCCGAACCACCCACTACAACCAGTGCTACCACTAACCCATGTAAGTAATCTTTTTTACACAGGTACATTACAACTTTCTTTCATCTTAGCTCGTCATACAAATCAAACATTGCTTTTTCCTATTGACTAAAATGTATTGAAATTATGCACAAATTTAATGGAAAAATTTGTCAAAAATCTTCCATAGTGTAATGGATACATTTAGTTGCATAGCTATACACATTATTAAACAAAATCGATTGGGTACTTGCATGAAAAAATATTTTTGTCAAATTCGATAAGACTATATAAAATGATAAAATCGGGTCAAACTGCAAATCCTAAAATTCAATTTACTAATGTGGTTCCTAAGTAGGGAATTGCAGATAAAAGATTTGTAATAACTGTTGCCCCTCAAAAAGAAGCTCTATCAATTTTTTACTTATGCTTTTTTAGTACAACCCACCAAAAAGCAATTCTAGTCACGTGGTGCTAAAACGCTCTATATAAATCTGGCGTATTTTGTGACGTTACAGCATTATGTATGCAGAGGGTTAAATTTATGTAGCATGTATCGCTATTTTGATTTATCTCGTAAAATAATGTTCTTTTTATGTTTTTGTATATAAGAAAATGGTCAAAATGCAATGAAAAAACTGAATCTAAAAAGCATTACTATTCGAGGCACTATATTTTTCACCTTTAAATGCAAACGGAATGTTGGTGGAAGCCATGTTTGTCCAATATTTGAATAACGAAGACGAAATTAGCATGAATATCTCCTGCATCCACTCCCCATGTAACTGTATAACTGAATTTGGTGAGGCACTGGATCGGCTGAAAACCCAAGGAATATAGTTCCGAGTTCTCGAGTTCTCGAGTGGAGACCACGCCTAGGCAAACGTAGTGTAGGACGTCCCCCGGCGAGGTGGAAAGACGACTTACGTAGGGTAGCCGGACGTGAATGGATGCGGAGAGCAGAGGACCGAATCGAGTGGCGCACTCTGGGAGAGGCCTATGTCCAGCAGTGGACTGCCGCAGGCTGTACATGATGAGGAGACTAGGTATGAGTGTCAGTAAACGAACCTGAGTGCAGCTTTGTCAGTCAGGACGTGATATATTGCACTAGACGAGGAGAAAGATAGCGTCCGACAGCGATGAATGTCATTTCCATTTTAAATCCATTTTAAATCTTCTTTGTCTATTCAATGGTTATTTATAGCTGTACGTTCCACTATTTTTCTCGGCGTTAAATTATTCTAAGCCGTCGTATTTCGCAACTTCATCTTCGTAGTATTCAGAAACTATATAACGGTAACTACTTGTTAATAGGGATTTACAGTATAGCCTATAGGTTTAGCCACTTTCCGAGCCTATGCAAAACATCAAGTAATTTTGACTCTAAGAAGGACAAAATAAACAAACAAACTCGCTCTCGACTTTAAATGAATAAAATATACATCAACACACACTTTTCACGGAAATGTTTCCAAATACAGCCTATAAAGCCGAAAACAACCATTTAAATCAAACTCAGTTTCTGAGTAGTGAATTTATTCAAAATAGAAACCTTATGTAATCTAATTTTAGTAAGATGTTCTAACTAGCTTCGATTAGTACATTTATTTAGTATATATTATCGAATGACATACTAGGTGAATTTGTATAATGTAATTATTTTGTGAAATGTGAAAAAAATAACACAAAAATTCCAAAAATTCTTATAAATAATATTCTGATCGGTTAGTGTAAACGCAGCTTTAGAAAATCACTAACCCTGAAGAAACAAAAAATTAAGCTTTAAATAAAGTTTTTTTCAATCAAACTCGGGTTTCGCCATCATAGTTTTTGCGAACACCGCTTGTAGTAAGACATTTCGCCAGAAATTAGTCCCCAACGTGTAATGAATGAATATTTTCCCTTATTACCGACCATAAACCATGTCCCATACTAACGAGATATTTATTACTAAACGTTTTATAACTGCGCTCGTTAAAACTCTGCGCACTCCTAAATACACCTAATTCAGTAAGAATTAAACAGGTAGTAAATGAAATGAGTAGGGAAATTGTTTAGATTTTATCATCAATAGCGTTTCTTGCCAAGTTAAAATCTTCTGTTCTACCCGTGTAAGTCCTTTTTAATTTTTTAAAATATGTTTTAATCATTTAATCAACAATGTATTATTTTTCTGCTTGGCTTATTCTTTTGTATTAAAGTCTATTTACTTAAGTATAAAAATTGAATTTTTTTTTTCAATTTATTATTTATAAATCAATGTTCGAGACTGAAAATACTTTCTAAGAAGATTTCAATGTTTTGCAAATGTGTAATTATATACTTACGCAGGCATTGAATTAGAAAATTAACTGAAATTAAACATTTTCCTTCAAGTGATCCATGAAAATCTTTTCCGAATCAATGAAAACAGAACCAGTAGGACGAAAAATGAATATTAAAAATATTTTCAATTGATACGTATACTCGTACCAAAAAGATTTTTTGTGCCACTTTTTGTTGTTGAGTGAAGTTATGACTGTAATTTTCGATTTGCTGTCAAGAATATTATCTACCTGTTTTTTCACGGAGCTATGTCGTTAATCTTTAAATTTTTTTAAATAAACATGTTTGACTAAAGTTATAGCTTAGTTCACAAAGGCTCGAACTGCGCTCTTGCGTAGGTTCACATGCAGTAGAGAACTAATCACAGCCTGGGGTCACTGCGTACCGGCCCTATTGTCCTTAACCCATCGTGACGAGTCGGCCTTCCTCGGCTCCCGCAGTAATTCATTGTCCACCTGGGTGCGTCCACTAGCTATGCAGTGATTGTCTCTTCATCCATCAAGGTTAATGCCAGTGTTGCCAGAGGACGAGATTTGCTGAGCTTTCGTTCATATAGGATAGGAGTATAAAATATTTTGCTGAGAGAAATACGTTAGCGGTGCGGTTTTTATTTTAGTCATACTTTAGTCATATTTTAGTCATACTTCTATATAAAATGTTATTATCATGCGTTAGTATCACAAAAAAATCGAAAATAGCTCGACTGATTTGAGATTTGCATTTGGGATTTCGATTTGGATTTTTTAAATGTTCGTAATTAGTCCAAATGAGATGGAAAAAAAATTGACCTTGAAGTTAACCAGCTCGTATAAAATAACAAATAAAATACACAAACGATCCAAATAGTGCTTGACTCAGTCAATAACGCTCTTTTGCCGCGCAGCCGGAGCAGCGATCTACTACGGTTATGTCTGAAATAGATTATAATGCAAGCTGTGTTTACATACACAGGTTTATTTAATTATTATTTTTTCCGATACCCCAATCCCTACTAATAATATAAATGAAAATTGCGTGTGTTGGTTGGCTTCTTTCTTTCTTGGATAACAAAATTCATAAATACGAACAGAAGTAATCATTCGGGGTATGAACGAAAACAATTAGAAATTTTTAAAATCAATGTTTGTACTGGTAGAAGCGGTATACTTTGCAATAGAGATGAGCGACATCCGTGCTCGCCAAATTGCCGGGGAGAATAGAATAGAAGCTGTAGTTGTCAGGACCAACAACCATCAAGGCGAATAAAAAATACTTTACATTAGCTGCGAACTAGCTAATTAGACACTTTCCATATGCAAAAGCAATGGAAAAAGCAAGCAATTCTGGAGCTCAAAAAGCTTATATGTACTAAAACGTTTGGATAAAATAATAATGCCTTTCTTGTAGAGTGATATTGTTATAACTGTAAATAAAAATCGTGTACTAAAGTGTGTACCCAAAAAATTCAGGATAGTTTTTGAAAATTGGATTGCCAATATGAATCTAGTAAAGTGGCAACACAGTTGAAAACCTCCTGTGGCAGATCAAGTACATGCACTATTGTGAGTTCGAAATGACATCAATAAATTGCTATGTTTATTGTAGGACGAGAGCGTCGTGTTTTGTCGATTTATCTAGGGCTGAACGAGGGACTTTTCAATTGAAAGTGTACTCATTCCGGGGACCTTTAAACAGATGTCGTTATTACCTAACAAAAGAGTGTAAGGGCATTGTGATTCAAAAGAATTCCTTCATTGAAGTGTAGGTAGTGTCATCTAAGAACTCGAGGTGACACCTGTATAAGTTGTAACTTTTCTTATGTGTGTTATAAAGGACGAGTCAGATAAAAATAAATTGTAAAATAGATTTCAATTACAATCGTCTTTATAAAGATGTATCAGACTGTAAGTTCTTAAAGTAATCACTCAAGTATGTGTATACATATATGATACTAGCAGCCCGTCCCGGCTTCGCACGGGGTAGACAATTATTTATTTTTGGAAATTTGGATATAAAACACTTTTTTTCACAAATTTTTTTATTTATTAAAAAATTATTAATTATATATTAAAAAAAATTATTTCAGTGCCCCCTCCACCCCGCCCGCCGCGATGCCCGGCGCGCTTTTCAGACTGCATCGCAAACAACGGCCACGGCGCTATGGCGGTTTTGTTTACTGTTTGAATTTTTTAATTCGTAATATATTTTGAATGGAAAATCCAATTTAAATAATTTAAAAATTATTTTATAGGTAGTTAAATGGTCTTGACCATAAAATAATTTATTTGGATAAGGATTAATATAAACACATAAATAGCATGGTTTGAATTTGGTTAGCATTTTCATTAATGTTTGAAATGAAAAAAGTTGTTGTAGTGACATAACTACAATAGTTGGACATATGCTACCGCGGAGTTTTTTGTAGACATTATGATGTTCTTCAATATTGTTGTACATTATTTTGTTCTATCGCTAATAGTTTCGGCAGCGCATTCGACGAAATACATTTTAAGACTCATTTTTCTACACCGTCGGTTACATTGTTCAAATTTTACCAAGGATCCCTAATTTTTTTCAAAATGAAATGTAGCCTATGTCAAATTGGAAGAATGTAGCATTCTATTGGTGAAAGAATTTTTTAAATCGGCCCAGTACTTTTTGAGACTATTCATTACAAACATACAAAAATAGTTACAAATCTTTCCTCTTTATAATATTAGTGTAGATAAAGTACGAGTATTATAATTGTTTTAAGAAAGGAAATAGCTAAATCAGTTGAGCCATTGACGAGATTTTGCGAGTAAAACGTCACTTCACGTGCACGTCAGTGTTGAACAAATTTTTATTTTCGAATATTCATAATGTTCCGTGCAAACTTGCATTAATATCTTCATCAATTATCTCAGTCACTTTAAATACATATTCAAATTAGATTCTCATATAAAAAGTCTAAGTAACTGCGGGATCTTATTCATTCGTTTGCATCTAACTGAGGTATTTCAATAATTACCCGTTTGCTAGACTTATTTTAAGTAAAACGAAATATTTTGACTCAAAAATTCTATGAAATGAGAAGAGTAAGTTTTTAGTGTTGTTATAAATGAAACTAACCCTTTCACGATGCATCACAACAATGCAACAAAACAACTGGAAGTTCTACTGGAACGATCCAACTTCGTCGAAAATTACACGTGTAATAAATTTTGTTTCAAGGTGTATTCCATTTCATTGCCATAACACAACGAAATATGAATCGTGAACAAAGCAAAGGTCACATAATAAATGTAATTTCTAATGCATACCATAACAATTGAACTCTATTAATATTCAAATTGTAGGTATCGAGAACGCAGCTGGGTGCGCTGGTACTGATATCAAAATGGAATTGCATACAGGTTCTTAACCGTATTGTCTAATTTGTATCTGATTGGTAACATTTAATAGGAACACTTGTAATAATGATTGAGAAATTAATTAGCTGGCTAAATACATACGTTCGGGTTCCGTTATAAACTGATATCAATTCATTTTCTTTCAATTGTATTTGTAAAATTATGTTTTGAAAGTTAATGTAAATTGTAGCGTTTTTATTAAAACTATCTGTAGCTCGCGACTTCATCTGTGACGACTTTAAAATTACCTCTCGGGAGCCAGTTGTTCGATTAGGATAAAAGTGGTCTATATCCCTTTCACGCAACTATTATATCCCCGAATAAAAATTCATGTTATTCCTACCCTCCGTTACAACGTAAAGAAATTACAAACAAACAAACCTTTATTCAAAGTAAAAAATGAATAATAGAGTTATGGCTGAAAGTATTCACACAAAAAATGACCAAGTGCGAGTCGGACTCGCACACGAAGGGCTCCGTACCATTTTCTATAAAAATGGCAAAAAAATCACGTTTGTTGTAAAGGAACCCCCCTTATATATTTGTTTTACTTTATTTTAATTATTTACTTTCCAAGAAAATATAACTAAATATTCTGTGAATATTTCAAGCGTCTACCTGTGACCGCTATCAATATCGAGCAAAAACGACCAAAAAAAATGTTTGTTGTATGGGAGCCTCCTTAAATATTTATTTTATTCTTTTTTTTAACTATTTGCTGTTATAGCGGCAACAGAAATACATCATCTGCGAAAATTTCAACTGTCTAACTATCACGGTTCATGAGATGGCCTGGTGACAGACGGACGGACAGCGAAGTCTTGGTAATAGGGTCCCCTTGGTTAGCCTTTGGGTACGGAACCCTTAAAAGATTACAATGATAATCAAGTGACAGGATATAAATAGAACCACACCCACATGTTAGAGATCTCTTCTATGATGGATACCTGAGAGGAGTTCACAGAAGACGGGCAGAAATAAATTTATTCAACATTTAGAATACTCCTATCATCTCTACATAATATAAAACAAAGTCCCCCGCCGCGTCTGTATGTCTGTTCGTGAAATAAAGAGATTATATTTTAATGTTCTTTATTTATGATATTAATTGTTTTGAAGCGATTAATTTCAATCTACATCAGTACTACACATTTCCCTTAATTCTGTTAAATAACTGCGTATCTCAGAAACAGAAAAATATTTATTTAACTAAAATGTATCTCGAACACGGATATTATTTAAAATTTCCCACAAAATAAAACTGACTACAAAATGGCAAATTTGACTTTTCGGGTATATCATTAAGTTACTAATCATACTAAGGTGGACCTAAAGTCATTTTATTTATCGAAATTGTTCAGCCCTTCGGGAGACAAGATTATTAAATGTCCTGCGGCAATATACTGATGGACTTGGGGCTGTCCCAAGGCGAGTCACATTTACATACATACACCGCAACAGCATTACCCTAATTTTTTCGCAATAGCGAGGTTAAATACGGGCGGAAGTTGTGCCTTTTGTCCGCCGCCCACAACAGTCTCGGTTCCTTTCTGCGACACTTAGCAAACGTTTAAGCTGCATTGTTCTTGCTGCTGACATTTCAAACGGAGGGATATTTTCATTATGCTGTGTCCGTTGTTTAACTTGAAAGTCGAGCCGTGCCGTGAAACTTTTGTAAAAAAAAATGTCTTGGAATACTCTGATGATTTATATAACTACAAGCTCAAAGGTCAATTTCCTTTTGCAGCCACTTGACAACTTTAGAAAGAAACCTTATTTTCATTAAGAGCCCACTTAATCCAAAAAGTGGTCAGGATATACAGTACCTTCTTTGGAGGTAAAAGTCAATTTTAAACAACACACATGTTTCGAAAATTAAAACTCGTTTTGTTTCATAGGCCGAGTTTTTAAAATCTGACACCACTGTCGGAGCATTAAACACCCCAATATAAGAGACTTGAATAGAGAGAATATTGAAATGTTTAACTCTTGACAAAAATATCACCGCATAGGATTATGCGTACGCGTAAAACTAGGTCTTTGAAATTTGGTCACTAATGAACAAAATTTATTTTGATAGCCTAATCTGATTCTACAGCAACATTTGAACGCTTGACTGTTGTAATATAATTTAAAATGTAGAAGTTAATATTAGGTTAAAATGTATAATAATATACGCATCTGAATCTTTCTTTATAGAAAGGATATGGACATTTTATTCACTTACCGAAAATCACTCACGAAAATTAGCCCTTTTGATTAAATACAAGATCCGAACACATTCATTTGTTCACAAGTACATTTAAATAAACATATTTGTCTTCTCTATTGTCCGTATAACAAGACAATACTTAGACAGCATTGGAATCGATAGCTAAATAACACTGCACTAAATCTCGCCTGCGAGCTGACTCGTGCATCCGATGTATGTCGTCGCACTTGCAATCGGCTCATATGTCACTGTTGAGACGAGACAACTAATTTGTCTCCCAATCTAGTCAGTTCTGCGACGAATAAATATAAGGATATATTTGGATTTTATGCGTGACATTTATAAGTACTTTTGATTGACTTATTACTTTTAGGTTCAACTCAAAGGATGTTACTTTTATAGGTATGGACTTCTACTATCTAATATTTGTTGCGATGATTTCTCGTTACCATTGAAATACAATTTTTTAAATCTTTTTAGAAACAAGTGAACTTTTTGAAAAAAGTATAAAGCTAGTATTCAGAAAATCATGACTTGTTTGGCAGTCACTCTAATCACGCTTTATACACGCAGATTTGATTAGCATTCATGCACTCTGAACGAAGCATTTCGGGAAGAAACCTCGATGAATAACACGAATTTTATATGCAAACTAACATAATGTTAAGCCTCCGGCTATAGTTTGTCTAGATTTTTCGAGTGACAATTAATAATAATTTTCTTTTATCCTGATTTTGGAAATCAATTTTTTTATTCTTTAAATTTCGTGTATAAAAATTCGAGGTATTGGTATATATAAAGGTATATATTTCTCAAAGTTAGACTGTAAAGTAATTGTTTATAAAAGAGATTATTTGATATTTCAGGTTTCTACGATTCTCTCTAACTTTTCCTGGACAGTGACGATAAAAGAAATGTTGAAAAGTATGCAATTACAATATAGCGCGCCATCTATATTATACATTCAAGTTCCCCCATTATAATTTCTTAATAGATCATTAAGAACAAGTTTGTGAAATACGATCTTATAATTCAAGTTTCGTGCGTAACTTGTAACATAACTAGGCGAAAACTAATAGCCGGGCTCGTAATTATAAATCGCCATAAGTTCTGGTCTATTACGAACCTTTTCGGATAGCATAGTCGATGTCAGTGAGCTGATAATAGCTTGTTCCGGTGAATTTGCATGCGAAATAGCGGTACTTAGGTGGGGACTTGCCTTTACTGATAAACCTGATAAGAGGTTGATTGAATTTGAAATTAGACGAATTCAACTATGTGTGTTGGAATATCATACAACTCTAGTATTCTTACCAACTAATTTACTCACAGATGGAAACAGCCAACCAGTAGGGAAAATTTTAAATGTCTCAAGTCCGCGTAACTTGCACATCGTTGAAGTTGTGCGATAATGATACTCATTTTCTGACGTTATAATCCGATGTCTTATTTTAGATAAATACTGCACAAAAGCAGCTATCCTAATTTAAAATACTATGGTAAAACCAATTTTGTCAGTGAAAATACCTTCATAACATTGCTTAACTACTATCGTTTCAATCAGACAAAAATTGGTGACGAAATAATATTTTTAATTGAAAATACACGTCATCTAAAAAAGTCCGCTCGAAATAGATTGAAACTCTTCCAAAGCAATTAATGCATTTCATTCCATTAAAATTCAATCGAAAACGCGCAAGCGGATTATTTTTAACGCCGGCTTTCAACATTTGTGGTGTTAGGCATTTGTTTTTATAAAGCGGAATTTAATATTTGATTCCTGGCGGTATTGAGCCATAGCTGGAGAATAGCGGGCGCTCGCTGGTGCCAAGACCGAGCGTAGAGAATGCAGCGTACTCGTATGTGCAAATTGTTATTCCGCGAAATATTTTGCACACTCGCTTAGCTGCAGACGTAAAGTGCTCTTGCAACGAAACAATTTTATAACTAACGTGAATCGTGTGTTTTATAAAGATTTTGTTGGTGCTGTAATTTTCGGTGGTTTCCTCAGATTTGAAGGATTTCACGATACTGCAGAAGTTTTCTCTTGAGTAGTACGTAGTTTCGCTGTTATCTTTTTTGCTTACCATTCATCAAGACAGAATCTCTCAGAGTAAATTAACCCTTATAATCTCACCATGGTCTCTGTCTGTCTAACCGTCCATGCGTCCTTCTGTCACAGCTGATTATTACAGGAACTACTAATAGGACAAAATGATCAGAATTCCCAAGTGGAGTTACTAGGTCAAAAGGGTATGTGTATGTAAGTATGAAGGCCCTCATTTGCACATTTTGAATTGGATTTTTTTCTTTACTGCATAGTTTTTGATTTATTGTGAAAAATGTGGCAAACATATCTTCCCCCCTCTATGTCTGAAGTTTCCAAAGTGAAAAATATTTAATGACCACATTAGAGAGCACTTTGTATAAATATTACAAGAAAAACTAAGCGAAGTCTGTATAACTCTAGTATAGTTTTTGATAAATCATCAAAACGCCTTGACAAACACACTTAGTGATGCGATCGGGAAAACGAACCTTATTTCAAGGTACTGTAAATGTCCATGTTATGCAAGTCGCACTTGGCTGTTTTTTTCCCTTCATATTATGTGATAATATCATTAACAAGCATGACTGCATTTATTAAATGGCACTAATGTGATGAAAAATTAAAACAGATGAAGAGCGTATTGGAAGGGTTCCATTTGAAATAAGTTTGCAAAAAGTTGGCCTTTCTGCCTTTTTCTGAAATTTATTAATCTGTAACAAGATTTACTTGTGCATTCTAAACCAAGTTGTTCTGAACAACGGGGCCAGTTCGGCGCGAGTAATGGACTCTGACTGCATTAATAAACTGCCGACAAGTTTTTTGGCAACACTCCTTTGTTCTTAGTCGGGCTTTCAGTTTGACCCAGTGGGGTTTTGTCGAGCGACTGTAATTTTAGTCAGCGAAAGAAGCAAAAATACATATATTCGTCAAATCCGGTCTGCACTTGTACACTCGAGTACTAAAATATTTATCTACTTTTGAACCATGTCACATTCACTCTTGCTTGTTACTGTGTAGTGTGCTGAAGGAAATGCCAATTATAGGAGAATGTAACGTGGTTCAAAATTAGGTACATATTTTTGAACTCGAGTTACTAATTGACATTTACATACCTAATACAAGCTATCTTTAGCTTAAAAGGAGCACCCCAAAACTTGTAAAACCTGTATATTAATTTCCTTCAACACACAACATAGGAACAAGCAAGGGTGTATGTGACATGGTTCAAAAGTGGACTCATATTTTTATACTCGAGTGTACTAATTGAAAATGCCAAATGTCATTTCATTGACAATATCTTTGCTTTTTGCTAAGTGATACCTATTTTGTGCGGTTTGAGTGTTGTTGTACAAATAAACTAGAACAAAATACTCAAGCATGGGAATTAAAAAGCAATTAATTTTAATTTTTTATACTCTCCTACGATCTATTTCCATAATCCCTTCGCTTGTCAGGTGCACTGCTGCTGCCTTAAATTTTCTCTATTAAACGATCATTTTGTATGATCAAATATTGAAACTTCATGACTATTAAAATTCTAGTCGGAAAATGTAGATAATGAACTACATCTAAGCAATGCCATTTATTTCTATTAAGCTACAGTTATGCTACATTTTTGACTTAAAATGGATTTTATAGTCTCAAGTGTTTAAATATATTTTCTTAGAACAAAATAAACGTGAGGCTTGACTGGCTTAAACCGATAAGTCCTCGACGAATTTTGAAACCAATCTGTTTTAAAGGACTTAAATTTACAATTGTAGGCTGGCCGCTCGATCAAGTATGCTCTACAGCCTTAAAAGGGATCGAGTGCTCATTATAAAATTTAAACATTTGCCCAGGTCTGTTTGAGAATTAATTTGTTATTTTAAACTGTACAACGACATTGAACGATAGCTCAAACAAAGTGCCGGAAATATTTGAATAAGAATGGTACATTTTCGGGGACACTAATGTGAGAGGCGGGAAGCCCGGGACTCTAATATCTGTTTTATTTTTTCCGGATTTGTATGAATGAGAGCGAGAACAACCAGCAACCCTCTATTGTGCGGACAAAAACATTTCGCGCCCAATATTATCCTTGTGGGGATTTTTTATGACTTTATTTGCCATCTTTGTTTACTGTTTTGATTTGAAAAGAGTAAGGGCCGTGTAATTTAATGCGACGTGTTGTTCGTTATGCTTAATGAAACGCAAATCAACGAGTCTTTTTGTTTGTTTTTGTTTGTTACTGAAATAGAGTTACCTACTTGTTTTGTGTGTTTCTGTCTTGTTGAGAATTTCTTGCTCACTTTTGTAGCACTGTACGATAACGATGCTCTTGACTAGCCACTTAGACGTATATTTGAGGCACTCAGCGAGTGCTGCCACTAATAGTGCCTAGGTACCGCATATATCTTATTTTTATATACTCTTTAGTTGTTGTTTTTTCGTTTTGTGAAAATGATAACAAAGATATTAAATATTTGTTTCTCATTAGGGTATAATTATAATAAACTGTTCTGCATTAACACAAATTCAGATTAATTACAAAGCATTATTAATCTAAATCTCATAGGTCTGTAGGGCTTTTTATAATTTAGGTTAGAAATTATATGTTTGACGATATTAACAAACAAAGATAAGTAGAAGCCACGTGTAAACCTCACACCTTAAGGGAGCTACTGGCCTTGAGTGTTGCTCCTCGATTCATTTGCGCTAAATAAAAAAGAGTTCAAAAAAACGACGAAACGTTTCGAGAAAAGGTAGGTGGCGCCCTTGCGCTCCACTTGGCTTGTCTTGGCGGGGGCACTCCCGTGCCCCCAGATATAATAGCTATATAGAGTGCCAACACATCGGTTTTTGTAAAACTTTCGGAAATAATTTCATACGTGAAATCATGAATGAATAGAAGAAAAATAGTACTCATAGTCCAAAAACGTACCGGGAAACGTCTACCGGGCCGTCCACTTACCGGATGGACTGACCACCTAGTTAAGGTCGCGGGGAGTTGCTGGGTGCAAGTGGACCGGTCAATGTGCCATATGATGAAGAGAGTCTATGTCCAGCCAGTGGACGTGTCCCGACGGATGATGTCCAGAAAAGTGAAGCAATATGTGCTATTTTACTATGTTTCGATGTGTAATGAAGGCTTGAAAAAATATTTCAGAGGCAATTTAATGATTATTTTATGTCTAGGAAAGTTACGCGATTCTACTACTAATCCTAAAAATGATTATAAATGTTGATTTTATTTATACTTAATTTAGTTTTGTGACTTAATTTCAGACTAGACCCTTTTGAAAAGAATATCAACAGGCAAAAAGACAAATGAAACAACAAACAAATACCTAGAACCTTCACATGAGTCTGAAAAATCGAATCCCTTTGAGACAAGATGCGGGTTATTCAAAACCGCAAACACAATAGAGCGGCGGTATTTCACCGTCGCGCCTAAAATAAACCGGTAACCGATACGAGTGCGGTATAAAAGGATCGCTTAGCACGTTTTCTTTCAATATTTCCCAATTTGATACGGTATTACGCTCCGCGGCAAGACAATGGAAAGTAATCGACAGTGACACTGGTGGGATTGATCCTCTGCTCTTAGATTTGCAAAGGGCTTACAAAATGTCTGGAGGAAATCAATGCTTAAGAAGTTATATATCTATCACTGCCATCTAAATGTAGAATAGATAATAAACCTTAGTGAGTCATTTTGAATTTACAACGAACAAATTACCATTCAAGAGTATGATTTTTTTGTCACTCGAGATTTTGGGATACAAATAACATGAAAATATAAGCATCAAAACATAATTTGTGCTAATTACTCGTATAATGTGATTCAGACTTTCTCTCTTAGGGGTTCTTCTAGTGGATCATTTTGAATCATTTCGTTGTCATTTTGATGGAATTTTAATTTAATGTTTTGATGACTGGTTTTCAAACGACAATATTTATCAAATACAGTAAATCAACCATTTCAGTGATAATTTTATATTATCTCATTTTGAAACCTTTGTTGCGGTTTTTACATCTGGGTCTGAGACATCAACAGACGAGAGGCTAAATTTCGTTAAAATAAAAGCGTACAGAGGGCGAAAGATATAGCGCCTACGTGGTCTCCGCGAGATCCCAAGAGCTCCTACAATGGAGAATTGGAAAAAGCTTTTATAATCCTGCACGTGACACACATGCGCAAGCGATACCACTCTGTACCGAGTCCGTGCGATCGTAATTCTCCTTTTTTTCTATGACTGCGTTCTTACTAGGGTAAAATTACGACTACTTATGTGCAATCCCGCAATATTGCTACCAGTAAAAATGATTCGTGTGTCGGCTTTTTATTGTTGTCGTATCTCTTTGTGCGTTTTCGTTCTTGCATATTCGTGAAATCTCGTACCGGGTTAACCAGGCTTTTAAATATATGGCCCTTAGATTTTTATGAGTCTGGCTAGCATTCTTAAAAAAGAATATTACGTCAACTTTACTAAGCACTAACAATAAACTGCAGCAGGACGTACATGGGAAACGTTGGGTAGGGTTTCACCTCACCTGATGGTATGTTTAAGGTAAGGAGATTATTTGTTAGTGTGACTCTGTTTTTTGCCTGGACACAATGTTGCTAAAAAATTGATTGTATTTGTTTATGAGAGTTTTGTTTTCATAGACAATTGTGTTATTTAAAATGGCACTCAGTTAAAAGGAGTCGTGCTAAAAAATATCAAATACCCCAAAGGGGTAAATGGTGCTACATAAATAAATAGATATAACAAGAATAAACAATAGACAAAGTATATTAGATCTGGATCAGTACTATTTATAACCCAGCTTTAATAATTCTTCTAATCAACAGACTACTAATTATCCTGAAAACGTTCACTGTTAAACATTGGCATCCCCCATGGTACGCCATAATGACCGGTTGTAAGCGAATAATTACGTACCAGAAAAAATATAAATCTTTTCTGTAACTTACATACCCATACTGCAGACCATTATACTGACTATTCGCTACCAAACTACGATACATTACACCCAGAACAACATTAATTCCCAGTTAATGTGGGACAAATAAAAAGTCGATATAAACTCCCATTAGTTTGCCGGCATAGTCACAGCGCAGCTACAAAAAGCTGCTTTTCACGCTGGCCGATTCGTTTTTAATGCCCCGGAGCTTAAATTTGCGTTATTTATCAACTTGTGTGCATGTTTGATACGATTTAAAACTGTACACTTTTCATTTAAACTGGCTCTCATCTAAGAAGGTGAAAGTGATGTGCTTTTGCATTACCGTTGCTATTCGCATTTCTATGATTTTGTAACGTCTGACACAAAAAGCCGCTCGCGACTCCTAAACTTAAACTAGATTTATTTATTTTTTATGTTAATGTGCTAGTACAAACAAAAATAATATTAAACCAGGCAAATTTTCCCCTGAGACCTGTCACCAGTCATTCCATCCTTCGTTCATGTAATAATTATTTATCATTTATCAATAATTGTTTTTCACTTCAAAGTCCCTAGTCTATTCTAACGGGCATGAGCCATGACTTATGACTGACGTTTACTTCTAATTTTAATCTCCATGTAAGTTACAATTGTTTCAAAGTGTTAATTCTCTACTATTATGCTTATTCCGTGTTTAATTTACTACTGCAATTTCATAGTAAAGTTCCTCAAGTACATACCACGGCTCGGTAGGTACGTTGTCAAACGAACTCCCCAAGTTTCCTTCATACGAAATTTCAAAGTTAATTTCCATTCGAAATTACCAGCAAATTGCATGGACTCATTCTCCTCTAACTTTAATAGTTTCGGAAAAGTTTTTCTTACAATAGTTCAGTGTTATTAAACCCGTTTTAAACTTGCGCCTGTCTATGAAACTCGGGGTTTGACGTTTAACCCGATTTATGATCCTCGGGGTTTAACATTTATAAGTGACGTTTTAGGTCGTTTATTTTGCAATGACGTTGGATTTGAATTGATTTGCTTCAATTTTTTTGAATTTAGTTTGATTTTGTATTTTTTAGACATTTCGACACCAAACTTAACAAGTTTACCATTGTTATAGATAAATTACGCACTGAGTATATATGTTATGTTATTGTATTGTTATTGTGTGTTTTTGTTATTTAGTTTTTAGGAATATAATTGTTTTATTTTTGTCAGGTGACTATGGTTTTATTACCTGCAATAAAAACTTATTATAACCTGAAAATATTACACCAAAAGCATTGTTAGAAATGTGGCCATCAATGATTCTCAGTTCAATCATTATTTGACAGTCTACAATTTGAATGGCTTACCGAATAGATCCATTATTCAATTTAGACAAAATTGAATACACACGAAATAAAAACAGATTTCCAATGAATGGGGCTTGGAAATTACATGACGTGATCCAAATTCCAGATTCCGCGTAACGTAATCCAGGGATAAAAAAGGCGGGAGATATTTGTTGCTTCAAATAACGGAATTTTAATATGGGGAGCCACTTCCCAGTGGCTTTTGTACATGAAACATTTATGACATTATCTCTTACATTATAAAATAAGCGAAGGCAATTCTGAGTTCTTAACATAATCTCTCCAAATTGGAGAGAGATATTCAGGGTATACATAATTGTATGTCTACTGCCAGAGACTGGCGTATATTTAATACAGGCGTGTTCGTTACGTTTTAGTCAGTATATACTTCAGTAATTGCTTCTTGGTTTAATTCCAATCCTATATTAGTTTTAGCTTTCATTAATTTAGTCTAGACTGCGATGAGCGATGAATGATATCAACGTACATTCTAACCAACTTGAGCAAAAACTTAAAAAAATGAATTTGGCTCCCGTTGCTGATGCAGACTATTAAGGGAATCAAGGATTTTATATGGTAATAAAAATAAATTGTAACTCCTTTATAGCTTTAGTTTTAAATTGTTATATTAATATTGTTGTTTTTTGTTTAATTGTTATATTTCTTTAATAATAGTACAATTTAACAAATAACTGAAAGCAAACAAATCAAAAATACACACGGTGCCACAGTCAGTGAAAATTTAACGTCATGAAATGAAAAAGCTGTCATAAGAAAATTCAAATAGACAGATTCAGATTCAAACAAATCAAAAATACACACGTTGCCACAGCCAGTGAAAATTTAACGGCATGAAACGAAAAAGCTGTCATAAGAAAATTCAAATAGAAAAAATAACTCTTCTAAGCGAATATTGGAAAAGTTACGGCACACTGTGTGGCGAATAGCTGTAGAGTTATTGTATTAGCAAGCATACATTACTGTAATCAGACGTATGATTTCGAGAGCCAACGTGGAGGAAAGAGGTTCATTGAATTAGCGAGAGCGGCGCCGCGCCGGCAGATTTACCTACATGCATGGCGCTATGGAAATGTTATCTTTTGCGCTGCAATCGGAGCCTTTTCCTAGCTGAAATTGTTTTGTTTCGATTACTTGAAATTTTATTGCTTTGCTAATAATTTTTTACCTTTACTGTCTTGCTAAGGAATCAATAAAATACATTATACAAATCACTAATACACAGTAGGCACTACAAAACTAGTCGCACTTACTATAATATAATTGGGTAAATGACTTTGACAAAAACATATGTAATCAACATACATAAGGCATGAACGTCTAGCCTATGACAATTACAAGGAAAGTACATTTATCCCATCGAAATTTTCCCACAAAATTTTTCAGTTTGGCGGATTTGCAATTCGCAAGCGTAACAATTCCAGTTATAAATAAATCGATTTTCAAAGTACGCTTTGCAATGCACTAGCTCGGTCCCTCCCTCTTGTTATAGCCCTTCATTGAATCGTTGACCCGCTAGAGCACATTGCACTTGAAAGTTCAGCTACCCTGTGTTGAAGTTGCATTAAGAACGAATCGTGGCTGTATTTACAGGGTTGAGCGCCGCATTTTTCTTGAAAACTGCATTTCAATTGTTGCTGCTGTTGAAATAAATGCGATTTTAATGAATTAAATCCGTCCAATAGTTTATTCAACTGATGTAAAACAGTTTATGCCAATTTCATATCGTAGGCTATACGCATGTACATGCATGCCAAATTGAGGTAACAAGCAAACTCACTTTCGCATTCATACTCGTAATATGTGTGATGTGAATTGATACGAATTGAAAAATAAAGCGCGTAAAAGATTAGGAACTAAAAAACGACACACCAATTCAAAATGTACCCGTTCTCTAGAAACTACTAGACATTTAGCGTGTCCTAGTTCTACATAAAGAATGATGTACGGAGTTTTTATTCGACTTTGCCTATAAATAACCACAAAAAAGCGTTTTAAATTTTTGGGTTGGTGTACTTAAACGAGCGAAGTATTGACATAATTTACTGTAAAATTAAAGCTACATTTCAAATGCACATATTTTCGTTCACATCAAAAGCCACATTTTTCAGCACGAAAATTTACATTTTAAAAATATGTAGACATGAGAAATGTCCTAATGGCGCATTTTAAAATGTACCACACGTTTAGTGGGAAGATAGTTAGGAGTGAATTTTTCTTTTGAAAGCGGGATGAATTTGAAAATGGGGTATATTTTCACTCTCCCTACCTCATTAGTGAGGGCCTTTTGAAAACGCGCATCCCGTTTCACGTCTGCGATTCACTTTCCGGTTTCCCTCATGTTTCGTTTACATTTCTTTTAAAAATGCAACACGGTCATTAATTAGCATTTAGAGTGCAACTCGTTTCCATTTAGCGGCTACTACTAGATTATTCGTATTATTACTTACTTCAAACTTCTATAGTCAAGTTATTTGAAATTTTTTTATATATGGCTCAGTTGACAAAGCTCTCGCCACGGACTGTCGAGAGACGCAAGTTTAAGTCCCACCCGTGTTTTAATTTTTTCATAATGTTATGTGAAATGGTCTATCAAGTTATATATAGAAATATATATTCTTGCTGTGTGATTTTGTCGGTGTCATGTCGTGGGTGCAGTAAAATGCAACTAAATCTCGTCACACACCTAGCGATCGGAACAAGTATGACATGTTCCGGGCTGATCTACATAGGAAGATTAGAACAGAAAGATAAAAGAACAACAACAAATGCTTATTTATTATTTATCGTAATATTGAGACGTTTAACCACTGTTACAGATAAAGGTGTGAACTGAGTAATGCGGCGCGTAGTGGCAAACGCCACTGTCCCGTTTCATTTGAATTGAGATAACGCCACAATTGCACTTAGCTGGACTCAGGTTGCTGAAAGCACGTAAAAATACATCGTGTTTCCTTGATTTAATATCTTTCATTTTAAAATAGTTTGTGTAGCTGTTTCAAACAATATAGTTTAGTTTATTTACAAAATACCCACAAAAGGAAACTTTAACCAAATACAGAACAAACTAAAGTTAACAAAATTATTTTAAAATAACGAAACCAAGAAACTAAAAAAATTGACCAAGTGCAAGTCGGGCACGCGCACGAAGGGTTCCGTGCTCAATAAGAGTATTTAAAATACGGAAAACCATAAATAATAATATGCACCGAACAATCCTCTAACGAATGCGCCTCAATTTTCGTTATCAATTTAGTTTTGCAGTAGCAGTAGTAGACGAATACTACACTAGATGGCGCAAGTAGTATGTTACAAAAAATCGCCTCAAAAAATCACGTTTGTTTTATGGGAGGCCCCTTAAATATTTATTTTATTCTAGTTTTTAGTATTTGTTGTACCGTTGTATAGTGGCGACAGAAATACATCATGTGTGAAAATTTCAACTGTCTAACTATCACGGTTCATAAGATAAAACCTGGTGACAGACAGACAGATGGGCAGCCAAGTCTTAGTAATAGGGTCTCGTTTTTTACCCTCTGGGTACGGAACCCTGAAAAGGATAAGAAAAAAAAACACCACAATGATTGTTAAAAAAAGCCGAGTCAAATAAACCTTGTTTGCTCCCGGCGAAAAGCTACAACAATGTAAAACCAACGGAGCCCTATTAGTATGGCCCCGCTGTCGTTTGTCCGTCTAACTGTCTAAGTGTCACAGGGCTTTATCTTTTGAAACGTAATATTAAGTATATATAGTGAGGTACGTGTAGTTTCTACGCCTAATTTAGCAGATATAAAGTTATAATTGTAAATTGTTTTGTTTTTAAACATTTTACTTCCGCTTTTCTTTACATCATAACCACACCCGATTGATGAATCCTGCACTATTATTAAAACATAGACTACATTATTGAACATAGGTGTTAATTGTACCGCCCGCCCTCGCTTCACCTCTCATTTATAACGTGAACTAATAATAGCCTACAATTTATTTACGATGGAAAATAATAATTGCCTTCAGATTTTTTATCGTTTATATGACTTGTCCACATTAGGACCTTATAGGTTTATTGTGATAGATATAACAGATGAATTACTGCTAGGATTTCATTTTTGAAAAACGATTTGGTATTACTAAAACAAAAGCTCTACTTTCGGATAGATCGAAAATGAAAGTAATTCATAGATCTTTTAAAATTCATCCGAAATCCATCACGTGAGCACATTTTACGACAGTTACCGTTTTTGATAGAAGAAACACAACCATGAGGTGTAAAATTTTACTAGAGTATTTTTCTTCACGCCGATTTTCTCAGTTGTAAATTTTTCTACGGTCTCGTGCTGCTGTCACATCTTAAATGAGTGAAATCTGCCTGTAGTACTAAAGTTTACTATTTTAATATCAAATACGTCATCAAATTCTTAACAAAGTTCACCTCGATTCATTTCCCGTCGCTTTACTCTGTATAACTACTTCTATCTTATTATGAACATACAATAACTCTTTCGATTAACCATTACAAAGCACTGTTGCCATGACATATCTATTAGTAACCAGTAGGTGACCAGTCCCTTGTCTAGCCATTTACGTAAGCAGCATCGAGCGCCATCGTCCTCACAGTACATCCTGCTAACCTCGTTAGACCCACCTTTTTTCTTTCACTGCGATCTAGTTTTTCCGTGTTCACAACTGGTTGCATTTGCAAACATGATGCCTGTTCAATCAAGGGAAACTTTGCAGAGTTTTGTAGTGCTAGAGGATGAGATTTGCAGTATGTTTTTTGTGGCATATTGTTACGACTTCGTAAATAGATGACAAGAGTCTATCTTATAACATCGCCATACAATTTAAATTGCAAAAAGAAAACTGTAAAACTTGCATAACATCTTACCTTTACCTTCCGAGTTAGCGCGTTTCAGTAAAAAGAAACGCTTGAGATAATATTTTCGCCGTCGGCAACACTGAGCGTCACCTCTCGCCTTGTGAACCCATTATCATTAATCTTGTAGAAGCAGCGCCAAAGATAATGTTTCGAGAGCCGAGACTGGAGACTGACTATAGTAAAAACGATATAACTATGTTATAACAACGCGCAAGGCGGTGAATCTTCTGGGAAATTCGAGGAATAATTATAATAAAAACAGGAATACTAACAATGTGCCAGCGCACGCAGGGAATTCCTTTTAGTAGCACGATTTCCATCCAACGCCCTTATCGTTACTTACCATCAGGTGCAATGAAGGTCAAGTGCAAACCATATACGTATAAAATATACGTGAGTAAATGTAAAACGTCAATTTAGTGACGTCACGAGTATCTCAAAGGTATCACTGCCGCGTAAGGCGACTGAAGGCCGAAACAAATTACCAACTGTACAGGTTTCCACTACAAAAATTGCCAATTGCGAATCGTACGAAGACCTTATTTTCAACAAACTGAACAGCTAATCACTACTTTTTGCGATTGATTGATGTATGGCACTTAAGCATACCACCATAATGCTTAAATGACAACAGAGCGTGGTCATTGAGGTGGATAAAAACCACATTTAAACGTTTAGAAGAACATTAAACGCAATTTATTTCATGAAAAGCATACGTACGAGTACGTATTCTATATTAGTTCCTATGTTCTTTGATTTTGAAGGTACTGCAAGTTTTCCATCACTGAGAAAATATTTCGTTTTCAATCAGGGATATCATTTGCCATTGCTAAATGATAAGAGTATAGCTTTAACTTTCTGCACCTATTCAGTTGTTTATTTTTGTGTGTTTTGTTAATGTTTCTTGGTGTACAAGAAATAAGTTTGTGATTTGTACTTGTGTAATTTTTAAATATTTATGTTAACATTATACGTACGTGTGCATCTAGTTAAGTATTGGATAATAATGCGACGATAAGTGACCTTTTAATATAACAAATACCCACCGGATTTGCCTGTCAAATTAAATGCTGAACATAATAGTGCCTGCTTACATTTTCAATCGATAAAGCATGGCTAGTATTCAGTTTAACGAACGAGTATGCCAACATCGTGGTCTGACTTTAACGAAAATTATTTATCCAACTCGTCAGATCGGCTTAGAAATATTTCTGTGAACTGACAGGGAGTTCTGTACTAAGAGGGGTTTACTGTCAGTTTTATTTATTTCAAGTAATAGTATTTACATTTTTTACAAGATCGCAAGCGACAGACAGGCAATAGAGCGTTATATTTTGATAGGAATACCTAAGGGATATTGACGGAAACTCCTGTAAGCATCATAATTTCTTCATCCATGTAAAGAACGATATAGAATATTTATCTCAAGATACAACAAATACTAGGATGGGCAATGTGTTTTATATAGTAGCTACTTCTCACTCTGAGCTCTCATTTAACTTTCATATTTTAATAGGGATGATGCCAAAAAAAAATTATTTCCTCATTCGAGAGACCGTGTGAAGAGATAAATGGCCTTGTCAAAGACTTTTCGATACGACTGATAGTTTTCCTAATATAACCCGTCGAAAAGTGATTTTAGTCACGTGGTGCAAAAACGCTCCATACAAATCGGTACCTATTCGTGACGTCACGGTTAAGTATTGAAGTATAATAATGTATGAAACTTTTAACAATATTTGAGTTATCTCGTAAAATAATGTTTTTATGTGACCATTCCCCCCTTACTAAAAAATATTCACAATGTAATTACAAAACAAAACATAAAATAAAAATTATTATACGAGCAAGTTGGTTTTTTGGAATTTTTGCGGGCTGTATAAGTGTAAAAGTCCAGAAAAAATTTAATAATATTAGATATTTTAAATTTTAGAGGAGCTTTATAATGACCTTTATGGTTTACAATACAATTTAGCCCCAATCTGATTTGGTGTCATCTAGCCTATTGCTGAACATCGTTATTCCTCCACCTCATGCTGTATTAAAGAATTTAAGAGGGTATGCTGTTGTCAAAGCGCCCATACAAACGTAGTCCAGTCATATTTTGAGTATTAAGCTATGAAAATCTATGAAATTTTCAAGACACAATCTAGAAACAAATATCGGTGTCGGTGATGAGTCAGATTTTCGTTTAAATATATACTTCCAGAGTTACAGGGCGTCAAAGTATTTTATTTTTCGGTAATAAAAAGCCCCAACTTTGAACCTGATTTACAAGAGTATGAATCAATTTAGAACAATTTGGAAAAACCACCGACATCTGAAATTTCATTAGTATACTGTATTAAAAAAATGGTTACATAATATACTGTATCCTTCAAATGATCCCTGGACTACGAAACATCCAAATAACGGGTGGATAACTTCGCGTAGTGTATGCTGTCTCACCGTACGCGCTCGGGTAGGATAGGGCTCGGAGAGGGACAGCTACAAAACAATGCAACCTTGAAACCGACCACGTGGTCTGACCAACATAGCCTCTTAATTGTGTAGCCACTGGTATTCACGTCATGCTTTTAGGGTTCCGGCAATACGCTTTGAGCTATCGTGCAATATACAGTTTAGGACGCACATACGAGGGGCATACCGAAATGATCGGGAATATAAAACAATACATACAGGAAATAACTAAATTTATTTTTATTGCTTTTCGAAGTATTCTCCGTTGCAGTTAATGCACTTTTGCATTCGTTCGAACCAATTATTATAGCAGCAATTCCAGTCCGAAGTTGACATGGTCAAAATCGTCGATTTGTATGCTTCCACTACTTCTTCTGGACCTTGAAACCGCTGACCACGCAATAAATCTTTGATTCTAGGGAATGTAAAGTAATCATTGGGACTCAGATCAGGGCTGTATGGAGGATGATCCATTAATTCAACGTTTTCCTGCTTCAAAAACTCGCTTGTTTTCTGAGCGGTGTGAGAGCTCGCATTATCGTGATGGAGGATTATGCGTCGTTTCGGGTTACCTCTACGGAGTTCGGATATCATCTGTGGCAAACAAACCGTTGTATACCAATCAGCGGTAACCGTTCTCCGTTCCTCTAAGGGAACTGTGACTACATGTCCTGTTTTCGCGACAAACGAAGCGACCATTTTCTTCGATACGCTGCGAGAGCGGACAACTTTTGTTGGCTTGATCTCACCTGCGAAGACCCAGACAGCCGACTGATGCTTTCTTTCTGGCTCATATGAATAGATCCATGATTCATCACCAGAGACAATGTTATAAACTGCTTTTGACTTTCCTCCGTTGAAGCGTTGCAGAGTAGACCGGCACCAATTGACACGAGCCGCCTTTTGCTCTTCGGACAAATTATGGGGCACCCAGCGGGAAACTAGCTTTCTCACTCCCAGTTCACCATGTAAAACAGTTTGTATCGCAGTCATACCTATCCCTAAAGTAGCCCGAATCTGCTCATATGTAATATGTCGGTCATCCTGTATCATTCGGCGCACAACAGCGACATTTTCTGGTGTAACCGCTGTTTTTGGCCGGCCTGTGGAAGGTACGGTGCCAAGAGAAGCACGTCCACGCCGGAATTCAGAATACCAGCGATATATTGTCGTCTGCCTAGGCGCTTCACTCTTGTATATAGATATAAGCTCAGCGAGACATTGTCCCTGAGATAATCCTCGTCGAAAGTTGTAAAAAATTATGGCACGGAAACTTTCTCTTGTAAGCTCCATTTTTTTATCGACCTATCAATTTCAAACTGATATTGTTCTTTAAAAAAAATTTTTTTTTAATTCTGTCAATTGTATTCGATTTTCAACTAACCAGTGTTTATTCATCAAAAAGAGTTTTTAATCTAATTAAATCGAAAGTACTCGATTACCGATCTTTTCGGTATGCCCCTCGTAATCGTACCTTTGGCTCTGACTTCTTGGCGACCCTTTATCCCACATGAGATAGATGGTTTACGTATTTTGTGGTACAAAGATTTTCAATTGAGATTGACAAATAGTTCAATCAAAATCGATATTATACATCAGGTGAGGTAATGGCGAAGCGCTTTTATTGACTAGTGAAGAGGATGAGTATAGGCTTTGCGTTATCAAAACCCGTAATATAAAATGGCTGTATATTTACTGAATATAAAAATATATAATGGGATGACTTGAAAGTAAAACGAACAAATAGGACGAGTATTACGTCTGGAATGTGAAATTGACAATAAGAAAGAAAGAGCATCACAATAAAAGGTGATTGAGTGGCTCAAATTCGAGCATGCTTGCAAAAGTCATATTGTTGTCAAATAATTATTTAAAATAAGTTTTCCTGTTTCAGTTTTATAAATCAATGTACTGACAGCTGCAATAAAAGCGATTAGCAACAAGTTTAATCAACGTTGATATGTCAATATGTTGAAATCAGTTCCTTTTATAAATATCCTGCAATCGGGCATATGTCTGTTTAGTAATGAATGTATGATAAACAACTTTTCAATCTCATAATTGTCTCATTTATGTCTATCAATCAGAGCTGACTTTTCTTTGAGGAAATAAATAATGAATTCATGTTGATTGCTAGTCAATAGTATGTTGATTAGTCTATAATGAAACTAGTAAATAGTTACAAACGGAACCGTATGGGTACCGGAACGGTAGTACGATGCGAATTCTCACAAAAGTGTGATGAGGTATTGATTGATCATCATCACCAGATTGGCCACATCGCTCCAAGAACGGATAACTGATAGTAAATAATTAAGTGACTACCTAGTACCAGAGAACGTAGACCGGGCTGTCCCCCTAGCAAATGGACCGACGACCTGGTAAAGCTCGCGGGGAGTCGCTGGATGTGAGTGTCTCAGGACCGGTCATTGTGTCGCACCATTGGAGAAGGCTATGTCCAGCAGTGACTGTTGTCTGGCTGACGACAGTAAACATATCTGAGGCTCGTTACAATATTCAGCTTCGTCTATGAATATAATTACAGATAGGGATTGGAACGCACTGCCAGTGTTAGTATTTCCCCAATTCTCAAGCATCTCAATCTGGGAGTAAAAATCTCGATTGTAAATAGACAACTACTGTCACCAACGCGTACATCCCATCGTCAGGTTTATCGTCATTTACCATCACATAATTTCTTCGCTAATTTCTTATTTTTAAAATAGAATAAAAATAATCTCGTAATTTGTATTTTTACCCTTTTATTTTCATAACAGCATATTGCTGAAGATAAAGGCGGTTAGAATGAAGTTATGAGAATATTTATTATCGTAACTTTCAATGTCTTTGTTTAAGTAAATAAAACAATCTTCTTCGAGATAACATGCAAAAAGTAATTGTTTTCACCTTAAAATAAAACTCACGTCTACTACAGATTAATGAATTAAATTAACCGTGATTTTTACCGCTCACAACTTTTCAATTAACCTGACTTACGTATCGGCAGTTACGGCGTGCAGTCCCATCATCTCTCCAAACGTTCCCCGAGGGGATTCAGTCCTATACCATGAGTCCATATTCGTTAGCGACAGTTTATCGAAGGTTGGACGAAATTGTTCGGGAAAACATGTGCAGTGGGCGAATGCCACCTTTGTTTAACTTCGTGTTGATAGACCTAAGTCTTATAATATAATTTAGATAATAGATTTATCTCAAGATATGTTCAATGATGACACCTATTTATTATTGCGGACGTACGAGTATCTACAAGGACAATAATTCACAATCAAAACAATATTGTAGTTGATTAAAAACCTTTGCTTGAAAAATAGATAAATACATAAAATTCATAAAAAGTTGCATGATAAGACGATACACCGAGGGTGGAGTTGTGTTTGATGCACTCCTATATTAGCTCATACCTTTTGAAAGAAGAGTCTCTGGGTCGTGTCTCTGCGTCCCAATTTTATAATACTGTACATCTACTGTGAGTTTTTAATGAGAGATTTATATGAAGAATTGTGAAGCGTCTCTAGCGGCACGTTTACGAAAATGTGATTTTGCATACAAATCTGACGTAAACGCAAACGTGATATTATCGGTTAAAATCCCACACTAGAGGTACTGGTTGAGACTAGTTTGATCTATAATTCCGACATTGTCGCTACACATATTATCGATAGATAATATAAACACTAATGGTAGGGGCACTGAACAGGCGTCGAGGTACGTCCGATTTCGACCGAGTAAATCCAATTTTATGACGCTAATAAAAGTCAGTCCAATTAAAGCTGGTTTTTACGGGTGCTGCTCAGAATCCGAGGGCTCTCGAGACTCTCGGGCTAAGAGCCAGGGTCTGCAGCCACAGGTCCCACTGTAACTGCTCTAATGAGTGTGTCTATGAATGCTTGGAAAATTTAATTATTTTCATATTAAGTGCTCTGTCAAGTATCTATTTACCAGACTTGACAGGTTTTTAACAACACACATGGCTTTTACTTCACTTTATCTAATTTTATGGTAGTGATGACAATGCCGTGTGGCTCCGGCTTACAATGTAACCACCCCATCTCTTTCCGTGGGTGTCGTAAGATGCGACTAAGGGAAATACAATACCGGGGAGGGACAGCAGCCTCCTCCTGCAGATATTTAACCGAATACTGCGATCACCAACCCCTTTCTGGCAAGCGTGGTGATTATGCCATATAACCTAATGGAAACACGTCCATTACTACGGCCCCCAGTCCCCGGCGGCCCCACTATTTCTGACTACGGTAGCGGTAACGGTTACGGCGGGGCAGGGGGTGAGAAGAATCTCCGGAAGAGATGCGGCCACCACCAACGGGGACTCGACCTGGCGACTTTTAACGCGTACCTTTATACCGAACGTATAAACGCACCGAAAACCTTTTTGGCTCGAGTGATGAAAGCTCGAAAGTTCATTGTGTTTATAAAATCTATCTAGTAAACTAAATCAAAACTAGCTTTGTTTTTGTTCTTAGTTTCAATATCAAAACATTGATTTATCCCTGCTTATTCAATTGAATACAGAGCCCGTCATATATTTCATCTCGATAGCGAAATCGAAATTAACCAGTCCCAGTCTGTGTGCATCCAGCTACTGTGCGCAATCTTGAACAGATCGGGCCAATCTAATTGGAGCCTGTCCACTACATAGCCATATAAGCTCCGATATTACATCAGATTAGGTTTTCTTTATTGAAATATCCTTGGCACGCTCTTAATCTTAGTTATTGGGTGGTCTAGGTATAATCTCCCTGGCATAACTGGCCACATGAACAGATATTGTAAAAGTTAGATCATGCGGAAATGAAATAAAACTTTCCAGACCTTGAAATATGTTTAAATTCAAGTCAAAATAAATTGAGGTGTAATAACTTTATTAAAATTACACGTGTTGAAAGAAATGAGTGTACTCGTCAACAAATGTAGTCAAGAATGGTCCACGGTTACCTAGAAATAGCTAATCTAATAAATAATTCTACTCCTTAGCTACTACGCCTAAGAAATGAATTAGCAAAACGCTTCGTGTACAAAGATGGAATATCAACTAAGTAGGGGTGGACCCCATCCGTTATTCAGGCTGATCGATTGTAAAAAGGGGATGGTGGAATAAGTCGTGTAATGCGACCGCAAACTCTCCAAAACGAAGCTGGTAGAAGACGAAAATGCTATTTTACACCGATGTTCCAGGCTTTATAGCTTATCTTTCACCAATTAGTCTTGCAGCGCATTAATAACTGCTGTCTGAAAGACTTTGATATGTTATTCTTATCCTATCATCGAGACAGTAGGTCTTTAAATTTGCCCGTTTTACAGAATTTTATAATCAGTCAAGTAGTATTTAAAAGCTCAACGTTTAGTAAAACCCGACGATTCTACCGAGAAGACAGACTATTAGACAAATTACCTAAGCAATTATGTCTGACAAACAAGTCAGTATGAAATGTAGGCCGCGACGGTTCATAGTTAAAATGTTAATTGCTTTCATTAGGTTATTAAGATAGCCGGTTCACTGTGATGTAATTAAGGAGCATCATTTTACTTCCAAAATTATTTTACTGCCTTTAGAGTAGGCAGAAATAAATGATATGGTTTGTTACTGGAAGTGTAGAGGGAACTTGGAACAAATAGGCGTTAAAGTTGTGTTTATAAAAATAATTCCTGAAAATGAAGGTGTAACTTGCATTTTGTTTTGTTTTTCTCAGCAACTACTAATGCTTTGAACTTGAAATAGTTGGTAGTCATGTTTTTCTTTGTCTGGTCCTGTTTCAGAGGGCTAGTCAGTCGTATGTAAGCCATGCCAGTTCATCCCAACAGTCCACCTAAAATATATATAAATGCAAATTTTCATGACGATGGATTTCACAAATGGATCTTATAATTAAAAGTGAGGGCTATAAATAAATAAGTGTTTATATATCAAGCTATATCTTGTTCTTTTTAACTCATTTGTTTTTATAAAAAGCTAGGTACTTCCGATACTGCAGCACGAATCACAGTAATGAGCACGAATTTTTCAACGCGAGCCACGTAGGTCGTAGAGGTGTTACTGAATCGGAATCAGATTGACAACGAAATACGAGTAAAGTATTTTATATATAACACACTGAATTTTCGATTCACCCCGAGCAGTCGGTCCAATTTAAACGTTGCAATTGAAAAAAGATTATCATTGGAAACCTGTCGATCGAAAATCAAAACCAAATCAATACAATGCGAATCATGTTGACTAAATTGAATTTCATTATGGTTCTTTAATATTAGAAATCTCCTGTGCTACGAATCCTGACGGTGTTCGGGAGTTGCCATAACAGCATGGCGGCTGCATGCGCATTGGGGTGAGTTGCTCAGTGCGCAAGCAGCTGCCATACTGATATGTCAACTTCCGCATACCGTGGTTCGCAACATTGACCGTTGCTAACTTCCAAAGAGATGTGTTGGATATTAAAAGTGTCGATTGTAATATTTTCTGTGAGTTTCATTCGTTGGAGCTTATAGTAGTTCTTAAAATACAGAAGAGAATTTGAATAAACATTACAAAATATAAAATTGCAAGCATGCCACGATTATCTCACAGAACACTCTAGCGATATTGATTAAAATCATAGATTAGAGGGTCCGGTAGTCAAGGAATCGATTGGCCTCGTGGTCGAGAAACTTCAACTTTTCATTTTATAGTTATACTTTAGTGTTTGTCTAAGGGTCCGTAGTCAAACAGTTAAAACATACAACTGCAACTTGTTTAATTTTTCTGTGTACTGTATTACTAATATGTAATACGAAGCCTTAGCGTGGTCCTTTACTGTTGGCCGAATACACAAGCTCAAAGTCGCTCAGCGAGCTATGGAACGAGCTATGATCGGAACTTTTCTATGTCATAAAATCCGGAATGAGGAAATCCGTAGACGAACTAAAGTCACCGACATAGATCAACGAGTCAGTCAGCTGAAGTGGCAATGCAGGCAGGCCACATCGCTCGGAGAACGGCTAACCGATGGGGAAAACTCTTTCTCTAGGGGCGACCACGAAACGTGTACCAGGCCATCGCCAACTGACGACTTAGTTAAAGTCGCGGGGTGTCGCTGGACGCTCTAGACCGGTCATTGTTGCGTACCATGCAAAAGAGGTCAACCGAAGAATCCAACTCGGCTGGGCAGCGTTCGGGAAATTACGGCATATCTTCTAGTCCAAAATACCTCAGCGTCTAAAGACAAAAGTCTTTGATCAGTGCGTGTTGCCAGTGATGACATACGGAACCGAAACGTGGTCTTTTACTGTGGGCCGAATAAACAAGCTCAAAGTCACTCAGCGAGCAATGGAACGAGCTATGCTCGGAATGTCTCTACGTGATAAGGTCCGGAATGAGGAAATCCGTAGACGAACGAAGGTCACCGACATAGCTCGACGAGTCAGTGAGCTGAAGTGGCAATGGGCAGGCCACATCGCTCGAAGAACCGATAACCGGTGGGGAGTACGTAGTAGGGAAACGTCTACCAGGCCGTCCCCTTACTAGATGGACCGACGACCTGGTTAGAGTCGCGGGGAGTCGCTGGATGCGGGTGGCTCGGGACCGGTCGATGTGGCGTACCATGAGGGAGGCCTATGTCCAGCAGTGGACGTTTCCCGGCTGATGATGATGATGCAAAAGGCCACTGTCCAACATTGGACGTTCCCCAGCTGACTATAAGAAAAACATGAAAGAAAACGAAATAAAATCCATGTTAACAAGTCAACCAGAAAATCATAGTTATCAAAAGTAATACAACACCTATTAAATTAATGCGATTGTTGAATGTTTTTACGCGTAAAAACGTGATCCGTTGGATAAATGTGCATTATTTCGACCCGTTGATTGCCCATCGTTAATCACTGGCGCACTCTGCACTGCCTTTCAATATTAATCATACGCTCGTTATCTGCCTGTAAATCTGGCTCGCTGAACAAACACTAGTTAAATGGACATTTACATTACACTTTAAACGTAGCGCTTACGTTTTTGCTTTTGGATGCTCAACTAAATTTCTCCATCGGTACTAAATAAGACTGAATTTTAAAACGAAGAGTGGGTTAAAGTGCTAGAAGCTACTGCTAGTCGGTTAAGCTGCGGTCACACACAGTGAATACTCGCGACGACTGGTTCGCTGCGAATAATAGTCGCAGTGACAATTCGCTGCCTTCCTGTGAAACACAGTGAATTCTACACGAGAATCACGACAGTCTGTTGGTGTGCAAGTTCAAATATGTCGTATTTTCGTCGCACACGTCTAAAACGATGTATTCGTAATATAATGTAAAATTATAATGTCTATAGGTGCATGTACAGAGTTAGCAAAGTGAAAATGGGTTGTGTGGTGTTGTTATTTGTGTCCCGCAGCTATTTTCTATACACACCCAAGAAACGAATTATATCGATATTTCCCCACTTTAGAGATTCTATTTTTGGTTGACTCATCATATATATTTGTATCTATGCAGCAACGACCTGTACCACAAACGTGTAATCTAGAGCGGCGCTCTGAGCGGAATAGCTATTCGCAGCGAGTACCCTGTCACACTTAGCGAATTCTCGCGGCAAGTGCTCATTCACAGAAAGTAAAACTGAAAATCCTCAATTCCTCTCGCGGCGACTTCTACTCGCGGCGAGTGAATCTATTCGCAGCGGATTTGTCGAGATTTGGATTCGTAGAGATTAGTCGCTTTGTGTGACCGAAGCTTTACAAAATCTGTACTCTTTATTTCTTCATGGACTTGAAAACTTCATAATTAATACAACAAATGCAAAAGCGTATTTGTTGGTTTGTCGTTATTTCAGCCACTAATAGGCCACCGGTGGAATAGACTTTGTTACCTCTATATATATATGACAGCCCACGAAGAACGAAGTCTTTGGCAAAATCTAGTGAACTAATGACTAGTGTATTTTTTTATGATCAATTCATTGTTTATATAATTTTATGCATAACGAGTTTGAGAGTATGACCCAATAGTTTTGGGGATTCATAATTTCATCTTCCCTATGGTAAGTAACGAAAAGGTCGGTGGGTGGAAAGCGTGCTCACCCAGAAGCCTCATGTGCTGATTTGATACCTTTTCATAATGGAACATAGCAGTGCTAATAATACAGCTGTTTGCCGGCAGATTTGGGTGACGTGGTGGTAACCAGCCAGGCAAACATAGAAAATTCCTGACCAGCAACCAAACCGAGAACCGATGTGTACCCACAATGGAAATCGAACATGTGACCCCGGACTGTAAGTCTCAATGTGGCGCCAGTAGGCTACGGTGGCGTTCATACCTACACGTAAAGTGAAAGCAATTATAATATTTTGAAATAAGATAAACATAATTAAAATTTAGAACAACTATAAATACAAAACGTTTTGGTTGTTTAGCCTTTAAAATTTGCGAGATGGTAAACAACACAAATTTAAAGGTGAAGGGTAGAAACAGGCAAAACAAACTCAATTTTCGGTATGTTATTTCAGTATTGAGCAATCAAAACTCTAGGCTTTCCATCGACTTCGATAATGAAACTTGTTAATAGACCACTTATAGATGTTATTATAAAGCAGAATTCAATCGAAGTGAATCTTGAATGGCATTCGGTAAATGTTCTGAAAATTAATATAGATATTTATGCAATACATTAAGTTTATACAAAAGTTTGTTATAATATGCTTGTTTCAAACATTGCTTTAGAATCTATGTAAACCAATAATATTCAATTTTTTACAGACGTTTTCGTAAAATTTACGGTTGATTTTGCCCCGACACTTTCAACTAACATAAAAAACCGGACAACGAGCGAGTTCGACTCGAATGAAACTAATAAATAATAAGCGAGGTAATAAGCACCTAACAAAGCTCTACGTAACTTGTAAGTCTGATTGGAGAACAAATTTAAAATTTGCAGTTGAAAAAATGATATCCTGTACATCCGTCTGTATCACGATCAATTCTCAACTGCATATGCAAGTGCCAGATCACATCCACAGCCTATATATCTCCCCACTGTAGGGGCTCATGCCATAGTCCACCACGCAGGTCCTTTGCTGATTGGTAGACTTCATACAGACCTTCAGCCCTTTTGAATTTCTTCTCAGGAGTGTGCACTGTGCAGGTGTCATCACAATTTTTCCCTTTTACCGAAAAGTCAATGGTAATAATGATTTTTTTAAATCCGTATATAAATTCCAAATAACAAATTAGAACTTATTGGTACGAGCCACGCCACGCCTTTTTATGCGAATGTGTAATCTTGAAAAATCTCTATTTTACTTATATGTGATTAAAATATTATGGTTTTCAGATTGATTCATATACTTCTGCAATAATTAATACCTTGTTTGAAAAACAAGAACCTTTTTAAAGAAATATTATGAGATGCGGCATGAATTGCGATATCTTTTTATTGTGTTGACTTATAAGTTTGATTTTGTTATCAGCTTCAATGGATTGAAGACATTTATTTGTATTTGACGTTACCTTCAAATTGATACCTCCACGCGTTCCTGTGCAAAAAAGTCTTGACAGACGGATGGACGACAAAGTAATCTTGTAAGGGTTTCTTTCTATGTACGAAATCCTAAAATGTATAAATTAAAAACGTTTATCAATATAATACGAATCAATTGAATCTTCTATAGGAATAGACGCCACAGTACATAAAACTCCGAAAGAATTCAGTTCCCCGGTGCGTCTCGCTGGCTCGCGTAATTGCATCCTGAACCATTGTCGACTCCCCACCAGTTTTAATGAAGCGCACTTCAAATCTTCCCCGTTTAAAGGAAGCTAGCTTCAGCAGAGGTTGAGGAGGCAAGGCAATTTCAACTTTACTGCAACGCAAAAGAAAATTCACAGAAAATTTGACTTTTAATTGTTGCGTATAGATTATGAGCTGCCTAGACTAGAAGAAAAATTTCGTAGGAAATTTACAATTACATTTCGTTTTAAAATCTTAGATCACTTATTTGAAGAAGAAGAATAAACAATGCGTCATTTTAGTCCAAGATGTTCTAAAGGCAAGTCATGGACATCGAAGGTAATTTATTGAAAATTAATTTTTTGGGCCAGTTGTCAATACAATATCAGCCAAATTCCATTTTAAAGTTATGTGGTCCATTCATTAAAAGTGTCAAATTCCAATCCGCTAAAATTAATTCATTTTTACATAGTGCTCCTTTATTGCAAACCCCATATAGAGGTGGTTCATTATAAGGGTTAGAAAATAACCCTAAACAAATAATATTCCCTAAAGACGAAGAAGGTCCCAATCATCCTGCTATCATATTTTTATCCAGTCAAAAATGTTAATGTGCAACAGCTGCCATTATTTCATTAACCATCCTGTTTTTTCCCGAGTAATCCAAACAATAAAACGACTGAAATTAATGAAGCCATTTAGTTGTTACTCGTTACTCGACACATGTCACTCTTTCCGACCTGAATTCCTCACTAAGGGCCAATACGAGTACATAGCAATTGTTGGAGGCACAATTTCCCAAGATCTTAATTAAGGACCCTGTCTGAACTCTGGCTGTTGGTGTTCAGGAAACATTATCGAATACCGAGTGATTATTATCCTGCGTTCTCGACGATTTGAACGGACTGTATACTGAAATAAGTGTCTACATACTTGTAGTGTTGTGCCTACTGACTTTCAGTTTATATGTCGATCAGGCTCTTAGGTCAATAAACTACGCTTTGCTACGCGAAAAATTAAATATAATTTAGCATAAAACTAAGTCTTAAGTCCATCCTACTATCGCACACGTAATCCACCGAAAGAAAAACCGTATGTAAATCGGTCAAACCGTTCTGGAGATAAGTGGCAACATTGGTTTGTATGTACACACAAACAAACAAACAAACAAACATCCTCTCACCCTAAACGCATACACTGTCTCCGTTCCGTCGCGGGTAAAAATACATGACTGCAACATTTTACTACTACGTTGATTTTTACCTCGTTTCTACTGTCAAAAACGGAACATAAGAAGCTCAGCTATGCCAATGACTCAGGTCATGTTATTTAAATGACGTAGTATGTATTACGCTTTTCGTCTTAAAGGTTTTATCTGTAAGTCTTTATTATTATTATAAAATCTGGCTCATTTTATTTTCTGTCATATTTCCATCCATGAGTTATGAAAGCCTAAGACATGAATTCTTATGTATTCATTAATGACCGATATCTTGAAAATATTATCTATATAAAACAATCATAGTTATATCTTCAAACATAGCAAAAATATACATATGGTTTTATTATTTTAAAATGAGTGCCAGACAGGATTGCATGTAACAACGACCTTTTTCGATTTTTAAAACATCATCATGTCGATATTTGTTGACGGAATAAACTTATCGACACCACAACACTATTCTAGTCGGAACCTTCAATTTGCTCGTAACTACAAAACGACTACTTGTGAAGTTGTAAACATGTAGTCCGTTTTATTGGGCAATGATTGATATCCGATCGAGCACATTTGGGTGATAAATCGACATCGATAAAAGTACTCCGATGTCTGATCAAACGTAAAATGGGCACCCTTAACTTTTTGTGTAGTTGCAAATTGATTTCGAAGAAAGAATTTCTTTTATCAATTTATTAGAAGAAATTCTCTGAAACTTTTGAATAATTTTAGTTTTTCACTTGCTTCGGATTGCCTTCTCTGTCAGTTGAAAAGGGGTTTAACTATGATGAAATTCGACTCAATTATATCCAAAACGGCACAACTTAAAACCAAGAGATCTTGGAAAAAATAATGGAGTTTGAGTAGATAAATTTATATAATAGATAAAGTTAAAAACCAGACTTAGAAATTCAAAAAGGGCAATATATTTTAACTTTTCACTATGTATTTATGATACCTAAAAGATTGTGTTAGTACCCTATTTGACGTCCTAACTCAATTTGTTTTCTAATTTAAATTGCTATCTAGAAGATTAGTGTTCTTAATTTGAATTGGCTAGGATACAGTTCATTTATGTTATCTTCAAATTATCCAGATCATACCAACGGTGGTGTTCACAGCTAGCTGTAAAGTGTGGTATTTTGTTACAACTCGGTTATTCAGTAAGTAGTCTCGCAAACTCAAGGGAAACGTCCGCCCGCCATCGATGTCATATTGAAAGTGTGCGAGCAAGAAGGCACTACCATCAAGTATTGGCGTAACGTCACCGTTGGCCTGTGTATAAGCCACACCACCAATCAAGTGAGCCCAAAGTATCGTCAGATTTAAGGAATTTTCCATCTCCTCTGTTAGTGAATTAGCATGAAAACTCTTCCTTGCCAACCTTCACAATAGACGTTACACAACCATTGACGAATCCTTTACGAAGCGGATCGATACTTCAGTTAAATTATGTATGAGACAGGGAGTGTCGCGGATCCAAACTGTTACAGCAACGGCTTACGGTGAGCGGCTTGTAACTTTGCTCTCATTAATTTTGGGGTTGTCTACCCTAAAATTGAAATAAAATCCTTGAGGAGATTATACCCACCCACTCAACTTTGGCAGGAGTGTGCTTGCTAATGTATTTCAAAGAAGCTCACACCTACTTGACTTAAGTTCATGTTGGTATATTCCGAGTAAAAAAGTAACACTTTTCTTTATAGACCGACCGCTTAAGAGGTTATGCTGTTGTCAAAGCGCCCATACAAACGTAGTCCAGTCATATTTTGAGTATTAAGCTATGAAAATCTATGAAATTTTCAAGACACAATCTAGAAACAAATATCTGTGTCGGTGGTGAGTCAGATTTTCGTTTAAATATATACTTCCAGAGTTACAGGGCGTCAAAGTATTGTATTTTTCGGTAATAAAAAGCCCCAACTTTGAACCTGATTTACAAGAGTATGAATCAATTTAGAACAATTTGGAAAAACCACCGACATCTGAAATTTCATTAGTATACTGTATTAAAAAAATGGTTACATAATATACTGTATCCTTCAAATGATCCCTGGACTACGAAACATCCAAATAACGGGTGGATAATATCGCATAATGTATGCTGTCTCACCGTACGCGCTCGGGTAGGATAGGGCTCGGAGAGGGACAGCTACAAAATAATTTAACCTTGAAATTTAAATGAGACGTCGCCCGCGCAGTACAGGCGCGCATAGTGCCCTGCCGCTCACTACTTTCTCGATCCCCTTTGTCACCGTACCCCCGCGCCCCTGTACCGCGCGGTAGACTCATTTAAGTGGTCTACCTATAGACAGTATAATGTCAAAAAAGCAGATGTAATTGCGAGTAACATATATTTTGGAGCTCAATCTACACTTCATTTCTGTGAAAATAATTCCATAAGTGGAGGCTTAGTAAAAACTAGTAGTTAAATTCATTACTTCATATCATTAATATTAGCTGTAAGCGGGTGGCTTGGCTTACATACGTACAACATACTAAAATAAAATTCTTATAATTACAACGTTACTAATAGGTCAACATAAATAAATTCAAGGTCTTGAGTATTGTATTTCGAGCTGCTGGGATAATCGTCAGTAAAAATTAAGCTGTAACTTTTTAGTATACAAAAACTTCTGTATGCAATAGATAACAAGGCATGCCAATACATAATTAAAATGAATAGAATCGACACCTTCAAGCCTACGTATACCTGAACAGCCCTAATATGACTGTTCAAGCGGGAAATCCGATATCTTGAGCCGGGACATTGATGGGTGTTTAAATATGCATTATTGTTACGCGCCATTATTGTTATAGCGTAATTTTAGCGTCTACCGTGAGGGTTTGTCTTTACAATAGCATAAATAGAGACATCCATGCCTTCTCCTTGCTTGTGAAGATGACATAGGGGAAATTATAGGGGCCGTTATCGTTATCGTGCTCCTTTTATAGTACTGATATATACAGTTAAATTTAATGGGGTCGCACTTGGTTTTTACCTAAATTGATAGTAAGTAAATAATAAGGCCGTTTAATGGTAAGCGTGCGCACCTAGAAGCCTCAAGCTAAGACGCTGGCTCTGTTACCTTTTATATAGGAATACAAAAGTGCTATTAACACTGCTGTTTGGCGGCAGACTTAGATAACATGGTGTTATTTCAACGGAGTTGGTTAAAATATCTAACGTACTGCGATCGCTGACCCGCCTACCAAATACCCTTTGTACTTACATGTTATTCGGGATTAATTTATATAATACATTTGTCAGATAAGCGGCTATTACTTGATGCTTACAGATTTGAACAAATACTTTGTGTACAAAAACATTTAAAACAGTTGACTTTAGTCAGAGTTTTCTAATTCGTCTACTTTTGAGATGAATCTTGGAATTTGATTGAATAACTATAATGTTTCTTCATAAAACCTCTGCGGTATATAAGATACCCTGTATTGATCACATTCATAATTTATTATACTAGCGACTCGCCCCGGCTTTGCACGGGCAGTAGAGTAATATACCTATATCTACATTTTTGCATTGACACTTAAAATATTGGCACACAACTTGCATGTACAGCACTACTTGCATTTGGTGAGCTTAAGAAGAAGACAGGACAAAAAAGTGTGGATTTCATAATGGAGGGAAAGATTGAAGGAATAATAGATTACTTTGACGAAATAAACAAAAAGATAAATGCCGTGTTGCATCAGGAAGTAAATAAAACGGCGGGAAAAGAGAAAACTGGCGAACACTCCGTAGACAGAAACAAAGATTTTAAAAAGAAGAACAGAAGAACGCAATTACAAGTTTATTCACACAAGTTTTGAACAAAGTCATCCAAACATTTTGAACACCACCTAAGAATAGTCCAATAGCAATACACCATCTGTTTGCCACAGCTCCATATAATCCTTAACACTTCCCAATAAGGTCCTGTTTGACTTCCGTGGAGCTTCAAACACTACACAGCAAATGGTCTAGTTCAAATGACGGCTGTCGCCGATCAAATACAGCTTCGAGCCTCAGCTTTGAGCTAAACTGAGAATTTACGACGATGACATACTGTGCATATGGAGCTTAAGTTTGGATCATGTTTGGATGTTCTTATGCATCTAAGCTGTCGTATTCTAAGCACATTCGTGTATTAACGCCAAACGCAGTGGAATAAACAAAAACAAATGGGAAACTGTGGTAGGCACGAGTGTTGGGTAGCACTAAAATCTTCAAATTTACGTTTATTTCCAGTGACAGGTTCGTAAATTAAAACTGTAAGGGACGGGAGTGTCCAGTGACAAGTTATCAGTGTGAAAAGAATACCAACCAGTCATACTGTTACTGGATTGGATAACTTCTTAAATTTTTGCCCAACAGGTCACACTCCAAGTGTAGCACTGTGACTCGTTAAGAATAAAATATTCCCATCCAGTTTTACTGTAATTCTTTGGCACTACTTAATCCTAAACAGTAACATCATTGTTGGGAGCACGACTGTTAAAGGATCGGTTTCTTACGTCACCAAGTACCTACAATTCTTTCCAAATGAAGAACATAATCGAGTTTGTAAAACATGTACTTAAATATAAAATCAACACCAAGATGAATCATCACCTTAAACCTAGCTTTATAGAGTCAGCTGACTTTTTATGCACATTGGGTAGGTAATTGTTGTGGTTTTTGTAGTGGGTACCCAGGCACTATAATAGTAAATAGGCACCTTCTAGATCAACGCGTAACATCGCCAACTTCATCGTCACTTAACAGCAAGTGATATAGAGGTCAAATTTTGATCTGTCATATAAAACAAGTGAATGAAAATTAAATTTAAAATCACGACTACGTATTTTTTTTAACTTTTTATGATTTTGATATACCCAGTGTCACTCTCACGGTAAGTACGATTCTAACACCTCTCAAGCTAAAATCCATCGAACCTTTAAGCCCGCAGAGCGAGCCAAACAATTGTACATACATACTCGTACATTAATAGATACAAACTCTCGAAAAACATAGCCCTCCCTCAGTTGCAGTCGAGTAAAAAGAAAAAGTATGCTACTTATGAAGGTTGTTTTTTAAATTCCGCCTCTAAGGGGGTCAACGAAAATATATGCCTACCTGAAGCTAGTCATCAACTATTGTATCGAAAGTTTGAAATTCGAAACAAAAATTTAGCTCTTGAACGAAATGAAATAATAAACAGATTGTGTGGGAAAGGTAATTAATTTATTGACCGCAACAAAAACACTCCCACTGGTAACCCGGCCAAGGAACCCATTTAATCCTAGATCTCGCTTATCTAACCATATACTTTATCGAAAGCGAGGTATTTAACAAAAAGACTAGAAAATTGAACAGACTGAACTTCAATGAGCACGGTTTTTTAATACGCTCTCTAAAACCAAACTAAAATTAACACCGCTGAATCTTTATTCATTTATTTTAAATAAATTTTTATTACAGTGTTGCCACAACATTGCTTAAGAGTTTTATGTAAAAAGTATATTAAAATTTTAGTTAAAGTTAATATTTATGAAATAAACATTGGAACTTGAAAAATTGTAACATTGTCTAAGTCTAATTTATCTAAAGTCTAAATATGTGGTCTGCACTATATATACATAGCCCAGACAAGGATAAGCGAAAATATATACTATATGGACTGAAAGGAAAGTAATAATTTCAAAAGCTATTATGAGTGCGAATCAATTTAAATGTCGTGTAATTCTACGGATAAATTGTCGCAAAATCTGATTCAAATTTTGTTTCTGTAGTTAGTTAGTCTTAGTCAACCGACTACACAAAAATAATATGTTGGGCATTAAATTCGGCTGGCATAATAATTAAGTAACAGGCACACAAACCAAGGCTGTACGGGTTCTGTTAGAACCCTAATAGCTGGCTGCGGTTTCGCAACACCCAGTTGTTCTAGTTACCGAAGCCAAAGTCAAAGTACAAATTATTTAGGACTTGTGTGTCATACTGTCATAGCGCTTGATCCAATAATGCGGGTGTGCTGGAATTCGCCCGAAGGGTCTTTGATACAAATAAATATGTTTAATTGACATATGACTTATATTAAATTTGAAGTGAATAACTCAATAAGTACAGCGTGTAAAGTTATAGAATTAAATGATACATTGGTATCTTGTAGTTTATGTATTTGATGATAGTTATTAACTGGATGGATGTTTCTAGGTCAAACTAATATACCGTCGCTTTTAGTGATAAACTTTGCTTTTACAAAAAAGGTCTTTATAACACATTAAGAGGGTATGCTGTTGTCAAAGCGCCCATACAAACGTAGTCCAGTCATATTTTGAGTATTAAGCTACGAAAATCTATGAAATTTTCAAGACACAATCTAGAAACAAATATCTGTGTCGGTGGTGAGTCAGATTTTCGTTTAAATATATACTTCCAAAGTAACAGGGCGTCAAAGTATTGTATTTTTCGGTAGTAAAAAACCCCAACTTTGAACCTGTTTTACAAGAGTATGAATCAATTACGACGACACCACAGACATACATACAGACACAGAGACATTGGCGTCAAACTTATAACACCCCTCTTTTTGCGTCAGGGGTTAAAATCTCCGTGATTTCACTGGTATCTATGTGATGTATTTACGACTAATTCATAAATTACAAAACCACACGAGTACACACCACATATAATAATACTACAAGTGCTAAAATAATACAAGTGATTACTTTACTTATTTCTTCAGCCGGAGTTGATTGAAAAAACGTATTACTTACATCCTTGTTACATCCTGTAACTATGAAAGCATTAAGTGTTTCGTACGTAGATAGCATAATTGTAGCCTGTTCAGATAATAGCTTCGATGAACCAAAATAAGCAACAAAGCACTGTAAACATGGGCGGGCACTCTCTGTATTGTACACTGAGGTGTTCGCCCATCAACCTGACAAGTAAATTCTTATCATTATTCTTGGCTCGGAGACAAATGCTTCTCATCTGTCTCTCGTCAATTACAAATTAGTAGTACAATACTTAGTCTTCTAGGTAAGCCTTCTAATGATTCTGACAAAATTACAAATTACGAATCCCAACTCGTGATAGCCTTGACAAATTTATTCTTCGTCAAATTTGAACTTGGAATACGGTATTCCTATTCAGTCTGATAAACATCATAAGCTTTATTAATGGTTAACGAGTAGTGGATTGCGTTTTTTTTATTAATTAATCAAGAACAGGATTAATAAAGAAATGTGTAACTGAAATCCTAGAACTTTTAACAAATTAAGCGTAAAATGTTATATTAAACTCGATCAAATTTCGATAACACCAGGTTGTCAGTAGTGGATCACTGTCTGTCATTCAACCGAATAGATTTGAATTTTAAATTGCTGCTATTGGAACGCACGTACACAGAAGTGCGTCGCACGCGCCGATTGCGCAAGAGTGCAGCCGGTGCCTGCGGGATTGTAATGTTCATGATAATCTAGCTCATTTCAAGAAATTACGATACTTTAATACGAGTTATGGCTACATGAATTACGAGTACGGATCTGTTTCGATGAAGAAATAAAATACTACATAAATGACATAAATCAAAATAACTAATAACAGACAAAGCAAATTTAAAGATCAAATAGAGTATACCTCTAATTTAACTTTAGAAAATATACAGCTACAAATTTCCATTTATATCCCAGCAAACAAAATCGCAGGGCAGGCACGAACATTTATGAGACGACTTTTTTAACTACCTCCGTGGCTACACGCTTGGACTCATAATACCCGACCAGAGTTATTTTTTTTTCTTCCTTTTTTTCAAAAGGACTTGATGCTGTTGGTTCTGAGACCATTAAAGCTTCACTCAGACAATTAGCGAGCACAGACAGTGCTCGATTCAAGAGTCCCAGCATAAAGCTTGGTTTAGTTGGTGGTATTTTCAATGTCCGTCTGGCTAGCTATCACCATGTTACCTAAGTACATCTAAACAGCAGTGGTAATAGTAATATTGCGTTCTGGTATTGCAGGTAATCAAGTGGCTTATTAGGTTGAGGCTTTAGGGTGAGCACGCTTTCCATCACATAGCCTTGATGTTATCATCAAGGGAGGTCAAGTATAAACCCGTTATATATTAAAGAAAGCTAAAAACAAAGACCCAAAACAACTCCATATATCCTAATGTCAGAGTTGTTGAGCCGCCATAGGCCTCTGACATGGATCATGTAGCTACTACCTGTCGTAGATTTTTTTACAATGTCCCCAACGGAATTCCTACCCGGGACCTTCCGCGTGTGTTGCTCGTCTGAGTCTAGCGCTCAGACAACTGCACCACAGAGGCTGTTTGTTCTGTATAACAAAGATGAAGTTTTGTAATGACTCGTGGTACATAAATATCAGTAATCTTGTGTTAATCTTTATCTACCCCTAACAAATGGAGTCAATATATACCTCTAAGTGCATTAATTATCAATACATCGATACATGAAGTATCGTCACTATTCGAAAGTTATAAATACGGATATATAGTTACTAAAATGTGGATATCTATCAATTAATTGTATACTTACATACATTTAGGTATTGATAATAATGCTTTAGCAATAAAATTGGATATATTAGTGGAGATTCAGCCATAAAAATTAAAATAATTCCGTTCCTAACCACGCACATTGGTAATTTAACAAAAACATAACAGCTTTACAACGTTTAAATTGTAAAGTAATTTATTTTAACAACTCCGTGAATATTAACGCTCACTTTTGCGAAATGTTTCTATAAGGCCCTTTGCCCATATCTATCACCAATCAAAATCAATCGGTGTTGCCATAAATTTAACTACAATTACCAATAGTTTTCTATCCGCGAAAGATATACATACAAAAGTACTAAGTTACTTTCTTTGCCAGACTGAAAAAGAAGATACGAGTATAATTGTGTATTAGACTCGACAAAATAAATAAAATGAGCCCGAACTCGATGGGTTTACTAGTACCCATTGAAGATTTCCTCTTTCCACCTCCTGGCTTCAGAGTTCGATTAACCCCATGACGTCATCTGAACTACAAACATTTGCAAAGCTTTAAATCGATACAAGAGTTAGAATTAGATGAAATTGACTTGACAGGTTTGTTTACATGATTATGTATTTAGTTTGTAAGGTACAAGGGAACCTAATGTAAAACATGTAAAAATAACAAACGTAACTTGTCTAGAAGCAATTTTATAATCTAGAGGTACCTATCACATTTGCATTTATTTGGTCTGGGACGTACAGAGCCCATTCCATTGCTTTCTTGTAAAAGTTTTGTTTGCAGTCCGTAAATCTTTTTAATGGTACTGAAACTACTTCCCGTTTCAGCATCAATTTATAACGTCATCAGTATGCTTATATAGGTCACTTTAGAACTCGCGAACCTAGGATCTCATATAGAACATGAATTTAACATACTGAAAATAATAAAAAAGAGGTAATAACCACCGCACAATGCTCTATCGAAAATGTCTGATTGAAAAACAAACTTAACTTCGCAGGTCAATATCACGATCAATTCGCAACTGCACATGTAAGTTTGTAATATTAAAAAAGCTATTTTTACTTTCAACGTTTTTAGATTTATGCCTTTATACTTGTGCTGTAAGACTTTGCTTCTAGCCAAATTTCAGTATTCTAGGTCAACGAGAAGTAACCTATAGGCTTTGATTCCCTTGCATCGAAATGGGAATGTTCGAAAAATTCGGTTTAAACGTTTACGTTTTCCTAGAAGTTTGATTTTTTATTCCTACAAGGAATTGCAGACTCTAGTAATCGTTATTAATTACAAATTTGATATTTCTACGTGTTTCTGAGCAAAAGGGTCTTGACCGAAAGACAGACTGACAACAAAGTCATCCTATACGAGTTCCGTTTTTCCTTTTGAGGTACGGAGCTCTAAAAATATTTAAGATCTCGACACTCGACAGACACAGAAGCCGCGAGGGAATCCCACCCCTTATATGGGTAATATCATATCATACCATCACACAATAACTAGTGAGATTTGAGAAACGTTAAGAACAAATTAACCTAAACCACCTTACATTTCTTCGTCAGCACCGTCTGACAGCAAAGAATTAATATGTGCGGATTCATTAGACTTCGCAACCGATGGACGGACAGGTCTACTGAACCAAACAAAGGAGAAGGTTTATGAAAACAGTCATCAATGTCGGAAAACACTTTCAATTCTTGTTTGATACGTAGATTATTCTTTTAATTATTACTTACAGCTACCCTCGTAATATACATTGGTTGATAGATTCACGGCAAAACAACTCGTGCTCGATTTAAATCGTAAAAGCACGGCACGCTTGTATTTCGACACAGGCCATTCGTTACACCAAATAATTGTCAATATCAAGCAGGCAGTTTCCGATCGGTTCCGATTTATCAAGATAAATAACTTCGTAGGAATTGAACAATTTACATAACCTTCGTCCGAATATTGCCCGTTTGTAGGCTCATGCCGAAATGATCGTACTTTAGTGGGATACTAGGCAAGAGTTTTCATGGATATTGTTTTGAGATGCCTTTAATATTTTCTTATGCGGCAAATGATATCCAATATTAAAATCCTTGGCCAGAGTTTTGTTGAGACCAAACCAATCTCACAAAATTTGGAAAGCATAATGTGTTTAATTGGCAGCTATAAGAGACTTTTTCTGAATTTAGTTACAAGTACACTAAACATTCAACATTTCATTCAAATTCAAGAGAAGGTTGAATACCTTGCCCATTAATAATTGCCTATCTCGAGGAGTATTGAAAAAGTTGATATTGAAAAATATTCAACCAAGAGCTACGCTCCCTAAGACAAGGTGCATGCGTAATTACTGGGAAGCTTCTTATAAATAGACATATTTTAATCGTATTATGCTAACTATAAAATCAATTTAAATATTATATTTGTTAACGTGAGTTTGTTTGTTTGGCTTTTCTTTACGTCGTAACAGAGAGTTAGAATGACATAATTCTTAAGAGGGTATGCTGATGTCAAAGCGCCCATACAAACGTAGTCCAGACATATTTTGAGTATTAAGCTATGAAAATCTATGAAATTTTCAAGACACAATCTAGAAACAAATATCTGTGTCGGTGGTGAGTCAGATTTTCGTTTAAATATATACTTCCAAAGTTACAGGGCGTCAAAGAATTGAATTTTACGGTAATAAAAAGCCCCAACTTTGAACCTGATTTACAAGAGTATGAATCAATTTAGAACAATTTGGAAAAACCACCGACTTCTGAAATTTCATTAGTATACTGTATTAAAAAAAGGTTACATAATATACTGTATCCTTCAAATGATCCCTGGACTACGAAACATCCAAATAACGGGTGGCTATCTTCGCGTAGTGTATGCTGTCTCACCGTACGCACTCGGGTAGGATAGGGCTCGGATAGGGACAGCTACAAAACAATGCAACCTTGAACGCGACCACGAGGTCTAACCAACATAGCCTCTTAAAAGTGACTCTTGCAGGGCCGGTATAGAAAATCTATGTTTAGCTCTATTGAGCAAGAAGTTCCCAAAAACTATAATAAGTTCACCAACTGCTGCTGAACATTTGAACAAGTCATAAATAAAACAACACTAAGTGATGTAAACAACAATCCATACTGACAACATTGTCGCCTGTAACTTATGCGACATCGAGTAACGGCGCGCTATTCACAAATAAATTCATAATATAGAACTGAGTGCGTACCAATACGGGCCCCTTTCCAAAGCGCAATGATAATAATGTTGCGAAACACTGCCCGACTGTGGGTGCCCGAGGTTAATGTCGGGAGAACGCGGCCCGCGCCCATGGCAAGTTCACTAAAGCCCCCTGTTCACGGTCCAACAACTGCATGCCGAGGGAAATCCGCTGAAAGGCATTATTGGGAAAAGCTCCCCTAATTTTGATGCTTTTTTGCGTGGTTCTGGAACAGTTGAATTTGAATTTTCCATTAGTTAATTCCCTTTGTTTTAATGGTCAGTTATTTCATTATATTTTAGGTTTGTGGAAATATGAGTTATTGGTCGAATAAAACAATATTATAAGTGGATCAGTAGCTCTGTCCATCCGTCTATTTTTTGCCCGTGTGAATAAACAGAGTTATCCCGGTAAAATATTTTTTCATAAGTCCACGCGAACGCCATCATTCCATATCTAACTCAAAAACATTTGAAGTCAGAATTTAATTAATTAATAAATAGATTAATAATTTTTTTATAAATTTTGCTCGAAGTATTAGTCCACGCCTGAACTAGACCATTCAAACGCCGGGGAAAACATTTAGGAAGGGCATTTATTATATCACCAAAATGTTGTTGGTAAGAAGGTGAGTGCTGATGGCCGTCCTTTGGAATATTCCTTTCGTTACTTTTATGAGCCTTCTCATCGTGTAGATTGTAAGGTTGATAGCTGACCTTACAAACCCTACCCTCATGTCAGAGTTGTTGACAAGGCTCATGTTGCTAGTTTAGCAGCTGTGAAGAAGTATACCACTTAGTAGTTAGTTACATTGTGGTCCAAGTCGAAAAGTATCATTATCAGATATCTGCACTGTTCATTAATAGTTACTTATAGTGTGTTTTGTTTTGATCAAAACACTTGCAGTAGTCCTCTCTCTCAAAAGTGTTGCACTGCTCGTTTCAGCCCATTATCTTATTGTTTATTTGGCATATTGGTGATCTAAGTAATCTGTTGTGATTCATAGGTAGATAATGGTTTACATCTCATAAATTAAAAATCCCTTAATCCACTTTAACGACATCCTTTGCAAGATCTGAGGATCTAAACCCGAGAAGCACGTCAAGTAGGTATAATTCAGAACTGATTCTGCAGAATAGTGAGAAGCTATCTTTACGCAAGCGTATTATCCGCACGGCAGCTGCACTTCCGAACGGAAGTATTAATACAGAATAATATTTTATAAATGCTGCTCGAAGTAGCTATCAAATTTTATGCGTCGCAAATAACTGGATAATTGAGGTATTTATGTTTAGCAATTTTAACAGATAATCGTCACTTTATTTAAATAGGCTATTTAAGAAAAGTATCTGATAAGTCATGTTTCATTTCTGATGTAGGTGAATATTCTGGAACCCCAAAATTTATCACTATTAGCTGCATAAGTCCAATTTTGGACATGAACATCTCGCATATTTCGCCACGTGAATCGGGCTTTCCGTAAGATGAGACCGTCGCAGCAAAATGTTGATTTACTGATTTAACAATTCATTGTACTCAGGTCTACACACAGAGTACTAACACACAGAAGAAAGTACATTCAAAAGGCACATACTATCTATTTATTATACATAACATAAACAAACAATAAATACACATATACTAAAGCACTGCCCCGATTTTAGAAGTCTTACATAAGCAGTTTCAAAAACAAACTTCCACACCGTCAAGGGAATGCTCCATACAAATTTGCTGTTATAGCAGCCATAGTTTATACACACTCTGTGAAACGTGTGTATCTATTACGGTTCAAAAGATACAGCCATGAGACAGTCGGACGGACGATCGGACAGAAAGTAGATGGGATAGTATTGCTATGGGTATATTACTCGTAGTAAGAATACACTTTCAATTTCTAAAACGGATATTTCTTACCAAGTTAAACTTAAGCGACGTTAATAATATGCCACTAATAAAATTATCCAATAGACTTATGAAATAAACTGAGCAACAAAGCATTCTAAAATTACCTTTTACTGAAACCCATAAATCTCGGCTTTACTTAATAAGTTTTAATAACATTATGATAAGAATCAACAGCTAACTTAATGCTCAAGTTAATTTAACGTTTTTGCAACTCGGCGTAAGTTATATAAAGGGACTATTAATTCGCAATGGAGGTCTCCGTGAAATATTAAATCCCTTTCTGGAAGTTCAACAAAAACTTAGAAGAAAGCCCTGTGTTTCAACTAGGGAGCTAATCAAAAGTTATCAGCCTTAATTAGTGAAGGCAGTTTAATTAGCTTGATAATGCTTCAGCGAAATTCTTTCTCAAGCAAAAATTTTATTGTATTAGTTTATCCTGTCTTTGTTTTTCTCTTGTATCTTTCTTCTTTGTTAAAAATATAATAGTGAAGGCTTTTTATCTTAAAATTAATCAGATCTCTATTCACCTAATTAATAAGAAAGCCCTTTTAAAATTCTGTTATTTTTACAAGATAATAATTTAAATATAATGAATAGGCTATAAATTATAAAATAACACGGTATTATAGACCATACGCCGTTATAAGTGTCTGCGACTAGAACAGGGATTGGGTAAATGCGGCATACCTACTCCTTAGTAAGCTTTGACGACTATGTGATATGGTAGCTGTACAATGATAAACCCCTAAGGCGGCAATAGTAACTCCTTAAAAATATTATTTTTGCGTCATTCTTAACTCTAAATTAATTATAATCATAGATGTCATCCAGATAACTCTGTTTATACCACAATGAATGGCTTGACATGTTGTTTTGCCGTTTGAATGTGCGTTGGTTTTCACTGTAAGACATCAGTGGTACACAGTTACGTACGTACATACGTTTTCCGTCGATCAACTCGAACGTTGCCGTCGCCTGTTGTGATCTACTTCACCTACTCGAATACTCGTTTATCTCAACGACGGCCCACCCCACACCTACCGATTCTGTTCTGTTCTAGGTATGAATGAAACCGGAAGGCTAGAATGCAACACAAAACCGCTCGTCTCACACCTACCGCCCGGAGCAAGCAAGATGCGATCCGGACCGTTCGAGGTAGAACAGAAAGATATGTGACGGGACTAAATCTACACATTTCAATACAATGCTACAACTATACTTTATTAAATTACTAATAATATTTCCTCTTATAATTGGGAATGCCTAATTTTTAAAACCCATCTCGGTTCGGCACCGGTATTTTCCGGTTTTATAGGATCATCCCGTGATTTCCCGTAAGTGTGGTAAAATATGAAATAGATTAGGTATAATTGCAGGAGACAGGAGAGTTGGTTTACCTACCAATGTATCATCAACACCCTAATTCGACCCCTCTCCTAGCGTAGTAATTATGGCAAGCCCTCTCAAGAAAAGTAGGTACCCATCGATACTTGGTTTGGTTGGTCATTATCTATTTCCAACTGGCCTTTTACCACCATGTTATTTAGGTCTGTTTTTTACAAAGTGTAATTTTTTTAAAAGATAGCGCAAAACCCATAATGCATAAATAAAAGATGATAGCGCCTAAGAGATAAGAAACATTATTTCATAAATAAATTCGTACGTCGACATCAACTACCGGAAAATTAATTGCAAAACAACTCATATTTTATGGAAGAAAAAACTATTTTAGTTAAACCAGATAGTAATGTCAGAAATTGAACGAATCCAATTAAAGTATTACGAAATTGTATTCAATATGTATGACAGATTATTATCATACATACGCGAGTGATATAAGAAGCCGTTAACATATTTCTTGTACGGCTAAATACGTATTTAAAAGAATTTATTTTCATTTTATTAGCACTCAGAACATATCGTGGGTCCATTATCATTATCCTGGCAGCAGGTGTAAATATTTCACGAAACATGTTTTTGGCCTAATAGCAATGAACACAGCATGAATTATTTATTGGAATAAGAAAAAGGACTTATTGATTTCGTTAGGACTCGATACACTATATTGTGGCCTAAAAATGGATAAAGTAATAGTTACCATGGATGGTCGAGAACGGCCAATGAGCGGCAAATCTGTCGTGAGCTAATTTAATTTGCAAAAACTAAGTTTAATCTTACTTTATAGTATAAATGTGTTCTTACTAGTGGTGCTAGTAATAACTGTAGTTTTATTATGTGGCAAATACACACACTCTTGTCAAAGTCTTGTTAGTTTATATGCGAGAAAGACATTTTTAAATGTACAATGGGACGATAATGCGATTGGATGGTAAGCTTATGCTAATAAAGCAGTGGCTCTGCTACCTTTCATTAGGGAACACACATGTGCTATTAATAAAGATGTTTGGCGGCAGTCTTAGGTACCATGGTGGTAGCTAGCCAAACGGAAATAAAAACATTCCCACGACCAAACACACTGAGTACTGATATGTATCCCTACCGAGAATCGAACCCAGGATCTCCGGGTTGTTAGTTGAAACGTGTAGCCATTTGGCCGCGGAGGCTGTTAAAATTATACACAAAATGTACCTACTATAGATATTTTATCATTCAGTCATCGTTTATTCGAGAGAGAAATTTAAATCATTCCACCAAAAATTAGTTGAGGCGGAGTTTTAGCACACTGTCCGTTCTCTATCCGAGCAGCTTCATTAATAATATATAAATAAAGTTAGTTTCAAAACGGTTCACACATTAATTTTTTAGCTCAAAGCTTTTAATGGCATAAAATACAGGTTTTTATGTAGAAGTGATTGTTTCTACTGATTATTGCAGAAGGCAACATTACAGGTCAATCAATAGCTCGACAGCAAATGTAGCACGAACGTGCCCTTTCCAATGTAAGTAACAGACTTCCGCAGTCGTGGCTAGAAACTATCAGTTAATAACTTTTAATAAAATATGACAAACCTAAGTACAACTCAGGAGTATTCAACAGGTCTTTAAGTATGAAGTCAGCGTTTTCATTTAAAATATTGTCAAGTTTCAAGAGAAAATATCTTAGGTTTCGCTGAGGATTTTATTTTTAGGTTTGTGTTAGATTAAAGCTAGGATATTGTTGTATCTTTGAGCGATATTTATTTGTTTTACATTTGCTTAGTTTAGCTTGGGTTTTTCAAATTAGCGATCGTCGACGTCAAACTTAAGTAACTGGTCAGATTGACTTAAAATCCCCTACCACCAGCCTAACAGTACCACTAGATATCCCCGTTGGGAATCGAACCTATGAACTCTAGATTCTTGTATATGAAATAAGAATAGGTGTATGGTGTGTGTTTAATTATTTCAAAGTATTTCCTAAAGAAATACACCTCGATCAATCTTAATTAAGGTAACACTAATTAGCGATTTTAAGTTGTGTATGTTAGTTAACTTAATATAAAGGTTCAAATTGTTTAATATTTCACTAACACATGTATGTCTTAATTATGACATTCTGTTTCTCAACGCCATACTAAAAAGAAAGAAAACCTGGACTCAAGAAAATGTTGATGAAATCTTGAAATTTTTCGTCTCATAACTTACTCTGAGTATTTTAAGTATTCTTGCTGCAAAAGTTGTTTCTCAAATACCTGGACTGTAACATATTTAGACGAAGACGTCATGAAAAATTTTGGAGTTTGTTACTGTAGCAAAATTTCCCATAACAAACCATTTACGTAAAGTGTTTTCTTGAAACAGTATGGACAAAGTTTTTTTAAAACATCGCTTTCACAATGCAACATGTGTATATACGGTTAATTTAAGACTGCGTTGTGCGACACACGTCAATATGAAGTGTTTTTAATCATTTCTTAAATATCATACCGTATTCTCAAAACTAAGTCGAAAAAAATACTCTGTGCTCGTTTTAAATTTCTCGATACGTTATGGATTCCAATGTCGATCATTTGTAGTATTAATTATTTAAAGTGATAAAAATATAAGTACATTATACTGTCCAAATTCATAAAGGTACAGCGGTCACATACTATTTCTGGCTGGTAGCGGGAAGGATTCTGCACTGCCTGAGTTCCCGCTCCTCCCCGCAACGCGACGTCCCGATGCCGCAAAGTGCCAATACTAGGTATAGACTAATAGTTGATACCGCTTATTACTCGTTTCAATTATGGTAACTGAACAAAATTAAAATTGAGACTTACGCAGCTATCCAAGCCTGGTTTTTGGAATAATTGAACAATTGTTAAGAATTATTATTATTGGATATTTAAAATAGCAATGAAAATTCATGCTTTTTACTATTAGGTCATTTATTACGAATGACACCTAACGACCCGTCGCATGGCAACCGCGTTTAAATATATGACAATTATAATAAAATCATAGAAAGCGCCGTTGGACGTCCTATGCAGTCTTAAAGAACGTTATTGTTCAGGAACTAAAGACCTTTGAAGTTCACCTTCGTGCGCAAGCAGGAAGACTTATTCTAATACAATGTATACGTCATCGCACTTGCTCCATATAGCTCACGTGGCGAGTTGTTAGTTTTATATACAGGATTTTAACAAACTTGGCTGCCTCGTACCGTACATCTGTGATGATAGTCATCTTATATCTAGTATCTACACTGATCATTTACTTATGACGCAAGTGTCATCATCATCATCAACCATGGTATACCACATCGACCGGTACCGAGCCACCTGCATCCAGCGGGTCCCCGCGACGTTAACTAAGTCGTCGGTCCATCTAATAGGGGGACGGCCCCTAGACGCTTCCCGGTACGTGGTCACCACTCGAGAATCTTTACTCCCCACCGGTTATCGGTTCTTCGAGCGATGTTGCATGTCCATTTCTACTTCAGGTGTGTCGGTGACCTTCGTTCGTCTACAGATTTCCTCATTGTGGATTTATCATTATTATTATTAGTATCTACAATGATTATTTATTAATGATGAAAGTATTAAAACCTTTTTGCTAGACTATAGTAAAGCTTAGTAGCTAGGTAGCTCAGTGAAACGTAGTGATTAAATGCTCTTAGGCTCAGTGCTAGGAGCATTTAATCACTACGTTTGCTCAGTGGTTTAAAGTGTCAATCCTCGAACAGTCGAGATCTGAGTTCAATCCTGTCCCGTTACGATAATGATCCCGTCTCGATAATGAAAACATCGCGAGTAATCCTGCATACTCCCGAGAAAAATTCCAAAGGTGTTTTTGAAATCTACCAATCCATATCAGGCCCGCGTGCAACCCCCCTAGTCTTGGTAACAACTGTAACAGATTCATTTATACAGCATTTATATTCTCATTGGTAGGTGTATGACAGTAATTTACTATATAAACTCCATGCTTTCAATTCAAACGAAAAAATATGAATTTGATAGTTGCATATGTTGCTACCACGTTGACACCTGTTCATGAATGAACAACTATTTTCTTTCTATTTTTAAAGGACCTCATTACTCGTTACTCACTCATGGATATGACACATCTTTATGGAATCTGAATTAGAACGGTTATATAGGTATTCAGTATTAGTGCACCAATTCTAGCAGTGATCTAAGAACTAAGTTTGCCTAGTAAACATATAGGGGAGACGTCTTGGCTTAGAAGTTAGTAGACTAATATTGTACCAAGTCGATGTCGAGAGCAAGACCGAGCTCCTGCTGATTGTGTTCCTTGCAAACTGCTGGCTTCAGCTGATTAGAAAATCAGCAGTATTGGATATTGCTCCTGGAAATACAATTATTTACTCGTACGTACACTCCAGCACCAAATATGTACTCACTGTAGTACCGTGTCAAATTCACCTTTTCTTGTTTCTGTGAGGTGTGTTACAGAAAATGACTATTAAAGGTGATATGACACGATGAAAAAATACAGGAATTTGAAGAAAAAACCGATTCATCTATCTAGTACCTATAACCCTTCAGCAAAAAATCCAAAACCTAGACAAACTTTAAAGTACCTCAGGTAAAATTAACGTTAATTCAAGGTAATCATCTGTACGTTTCTTTCTATTGTTCGGACCCCTTGGTGCGCGAGTCAGACTCACACTTAGCCGGGTGTCATAGGTAGGCAAAACTTGTAACTATACATAAACACAGTTAGCTAAATTTAAATTCACAACAGAAAAACCTTTGCCACTTCAGTCAACGCTGAAAAGGGGCAGGACAGGAAAAATCCGGTAAAACCGGTCGCCTGGTAAAAATCTGAGTGCACTATCGGTGAGACACGTTGGATTGTTTCTTATTTGTGTAGCGGCCGTGCGGGCGTGCTTGTGACAGGTGACCTGACGAAATCCGATGCGGGCTCAGCGAGCTAACAAAAAGCTTCGGATTAGGCATGGGCTGAGAAACGTATGCCAAAATTTCCCCAGATTAAACCGTAAATCTGTCGGTCAGCTGTTGCTTATTTCCGTTTTTTAGTAACGTAATTCTGTGATCATCATCAACTGAAGACCACTGTTGAACATGGGTCTTCTTCATCAATCACCACGTTAGACTTTCCATTCGCCATAATTACCGCATTTGGGATAATTTCTGATGTCGAAGACGATCGACGAAGTCGCGGCCAAAAGTATTTCATAATTTTCATATCATTAAAACTGTATACAAATGGTTGGTAGACTTGTTCTATGAGATAAGAAATGATTCTTTGACCAGCAGGTCGTTGACACAGTCTTCCCACAACAAAGGTCGTTTAACATCCTATAAAATGAAGTAGAAATGAACGTGATATTCCTAGGATCTAGAACATACCCATTACTAACAATCTGTTATCTCCTTTTCAAACGTCTTATTACGTTCCAATCAATCACAAATTGTTCTGATTTAATTAATAGTCAGAAACACTGACATGAGCAATCATATCACTTGAATAGCAATTGAATAGCACTAATGTATTCATGTGTATTAAACGTAATCGTGTAATCAAGTAATGTGGAAGATGCATGGAAAAATATTTATGTCTAAATCGATAGTCCATATAAAAAGGTAAATACCTCTATCTCTTTTTTCGATACGATTAATACTTTTTTTAGTACAACCCGTCAAAAAGTAATTCTAGTCATGCAGTGTTAAGAGGGTATGCTGTTGTCAAAGCGCCCATACAAACGTAGTCAAGTCATATTTTGAGTATTAAGCTATGAAAATCTATGAAATTTTCAAGACACAATATAGAAACAAATATCTGTGTCGGTGGTGAGTCAGATTTTCGTTTAAATATATACCAGAGTTACAGGGCGTCAAAATATTGTATTTTTCGGTAATAAAAAGCCCCAACTTTGAACGTGATTTACAAGAGTATGAATCAATTTACAACAATTTGGAAAAACCACCGACATCTGAAATTTCATTAGTATACTGTATTAAAAAAATGGTTACATAATATACTGTATCCTTCAAATGATCCCTGGACTGCGAAACATCCAAATAACGGGTGGATAACATCGCGTAATGTATGCTGTCTCACCGTACGCGCTCGGGTAGGATAGGGCTCGGAGAGGGACAGCTACAAAACAATTTAACCTTGAAACCGACCACGTGGTCTTACCAACATAGCCTCTTAAAATGCGTCATATAAATCGGGTGACATTTGTGATGTCACACGTGTTTTAAGAGCGTTAAAATGTATGAGCTTGTTCGTAAAATAATGTTTTATGTGTTATATACCCATATAGTAAAATATTCAAAATGCAATGAGAAAATTAAATCTAATTAGCATTTTACTATTCGAGATTTTTGAGACATTTATCATTACAAATTATCACGAATTTTTCTTTCTTTTCTTTTAATGTCCGTTATGCTATAAAATACAATTCAACCCAATCTAATTTGGTTGCACCTTCCCTATTGTAGGATGCTACTAATATTAGCAGATAACTTAAGTGACATGCTGCTACGTATGGGTACGTATATGGTATTCTATTAAATACCCAGCTGACTATCTAAGTTTGAAGCTTAGTTTAGGAACTTGTGCCTGATTGAGTTCTAAGTTAAGCTTTAGTTCTTGACTACACTATATTTGTTCATGTAAAGCAAGCTTTTATAAAATACATTTTAAGAGTGTATATTATCTTTCTAGCTCTTTGACTTACATTTTTATATTGATTTGGTCAAAAGATTAATTTCAAGACACGATGTTATCACACATTTATGAAGATAGAACGTTTAAAAGCTTTCAAAATAAACGGTTACGTTACGCTCACGATTTTTGGATACAACTTCAACCAGGTTTACTTTAAACTACATTCTTCGGGGCCTCCCTTTCGAGATAAAAGTAACATTTCCATTTCTTAAGCTACGTGTGTGACAAATTTTATTAAGATCAGTTAGCCATTTCATCGTGAAATAGCGAAAAATAGCCAGCAACATAGTTCCTTTTGAATTTCCATTATTACTGTAAAGTATAATGCGAATAATAAATTATGTACTCGTACGAAAACTTAGCACATTTCCCCTTAACATTTGACATGGAGGTGGATCAAACCCCAGGACTGGTAAAACGTATCGAATGATGTGATTAAATTGCTCAGCTTTCATCATCATCATGTACAGCCTGCGGCAGTCCACTGCTGGACATAGGCCTCTCCTAGAGCGCGCCACTCGGTTCTGTCTTCTTCTGTCCACATCTATTAACGCCCAGAATCAGAATCATTTATTGCAGAACTGGGTGGTACAGTGATCTTAGGTGTAGATTACAGAGGTTCTCCAATTCTTACCCGAAGGCGTACAATATTTGAAATGTCAAAAGAAATTAATACAATAAATTTCTTTTTGAAGATTTAATAAAATATTCGTGTTACCTTCCTTACGTAAGTCATCTTTCAACCTAGCAGGGACCGTCCTACATTACGTTTCCCTAGGCGTGGTGTGCGCTCGAAGACTCGTCTGATCCAGCGATTTGCTCAGCTTTGATCAGGCTGAAATAATTCCGTGACATTTTGCCGTACATATTTTGGTACTCCATTAACACAAATACGTGACGTAGTACAAAAGGAGGTACATATTTCTGTACTTGAGTGTAGCACTAACACATACCGCGATCACGACTCCACTCGCCGAGTGCAGTGATTTATGGTGCATCATACAAGAAAATCCATAACTAGGGCGATCTATAGAAGAGGCAGTTTTTCAGCAGTTGTCTTAACTGATTGAAAATAGAAAAGTACTACGATCAAGTAATTAACAAAAACACTGACCACAACAACTGTGTTTAAAAACAACACAACCCTTTGTATTATCCAGGCCTTTGTTACAACAGTATTAACATAAAATAAACAACATCATCACGGCCCGAGAGAATATTTACTAACATAAACACTTTTATGAGAATCAACCCTGAATTTGCATAGCAAACCCTGTTTAACCGAAAGCCAAGTTGATTTTCCCTTGGGACGGCCAATGGTCAGACCATTAAAGTCCTTAAAACGGTTGGGTAACACAAACAGTACCTCCGCTGTACAAATACCCTTTACATCAGTGGTGCTTAACCTGTAGTCCGTCCACCGCCGGCGTAGTGATCTGTTAGGTCTTAAGGAACAGTCCATAAAGTCCCTGTGTCCCCCAAAGGTTTTCAAAATAGTCAGTTTCATTAAAGAAGCAGTTATTAGAAATTAAATAAGTATATATAAAGTAAATATCCATTTTAATTAATAAAATATCATAAATTATTTTTTATAGTTGTTTGCCATGTTGGTGATATGTGACGTTATATAACATTTAACCAGCGGCAAAATGAGGTTCTTTCAATGAAACCTCAATTGTGAAATTACAACAAGTATATATATCACAGTTGGATTGCTTAATAAGCTGTTTTACATAACCGTTAGCTGTTTTACTAAACAGCACCGTTATCTAAAACAGCTGTACAATGTCTAGCTGGCTTGTCATTGCTTTGCATTTAACAAAACAGCTACCCATGTTCAGACGTTTTTCAGAATGAATTTGCAGCAACCACAAAAAGCGTTATTTACAAGGTTACCATGATTAATATGAATTAATCTATTAAATAACTGTTTCCACTTAAATTTGGGTCATTTTTAATTACGGGTTTATCGCTACTTTTGACGAGCTATATTCAGCTTCGTGCGCCATTTTGCAGTACAGAGACACGAACGACAAAATTTAGAACTAGAATTTTAAAATCTGACGTTATATTTAACAAAACCAGTGACTAACCAGTGACCCGCTGAAATGATGAATGCAAAACGTTCATTCAATTCCGCGAGTTAAAAAAGTTCAGCTTTATGAAAAATCGCTTTAAGATGTTGTGCTATTTATAACGGAGCTTTTTAGTGAAACAACTAGCTGTTATGTATAACGGCTTATTAAGCAATCCAACTGCGACATAAACATAGCTTAGGAGATATGACGGAACAGTTGCATATACAAGTATATAAAAAGGTTGCTAAAATGATAACTAAATACTCAGATTTATTTTCACAAGGTTTGAGAGTATGCTCGCCAATTTATTAAGTAATTACATATCTAGTTAGCTTAGAACTGCTGTAGGCAGAATTTATATTTGTCTAAAGGTTGTCATATCACACGAGTACACGTCACGTCTGACTCAAAGTCTTATCATGCACAGCAGACATTGTAGAGGGCTGTGCAAATACTGGGACAACACAAATACATAACTAATTAATGTGACGCATGATACTGGTGAAGGAGGCTTATGTCCAGCCGTGGACATTTCCCTGCTGGTGATGATGATGACACCGATGTTGAACTATACTAGCATTTTTTAACTACAGACACAAAATTCATTAATGTTATTGTGGCCTTTCAAAAGTAAAAGTTTTTATAGCGTCTTTTGTTTACATGTACAGCTACTTACTGAGAAAAAATATTTCAAATAGGGAAGATCACATTACGTAGATTCGTAATGTATATATAACTTTGCTCAAATTTTCACTATTTTACAAATGTTGGAATTGGTTGTTGTTTTTGTGGTGGTACGACCACCTGGAAAATTTTACGGAGAGCCGCTCTATAAACTCGCTCTATAAATGGCTCGGGTTCGTGTATTGTGACGTAGCACTTTACTTTCCTACAACGATGAATCGATGTCGAAGACGAAAAAGATATCCAATTTAAAAATTTAATTCACACATTCAAAAAGAAATTACAAATAACTGCATGAAAGTATATATGTACACACAGAGCAACTTTTTTCGATAAGAATTTTTTTTTGCGCTGACGTGGGTCAATTTGTCATTTTTAAATTGTTATCATACTATATCTGCTTGTCATTTTTTATCCAAATCAGTTTAGCCATTTATGAGTTGACTGAGAAACCTAATAAATTTCACAATATAATAAATTGGCTCCATTAAGTTACTATATAATAAGTAAATGGTTGACTCACTAGAAGAGGTAAGACAAAAACCTGCCTTCTTGCATCTACATTGTTAGTAAGTAACTATTACTGTTCTTACCGCCATATTAACTTTACGATCACAAACACAGCGTCAAAAATTATGTCCATATCCATATAATACTATGTCACTGCATTACGGTTCACATAAACTTTGTAGTTGGCGCTAAGTGGCAAAAAATGATATATTATAGCTGATTTATATCAGACCTAATAAACCACGTAACGTGCTTTAAAAATACTTTTGAATACTTGTTTGGAGTGCATTTTCATGTACTTTCTAGGCTAACTAACTAATGGTTGAATACTTCGAGTCACTTTCAAAGTACTAAGCTCTGTCATCTCATGGGGGTCGTAAAATATGGTTAAGGGCAAATTTTAATAAAAGTCATTAATCGCATTTTTGAAAGACCATCACTTGAGAACGACTTGACCGATTTGGCAAATTTTTGTTGTTGTGTTCGTAATAAAATTATCATACAATAGATTCAGGATTAAATACGCAAATGAAATCGCGAGATAAGAGTAGCGTTTTAATAATATTAATACTCGTAACGAACAACAACTTCTTCAAAACAAAACATTGTTACTTTGCCGTGCTTATCAAAAAGAAAGTGGTATAGACACTTGTGATGACGATGTCAAAACAAATATTGAAATCACATTGAAATGGAATTGCCATTTCTATTTCCTACCGTAAGCGTCACAGCAACCTCATTACGCAGCCAATCAAGATTTCACTCACCTGTCGCTCAGCAGGGCGCTTATGAGCTTTGACATTGGTCGAATGGTTTTGTTCGGCGCATAACCTAGCATAACAACTTCAAACATACCAATATATTTCATTTTCAAAAGAATAGAATCAAAAATTGTTACGACTTACTATTTTACGATTTACTATTTTTATGATTTTTTACGAATGCAACAACCGCCATTTATCGATAAGCTTTGATTCTCGCTCTTCCTACATGGTATAAAAGGTTTATATGTTTATTTTGGAAACACATTTTCACAGTTGTGTCATGTGATTGTAAAAATGTTTCAGATATTTGACATATGGTGAAAAGGGAAATTAGGATTATTTTTGAAATCAGCGAAAAAATTTTGCAGGCTAAATAACTATAAAGAGACTTGGATTCAAATTCAAAGTAGCAACTGGTTTACTATGTATTTAAAAACGTTGGATCTATAAATATCGAAAATATCTTAGAAAGAGTAATAGAACAAAACTTAAATTTGTAAAATTATCACTAATTAAATATTTTTTGCTCAACTGGTTTTCCCACAAACTCTTTTTATCTAAAGTCATACGAGAGCTCCACGAATGCGCTCATGTTAGAACTCCAGCTAGTATTAACATGAATCGGCTTACAAGTTGGAAGGTAATCACTTTACGTAGTTCTGCGGAAGCCGATTAATTGTTCCAATTGTCCCGATCGCTTTGACATCACACGAACAATCTGTAGGCAAAGTTTATATGCAAAAGTCTCTCTCGAGCTCACCCCACGATTGGATTGTCTACGGTCCAAACTTTGATAGCTTAGGAAAATGTAGTTAAACATAGGAGTTCGTGTATAAGATGAATTATTGCCTACGTATTCTAGACACGTAATGGATTCAAACAACCCAACTTGGATACGCTCACATTAATTTTAAAATTTGGCAAGCGTACACACCGGGCTTCGGATGCGGTGTCTTATTTTATGTTGGTTGCTTTTCGACTGTGAAATTGTTTTCGACCTAGTAATAAATGTCTTACTTTATCTTGCCATACATTCGTTCCGATAACAGCCTACCCTTGCCAAGTTCTAGTACGGGACAGACTTTACAAGGTACATCAATAGCATATTTGCTACTACACATAACAGAGACTAAGCTATGCGGGCCAAAAACTACGATCTTAACTTACATGATACCATTTTAAAATGTATCATCTTTCGGCCATTTACAGAAGATTTGCGTGGTATATTTGTAATTACAGTGTTCTCACACAGTAAATAAAAAAATTAATTTATTTATTTTATAACCTAATAATTAATAAAAATAAAATAAAATTTGACCTGCATCATAAGAGTAGAAGAGTATCAATTGAGTATAATTGTATATCTACGAAACGTATTTAAAGCTTTATACTCGCATGACAGATTTTATAAGTATACCAGTGGGTATAGTACTCGCAAACCCTTTGAAGTTAGGCACACTAAACCGCGAAGTATCAATTATTAACGTATAACTGGGAGGCAAGGCAAATTATCGGGTAGATATAAATGTCCTAGTGTTTTATGTCATCTAGGGATAGTTATTATCGAAAATAATACGCACACATTCCGTCTGTACATGTTTGAAATTGCGGAGAGTTAACTTCAGAGGGGCAAACTTGGTGTGCGAGTACCAAAGGCGAGTACTATATATTTTGTATAGGAGTTGTTGCGTATTTATTTATTAGGTGCTACGAAATTAGTTTTTATGTAGGTACTTTCACCTTAACAATGATTTCGATTGCCTTGTCTAATCATTACTAACACTAACTTTGTCTATGTTTAATTTAATTATATCACTTTCATCATCAGCCGGGAAACGTCCACTGCTGGACATAGGCCTCCCTCATGGTACGCCACATCGACCGGTCCCGAGCCACCTGCATCCAGCGACTCCCTGCGACTCTAACCAGGTCGTCGGTCCATCTAGTAAGGGGACGGCCTGGTAGACGTTTCCCGGTACGTGGTCGCCACTCGAGAACCTTTACTCCCCACCGGTTATCGGTTCTTCGAGCGATGTGGCCTGCCCATTGCCACTTCAGCTCACTGACTCGTCGAGCTATGTCGGTGACCTTCGTTCGTCTACGGATTTCCTCATTCCGAACCTTATCACGTAGAGAAATTCCGAGCATAGCTCGTTCCATTGCTCGCTGAGGTGCTGAGAAGCTGAGGAATTATATCACTTTATTTTAAACTAACTGCTGATTTTTCAGTAACAGAACAATGTTCTGCTACTAATATTTTAGAAGCTTCTAATGCCGCAATGTCATAAAACAGCGCGCTTAATGACACCTCACTTAAACGTATCATAACACTGTATTATCCTGCAATTTTCTTAGTCCTCAATCCCTCATCTTACATTATTATGTCCTACCTATACAACGCATAATAACCACGCCAAGACCGCAAGCCCATTACCAGTCAAACCGAATAAAGACGCCATCGTGTACGGGGTCTACTAGTGATTTACACAGAACGTGCTAGCGTAGGTTGAAAACTGTAATTGTCCTTACGTCACGACGTTGCATTCCCTTAGAGCCGTGGGATAAAGTTCAAAGGGCGATGCTATCGGACCTTTGTATCAGAGAATAGGGCGTGAGTAAAGGGTGACGAGCGGGTGGAAGGTTACGTAACAATTAGACATAGATCCGTTTAGGAGGTACGCGATGTAACTGTTGTTTCCTTATAATCCTCATCCTACTAATATTATAAGTGTGAAAGTTTGGATGTTTGGATGTATAGATGTTTGGATGTTTGTGACGCTTTCACGGAAAAACTACTGAATGACTTTGAATGAAACATTACAATAATATAGCTTATACATCAGAATAACATATAGACTATAATTTATAAAGCCATATTGTGTGAATTGTACAAAATCACACTTATAATATTAGTGGGATTACATGGGCAATTTTGGCATAACAAAAACGCGTTGCCTAGCAACCGACCATAGAATATGTAATTCGTATATACAAACTTTTGAATGTACTACGTCAGATATTGAAATTTCTTTTGTTTCTTTAAACTATTATCCTGCGTAACAGAATAAACAATATTTTGTACCTTATGCTGGAAATGGAGATAGATGCCTTCTATGCCTATCGAACAAGTAGAATAAATCCTGAAGTACACGCGGACAAAGTCGCGGGCGGAAGCTAGTTAATAATAATAATACATTTCTAATGGTCCACCTTTCACCCCCCTCTATAGCCTAGATATATATTTCACCTATTGCAAGTAGTCCTTGCACCTCATCGGGGTTGTCGCTGAGCGTGTCGCGCTGTTGATCAATCGTGGTTGATCGGATAGGTGAGTCCTATGCTTCTTCATTTAAAAGTCTTGAAGGGCCCTCTACGTGTTATACCTGTGTTCCCACGTAAGCCCTCTAAAAGACTGGGCACTTCTTGAAACAGAGTGACCCGAGATATTTAAATAGATAAATGTTTATTTATTTTCTTATTACAGAAAGCAACTTTATTTTTAGTATACCTAGTGCCAACTTAAATATCAGAAAGTCTGTAATATTTTTCAACAAGAGCTCTGAAAAGAAAACGTATATTCGTAGAATTGTAATTCTGTCCGAAAGTAATTCTCGGAGGGAAAAACTGGAGGTATATGATGAAGGCCTAGGTCCAGAAATGGGGAATGGGTGAAGTTATTATTATCATCATCATTGCCGTAAAATTACAGAGAGATACAAAAATAGACAATCCATCGATTCATTAGGAAGCTAATAATATACACAGTGAGAAAATCTAGTAATGAAAATTGCTTTGAAACTAACACACGAAACAATTTCAGCAACTGTCCAAAATAGCTGAAACTTACAACTTATACCACAACTTGGAAACTGGAGACGTCTGAACTCTGCCTTCGACAAAGATGAGATGAACTTCCACTGCGCGCTTTATTCGGAGTTCCTCACATAACCTCACACCGTACGACCTCATTATAGTAACTATTCTATTCTGTAACAGTCAAAAAAGGCTGGGAGTTTTTCCTTTCATCATCCTTTCGGCCATTGGCTCTCAACCTAGACACAATTTTAAGGCTACAGATGTGCTCAGTGGCTCATACTAGAGGTTACAGACTCAATCTACAGATATTATTATTTTCCGGAAATACAGTTCATTTTGCTAATTTCTCAAACTACACTAAAGTCCTATTAGTTAGTTTTGTGATGTGAAGATAGTTCCAAGTGCTCTATAAATGACCTATCTTGGTGAATTCACCCGGATGGCAATGAAAAGAAATTGATTGGTACTCCAGCTAATGTCATTATTATTACTCAAGATTTCTTGTAACTACCAATCATCGGGTACTTGCTAGCTTAAGAGCTAGACTTTTTCGAGATTCGCGAAATTTTCGAGATTTTTGCTTCGCTCACTCGGTCAATTACATTATATCAGTGTTCCGTTATCAACATTTAAAAATACAGAAACACTCAAGGAGAGTTTGTTTTCTATTCGGTCATGGTTGGAGTAATTTATATTACCTAAATCTTCTCTAAAATTATTTAATGTTAATAAATTTGCATCTTTGATGTGTATTGCGAAAATATAACAAATGTCAAACTTTTCCTCCTTTAGAAATGACAAAGTTGTATTCAAACATTTTGAATTACATCCTTATTGCAATGCTGAACTTCAATGGAATTTCATAAAATATTTTCTGATGTAAGGACAGTTTCATATAATGGAGAACTTCCTCGCTCTCTGACAATTGTCTGAAGAATTTATACCCGTAATATGAAGCGCAGCTGGAAATATGATGATTTTATGAGTGGGCTTTTCAATACGAGACATTATTTATTGCTCGCTTTGAAATACCGTGACGAGATGTGTGATGTCAGCTTTAACTTAGTTAACGTTTAAAATTAAAATTTGCCGTGGGTGTCTTAGAAGTAATTTCATTCAACCGACTTTAAATAAGGAGGAGGTTCTCAATTCAATGGGTATAATTTTTAATATTTTCTACCTCATAACTTTTCGACTGGGTGAATCGATTTCGAGGATTCTTTTTTTATGTAAGTTGCTGTTGCTCCTCAAGTCTCATGTGTGGTCCCACTTCAATTTGGACAAGTTTTGACAATGGCATCCATGAGAAAACCATATTATAAGTCTTTTTGGTGTAGACTTTTAGGGCAGTAGACGTCGGTTTCTAGTTCTTATTGAACGCGTTAACTTGTCAAGTCTTCACTATCTTGAAGAAGGTTGAGGCTTCTGGGTGGCTTCAGGACTATTGTGTAAATCCACGCAGACTGACTTACACACCAGAAGCATCAGCTACACCTTGAAGAAGAAAAAACCCTCTTACAAACCCTCACACCTACTTCCCTATTCTCCCTCTTTCTATTCCATGCTTCTCTCCTATACTTAAACTGCTTGTACATAACTCTAAAGCGCCATGGTCGAGAGCCTGGCATCCTGTAGCACAGGGTCACACCTATCTCAGGCACCAGTCTTACACACACAGACCAACTTTGTAATATTGAAATTGTAACCTTTTGTATTAACGTTGCATTCTGTGAGAAGAATTAATATTATTTTTACTGTAAAATACCCATCATACAGTTAATGTTTAAGTAACTGAAAATGTAACATTCTCCGTTTCACAATAATCTCTTTAAAATATGTTGTTATGTATCCTTTTATGTCCTCCATTGCTCTAAATTTACATTTATTTCTATTTGCCGCGGTCATCAGCCACTTTATCGACTCCAAACGACTTATTTAAGCGACATATTATGAGTAAATAAAGAAAATAATATAGTAACAGAAAAGAGAGCTAGCTAAAGTAAAAGGCTTCCGTAAATAATTGATCAACATAATCAACGCCCACCCCAAACAGCTTGAACTAGATACTTGCAATTTTGAACATCTGTCAAATTAACAATTTTAAAATCCATATCCACGTTGGCAAAGACACAATCCACCTGTTAGTATAGGAAGTATATACGGTAACGGATCACCGCCTTTTAATGGAAAGAATGTTTTTTACAGTTACATTCAGAATTTTGAAAACATATATTCTTGTCTTGGTTCCTAGAATATTTAGTACACATCTAAAGTCTTGAGCTCAGCGGTGATATCGCACCACTCAAAACTTCCGCAAGTAAGTTCCTAACTTCTCGCGAGACATATGTACGTGTTCCTCAGACTTGTTCGTGTTCATTCAGATTCATTTGTGAGATGTACATCTCGAGATTGCTGTGAGACATACGACGGTATCATTGTGGTCTTCTGAAATAATACTTTGTATTACGGTATATAATTCACAACAAATAAAAACACAATAAAAATAAAGTGAGTCATTGGTGTAAGAGGAGGGTGGGTTTGTCAATCCATCACCCCTACAATATTCTCTATTGTCATGTTCAAAAATCTAGAGCAGTTCAAGTAGATCTAAAGGTATTTCCCACCTATTTTATTCTACCATAGCTTCTACATACATACTCGTACCTGCTATTTCATCTGCGTGGACTTCAGATATTATCCCACGGGAACTACTTGTTTAATCAGGATAAAAAGTAGACTATGTCCTTTTCCAGCCCTTCAACAACCCTTATTGCACTTTTCTACGGATAAGGTATGGTACTCAAGTTTATTGTTCACTTTTACCTTTACCATTCTTCGACCATATCGTTGACATGTAATAATGTCATGCAATTCATTTTATTTATCTAAATTCGGATCTTCGATCGTGGCGAGTGGAAAACGTACGTACTTGGGTTCAATTTGTCTCAATCAATCATAACTTCAAAGGTCACTTCGAGCAGGCAGGTGTCTATTGTCCCAGCAAAGTTTGACTTGCCATTCTATTTACCTGTACCTGTACCTAAAGTTGGAGGGTAGATGTACCTATAGATATGGATTAGAAAAATATTACTCTGTGATATGATAAATCGGTCAATTTCTGAAATGGCTAATTTTGGCAAACTATATAATTTATTCTGCAATAGGCAAGCCTTGTAAAGCGTAACTATAATATTTACGTACTTACATATTCAAACAGAAATACCTCTCAGGACACATTAAAATTAATAAGTCAATATTTTTTGCAACTGCCATTTCTTACAAAATATTATCCATATAATAGTCATCATCACCCGGAGTCTTTACATGAGAACGGAGAGTTAGAGTGTCTTTTTTGTGTGTAAGGGCCGGAAAAGGACATTGGAAACTGTTTATCCCAATTGATCAAGTAGTTCCCTTGAAATAATTTTTTATGTTCACGCAAATGAAGTGTCGGACAATGGCTAGTTTTAAATCAATGTCATGATGAAATACTAACAAATTAATAGTTCTGATTTTCACTTCAACAATACACATACAAAACTAATGAATCAGAAATTTAAGGAAACAGTTCAAAAATATTCTGTCAATTTTACCTGAATCAACAAATTTGATTAGATGGCAGTCGTACCCGTATCCTTGAAATCTCAAAAAATTATTATATTTCGATAAATCACAAAAATCTGTCTGGTTATTCAAATCCTCTCCAGCAAATATACGTTAATACTGTATAATTATATATTGATTTTCCCACAAATGTCAGTATTTTATGTCCGTTGTAGCGGGGGACACCTATTGAATTTTATAGCGCAAATAACAAGTGATTCTCATAGTAAAACAGGCATTGAACGTCTATTGAATAGCCACACAATCGTTTCTTGTTCCAAGTACTTTTTATTGTTTACCTTTTAGGTTTTATGGCTATACTTACCTACTCACATGTTAAGGTATAGAGGAATTGTATAGGTGGATAGGTCAACATAGTCCATTGTTGCCCCCACGCAAGTTGCTTAGAGGATTTAGCAAATTTTGTTACCTTTACGAAACGATTAACACTAGAATAAAACTTACCAAAATGTAAGTTAGTATAGTGCTTTGCTAATTGTAGTTCAAATTTACATTAAAAATATATGTGTAAGAGGCTTTAGAATCGAGATATCAAACTTCAGGATCTTGTATAACAATATAGTACTGATCTAAGCTACAGGATAAATTATACCATTGAGCTTTTTGTTGTTTGTGTTTGGACGGTTTCCGCACTTAAGAGGATTGTCTGTTTAGAGCACGTGGCCGCGTTCAAGGTTGAATTGTTTTGTAGCTGTCCCTATCCGAGCCCTATCCTACCCGAGCGCGTACGGTGAGACAGCATACACTACGCAAAGTTATCCACCCGTTATTTGGATGTTTCGTAGCCCAGTGATCATTTGAAGGATTTTTTATTATTTTTATTATGTAGCCGTTTTTTCAATACAGTATATTAATAAAATTTCAGATGTCGGTGGTTTTTCCAAATTGTTCTAAATTGATTCATACTCTTGTAAAACATGTTCAAACTGTAACTCTGGAAGTATATATTTAAACGAAAATCTGACTCACCACCGACACAGATATTTGTTTTTAAATTGTGTCTTGAAAATTTCATATATTTTCATAGCTTAATACTCAAAATATGACTGAACTACGTTTGTATTGGCGCTTTGACACCAGTATACCCTCTCAATCATATTTTGGGCATAGTGTGAGCGAAAGAGGAGCCAGCTAGTCTAGCTAGACGATCTCCTCCCAGAAGTGCGCAAGAGCACTGCTCCTAGAGTAATTTTGACTTGTTCATGATCGTTGCGCGGTGTTTGGCCACGCTGCTGCAAGTCGTGAGAATATATGCGCGAGTTTCCTCAGCGGCCATACATCGACGACACAATGGGCTATCTGTGATGTTCATATTGAACATGTGTTTGGTAAGTGGAAAGTAGCCTGTGAGCATCATCATACTTCTTAGGGGTTTCCTATTCCGACTGAGAAGTGCGCGTGACAGGCGCTTGGAGAGCTTCCTCGGCTATTGAGCTATTAGCCGGGGGCGGTGAGATCTACGTTTTTACTATATTACCTCGGAGCACCCTTTAGGTAATAAAGTTAAAAGAGAGCTAAACTTGTATGAACAACACCTTACAGTGATCAGCACTCCACCTGCAAGTTGTGGCGATTATTGCCCGACATGTAAGGCATATTATCAGATATGTGTGAATTGTGAATCGAAAGTGATCAGACTATAAAATGAAATAAAGCTATGAATTAAGTACCAAATTATGTCAATCAAATGCACTCCAATTTCATTACTATATTATTTATAATATTTATATTTTTAACATTTTGTACTGCACAAGGCAAATGTAATTGAAAGATGGATCAGATGCCTAAGTCCGATACATTGAAAAACAGATCTATTAGTCCAGCGTCCTTTAAGAATTTAAACTAATACCAAGGGACAAGCAAAGACGAACGCGAGCTAGTATTTTCTTTCAGATTTTTCGTTTTTATCTGGTACAAGATTGATTGGGTGATGGCCCAGATTTGCTGGAAAAAACACGTTAGCCCCCGCGAGAGCCATTGGAACGTCCACAGTCGTTGCGAGAGAAATCCCAAGCCTATCTAGTGAATTCGAATCAAGCAAAAAAATTCTGAAATAACGGTTTTATTTTCGCTGTTTTACGAAGGCTAGACCTAAAATTGAAAAGGTAAAACAAATTGTTTCATTGCGCAGTAGGTAAAATGTTTTCCAGTTGAGTTTTCCACATATTCTTTTTATGTTGGTAATTTAATTTAAAAAAACTAGAGTTTACGTTGAGTTTGAACCATTTTACTAACATGAGATTATTGTACAATAGTTTTTGCTTGTGACTCGGCCTGCGTGAATTTTACTCGTTATCTGTACCAGGGTTCAAGTACCAAGATACATACATTTGGCACGTGAATGAGCGACAATCTTTTTAATATTATTATTATCATTTATTTTAGGAAAACTATCAGCAAAAATGTAAAAATAGATAACTTACAATAAATACTAGGAGGCTAATAACAGGTCCTCACACTCTCTCACTTTTTGAGTGTTCTGTACCTCAAAAGAAGAAAAGGAACCCTTATAGCATCGCTTTGTTGTCCGTCTGTATTTCTGTCAAGACAATTTTTCTCTGGAACGCGTGGAGGAGTCTAGTTGAAATTAATATAAAATGCTTGTCTGCAATCCCTTACATTTGTGAAAAAATGAACTTCTAGATCAATGCAATAACTTTTTATTTTCGGTCGTTTATGCCACCTATTAAAACGATTTTTCTTGAAAGCGGAACAAGGGTACTTTCCTTTTACCTAGAATATTGGAATTTGGCTAGCAAAGAAGGAAGCCAGGAAGCAAGAAAACAACGTGTAAGAATAAATCTATATAGCATGCTATGCTATATAGCATCTGAGCTGATGGTGATCTATGAGGGAGGTCTGTGGAACGTTGGAAGATCAACGGAGCTGGTAGTGGCGACACAAAGAGTTCTATTGGAATTGGTGACTATCACAAAACCCGGGCGCACAAATATCCAGTAGCAATAGCAAATAGCTTTATTGGTCCGTTAGAATAAAGTTTTAATAGGTTAAATGGCTGAGTATAAAGCTCTGGCACAGCAATTGTTTGTTATGAGAGTATCCGGTGGAAGCAATGAATATGAATGTTTATTGCTCCAATGCTGCGGTACAATAAACTAAAATTTAGTAGACTAAGCGGTAGCTACGGTTTTATCATTATTTTTATTTGGTGTTCATAAATATGGAAAAGCATAAGTCCAGTGGTTCTACTGTGTTCTTATCTGTCTGGAACTTTAAATTCAGCTTATTTATTTAAAATTATATTATATAGATTGGTAGATTCTGTAAGTAAAGGTAGATTCTGTAGGTAAGTGAGCAAAGTCATTATTATTCAACTGAAATAATAAACTTTATTGTATGTCGACAAAATAAAAACAGGATAGATAAAAGAATACAATTTAGGGTACAGGATAGAGGCCTTATCGCTAAGAGTGCTCTCTTCCAGGCAACTTTGAGGCAGCAGAATCGTTTATTTAATGGCAAAGGTGCTACGTAAAGATAATAAAATAATATACTATAATTCTAATAAATATTTAAAAAAACATAATTTATATTGCACAAACAATAGTCACTATAAAAGTAGATCAGGGAGAATAGGAGATCTGAGGAATTCAGAAAGGAAATAAGAAAAGGCTGCGAAGGAATAATTAATCGTATCTATTCAAGGAAATGTGTTTTTAGGTTAGATTTGAAGTTAGTTATTATTATCAAGATGTCACTATGTATCATATATTTTCGTTAACAACTAACTTTATGATATAATATTTTCAATTTAAAGTAAAAGTAAAAATTTTATTTTAATTATTAGGTATAGGTGCACAAGCCAAGAGTCCAATTAACTCAATACAAAAACCTTTCGAACCTCAAACTTGGGTGATGATATCCCTAATTTCGTAGTCAATAAGGATCAATTTAGACTGACGTTAGCAAAGACATCCTGTGTCGTCAGGGTGTAAGGATGTTTGTCCTTAGTGAATGGACCCCTGGACCGCTCATCATGCATCGGATGTACCTTCCAGAATGGAAGCCTTTTTAACAGGTAACTAGAGTGACAGATATACCTCCAAGTTGCTTGAGAGATCTGCTGTAATGGATCTGCCTTCTCTTTCTTTTAACAGAATCTACCAAGACACGTTTCGCTTATTGTAGTACTTGCAGGTTTGGTTGGAGTGGTATCCTTAATGAAATTTATCTTGCAACTCGGGCAGTTTCAATAAACATAGCTAACAATTATAAGTAAACTAATCAATAAAATAAAATCTAAAGAGACTTTAATGTCGTCGTCAAATTGGCATCGTAGTATAAATACTTTCACAAGTTTCGAAGCATCTAACAAGCTAGTAAGAGCATTCATAAGCATAGGCATAAAGGACGATTGGACGCACTTTGAATCTTGTTGGAAGTTGATGAACTGATGAGATCTAGTATCGTAAAAAACTACGAAGCATCATCACTACTTTAATCCGCTGATTCTCTGCAAATAGTCTACATTTTAATAGCAGAATTTATTAGAAAACAAGATATACTATATACTCAACAACACAAAAAATCTCTTGACCTTTCTTCTGGTGCTGCGATGGCATGGGTAAGTCTCACAACCACCCAATCACACAAAATATGCATATTTGACATCTAGTTGCGGAAACCTGCCTGATAACGAATACGAAAGATAACACAACAATGCACTACTAGCGTCTGTAATTCCAAAAGGCTACAACTTGGATGTATTTAAGCCGAAGGTGAACGCACCTTCTAGACTAACGAGTGATAACGTTGTCCACATCATCGCTTACCATCTGGTGAAGTCGTGGCCAATCGTTTATAAAGGAACGTGTACCTTAAACTATCCTGATTATAAACCGACCCAATGCTATTAATACTGAACAATGAAGCTTTAATATTTTGACGATTTGATCGTATAATAGCGTATTGTGGGCAATAAGCACGTGACTGGTTGCAAAGTTATCACAATCTAACACTCTCGAATAAATTTATTAAGACAGCAGTAGCAACCAGATAAACCAGTTAAAGTTTTCGTGTCTTAAGGTTATAAATATCAACGCAGGGACTTGTTTATGCCATTTCACTTTGGATATTAATAGTTTTCTTTGTAGGAGAACATATAATTTGCAATAACTTGTAGAATATGTGAATTCATTCCAAAGATCGTAAAAAAAATTGAAGCATCATCATAACTTTAAATTGCAAGATGCAAATCATCCGCTGATTCTTTGCAAATAGTCTACATTTTAATAGCAGCATTGATTAGAAACAAGATATATAACAACACAAATAATCTCTTGACCTTTCTTCTGGTGCTGCGATGGCATGGGTAAGTCTCACACCACCCATTCACACAAAATATGCATATTTGACATCGAGTTGCGGAAACCTGCTTTATAACGAATACGAAAGATAACACAATAATGCCAGCGTCTGTAATTCCAAATATATTAACAATAATACAGACATACAGATATCAATAATAATATTAACAGTAATACAGACGGTAGACTAGTTGTCCGCGCTGAGAATTTGTGTAAAATAATATCATCGTCATACATAAATCATAAAAGATGTCCTGAACATTTCTAGATTGGGTTATGAGGGCCGGCTCAAGAGCCGTGAATTGGACATGTCCAGCATTATTATTGCAATGTAAGTTGCCAAGAATATCATACTTCTCTAGACAACCCCAGTCGGTGCGTTTAATTACCAATTAATTAACCTGTGTTTGTACAGAGTATAAAGAATTGATCATTGTGGAATAAATTAATTTTGTTTCTGATTAGGCTAAATAGTTGTTATAATTATTAATTATTGTTCGCTTGATTGGAGATTTGATGTGAGCCTTGAATTATTATTTGTTTTGTTGTTACTAGGTGTGTTTTTGTTGCTTGTAAGTACCTCTTCAGTAGGTTTTTAATACAGCTAAGTGCAACTCGGATTCGTGCGTCTGGAGTTCTGTACTCGAGATTAGATGCGCATGCACATGCATACCAAGGCTAGGCTGATTTTCGTTACAAGTTTTAAAACATGAAATTAAGTTGTTAATGTTACGTGTTCCATACCAAGCATTTATAAACAGTCCAATTAATATTTATGCTTTGGTATTTTTGCTATATAATGTCTACACTCGAATATTACAAATATCGACACACATTTAACATACCATGGATCCTAACTCGTTATCGACAGGGTAAACGGTGGCGCCCACCAGTTTATCAGGATACTCGTGGGGTACTCTATAATCTTTAGGTAAATACACATACGATTTTAAGAAATTGCCTTAATCACTGGAAATTAATTTATACCGTATAATGTTGCCTTATAAAATTCATCGTGAGTGGAGAAAATGATAATATAATTTCAAAAATACGTAATTTATATTAAATTTACACTCACGAAGTTGCATGCTAACGTTATCTATCGCCCATGCTTGGGTTTAGAACTTCAGATTCAAAAACGAACCCTTATAATCTCGCTCTGGTGTCTGTCTGTCTTTGTGTCCGTGTCGCAGCTGATTATCACAGCTACTACTAATGCTATCCAATTTACACTTGGAATAAAAGATTGGTATTTAAGACGTGACCACAGTAGGTCACTAAGTCACGTAGGGTATGATACGAAAGAGTTTTTTTTTTAACGTTCTTAAACAGATTTTACTCGTACTACTGTGACAGACGGATAAACATACTGATAGGTATAGAGTGATTTTATACATCATCATCATAGGCCGGGAAACGTCCACTGCTGGACATAGGCCTCCCTCATGGTACGCCACATCGACCGGTCCCGAGCCACCAGCATTCAGCGACTCCCTGCGACTCTAACCAGGTCGTCGGTCCATATAGCAGGGGGACGGCCTATTTTTACGGGAGCGTTGATTTTATACGGGCACGGATTTTTCATCGGATGTTCGGCGCCCTAAATATCAGCATAATGTAATCGCTATCAAATGAATACAACTACACCTTCTCACCTCTCTAATATCCATCACAAACAATTTTACGTAGGCATTAACACCAACTCGCACTTCACTTATTTTTTATGCCCATCAAGACAGTGGTCAGCGTTGCATAATACCCATGTTATTATTTTTATACCGTTGTTAAGTAGTGCGTTAAATGCAAACAGACAACAGATGAGGAACAAGATAAGGGCAATAAGATATAAAAACCTATTATAAAAACACTCGAGCCCAGTGACAACTTTTTGTAGGTGCGCAATATCGGTTGCCTTCTCGATTTCTTACATTAGATAAACACTCATTGATTGTTAATGGGCAGTCGTAGTATCGTAAGCAAACAATTAATTGAATAAAAATATACATGTAACTTGAGTTGAGCAACTGCATCTAGGTCACATTATGAGTTTTATGGATAGGATTACCAAACTGCAAATATGTAGTGTCGGTATGTGTAATAAAGCTTAGAAAAGAGTGTTAGAGGGTAGTGGTTTAGGGATACATATATTCATGCTTGCCGCGTTAACCCACGTCGAAATTCTTTACTTAGTTATTACCTAAATTTTCGACACATTAGTCGCTGTATCAAATAACAAAGTATCAAGTGGCTTCCCCAGGAAAAAACTCTTTATCCTTTTAGGGGTATAATTTCCAAAAATCCATTCTTAGTGTTTCATAATCAAAGGTATTGGCGCTTATATTATAGCGCGATTTGTAACTTTATTGATATAATTTTTTATAGACTGGCATCCCAATCATGCCAATCTATAAAAAATTATATCAATGAATGGATGAATGAAATATCGAAAACTCATCAAAAATTATCCATGGAAAGATCCGCATAAAATGTATCTCAATAACTAAAACTACATTACAACTAAAACTACATTACGACTAAAACCTCACATCCAAGCATGGAGATGTAGATACAGAGATATAAGACGGGCGATATGTATTGTAGACATGATTGTTGTGTTGTCTATTCGGTTCCAACTTCCTCAATCACAAATGCAACCCATGAATGCACGAGACCTGACCCAAAGTTGCCGGTCCCTGTCCACAGAACTATCCGTTTGCATTGCAAACTTTGCATTATTCAAACAGCACACCTCTTGTTATCTCTGCACTCGAAACTTCGTCTCGAAACGCGAAAATAATACGAGTTTAAGTTCGATGACGTTGTAACGTGCATCTGTAGAAATTGTAGTACGCTAATAGAAATACCTTGATTGTACGACTTACGTCGAAATATACGCAGTTGATAATGCAAGTTGACCCTCTAAATTTTTAAAGCACTACGAATAGTAGCTATGTGTTGAACTATAGTATGTTCGTCGGCGTGTATGCGACGGTAGAGATGACCTCGACGGGTTCCACTTATTATTATTATTAACTATAGATTATAATCCGTCCCGATCTTCTTTAGTTTCTTTCCAGAGACGATTTGTGTACTAATACTAGTAACAACTAGACTGCCCCCTAAAATTAAACTGCACATCCAAACTGGTACAGACTCGAATGCTCTCACAACAGCTAGATGGTATGACCTAGTTACTTCCGCTAAAACAACCAAAAAGTTGCGTATAGTTGCAGTATGAAAAAGTTTGTTCCTTTACATACCACAAGCACGTTTTTTAATTAGTGCTAGTGTCTGTCAATGCATATTACAAGCAATAAAACATACACACTGCGATTTTTTACAAGTCGTGTAATATGAAAAGCAGCATAGTTTTTCAGACTTATTTATTGATAGGTGTATATTTGGGTAAACTTATTACAGTTGTTAACACTATATTCTTTTGATATTTTCGAATGTAGACTTGTTTATATATTCTCTTGGATGGATGGACGCCATTTTGACTGGTGCGGATGGTACTTCTATTGTCTTATTATTTAGATTTCTAAGAATGCAGTAGGATTATACCTTGTATGTTCGAATGAAACTATTGTTAAGCTCGCGTTGTAAACAAAGATACGACTTTGTAGCGTGTTGTTAGAGACAGACAATCCTACTTTGCGACTGTGTCAGAGAGCTGCTCTTTGAAATTGAGTCGTACTCGGGAATAATGTCTTTTGTATGGTTTCTCTAAGATGCTTACCAAGACTTTACCTACCCGCATATACGAGTAACGTGTCCAATTACCGTACCTAACTGTGAGCTCCGTGGTTATGTGTTGTTAGATTTGTAACTAGTTCTGGTGAACTTGATCAGCAGTAGCAACGAATTCTGACAAAGTATTCAGAACATTGTTAAATCTACGAGATACAAACATGTACATAGATGCACAATGATTACAGTATTATTATTATCTTATTATTCTTATTATTAGACTACAAAATGACTACAGTATTATTCGTAGTATCACAGAATGGTCGTCAGACGCGTTCAAATGACATAAGTCAGTTTCTTAGGATTCTGTACCAAACGGTGGCAGCGGGACCCTATTTCTATTGTTTAAATGTGTCTGTACGTAAGTACGTCACAAGCTTTATCTTTTACACCTTGGAATGTAAACAAAATAAGTATGGCTTAACAACTAGTAATAAAAATAATAATGTAAAGATAGAAATATGGTGTTTTTTCAGTGTTGTTTGCTCAACGAACGAAAGTGGCACTAATATATTATAACTTATATGTCATGACTTGGCAGGGTAGCTTGTCCAGCTGTAGATCTGAATTGTAGCTGTTGAAAATAAGTATTTTGCTTCGGTGTCTTCGTTTTTGATACGTTTATAAAGTATATTCACTTTATCACGAATGCAAGATCATGTTTATGTAGCGATATTGAAACACATGTATGGTAATAATTCGCCTTCTATTCTCCTTTAGCCATGAATTAAAACCTTATTGTCCGTCTTCAACACATTACCGCACATCAATCAATTATGCACGCTAACAATTGATAAACGCATTTATAAGAATGGTTCGAAACTAGCTTTTTCCTGCGGCGCTACCCACATAAAGACTAGAGGTATTTTTCCAATCATAACAAGTAACCATTTCTCAGTAATTTACTTGCATTTCAAGGGGCAACTTTAAGTTTCTTTTCAAGGCTATTCTGCTCAAAGCCTTGGACAGCAATTAGCTTTCAAACTAAAATTCAACAATTTATAGACGCCTTTTTTGGAAATGGTCCTCCTTGGGCTTAAAAGGTAAACTATTTAGCCAGGTTAAGTTAAGACTAAGCTAAGCTAAGAATATTTTAAATAAAAGTATTATTTTGTTAAGAAAAACATTCTAAATACTCGTACATACTTTGGCCACCAACAATATAATTAAAGCATAGACATAAATTGGAAATAATGACACGTCCATATCTATGATTAACCTCCATTGAAGGTCTTTAAGCTTATAGCGTTCATTAAATTGCAATAAAGGTATAATATCGATTGATTAGGTGTCACATTGCCATACTATCAGTAAAATGGACTATTTGAATGATTGATGATATCAAACTGTATACACAAAGATTTTTATGTCTCAGTTTACCACTATAGTCGAGAAGGATGACAATGCGAGTGTAAACTTCGGTATAGCATTATAATCTGTGATTATGTATGTTTCTGTTAAATCCAGTTCTCGTTGAAAAGTTTTACTAAAACATCCGAACAACATAAAACACATACAGTAAGTTTCAACAATACCCAAACAGCTAATTATCACATTTCCCCATCAATTTTAAGATTGAAATTCCAATATCGCATCGCTTTTGGAGGCGACACCGATTATGATCTCGCCCTCAGCAACTTCGGATCGTAAATTAAGTCAGTTTTTGCTTGCCTGGACAAAATCGTGCATTGTTAGCCGGGCCCAATATTTAGTGGAATAGTTTCGTAACCGGTTCTCGTAAAGTTCGCTCGAGCCGGGTTGCCCCGATAAAGGTGTAACTAATGATATTAATCATATCTCGAGGTGAGAATCTTTGTTGGTGTTGAGCTCAATGCATGCAAAGAAATAGTACTTACTATAAATGGAGGATGAAATCGGATGGTCTTATTCTGAAGCCAAACCCACAGGGCAGTCCGTTGATAAACATAAACCAACTTATATGACACTCAACTTATTATTTTCAGTGATTAAGGCCACTGATTCTGAAGCCGGGATAAAATTATTTTTGAAAAAAAATATATAATGAAATTCAGTTTTCAATACAGTCCCAAATTAACAAGTATAGTTATAAAAGTCACATAATAAAGTAATGACAACATTATCAAAAGTTTTATGGATGCTTAAAACTGAAATTTAACGATTTGATAATTCCACTTTTTGTGTCGAAAAGTTCGTTGTCGGGCCCAGCCACCAGATTTTTGTTCACCGTGGTCTTATAATAAACTGTAGAACCATTATAAATATCATCACCAGCCGGGAAACGTCCACTGATCGACATTGGCCTCCCTCATGGTACGTCACATCGACCGGTCCCGAGCCACCTACATCCAGCGACTCCCTGCGACTCTAACCAGGTCGTCGGTCCATTTAGTAGGGGGACGGCCTGTTAGACATTTCCCGGTACGCCACTCGAGAACCTTTACTCCCCACCGGTTATCGGTTCTTATAAATATGTTACATATGAAATATTTTGATACACAAATAAAGCAATCAATACTATAAGTTAATATATACTACAGCATACAATGTATTAGGACGCAAAATGAATCTGGAAATAATTTCATTTATGAATACTTAATTGCCCGGTGAACTTATTATCACATTAAACTAATTAGTTGGCTCAATACCTGCAACGAGATAATGGATTGTGGTTGGATTGATCAACATACGCTAATTTATTTTACATACTTTGAATGGTTTAAATGACCAGCGAAATACAAAGTACAAAAGTTGTAAAGGTAAAACATGCAACAGAATATTCACCAGTGAAGATTTACCAAACCATTATAGATTCTGGGTTATCACTAGTGATAATATGAACACTAATTATCTTATTCGGCATTCATCATCAACTTACCGATTATTAAGAATACGACGATCATGATTAATTCATTGCTATCATTGCGAATGTTCGTATTCGGCAAATATCGTCCAAACACGTGATGTGTTTGGATACATCGGAACGCGCTAGAAAAATTAGTTGACCAATGTAGACTTCCACCATAGATTAGATATTAATACTGCATACTTCCACTTCAGTCTCAAAATACTATATACAACAGCGGTCAGTATACCTACAAACATAAACAAGATTGTGTAGCCAAAAATTGCAAGCGATCATTTTCTATGTATATAAAAATGTTCATGTTGTTAATTTTGATTATTAAATTACTTGTAAATATACAATTGTTTAGAATGTCAGATTCCTCGCGACCTTATTTGATTAATATTTAGTATAGCTATATTAGCTATAGTAGGTATAATTGGGTACTCGTATTTCCGAATAATGGAAACAGAATTCGTAAATGTGGTATTCGGGGCATGACACGTCTGTGTGTGTTTCATGAATGATGAAGGTAGAGTACACAATCAGGCTCGTGGTCTAGAACTTTCTGTTATTGGAAACCTAAGGGCTAAAATTATCTGTCCCTAAACCAGTACCATACATGAACAGCTATGGTTGTAGAAAAAAATATCTAAAGAGTTCAAGGAAATAGCAGCGCTTGAAGACTTTTTTAATTTTGTAATTCAAATTATTTTTCTGGGAAATTACAATTTAGTCCCAAGGAAAAACAGTTGTTTTTAAACCATCTCCGCAAAAAAAGCTGCCCTTATTTAGACTGAACTCTCACAAGAGTGTTTTTGGGAGTACTATTAAAAGAGAATCTTTAAAGCCCCCATAAACTCTGAAACCCTTTGTTTTTAAACTACTTCCTTCAGCGCCGATGAACAATTTCCGATAGTAAAAAAAGTAATAAAGGAGGACGGGCGAAATTGCCGTCAAAGGTGATTCTCAATAAAGGCTTAACTTACTTCTATCGCGCATATTATGAAGGAGGAACTTTGAAAGGGGGAAGTAGCCTGCAAGAAAACAAGGGAAAGGTGTGCCTCTGAACAAATAAATCGGAATTGAGAGCGCGGTGAAACGAAAAAGTGCCACGGCCCGCCTGCGTAAGTAAATTTTCGTCCTTTTCATATAAAACTTTTGTTCAAAGTTTAATTTATCTGTTCCAAAAGTTTGAAACTTTAGGTAGACAGAAAACTATAGTTTACTTAGGGACGAGAACGGAGGCAGGCAGGAGTGAGGGACATTTTGATCAGAATCAGAGAGTGCGCGCAATATATATTCTTGTTGATGACACAGGAAATTCCTTGATTTGTTTTACCTTTCATCAACACAAGGAAATATAGACAGTTAATTGTTACAGTTAATATTGTAATAAACTAAATTACAAAAGTTCTAAGTCTGAATGCGGCAGCTGTGTCCATGGACACATTGGTTGCTGCTTCTCACGATTGCTAGCTCACACATATTAGTGTAGCGTAGATAAGTCGTTATGGGACTACTTGTCTAACGCATAACTGAGTATGTTCCTGTGGTATGGGAGCGGTACGGGAGGGTGTGTTTACGGAACTCCAAACGACGCTATTATATATTCTGGCATCGTTAGCAGCAGACTCAGTTATGCGTTACACATGTAGCATGTCCAAGTAAATGAAATATATTTTTTAAAAAGTTTGTACGCAAAATATTCCGTAGTGCTCTTTAGGCAACAAGCATTCCTAAAGCTCAGGCCTGGTTTAAAACAAGGCCTTAAACAACAAAACTGCTATAATTAAAAACACAGGGCATTTTTCAGAGGTCTCTTCGTTTAATTAAGAATACTTTTTCCCTTTCTTCTGAAAGAGTTTCGTTCAGCTTAATTACGGTTAATTCTTACGCCCCTCTGTCATCTATTTTATCTCAGGGCATAGCAACAGCTCGCTTCTGTAATTAGGTTCGCAATGATGGGTTTTTAGGCGTGAAACATCTCTTATTTATTAGTGTAATTCAGCTTTACAACTCAGTGAAAAAGAAAGAAATTAGAAAGGCAACTGTTTAATGTTTTGAGGAAAAAATGGTATTACAGGTACATAATGTTCTAGGCGGTATGCGCACTGGATTTTTTGCAGACGAAAAATATTTGTTAACTTGTTCAGTTCACAAAAAATTTACTAAATTATAATTTATATTACAAATAAATTCAATAGCATTACTCGATATTTAATAATATGTAATGGAACAAGTCAATCAGGCACAATTCTGATTTTGTGGAGCGCTAAAATGTACACGAATGGTTTTTGTGATTCAAAAAGTTGCTTCAAATTCATCTTTCGTAATTGAATCCCGCCTAGTAACAATTTGGTAGATTTTCACCGTTCGTTTATATTTTTGGCAAATTTTTACTTTCCAAGACACAAAATTTAGTAAAGTATTGCAGCCGAACACGATGCTGGGCAAGCAGTGCTAGGACAAAACAAGTAGCAAATCAATTAATTATTAAGTAGAAGCAAACATTTACCGCACTTCCGTTTACTCAAAATCTACTTTTTATGTTATGTCTTACAGTAAAAGGACGACATCTTTGTAAATATTTTTGTGTCGCCATTAAAAATACGGAATAAATAAGCCGAACTAAATAGATATATGAAAATACATTTGAAAGGAATACCTCTCACAAATTCACTTTTCACACGGCGATAAAACGAAAGCAATGTAAGGTAATATGCGATTATCATAATGAAATTGCAGGCAGTCGGGGGCCATAAGAAAAATGGTAAAATTTGTGGCGTTAAATAATATCGTTAAACGTTAAGAAAAATGGGCCCGCCCTGTAGGACCGAAGCGGGCCGCTCCTCACTGAAATTGCTAGTCGTATATTACGCAGGGAATTTTCAATTACGGCAATCCAGCGGTTTTTCATTCGTAATGTGACTTTTAGGCTGTGCCGCAAGTTGGTCATTCATAACTGCCAGCCACTGTTAAGACACACGGTTGCCTTATCACGTTCGATCATGCATCTTAAGGGTGTATGCTGACAGTATGAAATTGAACCGCAAAATTTTAGTATGAATGGGGTTTTCTAGCAGTTGGGCCGGCTGCATAAGAACTGCAATAGGATTGTAGAGCAGTTGCGGGCTCTTTATAAATCGCCCGCCACCTCTCACATCTGTCGCAGTCGTCCTAATACAGACCTAATGCAGCCGGTAAAACTGCACAAACCACCAAACAGTAACTTTAAAGCTTTCTTGCGGTCCACCTACAAACAAAGCCTCAAAAATGAACTTTAATACCATTAAATATTTTATTTAAATAGGTATTTTAACAATTAGCAAAACAAAATGCTACTTGTTTTTTAAACATTAACAACCTGTTATCTGTAATATACTTGTTGTAATCCTTATAATTTTTTATTAGGTTTTCATATTAGATACTATGATAAGTATAATTTTAGAATTTATTTATAAATTTATTTCATTTGATATCGAACTCGATAATATTTGTTTATTTATTTTTTCGTTGCACTTCATTGATATTGCCCACAATAAACCAACATGTTGCACTATATATCACGCTCTATATGCAAGGCGCTTACAATGGCATCTTATATGACGATGAGTAGATTAGGAGATATGAAGGATCAGATTAACATACATATATATCCAACAAAAATAACAACCCTTCTTTTTACTTTGTCATCATGTCAATCGGCCAGACACCGTCAATACTTACTTCACTTCAAGCCGTCTCACTGGGCGTCGCAATCCAGCTTCTGAATGTGCCCAGAGCTTTATACAGGTCGTAATCCGTTGTATAATTTTCTCCATAAAGCAGAATTTTTATCGCCATTGAAAATCGCGCTTTTCATACCGATCTCGAAGCGCGGGGCTTTCTATAAAAATTTATTCTAATGCAAATTGCATCTCTTTGTGAAGTATGCTCCACTTGCTCTGAAATCCTTTCAATCGTCGCTGTACGAGTCTGCCAGTCTATGTGAATGTTAGATAACGCTTCCGTTCAAGATATCCCCTAAAATATCTTATAAATAAGTAGTCTTATTTAACACGAAACGACTGAGATAATCCAACAAAGCTATGTCAAATACATAACTGTATTTCAGAAATACTTTAAATTGTTAAGATAATATTGCTGTCAACGTTGAATTAATATTTTAAATGCTACCGATTACGAATATCAAGGTTCATTAGAAGCATTTCTGAAGGGTATTAAAATCATTTTCCGAGTCAAATTATTGAGATGCTTACATTGCCTCGTAATACAAACAAACTATAGAAATTCCTTGAACAAATTGTTTGTAAATATAAATATAAGACTTATAATTAAAATACTGATGTGACGATGCACATTTCGATAATAAGCTAGGTCTGACTCTAAAAAAACAACAGATTTTAGGTGAATGTATGTAGGATAGATGGATTTCGTCTCGCATTCTTGGGACAACAAACATTCAAGACTGGTGTGACTGTTTCGTGTGACATACATGTGGAATTTGTATAATATCCAATAACATACTCGTATTGTAAAATGCTACTATTATTTATACACTATGAGTTTAACGCCGATGCGTGTATAATATCACGTATTATGTTTTGTAATGTGTGTTTACATTTGGAATTATCTACATAATATATAATTTGGTAACTAGAGGGATTTCCGAGCACGCTCCGTTTATTAATAATATAATTTTAAAGGAACAAAAAGGCACTTTGTTACCCAACGCCCGCCATCTCATAACAAGTAATTATACTTGGTTTAATAATTTGTTTAAATCACGGGCCTTTAACTACCCCAATTAATATATTCCAGTCAACATAAGTTAATATTCAGACTCAAATATTTATATGCAGCAGTCCTAATATCGTTAACAGTTTATTGTCCAAATAAACAAATTTTGCAAAGTTAACAAATGGTTGAGCATATGTACTTCCTTTTAACCGTATTGCTAGAGCCCTGAAAGTCTCGACAGTTCTGAAGCCACTTTATATCACCATTATCACGCATGGATGGATTTGAGCACAAGAAAAAAGGTAAATAAAAAATGTATTTCTCCCCGCGGGATATAAAGCGCGTACGTTTACTTCCTGCCCCTTACGAGGGAGCTAATTGCGAAGGCGGTAAATTTGAAAAGCGAAAAAAGAAATACTCCTACGTAATTAAGCTCTCTGTAATTCTTTTGAACTCGGGAAAAGGGAATAAATAATATACGTAAAACGAGCTTAACCTTCGCAGTTTCTTTTTTCTGAAATTTATTACCATCTTAATTATAATTAGGATACAAATTGGATATATTGCTGAAGGGCAGGATCAGATTTAAGAAGTTGTAATTGAAAATGTGTTGAGATGATAAAGGATGTTTGATATTGTTTCTTCGAAACAATTTAGTCTGATAATGTCCGTTATTAACGTTCGTCTTTATTTATAAGGAAAAATCTGAAGGAAGCTTATTGAACCTCAGTTCAAATTTAGAACGATCATAACGATAAAAAATCATTCATAATTTAGGATTCCAACGGTTCCTAAGACTCTGTTGCCTGTCCGTACACCTATCGTCATCATCAACATCTCCAAAAGTCCACTGTTGATCATGATCCCACAAAAATTAATAGATTTAATTTGCGGGTTTGGGGATTTGCCATTATCACTAGTAGTAAGATTGTATTTGCAAAATATAGACGCTGCTGTCCATCTCCTGTAGTTCTTCCTTCCTTTAGTTCCTTTTAAGCCACCCATTGGTTGACGTCGGCGTTTTTCCCCAAGCGCCAGGTATCTTTTGATTTCCACTCCGCTAAAAAAAGGGGGGATCTGCAGTAATAGGAAGACAATATGGCCTCTATTACAACAAATAATAAAAAATTAAAAAATATGGTACGGAGGTCATGCCCAAATAAAACAAAAGATACAATACCAGAAATGTGTTTCATTAGCGTAGTATTCGTTCGATTGGAACCCGGAACCCTTAGAGTACGAGTCTAACTCACACTTTCCCGGTTTTAAATAAAACACTGTTATTTATTTTACAAATGTAAATGTCGATAGGTACATGTGATTTGTTGGCACTTGCCCTGCCTTCATCTTGTCTAATGTTGAATGATGATACTACGGTAGGGTGATTAGGACAAGTCACATCCATTCTATGATTAATATTAACGTGACGTAAAGAACATCGCAACGCAATCATTAACATACCTGTCCAATTGCTTCCAGAGCAAAAACCCGTCCGACTACGTAGTAAAAGCTTACGTAAAACAAACTGTTTAAAAAAAGGGTTGCTCGCGTTGACATCGGGTAGCTTTATTTTCTTCCGAGCACTTCGGTTCTCTAGTAACCCAGTAATTTTGCAATTAGGTCCCACCTTTTTCTTGTCTCCTCTCGAATTACTTTCGCCATCGTAAACAGGGACTGTATTTACCTTTTTGCTAGCCCCTATCTAAGTTTACCGCTAAGCCTTTCGTAATGAAGTTCGTAGAAATTTAATTCAACGCAGCGTTTTTATTAACACGAAGTGACCTATCTAACCAATTCAAATTATGGAATCATACAATCAAATCTTTAATAAAAATATATTTCTGACGTCACTGAATTTACGTTTACTATTGAATTTTTAATCCCTTCTGCAAATAAAACGAGTGGGTGACACAAAACATAAGATAGAATAACCAGAACATGATTCATAAAGGTAATAACTACCCTTTGTCCGCGACTTCATCTGCGTGTTCTTTAGAATTTATCCAACAGGAACTACTTGATCGATCAGGATAAAAATTAGCATATGTCCTTTTAATGTTCATGAACAAGCTGCACTGAGAAAAGGGGCACAACTCATCACATAACTGCTAAATACACATTGCTGTACATCATCATAGAGAAGTCAAATGTCTTTCCTGACGATGTCTCTAGTTTTATATCCAACAAGGATCAATATCGAATGACTTTATCAAAGATATCCGTGTACCGAGAGGTTATTAGGATGTTTGTTTATCCTTAGTGTTTTGCACCCTTGAACATAGAAAGCTTTCTCAACGCTAGACAGAGTACATATATTCAGATTAAAATCTTATTGTAATTGTAGTATGATTTGACACTTTAAACAAATAACAAATGCCCTCGTAAGTACAAAGAAGACAATAAAGCAATTTATTCATAGAATTAACGAGGTTTACTTCTCGTCACCATTATTCAACGCCTACTCCAATTAAAAAGTCCATCAACTTCTTAAGCGCGAGATTTCAGCTCTCCAATACTTGTAGTAAACTTAGCTGTTCTAAATTAAACAAAATAAAATATAAAAACAAGCAAACAAATAACAAGATTACCAGAGGAGAAATAAATAATGTAGCTGGAGCTGAGAAACTTTTTAACGCTCTCTTAAAAGTTTTCCTTGTGCTTAATTACATTTTCATTTATCTTGCCTTTCATCCGTCCAGTCTGGTACTGCGTTACGCGAAACACGGCCTAGTAGGCACTAAACACAGCAAGAGATTCAGCACCAAACAGTAGCTTTAATAACCTTGAAATGTGGTATGTCGATTGACATGTACTTGGACGGCAAGCTAGGTGCACACTAATGGTTTAAATAGCGTGCACTTATACCTGCTGCAACTGCAAGGAAACGGCACTAAGACTCCACTGTTGTAGTCCATTTGTCTTGGCATTTACAATACATTGCAAGGCAGTGATAGTTATGCCTATAATAGGCACGATAAATACGAAATCAGATAATATATCATCTAAAAAGCTTCTCTGAGTGATAAAAATTCAAATTATGTGTTCTTAAAATAATATTGATGCAAATCTTTTTTGACGTCAATTAATCTTCTGCTACTGATGCATACACATTTGTCTGCCAAGTCCTAAGCACTTGCGTGAGACACTTGTAAAAAGCTTAATCTATTGAGGACATAGAAGAGTACAACAAACATACTAGGAAAACATTTTTCGCGTGGGGACGAATCGGAAACACTTAAAGTTATTGAATAAATATAATACACTTATACGAAAACCAACAAAATACATCCGTGTCTATGGAAACAGTCGCATTGGATGTTACAAGGTAGTCTGTGATTGCATCTGTGGTCACATCACAGGTTAAATGTCAGTTTTGTAACTGTAACTGACTGCACTGTAACTGGAAAAATATAAATAATAATTGAGCGCATAATCGCCCTATATGTTCCACGCCTTACCTAACGTCTAGATTGATATCACTGTAAAGTCTTGAGCTTAACTTATCTTCAATGAAATCCCTTTGTTATATATACTGTTTTACTTTTTTACATAAACATAGCATTAAAAAATATTTATTTTTTGCATTTTGCCTTTATCTCACCAGATGGTAAGTGACCATCGTTGGACAGACAGCATGCTCACCTTTCATACCGAAACACAAAGTACTTAACCTCTTGCTGTTTGAGGCAGGTTTAGGTATCGGAGTATAACCCTGTACCTCAGTATTGCAAAGCCAACACTCTATACACTGGCTTACGGAGGCAGTTAAAACTTGACGAAGTTTGTTGTACATTAACTCTATGTTTGATTTAATGAAATTATTTATACTATTAAAACAATCTGTCTTCAGCAACTTCACACTTGCACTACATATTTTCTGTTTGTTCTGTGTTTCCGTTCTATCATTCAGTCATGTCCCTTTCAATAGTACCTGATTGAGAACGAGGGTTCAAAGCCAAAAGAAGACAATACCTTCCATTTCGACAGCCAAAAAAGATTTTAATCTGACTTCATTACTTATAAAATTCGTGGATCAAAAGGAAATCATTTCTTAAAATGACATTTACCTAATATTCAGAGGGGTCCCATCAATGAATCACAAAAGGCGCTAATCAACGGAATCTCAATTAAAATGGAGACAATTACATTTCTTCTCGAATTCTGGAAGGTCCAGTGGCGGTTATACTTTTGAACTTCTATTGAACTTACACTTAGACGTTGTTAAAATAACGAGTAAACTGCGCGAAGAAAAATTTGCTTCTTATTGGTAGTTGAAATCATCAAAGAGTTCCCAATTCCAAGAGTCTATTCGAGTGCGAGCTTGTAGACGCGCACCAACGGTTCCGAACCATGGAAGGAAACATACAGACAAATTAGTAAGGTTCATACCGGACCGCATAACCAAATTTGTTTTGGTAATGTTTTTTGATGATTTATCAAAAACTATTCAAGGTAGAGACCTCGCTTAAGCTTTCTTGTAGACAAGACAAATAAATAGTTGATAATATTTGTAAAATATAAACAAAGTCTTGTCTTCTGTGATTCGGAGGTGGAAGAGGGGGATGGTATTTTATACATATTTTTCATTAGATTTTATCGATTGATAGTATTCGTTGAGTTCCAACGGGGTCCAATTGGGCTCCAAGCTCTAGAATATGTCTAATCACATGAGTAAAAATGTATATGTTACAAGTTGTTTTACACGAATTACTATGTATGTTTGGCATATTCTATACCAATCAAATAACAAAAACATAGCATCAAAAAAACTCAATGTTTCACCAAAAATATTTTATAGTCAAGATAATTTTGAGAGTGGTTCCTGAAAAGTATAAAAACTCTGATATGGCGTTATCGCAGCGAGCCAGCGAGACTGCCTGTCGAATCCGGCTGACGTGAGCACCTGGCTCTTTTCGACCAAATTAAAAAAGTTTCAGTTACACAAGAAGTCCAGGGGTCTTCGCAGATCTCGTTCATTTAAATGCTAAGGGATTCAGTTAGTATTCATCGCGAGTTTTGTCATTCGGTGGAAAGTTTTTACTTTTTTAAACAGTTTCGTTTTATCGGATCGGGTCATTTGCATTTTCGTTTTTAGCGAGGGCTTTGTTTGTCCGAGGTGTGGAGCTTTAGAACTCATTTCGTATGGGCGCGGTGCGAAAATTCAAAGTGTGACTAATCTGATGTAAAATCCGAAATAAATTGCTTTCTGTTGTTTTTAATTTTAGAGTTTTATACTGAAGCCAATCGTAATATTTGTATATACAATGTCATCTACTAATAATAAAATATGAAAGATTAAATTTGGCGTACAGATAGAACATATTCTACTATGGATGGACCACACAGTAATTATTTTCTCATGGGACAGTTTATGTAATCTGTAATGACCAAGTCACGGGCAATATCATTTTACTCCTAAAGGTAAAAATAGTACTTACAATTCGATTGAGAATTTTCTTTCTATAGCGATAGCACTTTACTAATCGAATACTATTTAAGATATAAGAGATTAACGTACTAGTACTTTCCCTAGACTGCCTGGGTGGACTTCAGAGCCTATTCCACGAGAACCACTTGGTTGATCGGGATAAAAAGAAGCGTATGCCATTTTCCAACGATTCAACAATTCCTATCCTTAATATCAATTACTCGTACGACACTCCGGTAGGACATGAAGAAAGGACAAGCAAACAAAATAACTGACTTTTAGATTTGTAACATAATCAATCAATCAATCAAATCATAAAACAATCGACATAAGTAAAGATGTATGTCATAATGGCAAATCCCTTCATATAACATGCATTTAGGCGATCTATGGTGAAGGCTCATGTCCAGCATCATCTTATGATTTTGAGAATCAAATGTGTAATCAATGGACAACTTTTCAGACCAAGTTCAACAAAAGTGACATAGATGTCGCTTTCCGTAGACTAAAAAAAAAGTAAACTTTTTGAAAGTTACGGCATCGTGAACATAGCATTAAGCAACATAGACTGTGCTATTTTCGTGATATCACTTGAGATATACATATTCCCTATGGTCTTGTTAGAAGAAATACATTGACTGGATCAAAAATTATTTTACACACTATGTAATATTAAAGTGCTTGGACAGCGCCATCTATCAGCCTTTTCTGTATTATGTTTGGAAACTTGACTTTTACGTAGAAAAGCAGAGTATGAATTTAAAAATAGAATTACCAAGTTATCGAACTTTCCCCTTTCATCGCCACGATTTAAAGAACGATGTTTCAATCTCTCCAGTATTAATTAGCGCAGTGATATAAGTTTCGGATTCTGAATCAATTAGAGCGTTAAGTCAAGTAATAATTCGACACGTTCGTTATGAATTTTTAATTGAAATATCGTGTTCATGTTATATTTCCGCATCAATATATTAGTACAAGACTTATGGTTATGATTGAGCTTCATGTGTCAAAAATATAACTTTCTCGTAGACTCTTTTAAAACCAAACTTTCTCGTGTTGTTTTTACTCACTCATGGAAAGTTGGCAAAATCGGTCGTCTAATTGTGTGAACTGTTTTCTTTTTTATATCCAGACGTGGAATATACATTGTACATTACTATATTATATTTTATAATCTATAAAATAATATAGAACCTATGTATCACACCCAACACCATTGAACCACCTATCTTTAATAAGTTAGAATACAGAATGGTTTAATTAGTTACAATTTTTAGAGGACATTGTGTTTGGTTATAAATAAAGAACCCAATAAAATTATTAAAATATTCTGAAATATTGTTGCAGGATTTTTGTTCATCATAAGACCTTTTCTGGTTATTGATAATAACGATATGCAATATTGCATTTTGTCTTATTTTTTAGTATTGATTACAACTCGTAGAAAGTAGATATAATTACAAGAATTTTATATTATTCATGAGGAACAATAACAACAGATTGAAAATGTCAAAAAAGACTTTAAAGTGTTTTTATGTAGCCACTTCATAGCTAAATTGACTAGCCAATAGATATAGCTCCACTTGCAATAATTTATCTACACTATATTTATTTGTGTAAATATTCCAAAATTATAATGTAAAGCTTGAAGTCCACAGCCTAACAAATACCTCTTCCGAAGCGGTCCACTGATCTGTGTGGGACAGGTCCTCTGCTTCCCTTAAAGTTTCCTGGATATTTTCTTAAAAATAAACTCCTCGAAAACGAAGTTTTTATAACATATTCACGGTTTATCGTCGCTGTGACTACAATCGCTTAATGAACTTTGCACAAGCTCTACTGTAAAGTAGCTTAACGCCTCCCAACGAGCACACAAAACTTACACGTAAAGAAAACATCAAGTCTCCGGCAACAGTGAAACAACTTGCTTTCGTAAACAGTGTCTTTATTATTCTTACCCTTGTATGTAGCGCAATGTTTGTGAGATAGAATTAGTAGATAAATCAGTGAATAACTTTGCCTTTTCTGATTTGGGTCGCTTCCAATCCTTTTAACAGTTTAATAAAAAATCTAAACATTTAAAATTGAAAACACTGACCACATGAATTAAAAAATAAATTACCCTTAAATGTTTTATTCTGATTACTGATAGTTATATGATACAACTTACTGATGGTAAAGAACAACATATATATAACAAATGACATGATGATAGAAATTAGAGGTTTTGATAAACGTATGAAATCGAAAGATAACGATTTAAAAAACAAAATCACACTTGAAACGCAGTGAAAGTGAAAAGGAACTAACCAAAAAGAAAACGACATCGTACTCAATGATAAATTAGAATCAACCTGAGTCTAAACACCAGAATTAAATCTAATCCATCTCCTAATTGAAGGATCAGATATTTTTGAATATACCCCGGGATAGTTCTCTCGACCACAACCGACGCCGAATGACACTACGCCCAATTGTATACCGCTGTCGCCCACAGCTGGACCTCCGGAATCACCCTGACAATTAAATAACCTTATTACAATTGTAACATATATAACATTTACCGTAACGAAATATAACAGAGACATTCATATTGAATTTTACTAATGAAGACTTTTTTTCAAGTCTAATACATTCGTAGCATCAGTTTTTGACCGTGTAATTGGTAGCGATGGATTAAATTTAATGAATGGATAAAATCATGAGATGAATATGTCTGTATATGTATGTATAAAGTCACAAAAGGTGGGAATAAATATAATAAGGAGGGGCCTTATTATATTTATTCCCAGCTTTTGTGACTTTTGCGACTTCGTCGGGGTGAATTTCAGAAATTATCCCAGTTGTATCACAGTAACGACTAATTGTAAAATCAGGATCAAAAGTAGCCTTTATTCTTTTCCGATCCTTCAAATATCCTCCCACAAAAGTCATTTGACTCGTCGTTATAATGTAAACTTATTAGGACTAACAAACTTTCGTTCGGAAGTATTATGTTAGTATGGAATGGTACATAAGTCGTTTTTTGTTTTCGCTGACTACTTTTTAATTTTCGTTATGTTCACCAAATCAACTGCATAAGTTCACTGTTGGACATGCGTCTCTCTCGCAGGTTGTAATTGTGGGACCTTTATTATTATTAGTAGTAGCATAAAGTGTTTGGCAAGCGGATTGGGGATCGTAGAAAGATTTTGTTGTTATTATGTTGCTGCTGCTACTATTTTCATGATTATTTCCCTTAGTTGCCTTTCACGGCACCCACACGATGACAGCCAAGACCAAACTGCCGTTATAATTTATTAAATAAATATTTATTTCCAATTATTTTAACACACTCCTAATCTCGCTATATCTTCTATATATTAATACTTGAATCAAATACTTTGTACCCTTTTTGACGAAAATTGAGTGGACGGAGGAGTATAACATTTTGCACACTTATAGTTTATATAGAGAAGGAGTGCATAATGATAATATTTATATAAAAAAATGGTCGAATTTCGACCACTGGTCAACCACCATAGTAGATTTAAAAAGATCAAAATAATGTCATTGCCACCCATTGTGTGCTGTCTTTTTACTTTTCAAGCAATATATGCTTTGGACTCGGTGGAGCGTCGAGCTATGAGACTGATAGGCAACGATACGCTACTTAAGGCAAAGTACCAAAGCCTCGAACATAGGCGTCAGGTTGCCTGCCTTTCGGTATTTTATAGGATACATTTTGGAGAGTGTGCGCAAGAGCTATTTTTGTTGATTCCACCTTCGCCGTTCAAGTACCGGTCAAACAGAAGAACAGCAGACCTTCACCCGTACACTGTGGATATTCCTACAGCTCGCAGCAAGCGTTTCGCTTCCACGTTTATCGTGCGTACAGCAAAAATATGGAATGCACTACCGGTGTCCGTGTTCCCCGACAGCTACAACTTGGGAATCTTCAAAAGAAGAGTAAATAGGCACCTTCTAGACCAACACGTAACATCTTCGACCTCATCGTCACTTACCATCAGGTGAGATTGAGGTCAAGTGTTGGTCTATCTTCAATAATAATAATAAAAAGTATTGCGTCATATTATTTATCACACCTGACATGAGTCCTTGCCTCCCTCTGGAACTCCCGCGCAAAACATCCTATCAGTGATGCCACCGTTGTAAGATCGGTTGCAGTCCTCTGTCGAAACTGTTGACACCTTCACAGCCATCAAAGTTCTGCTCGTGTCTCCATTTTCCTGGAGAGAAAAATGCTCCTATAAGTCTCCCTTTTCTTAATAACAATCCACTGTAGGATTGAAGAGTACGGTAGAGCATTCCCTCTACATGGTTGCGTTCTCCTTGGATACGTGTACTGGCTGGCGGGTTCCGTTTGAATATAGAACACATTGCAGTAACATCTGGTAAAATTTATCAATAGAAGATCAGTTTTCTGGGTTAATTGGCACAGACTAATATATGTACCTAGTTGATTGGGGCAAGCCGAGGCAAGCCGTGATGAGCGCATCTAGTTTTTAAAGTAAAACGTAAAGTCAGGTCTGCAGCTAGACCTTCGGACTGTAAGTCAGCCATTAGTTTACGGAGTCAGTTGCCAAAATTCCACAGGATTTTCGTCCTCGTCAGTCGTAAAAAAACTTGTAGCTGATTTTTTGAAACACATGAAGAAAGGAACTATCAAACTCAGTTAGAACCGTAATTCAAAACCGTAAGCCATGGCCGGCAATACCAAAATCACTTACAGTTGTCGTTCCCCAACCACTAACAAGGACATTTGTCCCAGGAGATATGCTGCTTCCACTGGATGCCAGCGTCACTGCCTTCGTAGACTCTCCGTCCAAGTTAATTGGGGTTCCTAGTCGAATGACCCCTACGTCGTAGTCGGAAGTGGAGGCGTTGTACTTGTAGTGGCGAACTAATCTAGATGATGTGTGCATAGTACCGCCGCTGTTAGAGTCAGTGCTGCCAGCTCGCACGTAGGCCGTGTCAACTCTGGAAAAACATTCGTCCAACAAACATTAAACATAAATGGGCGGAACAACTACCTGTGTCATTAAAGATGACTAAGAAATATTTTCGGGGGATGCGCTGTCATTACTTCTGTATCAATGAAATCGATTCATCTTGGCGATCTATGGCGGACACTTGTCTGTTGTATCAGATTTAAACAGCTGGTGATAAAAATACACAGCAACAAAGCCCATACTGGTAGGGTTTCAAAATTATTTGTAGCTGTTAATGCTAACTAACAATATGTGATTTTGTTGGTGGGACTATATAAGTTATCTCATTTATCAACAAAAGCAAAAATAAATTTTAAATCTTATTATTAGAACGAACAAACGAAAATTGAATTTTGACAACTGCGTAAATGTAGAAGATACTCTATTTCAATTTTAGTTGCTCTACTTAACTATACTGAGTGCTTGCTTATTGTTTATAGTACATCTGCATGCCTTGCCGTGGGCTTCGTAAAAAGAGGAGTGATGTCAATATATCACCACTGAATCATTGACACATTACTACCCTTAATTGCGGGCTTTTCCCGACTAAAAAAGAACGAAGATCTTCTGAGAAAGATTCCAAAGATGATAAGATGATGCACAAAGAGATTAAAATCTTACCCAGTCAAGCAATGTGCAGCAGTAAGAACGTATCGAGAGCTCAAAATAGATCCTCCACACTGATAGTAATCATTTCCTTTCTTCAGAAGCAGGTACACTTGGTAAGGCACTTGCGTAATGGTCGTGTTATATCCCCCCACGATTTTGCCCCCATCGGTCTTTGTTAGACGACCATGTTTCTTACATAAAGCATCTGTAAAAAATCAGAATAAGCTACACCGCCCATAATCCACAAGATAACGGGCCTAGATTTTGCATATTTCGTTATAATAAAATAAACAATCGTTATTGGAATACGTCACTACTATTTAAAGACATCATAAAATAAATAAATGGGAAATATCCACGTAAATTCCGATCTCCAATGACAAGATAACTCCTCGCCTACCTTGAATAAATATTGCAGAGAAGAGCAAAACTAAACTAGAACACAACAATTTCCCCATGTTCATAACGGTGTTCTGACCAAATATGATATTTCCCCCCTAGGAAAATGCTTAAATACCTGGTCTAGAGTCATCATAGGTGTTTAAATAACTATATGATAACTACATGATAAGAATGCAGTTTAGTCAATCACCTGTCCTCGTCCCTGGATGGCAAGTACATATTTACTACAACAATTACTCCTCTCATTTAACTATAGCCATAAGATAGTAAAAGAAGAAAATATTTCTGGTAAGTTGTGGTTTTTGTCTATCTATTGTGGACTTTAGAAGTTTTCTCAGAAGGACATTTTACCGGAAAAACTATTGTATGTTCATGTGTAAATTCTATTAAGTGAATATGTAACTACGTACTAGTGTAGCTATTCTAAACATACAGACGGGCACTAGACCGTCGGTAAAAATGTTATTATCTTAATATAATACACTGTACATTAGTTCAAAACAAGTTTTATACTGAACTTCTTTTAACGCAATCTTTTAAAATAACTGGCTTTGTGCAGGACATCAGATTATTATGTCGGAAAAAGAGTATCATTAACATACAACGTCTTAGTTAACCACAATTTTAATTTTTCGGTTATTGTTCAAGATGCCACCTAGGGACCATTAGCTGCGTAACGGCTATTCAATATTTATTTGTCGGTACTATGGAAATGGGGAAATTCGTTCTCCTACTTTTTTGGAAATTACTTATCAAAGTCAGCTATTCTATTTTCAAATATAATGGCAATAGAAATAAAAATAGCGACCGCTCTTGCCACTAGTCACACCCCCTGCCCTATTCAAAGTAGGTCATTTTCGATTACTGGAAAGCTAGATTACAACACACCGCTTCAACTTTATTTACATATTTGTCCAGTCTGTTGACGCCATCTGTAGTCGGTATACTGTAATGTAACGTCCTTCTTTATTACATTTTCAAAGCAGAAACAATACCAGTTGGCCCGAAAGAATCGCTAATTAATTAAAAGAAACAACTTTTATTACTCAAGTTTTCTGAGTCGGGGAAAAGTCAGCATTCAGAAGTGTGCCTAATTGAGTTTCGAGTTTTTTTTACTTTTAGTTTAATTTTGTCTTTGTTTCATTTCGAATTTTTCAGGCTTCAGTTATTTATTATTCACTTGCAGTTAAAAATTAATGACTATAACCAATTAATTATGATTTTCAAGGCTTAAATAATTTTTGACTACCGGGGTATTTAATGAAAACCTTCTTTACTACCTTATATAAATTTTAGTGTTCAAGGTTATCACGGGTGTTTGTTGGTACTAATAAATAATTTTAAACAGAGTATTCATTAAATACAAAAAATAACTGAACAACTCCAAAAAAGTAATCAAGGTAAACTAAATACATAATTTCAATTCTGAGTAATTAACTGAAATCTGATAATTCAATTCTAGTGACGTTCGTTTTAGAGTGCCATTTTCAGCAAACAATCTGAAATGTATGAATAAAGTCTGGTAGGTAAGCTTTGATAAAATGACATATATTCTAGACCAATGTGTACTGTCACACGCCACATCGTCAACCTGTAAATAATTTACGCGGTCAAAAAGAAATTAAAACCGACTTAAATTGCCTTAAATTTTTGTTGTTGTTGTAGATTCCCTCTAAGAGCGATCAATCAATGAAGTATATATGCTCTACCAAACAAAAATAATAATTATAAAAATCGGTTCACTATTGGTGGAGATATCCCATAACACATATACAAAAAAACATACGCGTCGAATCGAGAACCTCCTCCTTTGAATAGTGATAAAGCTTTGTTCTATGGAACTAATGATGCATATCAATGAATGGCATGTGGTAAACGACTCAACGGTGACGTTTTGCCAACACTCGTAGCAATAGTGCCTACTTGCTGGCAACACTTCCAATCACAAACAGATTCTGACGGATTTCCAATGAGTCGGGTATGTCGGGCGTGGTCGGATGTTTCCCTTGAGCTTGCGTGACCGTTTAGCTTTACTGAGCATTTGGTTATTTTACTAAAATGCCAAACCTAAAAGCTGTGGCCATCACAAATACGAGTATTATACCTATAAATGCGAAAATAACTCTGACTGAACGTGCCTCTCCCGGTTTGAATGAAGGTACAGGTAGATGACTGCACGGTTTTGATTGAATTTTGTCCCGTGTGTAGCCTATAAGATTGAAAGGGAGCAATGCCTCTTTTAGACTGATGAATGAAAGGAGATCCCTTTAGTTGATTTTTGAAAATAACGCATTCTAAGTTGCAAGCGAGTTCTAAATAAATAACATTAAGTGCTTGACAAGGTTTCAAGCCCTTAACAATTCGTTTGTGTAGTATCCTTGTCCATTCAAAACGCCGTTGTCTTCAAATACATACATTACGATTAATCTTGAACTTTAACACTACGTCAACTGCAATTAATAAGCAATTAATGAATCACTTACGTCTGTCAATCAATGTAATATCTGCGTTTGAATGTATGTGTGAACACGCTGTTATTTAGGGTGATTCTTCAATAATTAGTAATACACATTTTGCATTGTTTAGACTGGACAGATATTATTTGATGAGACGATGCTCATGCCCAACTGGTTGTTGTTACAACAGATCTAGAATAAAAAGTCAACGGCATTAAGGGGAAAAGGCCAATAGCCAGCAGTAGGCAAAGGGCTATTGACGATGAAACCTTAGGTAATAAATACAATCTCCAAAATACAATTCAAGCTTTATTAATTTTAATCTTGCTTTTACTACATGCCACACAGGATTGGAATTTCTATGAAAAACCTCAAATTTTTCCTGAATTGACTATGACAGAAAATACTTTGCCGGACTATGGATGGTAAATGCAGTGATGAGCTTGGGACTAGTCATTTTGGTGTACTATGGAGACATTTCAATGGAATACATTTTTGGGACGATGATGAAAGTCTGTACTCATTGGTTGCGTTTGATTTTAGCAATTATACCGTTCCTTTATTTCATTGCGGAATTCCTGTAAAGTACAATGATCCGGCATTGTCCATATCGATTGAAATCTCCAAAGTTCAAATTTAAATTAGTCGTGCTGACGTCATACCAAAGAGTTCAATGCCAGTATTGTCGTGAACGGATGTTGATTTAGTGTTTAATTACAAAATAGATTGTTGGTGCGAGTACGAACCACGACTGACAGCGAATCAACGATCTGATGTGAGCCGTTACAAAATTGATTGGTCGTGTTTGTTAACTGGATAGTGTAATTTACAAAATTATGTTAATTTAATGTGAGCATAACATTACCTTTGGCAGCTTTAATAGCTTTTGATGGCCGCTCTGTTTCTTTTTCGCTAACATTTTGTGACATCATCTTCAGACGGAAAATTTACACTGAACAATGTCTTATTCCATGTTACGTCATAATATCAAACCTCCGAGCCGCCTGACATACATTTTACACCTTCTATGTCGACTCTAAATCTATAATTTTACAAAGTAATTTTGTACAATTACGTTTTACAGCGAGTGTGAATGTGGCTCCCTCACTATTGGCTATCTGGCCTTAGCTTTTTGCGCGATAGCTGGGTAGTAACTTTAAAAATCGTATATCTTGAGCTAGACAACATCAGATTGAAATGAAGAAAAAAAATTGGACGATCCCAATTCGGATTGGATAAAGAAAAACAATTCCAACGAATCTCAAACGAAAGGATTTGGAGACTTACTGAAATCGAAAACAAAACAAAGTAGAATGTAAAAGAACGCAAGCACGTAATGTGTTTAATCCTAAGCCTAACGAAAGAAAATACTATGGAAATTTAAGCAGTTTTCTCAAATCCCTCTAAAATTGTTATTGTGGTTAAAGCTTTTGTGGAAAAGTTAGAATAAAATTTCACTCACCACTCTAATCCCAGTTTTATCTCCAACTCGTGATAACTTTTAATTGCTTGTATACAGGTTTTTGTTACGGTTTCAAACAAGGTTCCAGTAAATGGATACATAAATAATGTAGGGATCAAATAAAATTTTACTTATATACTAACATTAAGTTGCTATGAAGAGGTGATACGTAATGTTTCACAACAAGTAAATGGAACTGACTTCAGTTAGATGCTGAGGTATTTTGGACGAAAAGATACGCCGTATTTTCTCGAACGCTGTCCAGCTGGGTTGAATTCTTTCGTTGTCCGATCTATTGGATCTGTCTCAGGTACATATTCGTCTACAGCTTCGATCGCAGTGTTCCCAACTACTATCATAATAATAACTGCAACATGGGCATTTTTTTAAGATTTTGGTCTTGTCCATGCCCTTTTTAATTATTGTTTCAAAAAAGCAAAGAAATTAACACTTTTATCAGCACAGATTTATCAGCCTTCAAGACACCAAATACTTATACAGTTTTTCCAGAATCATCTAAGCCAGTTATTGTAAACATGTAACCAATCATCAATCATTCATTCATCATACCCAGGTGCATAATTTTGAATACACTTAGCAGGTGTATTTGATATCACAGTAAGATTTTTGTTACATAAATTGTTTTTGCTTTAATAGCAACTTTGATAATTAGTGTTCGGCCTGAGTAAAACTGGGATAGTATAACACTAAATCTAAAGATATCTGCCAGCTTCCTATTTCCCTCCCTTTCCTATATAGATTCTGCCAAACTTTCTGTGTAAAGAAGTCTTGTTGAGTTAGTCCTCTTAGCTTATACGAAGTGATCTTAAAAAGATATGTTAGGTAACTACGCTCCATCCACTACGCTTTTCTCCGTTCTAAACAACAAATGTAGTCACGTACGCAGGTGAACACAGTCGGTCGTGCCGAAGGTTACAGTTGGGAAATTCACGTGTGTAAGTGAGTCTATGAAACTGTATGGACATTTGCATAATTTCATAGTTAAGAAACCATTGTCGAATGCCGCTATCGACTGATTGTGCTCCATTTTATCAATTAAAGTATCTATTATATTTGCAAGTTTATGTCTCTTATTTAGATACACAATATTGTAGAAATAACGGATCATTTTTATAAGAGTTAAGTATCCGCTTTTAAGGCTACTTAAATTACACTTTGTACACTCTGGTCGGAGTTCATTCAGCAAAATGATGTTTTATTTTTCAAAAGTCAGTAAATCTCCTGTGTCACCACTGCACCTGTACTGAGTTAAGGATAGGTTTTAATACCGTTTATGTTCGTCAAATATATTGCGCAGCTTTTATTTATAAGGGTTGTTGCTAAGAACTTAAGCAGTTTTTTCACCATTAAAAATTATAAAGATAAAGTTATTTATTTTTAAATTAAAATTGATAAATCTTTTAAAATCTCTCTCTTAAAATAAAACAACGACCCTTTTTAGTTTTTTATTGGCACTAGATATTGTTCATAGTTATAGTTTGAAGACTAAACTTGAAGGCACGTTTTCAAGCATTATTTTCTGCCGGACATTTTCTGTAAGCTGTGTATCTCATTTGCGAGGTCAGGACTTTACTATATCAATTACACGGCTATTTTTCGTTAACATGCCATTGTAATGGATATTTTTCAAGTGCAACCGAGTACAATAAAGCAGTAAGCGTTTACAATGACTTTGAAAGTACATGACATGCAATAAAAGAAAGCGTTTTCTGTGTAATTCCTTCACGTTTTATTCTACTTTAAAAATATATACGCTATTTCTAAATCACTATAATCGTTCTAGAAGAAGATAAACATGATTTGATCGACAAATTCATAATCAATAGGGTTTGCAGTTTTTCTTCGTGTAACTACATATAAGGACTTAACACTCAATGTGGTATACGACGGAGGAGGCCTATATCCAGTCACGGAGGAAGCCTATGCCAGTGGACGTTTCCCGGCTGATGATGATGATGATGATTAGGACATAACATAGAAGGCCGTAGAAGTCTCATCATAATAAATCCCTTATTATGTATTGGCCAAAACACGCTAGTCTAAATTTTATTTGACGTGGAAATAGATACTCAGACCGATATAGCAAAATGATCTCCGATTAATACTCAATTTGGGATGAAAATTAAACCAACTAAGGCACAGGGGTACAACTCTTATAAATACAACACCACAGATTGAAGTACTCCACGTTTTTATGCGTGCTATTTCCTAATACATTTTGTTCACAATTTGGTCTATATAGACTTCTGAAATTAAAAAATCTTTATGGGTCAAACTTATATTTATTACCGTGCCATTGGCAACGTGCGCACCATATTTCATTACGATTAATCGTGCGGTTTAGGCGGCAAGAGGAATCAGTCAAACTCACGTTCGTATTTATTTGTGTACATTTGTGTGATTCTTGACAATATTGTAGAAAGTGTTAATTACTCCACGAGGATAATTATACGTCTGTTTACCACAATCTCAGGGGACATACGGTTAACAATTTCAGCGAACCGTAACTCTTGAACAGCTTCGCTAACAAAACATGCCTAAACAAACAAAATTGTAATAAACATAGCAAATGAAAACTCGTTTTGAATAAGGAATTGTTTCTAATATCACATTCTCTGATTTACGTTGCGGTAGAATTAAGTTACCGAATATACGATTACTTCCTAACTTTTGATTCGGTTGACTGATTTGGTAATGGCGGGAAACCAGTGGCGGCAGGCCTTTACTAGTCATTGCTGCAAGTCATCATCATCCGAGAAACGTCCACTGCTGGACATAGGCCTCCTTTATGGTACGCCACATCGACCGGTCCCGAGCCACCTGCATCCAGCGACTCCCCGCGACTCTAACCAGGTCTTCGGTCCATTGCGGCAAGTATGGCATACATATTCAGCAGCAGATGATTGAGTCCGATGATTGTGTTAAAAAAACCGATTTTCAACAAAATATTAACTTCTACGAATTTACCATTCTCAGATCCAATTCACTGAGAAAGAATCTTACGTGCATCAATCAGTCTTTCATAATTGAGTTCAAAAATCGCTAATCCCTTGTACGAGTATGTTATTTCTCTTTTTATCTCTCAATATCTTCGCTGATAATGACCGATTTTAATAATTTTTAATTTAAACTGAATAACGCAAGGTTCTGCCTCTATTCTGCCTCTAATGAAAAATTAGGGTAAACTAAAAGGGTAAAAAAGAGTGTCATAGACTATTTTCTCAGGTATATTTTGTACTTCTGGGATAATTTCTCAAGTCCACGCAGACGAAGTCGCGGACATAAGCTAGTGTAGCTTCACGCACATTTGCACACGATGACTGATTTGATTACAGTGATTTTTATGACCCTTCCCTGAATCTGGAGTATGGGGAAATGTCACATTCGACCATGAAATAATAAAACAAAATTCAATTACACATTAATGGCCGTCCGCTACAACTGTGACTCCTAAGTACAACCTTTATCTTTCTGTAGTAGACTACAAGTACTTTATTACAGCAAAAGTACTTTTTAAGTACACCGATAAGTCTGAGCTAACTGACTTCAGTCTTCAGCTAAATACCTTCGTTTGAGAATATAATTTACGCTCTTTTTTAAATAAACACAACACTTATTTAAGAAAATACTCAAAATAAACTTCATGCTGTATTTAAAGTTCAATTTTCAATTATATGAACATTGAGTCCCTGGGGTCCGGATACACGTCGACTTGTGTCCGACCTGTCTAGCCACCTGGTGGAGGCCACAGGTGATGGGAGAGCTGGTGGCTACCTCCGACAAAGGATCAGCCTAGCTATCCAACGAGGTAACGCCGCCAGCATCCTGGGCACTCTGCCCAACGGGGCTGGACGACGTTTTATATACTATTATAGACTAGGTTTAATTTAGTATTTAAATTTAAGTACGTTATGAGTATATTATTTGTAATTTATTATTTTTTGAACTTTTTAATAAAGTTATCAAATTTAAAAAAATTAAATGAATAATTTAATATTATTTCGTAATTTCAGTTCCTACTACTGATTATTATGATAATTATTTATTATACATTTATGTTGTTGATATAATTTGACGCGACTATGTAATCAACGTCTTTTGTCTGTTGCCCATATATAACTTTCGAATACCTAAAGTGGTATGAGGGACTGTATTTTAATACCAAATTAATGATGATAAAATATCTGCATTAGTAATTAATTATGGTTTTTACATGCAATTACGTGAAATTTCAACAGTAGAATTGGCTATTGGCTGTGGTAACTACAGCTAGCAGCATGTCATGATTGCCGCCTCGATTCAGCTCTTGAGCCACTAAGTGATATTGTCACTGTTCCCAAAATGGACTTGAAGTGTCTTTGTTTTCAATAGAATTAACTATAAGCAAAAAGATTAAGTACGAATACAATGATTCAATTTAATATTTTTTGCGTGGCAATAACCGCTACAGATTATGCAACTATTACTGCCAATATTACGCTATTAGTGCAGATAAATATAATAATAATAATAAAAATCATATGTTTCACACAGAAATATATTTCAACACAAACAAACAAATTTAAAAAAGAAATCTCTGAAAAGTCTATAAACACCTGTCTTCTTGCCCCTAGAACGAATTATGGGAAAAAGTACATTTTGTACGAAGGAGCAAAATTGTATAATAGACTTGCAACTGAATTAAAAACACAAAGTCTACAAAAGTTTATAAAAACAACTTTAAAAAAATTCGTCATCGAAACATATTTTTAGATAAATTTTTACTTGGTTCGGTTGTGAGTACACTGCATAGCACGTACCTGTAAATATACCCTCTTTCTTAAACATGTCTTATTGATATATTTTTGTTTTAAGTATCTGATAAACTGTAAACTGCTTTGCATGCGCAGTATTAGCTATTAAAAAATTAATTGATTTTATTTTTAATTTACTCAGTTAAGCGAAATGTGCATTTCTTTGAGTAAAAAAATGAATTTAAACCCAAAATCATATTTATTTTCTCCATAAAGTTTGTAGATATTAATTCTAAAATCACTTGATTCTATGGTGTCGTGACTTTGTGAAGACTGGCTCCTGAACTACGAGTAGGATAGGGGATCCTACTGGGTGCTACAGGAACCAAATCTCCTCCACCGGACATGTTTTTAAGTGATTAAGAATGACCGGATAATGAAATACATCCAAAACAATTTGTATATCCATTCTTTGTTATGTAACTTAAATCTAAACACGTCACACTATGCATGAGAGGAGCTTGGCATTAAAATGTCACTATCATCAACCGCCTATATATGTCCCCACTGCAGGGGCTCCGAACTACTCTCCTACTGAGAGTGCATGGGACCTAGTCTACCACGCGGGACCAGTGCGAATTGGTAGATTTCATACATCTTAGAATTTCTTCTCAGGAGTGTGCTGGTTTCCTCACGATGTTTTCCTTCACCAAAAAGCCAATGGTAATAATTTAATCATTCGTACATAAATTCCAAATAACAAATTGGAACTCATTCGTACGAGCCAGGATCGAATCCAGAACTCGATTGTTCAAGGACTCTACCCAACTGAGCTACCATGGCTTTTATTTATTAAAAATATATCTGAGATTATTTAGTAACATAGAGGGAGCAGTTATTGTTCCATGTCTTAACATATATCTAAGTACTTCAGTTACAATTATGATTTTCAGCAACAACAGTCTCTGCTCTCCGCTCATCCCTGACACCCGCGTTCTATTCAATTTTAAACTAATAAATTAATTCCGAGACACCCCATTATAGCAACTCACGAAACTGTCCGAAACCCATTAAGTGTCCGTAAGTACGAATAGATGTTAATTAAATTTCCATTATCTTTTGTGTCGCCGCCCCTTTGATGGAGTTGACACTGGATGCTAAGGATATTTTTAACTGGAATTGGTTTAAGCGTCCTATCTACGTTACAATCTAAATGATTATTTCAGTGCGACTGAAAGCTTCTAAATGATCTGTCTGGGGTTATAACAGTAAGTGTTCAAATGGATGAGTTTTAGTACCAAGCAAAAGATAAGTGGAGGATAAATTTTTTGTTTTTATTATTCCACTTTGCTTGCTATAATGATTATTTAAATGTCGGGATTTTTACACATTTTGACATTTCAAAAATACTATTTTGATTTTTATAAATACATAGACGATTTGCTTACTTTTTAACGTAACACATTTGAACACATGTGGCAGCAAAAAGCACCTACCGATGCCAAGAATCATTACTGGTTCAAAATGATACAGTAACTGAGCTGATCGGCCGAGCCAGAAGTCGGCTAAAACATTTTTTGGTATGAAACAGAAAAAGTACAGAATGAAATCTATACGTCATACCGTACCTATAAAATGAGAGAGACCAACCGAAATAAACTGGACAAATTTTGGACACCGAAAAGGTTGAGTTTGTCACTTCCACCCAACTTGAAAATTCTTTTGTAAAACTTAAGTAGAGTTAAATTTTCTTTTGAGACATCGCAATTTCCTAACGGAATTCCGTAGTATTTCCGCTTGTGGAGAATGATAAAATATACGCAGAATCACAAAATTTAAATTTCACTCTTAATTGTGGTCATATTCACAGACTCTTGATAGGCATAGTTTATCAAATCCTCAAACATAAGATATTAATTAGAATAACAGGTAACATCTTTTTTCTCTCACGATTGAACTCAACGTTAAACATAAATGGTGCTGTTAGATGACGATTCCGAGACAACAAGAGATCAGAATACAACGAAATTATGCTAGAAGACCGCGTATTAGCCCTCAGTAACTCTTATACCTTTCTAATAAAAGAACAAAAGTACTCAAAGTAAAGGGCTCCGAGTGTCATTTGCGTGAGCATAAAGCTCGATCCTATCTTTATTGTTTGAAGGGCTTCATTCCACTTGGTATTAATTGCTCTGTTTGTTACCGGCTGCGAAGTGTAGCACGCACAGCAGTCACGAATCGCGGCGGCTGTCACAACTTGCCTCATTTATTACTCAGAGATAAAAGTTTTCCTAACTTTCAGTAACTATAGGTTTTGTTAGTTGGCTTGTCATCTAGCCGTTAAATCAATTTGGGATGATTAATTACTCTTAATGTAGAAAAAAACAAAATCGTTGGTAATTAATGAATATGATAATGATATTAATTACGTAGCCATAAGCTGCCTGTAAAATTCTTCTTCTGATATATTTACAGACGTTTATAACGCTTGTAAAAACGTTATGTATGGTATTCTGCGAAACGTTTTCGTTACTATATGTCACCTGGTAGCAATTTTAATGATAACTTGCACCAGCAGCGGGTGCGATGTGGTTTCACGAGACGATTCTGGCAAGGAAGCGGTGGACGTCCAAGAATTATGTGACGCTATAAAAATGTGCAGCGTTCGTAGCTGGGACATAAAGATTGCGAGGAGAAACTGGAAACACTGACTCGGTGAAATTAATGTATAGAACATGTGAACGTGCGTTTGCTTGAGAAGTTTCTGGTGCATTGCCAGAGCAAACTTAATTGAATCGTGGAGACAGCGAATGGAAAACTAGAATTTTTTCTCTACAATCTGTGCTCAAAGCAAGTATTTTTTCCGTTGTTATGGGGTTGCACTTGGTCCTCATCTTGCAACGTGTTGGTAACAATTGAATAAATTATACGTATTATTTTATAAAATAGCGTTAGTGAACTTGGGGGGGGGGGGGGGGGGGGGGATGAGGGGTGCAGTCCGTACGTCCTGCATGTCACTGCGACTTTCGTAGATCTATTGTGACAGTCTCTGGTGGTGTTATCGCGTAACACACATACAAAAAAGTACGCGTCGAATGGATAACCTCCTCCTTTTTTTAAGTCGGTTAAAAACGGCAAAAAAATCATGTCTGTTGTATGGGAGCCCCCTTAAATATTTATTTTATTCTGGTTTTTAGTAATTGTTGTTATAGCGGCAACAGAAATACATCAGCTGTGGAAATTTCAGCAAACGGACGGACGGATAACGGAGTCTTAGTAATAGGGTCCCATTTTTACCCTTTGGGTACGGAACCCTAATTACTTTTGTTGTAGTTTTAATTTACTCAGTGTAAGCGAAATGAAAATTTCTTTGAATAAATAAATGTATTTAAACCCAAGTGAGATTCTAAAGTGAGTTTAGAGTAAAATTCATATTAGGAAATCAAATTAGGAAAATTAACTAAATTCAAAAATTCATTGTTTGAGGTTTCTGGTTAGGTTTATGGTAGGTGACTAGATGCTCTCCTCTCATTTAGCCTTGTAATCACTTACGATCAGGTGAAAGGCCAAGTGGAACTACATTTATTTTTTTGTAAGTTTTTTATCACTGCTTTTTATTTGATCCTTTACTGTGTGAGGAACTACAAACGTGGACTGGAATGGTTGCGTAAAGCTGTCGCTGCTTTGAATATAAATAAAATAAACAAGACCAGAGTGCTTTGTTATGTCACTTCAATTGTTATAGAATTGACAATATGTTTTACTGTCGTTGCATATGCTGTAACAAATATTGTTGTCACAACGAAATAGTAAAAAATATGGCAAAAGCATTGACTCGTATTATAAAGAGCGCTTGTATGTAACTAATTTAACAGTTTGTCAGTGCGTCTACGTAAAATAGTAAAAAAAATTATTGCACCTCGTCATCAAAATGTAAAGTGAGCTTGGCACCTACTACAAGATTGGTTTCGTTTCGGATTGCTTTCGGATTCGGTTCAAATTGTATGTATCCGAAATTCGGATACGACACCCAGAGGTTAAGATGAGGTGGTACTAGTATAAATTTAAACCCACATAGCATGCAGGTCATCAACCCAATACATTCTAGATCTATTTGCATAACCATTTGAGACATATCAGTTGAGTACTTACTCTTAGTTGAAAAGAGTTATTCAGTAACAGTGACACGTAACAGTGACACTAAAAAACACGCCCGAGTAGTAATAGAGAAAACTGCAACAATAGAATAGTATAAACTCATAGGTAATAGTCAATCTATGGTCCAATTCTGCAATAAATGATTGCTTGTGTCGAAATCAACGTTGAACATACTCTATCTGTCTGCCTTAGGACTGGTGGCGTGTGAAAAAATGTTAAGGTTATAATGTCCTGAATTTATAATATTTTAGCTTATTATTGGTCCATAAGATTCAACCTCAATAGATTGAAGCTTTTGGGTGCGAACGCTTCCCATCCAACGGCTTTATTGTCACTTTACATCAAGTGAGATGCAGTTCCATTGCAATCCATAATAATCATAAATAAAAAATTATATTTAAAATTTTATTTCGCTGACAAAGTTTCATGTAAAAAATTTGTTGACATAATGTTTAAAATTGGAATGCTGGCTTCAGTGCCGTATTTTTTTTATAAATAGAACATCAGACTATCATTTCGGAATACTCTTAGTCGCTTTTTTCGATATCAGCAGAATGACATGTGGTGGTTCTATTTGTGGTGGTTCCATAGTTACTTATTTGAATGAGTCGTTTCCTCTATCTGCCGGCCTCTTTGTGTTCTGATCATCAGGTCATGTGTGTTGATGTTTCCCAGCTGACAATGATGTTGTGCATTATTCTCCGACACTTCATCACATCAGATACGATGACGTAGAGGTCAGACACAATAACATGTATGATATAAAAAACAGGAAAAATTAGAGTGAGAGTCCTTAACTATTTCGCTACCGGCAACAACAAAAATCATGCAAATGCAGCCTTTTTTGATACCGACAAAATTTATATCTAATTTTCTGCCGATCGAGATAAATGTTTCCATTCGCTAAAAATTCCCCTCATTTTACTGACACCGTTGGCCACGAGTATAATTGAAACTTTACTAAGAAGTTTCACAAGTTTTTCGCCTAAGAAACGTAAAAATCTGATAACCAACTCAAACACCTAGCTCCAATGTCGTGACAAACATAATAGTTGTATAAAGTAAACTGTCACAATAGAACAGCACAAACTCGTAAGTAACAGTCGATCTGTACACGGATTCTGCAACAATTGATTGCTTGTGTTGCAATGAATGAACGTATCTGGTGGCGGCAAGAAGCGGAGTCGTGTGGAAAACTGTCGAGATACCCATTAAATAAATGTATCACTCAAGTTTCCCAACTCACATGTGCGTTATTGTGATCTGTGGCAAGCCTAACTGTGGGTTTTAGTTGCGCTTATCAGTAAGTGGCACTTTAAACGCTTTTTGTTTGATTCCATTCAGTTAAAACTTTGCAGCTTATTTGTTTCATAACGACAAATATCATAACTATAAACTAATATTAACAATATACTCGTATTATAGGTATGAGTATGAAGTTGCCGTTGATGCTATTGGCTAATTTCCAGTTTACGAACTTTTGTCTGAATAAAGGCGCCAAAATTCAAATATTCTCTAGTTATAGACAAGGAGACTGCTTTTATGAATAAGTTTTGGCTTAACTAACTACAATTTTAATCCTTCTTATATATAGTTCAGGGGTCATAAATTCATTAAATTTCAATCTACCTTAAACATCCTAACTTTGTGTGCCATTTGTGTTCCTTTGCTCATAAATTGGACCACGTGTTTTAAATGGCTTATTTTAGAGCGTCAGTGGCGTAGTGGATAAGGCACGGACTCTCAATCTGAGGGTTCCGGGTTCGCATCCAGCTGTGTACCTATGAGTTGTTTTTCAATTTAAGTACATTATCCGATTGCTTAACGGTGAAGGAAAACATCGTGAGGAAACCTGCATGTCTTTAGCAGGCATGTGAAGTCCGCCGATCCGCACTGGGCCCGCGTGATGGACTATGGCCCATACACTCTCTGTAGGAGAGTAGGCCTGACGCCTGATGCAGTGGGGATATATATAAGCTGTTGATGATGATACATATTACTGTTACGCTAATTCTGCTAAATTAAAGCATAGTTTTAGTTCGAAAATAATTATTTTGCAATCTGACTATATATCGCAGCCAGTGACATCACTTTTCATGTATACTTTATAAGTATGATTGATCCCTAAAATATGCAAATGAAATATTCCCAGCAACGTCACCTTCTGCGTCAATTCATCGATGATGTGGTTGGACCCTTCTGTTTCCATAAACCCGTAAAGTACTCTTAAGTAAAATAAATCAGTAAAGCTAGCAAGTCTGTCACTTCAGTTTTGTACCAATTTATTGTACATATAAAAATAATAATTACAAAGACATTTATATCTAAAATTGTACAATTAGAATTGCTTATCCCGAACGAAAGAATTCTTCCGGCACTCAAACTGAAGCTTTCAAAAAATAAATAAACAAAAAAGTAGATATTACAGAAGGAGATAATGTATATAGAAAAGAAAAAAAACATAACAATAAATAAAAACACGATTTACATAATATATAAACTATAAATAAATATATACATACATATAAACTGTCTATTATTTAAATGTGATAAATTATGATTATGATTCATACATATATATTGAAGAAGATAGGCATCAGTTAATATGCTAACTGAAATCAATCAGCTAATTTTAATTATTCTTTAAAACCAACCAGTAATAATAAGATAACAAGTGCGTGAAAGCACGTGTCAAAATTACTTTCGATTACTGACGCTCGATTGACAGTTTTGCGATCGTATGTGATCTACTCTCTACAAATACGGTTTGTTAATCGATTCGCTGGATCGACTCTAGTCGTGTGCGGTGCCTGACACAATGAAGTAGCGTCAAGATAATATTGGAACTTTTCAGACTGTTTTAATATAATGTGACGTTTTAGGTACGACAATACTATTAAATCAAAGAACGGATTATTAGAATGTAATTATTTTAGTCTTGAAATAGAATACTCGGCTGTCGGTGAGTTGTGTGGTATGATACATTTCAATAACACATCATTTATTTCAGAGTCCAATTATAAGCTCTAAAAGTTTAATCTCAAAGTACATTTAACATTTTTACTTTTGTTGTCATCACTGGTTTTTAATTTGAATTAGCATTAGAAAATGTTTAAATAGGCAAAAATATCATGATAAACATAGTATTATTTGTGGCAGCTAGAATTCGTGAGATTAATTTTAACAGTACATCTGAACTGAAACTGAAATCTGGAAGTAGATATTTAATGCGATAAAAAACTAATTCCGTTTCGTTTACAGAGCCATCTGCTACCTAAACACGTTTTAGAACTATTATACAACTCGCATCTTCAAATCAGAGCATCATTAAAGAATCAATAAAAGATTATCTTGTATATTAATTCTCACGCACCAATTAAACAAGTCAATTAATATAAAACGTACAATCACGCACAACACATGCACGCTGTATCAAATCGATTAACGGGAAACGCGGAGTCGAATCGCTACTGCTTTTCTATCCTTAACCTTAATACGACGCCTGCCCATGGAATGTGTAGGGTCTTCGATTATACTGACTTATGTACTACGTTACGATATAACTTTTGGAAAATCTGACCACATGAGTTTTAGTAAATGACACTACGATACTACCGTTCCTGTCAAGAGTGCCAACCGTTGTCTTCCAGAGTTTCCATAAATAAATAGTTGTGTCTCTCTGTCACTCTTAATCCAACCGGTGAGATCCAATGAAGTTACCTTACGTACTACAATCTTCTAAAACTTTTATGTAAATGATGCGATTGTAGCGTGTTCGAAACGTAAAAAGGTTTAAACATTCAAATAATTGCAATATTATTTTCACTGCCAAATTTTCAAACTTATTTACGTTTCCTTTATTTTTTGCTTCTTGAACTTAACTTTTTATGGAAATAATTTCCATGTATCACATGTCTCCGCATTTGCATTCATCCATGACAGAGGTGTTTGAAATAGAAATTTTTTTTTTAAAGCAAAACCATTTGCTCAATTTTCTCAGTTTTCTGTTAATTTTTCCGCTTTTACGAATACAATAAAACTTTAATTAAATATTTAATAAAAAACACCCCAAAATTGATTCAAGTTTTGAGTTCCGCTAAACAATCCGTCAACCTGAGGTCGGCCTTACCGTGCAGGAACGCCCGCGGTTTCGGTTTTACTTTTAGGTGAACGTGCGCGAGCGCAACGCACAACTCTTCCGTCGGAGCGTTCAGTGTAACAACGACACTGGCCGAGAACGAACTTAGAACCTCGGTACAACTACCGCGCACCCAACGACTACTCGCGAACTGTGACTCAACGCGACTTACCAACTTTGTGTTATTGTGACTGTGATTTTTACCTTTTTCCTTTGAAGGTAAGTTTTTTAAACATATTTATCAAATGTAATCGAAAAATTTCTTATTTGTATCATAATAATAAGACATATGAGTTATCAACTGTTAATAATTGCAACTTCGCACATACGAGAATAACCAAAATATAAAACAAATAGGTTCATAAACATAAAGAAAACACAGTCACAAAACAAAACGACATCTTTGACACAATAAATTACATTTTTCTGTCCTTTTCTTTTGTTTTATGGGAAAAAAGGATGATGAATCGAGCGCAGTAAAACTTTCGTTAAAACACCGCGTCTGCGGCGACTCTCTCCGCGACAATCGAAGAAAGCGGGCATTAGACGGCTGGTTGCCGGTTGATAAATGAAGTTAACATTAAATAAATGTATATAAAGTCGTTTAAAATAAACAGAGACGATTTATTACAATTGATAAATGAGGTATGCTAATGCACGTCAATTAAATGAGGTACGTTGTACGTTGTTTGGAAGTGCCCTGATTAATTTACGCTTCAATAGAAAGCTGATTGCTGAGACCAATAACTTCTCTCATTTATTGTTGTGTTTTGAGACATATTATGAATTTTGAAATACATCAAAAATAAAAACATTAAAAGCAAACAAAAAATGTTTTGTAAAGGTGACAATTTATAAAACGATACAACACCATCAATTTTATTAAGTTACATACGAATAGTTTAAAATTGTTTGACCCCCAACTAAACTTAAACTTAAAAATCGTAATTTGATATATATAGTTCGATATATTTTTAGTAATAAAACTCACGCAATCCCATTTTCATCCGCCGGAAATATGTCCAGTTTGGTTGATTTTAGTAGCCGGAAAGACATCATAGATGTCGGTCAATCAACTTGTTATATAACGCTATGTTATCGATGTCTGTGGCCAGTGTATCAGATACTTATCCACTGCTGCGGTGGTTTTGATAAAATTTAACATGACAGGTTGTCTGGGCAATATACTTTAATTAATAAAAATCACGCGCGCACCTCGGTAGGCTTAGAATTTGATTTCTTCTACCGATGATATCTTAATAACATTTCATTGATGTGTTTAAACTCTAAGGCAGACTTATTAAATGTAACTAATCGATCGAATAAATGTGATCTTTTTATTTTTTGCTATTCAATAAAAAATATCGATTACAAATTATATTTTTTCGACGAGTGACATGTGTTTGTGTACTTACATTTACAAAATGTAAATCATAAAATTAGCTTGTAAATATTCTTATTTTTCGATGTATTTTTACCGCAAGACAATCACTTATTTCATATATTCAAAATGAATAGAATTTTGTAAAAATTATGCGGTTTTAAAGGTTGCACTTTTAAGATCAATTAGCAGCGTAAGACGAATATTGTGATGAAGTTATGAAAGAAATTCTGGGGAAATGCACACGAAGTGTGGAAACTGTCTGCGTTCCAAATTAGCATGCCGCCAACAATTGGTCGATGGATTTTTTGCCGTTTTCATTGCGCAAACGCCGATACGGTTCGCGCGAAATGTGTAACATCGTTGGGTCACAACCAGACAAAATCTAATAACACGCGCAATGAGAAAATTGAAATGTATACCGAAGAATGTGTAGAATGAAAGAAAAAACAACGTTTTTTTTGTTATGTTACACCTCAATAGATAAAACAGCTTTGAAAACTCGTTGGGTATTTTCTAAATATCTAAATTGTAAATTTTGAACAAACATGTTTCATTGTTATTTTAAATAACTTTTTGCTGAAGCATCTCCTACAAAAAGGATTAAAATTAAAATAAAAGTGGGATCATAAAACTGAATTCCAAAATAAAATTAATATTGCAGCGCAGCACAGAATGGTAACGATATTATATATTTCGACTATTCCAATTTCAAAATTAAATTAAAGTCATTGCACGAAGTTTTCGCTAACAGAACGTGACTGATTTATTTTATTTATTTTATTATGTGATAGCTATTTTGAAATCAGTTTCAGTTTTATTTAGGTTAAACTTATATTTTTTTTAATTAAAATTGACATTAAATCTCTCTTAAATTTTAACTTATATATTTTGGCGTGAGATATAGTGTATGCTGAAACTGGAAATTTGACGACAAAAATAAAAAAGTTCTTAGAAATAATAACAAGAATCTGCTGTTAACTATTCCATAAACACTCTTCGATAAAATCCTTAATTGTTTACCAAACGTATGACATTGATTTTGAACAAAGAAATCTGTAAAACATTCAATAATCAAAAACTGTTTTTTTACGAAACCAGTGACATTGATTTTGGGCACAAAATGATTTATACTCAATTTGCTATTGCAAAACATCACGATCATGCCCAGAAATACATAAATGCTTTTAAAAACAGTTTCTACTCAATTACCACATATTATATTGTACAGTCTACCACAAATTATACAAAAACTTATTCAGAAATATTTTTTTCTTTTGTTGCTAAGGCTTAACAGAACAGAAAGAAAACTGTTTAGAATTAAAAATGCATATATTTCTTTTTGCCAACCATTTTGTTTTGTACCACCATACCATTTTGTATAACGCTCCTAAATAAAACAATATTAATTTTTATTTTTAACTCTACTTAAAATTCGTAGAAAAAAATTAAAGGCTTGAACTTTGATACTCTATATTTGTCTGTGTATTTTCTCTCAGCTGTTAATTTTCTAAAAAGTAAATAAAAATAAAAATCAACATTCCTGTTTATATAAAAACAAAATGATTTTTAATAACGTAACAAAATCTTTCGACTGTAATATGCCTTCAAAATAATTATTTAGTACAGAAATTGTAGTTAGTGACTGAGACAAGAATTTTCAAAATTGAACACGATATACATGCGATAGAAGTCACTCCTAAAAGCTACACATACTCTACATTTTCAATGCTAAAAAGATGATCTTACTAAAAACTTCTGATCCTTTCATTATTACAATATGGAATTGACAATCGTAAGAAAATTAAGACATTTTTGTTGTTGAGTGTACAAAATAGCGTGCTTGATAAACACTACTTAGTAGTAGCAGTTTTCTCTTATAAATATCCCACAGTGCAGCTTAAGGTAAAATTATCGTTATCAACATTAGAAGATACACTATCGCTGATATCTCATGTTAGTCTTCACGAAATTCTGTAATGGGCTTATCTTTGAGAAGATCTTTCTCCAATGATGATTTGGGTGTCTATCATCTATGGTAAATCACTTATCGCATAAACGATAAGGCTATCCGTTTGACATCCAACGAATTTCTTCAATTCAAAGTACTTCGCATATGTTTAAATAGTATTTTTATAAAACTAATTAATTACTTGTAGCCGTTAGTGACCAACTGTAATAATCACTTTTATTGGTTCCAATTAATATTCAACAAGTTCCATGTTGACACTCGAATGACCTAGAAAAATCACTCTTACTCTTGTCGAAGAATCTTTCCCGAAAATACACATCAATTCGATAGCAAAACCATTTTCTCTCAAATCTGGTGATATTATCCCAAGACTGTGCTGAGATTGTGTTCACGCTTTGAAGAAGTAAACAAGAAAATCATTAATTAGCAAAAGCCTAGATTTACAAATCAATAAAAGTGTAAATGTGCTGTGTTCGTTGCTCTAGATCTCTATTTAGTGACGTGGTTTCGAAGATCTAATCGTTGTCTTAAAAGTTCGACGACTTACGTAGAATATCGATCTTAGTGACCTACATAGTGAGACTCTCACTTTCTAGAGACGAGGCAGAGAAACATGTAATTTTGTTTATGGTCTGATGTTTACTACAGTTATTCTTAGCACTTTTGAAATTGATCTTAAACTTAAACTTGACCTTTATTTACCTGTCGGTGAGTAAAAATAAGTGCAAAGAAAAAAAGCGGTCAAATTAAGCTGTCGAGGATTTGGCTAATTTCATTTCATTCCTGTACCACGACCATGCCTGTACAATTAGTGCCTGTGTCATATGGGTAATGGGTATTAAGCTAGGTAGCTCTGGACCATGGCCAAAACACAAAATTAGTTGATGACCTACATCATGAAGTACAATAAAACCTTTACAGGTGGAAACAGTGAATTATGACTTATTAAGAACTGATAAATCTTGGAATGTTCTTGTCGTTAATTTAAAATATTCTGGTGACTACTACGAGTATGTCCCATCACTCACTGAATTATGATGCATTTTAAAAACACTCTCACCCTTGAAAAATGAAGAAAATAACATTTTTTTCTGTACTTAAGACCGCGAAATTTTTCAAAACATGTCTAGTTCTATAGATGTACTTTTGAGATTTGACTTATCATGAAAATTTGACAAGGGACAAAAAATTTACAATTGAATATTGAGCACGATAAATTAATGTTGACCTAATTTCAAGGAATATAATAATAATATGTATGTTTGATTCATCAAGTGTTTGAAAGCAGAGGCTCTATCTAAGGTATACTCAGACCATGCCCAACTTGTTACGATGACCTAACGATATAGTCTAAAGAGCGTTACGTCCTACATTTTGGAAAGACTCTCACTACCAAGCGTGAGACGCGCGTGAAGCGCACACAGATAAGAAAGTGTTATGCAACTGTATCCAAGTAAATAATTCAAACAATAAAAGATTTTAGCACTTCTTTACGATTTAAGATAAGCAGCCATTATAGTCGACTCGTTTCGTTTCGCGCTCTTTAACTATTTTTGAAGCGTTCCGTTACATCATAATCGAGACACTGATGTCTTCTTAGCTGTTCGTATCACTTGTTAGCTCTTTCGTATTCAACCTTCTTTCTTATAAAAGTGCCTAGTCTCTTTTAACAAATCGCGACTAAAATTCCCTTAGTATAAAAATGTATAAATCTGTCAAAAACGTCTGTCGTGAAGCGTGGCAATGTCGTTAGTTTTATGCTTACTGTTTCTATCCAATAACATAATAATTTCATAGTCCGTTTTAGTACTATAATAATGACATTACAACACATCACGATTATAGTTTAAAATAACGTAAATTATACATGTTATATATGACAAAAATAAAAAAGTTTGTTACGCCGAAACAGGTTACATTATTTTTTAGTAATTTGTATACTTGCTGAATGTATACGAATATTTTTTAAATGCTAAATTTTGTAGAAATCGAAAAAAAAAATTAAAATTATTAAAGTTATTATTATTAGTCGCAATTAACTAAACTCAATAAAACTAGTATTTTTGCAGCCACAACGGCATTGCAAATTGTTTAATTGTACTTAATGAATATTTCATGCGTTTCAATTACTGAGGCCAGCGCACGAAGGCGTAAATGTGATTATTTAAGATTTTTTAAATGGCTTTTAAATACCGCTATAATTGTATGAAAAATAGAAACGTATAACGCAATATGTTACACGTTACATATTTACAACATCTTATTTTTGTTGTGGTACTCAAATTATTATTTGCTTAGTTTTTTTTAACGCAGATCCGATTAACTGAGAACAACTCATGACTCCATCATCATAAGCATCGAAGCCACTGACCACATTGTGCCAGGAAATCCAATAAAACTTATATTAAACAGTTATTTTTATTTTCAAATCGAAGCAAAAAATTTACGTCCAGTTGGCAAATAATTTCTTACATAATAATAACTCTGACACATAAAAAGGTCCTTTTAATAAGTAAGAAATAATCATTTCAAACTGTGGTTTTAAATAATTGTTTACCCTAAAATGCGTTAATGACCGCTGAGTAAACAAAATAGGTAATTAAAGTTATCGGAAGCGGCACATGTTTTGTGGTTTAAAAAACTATGACCACCACAGGTAGAACTTAAAACGTGTAATCAGTTTATCATAAATACAAATCAAAGCAGGACGACTGTATATATCAAGCCATTCGACAATTCTATCGTGACCAATCTCGTCACACAGCTCGAAGATTTGCCGAGCTCGTGAAAGTAGCTTCACATAAGTTATTCCACACACGCGAATCTATCGACCGGTATAGCACAGCACAGCAACACTTATAGCGGTACTCTGACGCAACTAATTATACATAACGCCTGAATAGACTCGAATCGACCCGATGAACCTTCGCCAGCGAAAGTTGTACGTAATACGTACCGTACTTAGCGAACGCCGCGAGCGTTTCGCCTGTCGCATTTTAGTCTACTTAAAAGTTGGAGATGTGAACTTGAATTTATGTACCTAGTCGGGTCCGCGTTGAATCGATCGCGTCCAAGTGATTTATATTTAAGGAACACCAAATTCAAATTAAACTTATACTTCTCGCATTCGTATGATAAAAGAACATTTTAATAAGACTAAATTAGAGTCTACCCGGGTTTTGCCCAAATGCATAAATATTCCGATACAAAAGGTTTGATTTATATTTAAGATATGAACTTTATTTCAAAATATAGGTATTAATATTTTGGATTGGAAATTTGAGGAGAGATAAATCAAGCTGTTTTTATGCATGAAACATAATTCTCATATTAAGAAATTACTTAGCAGATATATACACACGTACACAAGGAATATATAAAAATGATATACTTTTAAAATAACGTACATTTTTTCATTTAGTAGTAAAATAATAACGACGCTTTTTTGTGATATTACTGTAGGTACAAATACAATGCATACCACACATCTGTAAATCGTTTGTGGTATACATTCAAACAAACATTGGAAATAAAGCAATTAAAACAGAATCGTAACTCGTGTCAAAGCTCAAATGAATCATGTTCATGAAATATTTATTAAAACCAACTACGCTGTCATCCGGCAAATATATCGTCGTAATCTCTCAGTCCTATTTGATACAAACTGCAGTTCTTGTTATGTTAATGAACGAGACAGTTATTCATTGTTACTGTGCAAAGAAAATAAATCTAGTGGCAATTCATATATGAAGCCTCGAAAGCTGTTGAAAACTATTTGAACCTTCATGATGGAACCCTTCAATTGATTGATCACATTTTTCTTTTTAGCTTTTATAGCGATGCTAGAAATGATTTCGTATGATCTTCTACTTACTTATATAGATGCTTTTTCTCTAGATAAGAAAGGTAGGGATTTAAATTAGATCCGACCCGATTTGAATATCAGGCGAAAAAAAAGATTTTAAGGTATATAGTTAATTGTTTATTAAAAAATCCTAATCATTAGCTTTATTAATTAAGAGAAAACCACAAGAGACATTCTTCACAATGTGATTTGCTGTATATTACCGTTTGCTATCCATTCTCCTTGAATATTTCCTTTGTTAGTTTTTCTTATGTGCAACGGGTTTTCACTTGACTTTCATCTAACCTATATTTTTTATTTTTTCATTACCAACAACACTGCTATCAACACTGACGATTGAAGACTTAAATAACATTGTGAGGCTATCCAGGCAGACATAGTAAAATGATATACTGCCATGGGAATCGAACCCTTGATCTACAAATTCTGAGTCCTTATGTACGATCAACTAGGTCTTGGAGGCGGTGTCTCTGGGAAAATAAGTTCTATTCTAAAGCCGAAGCCACAAAGTCGTTTACCTGCTCGTAAATCTAAAGTGATATTCCCAAACTAAATTCAACATTTCATCTCTCCTTCCCACACAACCAAAATAAATTATGATTATCATCCCAAAAGTTGTTTCGAAGCAGTGCCCGAAAAAGAACGTGAATTTCTTTTCGATGTGGCGCTACTTCGAAAAAGGAACAACAAATGAACTTGTTTCTTTAAAAGGTTTATAAATTGAGTAATGCTGGAAAGTATCCGATGGCGAGTCAACGCACCCGGTGTGGTTCAGTGCTCCTTGGAGCATTGTGGTCAAGTGGTCAATGATAAAAATGGATTTTTATGATTTTGAAAATCTCGGAAAACATGAAACTAATAATGAGGACAGATAAAATGCTATAAAACAATAATTCTAAAGACAACAAAACACACGAAATAGCGAATGACGCTGACAGCATTGACACGCTGGATGGCCAAGGACCCAAAGTAACCCAATTGAAAGTCAGTTCGTAGTGGTGATTTGAGATTTGTAAAGAAGATGTATGCACTGAAATGAGAAACTTTTCTAATCCATAGCGTGTGGTATCGGCTTTGAGATAAGGTCACACAAAGTCACCTCTTAGATATCGTAATCGCACTGAAAAAATTATATGGGCAGATGATCATAGTATCAACATCGACAACATTTTCCAGCAGCCATCAATCCACCTGGAAAACGTTGACGGATGAATATTGTATAAATGATTCCATGTGATTATGTCTGAGCCAAGTACCTACGTGCGGTCATTTTGTAGAAATAAATAAAGACAAATAAAGTTTGTATCGGTAAGTCAATGCGCCCGGTACTAAGGTTCAGTGCTCCTTGGGTAGTTTGAGAACATGTGCGGAATGTTAACTTCAAATGTACGGGTAAATTTAAAGTGACAGCTCAAGATTGTTAAAGAGAAACGAAGTATTCTTGGAAGCTTGGTACCCAATATTTGGCAGAGATCAACTCTTTATTGTGATTTTATTGTGATGATAGAACGTGGTTGGAGAACTAAACATTGGCTTTATGAAATAGACGCACCAAGTCATAGATAATATATTATTATATCTCTGTCTGTCTTCAGCCTTGTCACGACTAAATGGCTTAACCGATCTTAATGAAATGTACACACATTAACTATGGAATGTAGAAGTGATAAAGGCGATGATTTTTGGAGATAATGCAGACGAAGGAAAGGCCAAATATTTGTTGTCATAACTCACTTTGAAACTATTTACTGATATGAGGTTCGTCATATTAATTTCTCTAATATTATAAAAATTGTCTGATTTCGGTTATTTCTTCCAATGTTCAGAATATACTTTCAGAGTGGACATAGTCTGTGTAGTAATGCACTGTTATCGCGGACATCCTTTTGTATTTCACTAGCGGTTGCCCGCCACCCGCGGTTGTTCGATTCGGATAAAAAGTATTCCATGTGCATTGATGGTACTTCTACTAATCTTATGTTTAGATTAGCAGGCCGCCCCAGATTCGCACGGGTGGACATTTATTTTTGAACATATTGCAATAAACTTAGTAATATACATTTTATGCAAGACGAAAAAATCACCAAATTGTAAATCTAAACCATTCTCTAATCTACTTGAACATATACACAGAATTTCATCAAAATCGGTCCAGCCGTTTGAGAGAGTTTAGTGACATACACACGTACAGTAGAATTATATACTAGAGGTATATAAAGAGTAGATGAAAATACGAATGCTATATAAATATTACTACAGGGTTCGAAGTCGGTCAAGTCGACGGATGCGTTCCGTTGTACTTGGCATTCCTAGCCCAGGCTGCGTATGCGCCGGTGTGTGAGTCACATCATAAATCACAATGTTACACTAATTGTTTAAAGCAGTTCAATTAACGCTTTAAAATCATACTTATATAACAAATGCTGAAGTGAGTTTAGAGACTTACCGACCTAATGGTGAAACAAATCGCGATGAAATTTGGATACAGGGAGCCTAAGGCATGGAAAAGCATATTGGCTACTGAAGTCTGCACAGCTGAAATAGCAGCACTGGCCGAAGAAATATTAGACTTTGTCCATATTGATTATTGTGCATATTGGTCTTTGTAAAAATACAATAATATACAATAATCAATATACATGTTCATCATTCAGCATTTGTAAGATGAACTTACTCGATAAAAAAAATTATATTCTTTAAAAACTGACATAATTTTGAATACGAAAACAGTTGTTTTCTGCTTTAAATATATTTCCTTGTAAGCTGACCCAGAAACGATTCATTTTACGCTGACCACAACAACACAAAACTATTTAAAGTTTTACAAAGTATCTTTCTACAATCTAGCAACTCAGCCAACCATAAAGAATTACGGTATAGAAATATCCGAAAATAAATAAGTATGTAACTAAGAAATAAAGTTCATTATTTATTTTTCGTTGACGTTATAAACAGTATTCTGACGTGACAGCTTAGAAAGTCATAACATAAGTCAACTTCAGTCAACATTTTATGATTGTTACCAATGTTGATGTTGGGACCATATCTATAATATGCTTACATATCATAGCTAGTTTTATCAGGATATTTGTACTGATAATTTGAAAGTTCAAGGGTTCTATTCTCAGAGGTAGGTACACTCGAGTACAAAAATATGTATCCACGTTTGAACCTTGTCACATTCATGTTTAATTGACATTTCCCTCAACATGCTATACAGGAACATGCACAATTTAATGTGACATGGTACAAAAGTGGTTACTGATTTTTGTACTCGAGTGTACCTATCGGTTTAATGACCGGCTACCTAAGTTTGGTGCCAAACGACAGTGGCACTATCCAGAGAGGCTTCGGGACTAGCACGTAACTGTCTTACAGTTGAATCGATACTTTACGAGTATCCAATAAAATGAAGGCCATGTGCACGCCCATTGCTAATACAAAAATAAAGATCAAGTAAAAACATAATAGCATTATTTTCACTGTAAATGGATTTATTATTTATTTCTCAGAAAGCGGACGCCCACTCCGAGAAGATATTTATTTAAAGAACGAATTTAACTTAAAAAGTTCGCCGAACAAAAAAGGATGACTGTGTTTTACGATCGCATGATGGGAGATTTTACTTTTTATTTATTTATGGATCTTGGCGGTCTCTTGCTACTGACTAAAATACATACAAAGTTTGACTCGTAAAAGAGGTGCATTATGCCAGTGATTGATTTTGTATTTAAATGTATTATATATAACTAAACAAAATACATTAGGCAGGAAAGAAATCTCTAAAATTATATATTAATCTGAATATCACTCTAGCTCTTGTTTTTTTTTTCTTGTTGTAATTAAATTTTAATATTTCTTCTTGTTCGAATAACAGTATTTTTCTGATATTCAACTCTAAATGTAATCGCTTCCAACTGCAATCTTCCGATTATGTTAAAAGCTACACAAATAAACAACTTATTTTAAACAAACATAAGGTTAATTGACCTAAAACTGTTTCGTTGCGTCAATTCAAATTTTCTTAACTGTAGAGTGACTATAAATTTCAAGTTTTTCCATGAAATATTACGGTCGCTGCTACAATTTTTAAGACGCATATAATATAGCTGAGTTATGCAAATATATATAAACCTTAACAAGAAGCGGTTACAAGAACTATGTCATAATTAAATTAGACACAGTTTTGCCTGGCTTTGACAATACAATACGAGTACCATGATTTACTGAGTTATTTACCCTGGTTATTTGTTTTAAAAAAGAAAACATTTCAAGTTGCGCTAGTGAACCCAGTGGGGTACCTATTGTTACTCTGATTGATTGTCGTACGGTGCCTTTTTAAAGAGAACCCTAACACTTTTTAAGACCTGGAGGCGGTTAATACAACAAAGAATTATAAACAAAGAAAGCATGTTGCGAAAGGAAACTATGTCATAGTAAAATATACGATGATGATGAAATTATACTCGTACATTATTTGCACAAAATTTGGTTTAAAAAGATGTTACAAGTATACATCTAAAGTATACATCACGGTATATTGACTCTTGCTTTCGAAATTTCGAATATAATTTTGATATATCTTCAGCATTCATGGTTTAGGCATATCATTTCTAATTTTTATCTCGATTTATACAGTGGTCAGGTTAATATTTTAATTTTACTTGCATACTTGTTTCGATCGATCGATAGATTGAGCGGCGACCAGGAATCGTCTACGAGGCCATTCCCTAGTAGAAGTACCTAGTTAAGGTAACAAGGAGTCGTTGGATGAAAGTGGCTCGGGACCGATGCCTGATGTCTCGCACCATGGAGAAGGCCTGGCTAGTGATGAGGATAATGTTTTACTTTATATCGTAACCCAAAATCCAGATTTTGCGAGAGAAAGTCTTTTTGTGCTACAGAAAGAACAATTCAAAATTATTTGAAATTTCTCTCATTAACATCCTGTTTCCCGTTTCCGATTAAGAATTTTACGACAAAAGCAACATATTTCTTTACTCTTCAACACAAATGACGCATCAGACCAAAACAATATTTAAAACATCGATCGGAATTCCGGTTTATTGCCGATAAAAGCATGCAGTTTGTGTGTCAAGAGTGAAACCAGCTCGATACCGCGGATACGTTGAATTCTCCCTTGTAATGACATCTGCATACATTATTCAAGTCTCTAAGCATCAGTATCTAAAAGCTGGTGCAAATGAACGCGCTCGCAAACAGGTTTCGCCTCAGAAGGATTTATTTTGCTGAATCTATGTCAAGATCAAGGAATATACGAACAAGTTTATTAGTCACATGTTGTTTACTGGAGGCACTGACCCACAAAAATGCCGTAATGTTTATAGAGGAAGGAAACAAGGGGTATATTAATGTAATGGTTAAGTAAATAGTTTCATTATGCACACCTGGCAAGCGACTGTTGTGCCATTTTTTTGCCTTGCCAAACATGACTTGCAGTTTTTACCAGATAGGCAACGGCAAACACAAAAACCAAAAAATAAAGCAAGTTTTGTAGTAATATCAGCGGGTGTAGCATGAAACACACAATAGCGTGTAAGAGTGAGACATTGTCGTTTCTTGACGTGATATCGCATATAGAGCATTGTTTCATCATCATCAGCCGGGAAACGTCCACTGCTGGACATAGGCCTCCCTCATGGTACGCCACATCGACCGGTCCCGAGCCACCTGCATCCAGCAACTCCCTGCGACTCTAATCAGGTCGTCGGTCCATCAAGTAGAGGGACGGCCAAGTAGACGTTTCCCGGTACGTGGTCGCCACTCGAGAACCTTTACTCCCCACCGGTTATCGGTTCTTCGAGCGATGTGTGTTTCTTACTTGATCTAAATAGTAATCAAATATGGCGTATCGATCAAGTTTGTCATTTTCATCTCTCTTAATCCCATCTCATTCGTCTTAAGCTGCTTGAAAATGTTGATAAATCTGTGACCGAGAATTTCGTTTGGGATAAATTATAGATAAGGTTATCCACGCAGACGAAATCGCTGACAAAAGCTAGAAATCAATTTGTGCTACCATGATGTTTTTCAATTCCTACTGAGAGCAAATTATCATTATTCCATTGGGTTGTAGGAAGGGCATTGTCTATAACCACCTGGATAGCAACCATCATGTTATCTAAGTCTACCGCCAAACAGCAGTGTTAATAGCACTTTTGCTTGAGGTTTCTGGGGGCACACGATTACTATCAACGGCCTTATCATCACTTACCATCAGTTAAGATTAAGGCCAAGTGCAAACCCATTATAAATCTTTTTTTATTATTAAAATAACCGTTGCTTTATGGGGCGCACTGGCATTCCATATAAGCGTATGTCCACTAGTCCGTTATAAATTAAAGCAGTTGTCATGACCCTGCCACTTGAGCATCTAACCTGTAGTTAGTGTAAGGTTAACACTAAGCTGTTAGGACTGCGCTATCCGGCACTTGAGTGACGTTAACCAACGGCTGTAAACTCTAAAACGAATGAGCAATGAATATGTATTCTATTGGTCTATAAATAGAACTGACAGCAACCGATTAGGATTGCTGGGAAGCCACGCCAAACAATTCGTTAGGTATGATCATATGAAGCTTGTTTTTATATTATTTGTTTAGAGTACATATAGTGAACTTGGGTAACAGGAAAAAACCGCTATGACAAAGTTAAAGAAAAATACAGAATATAGATATTTAACATACGAAAATTCAATCTAAAGAATGCGCTTTGATTTTCGTTATAAATTTAGTTTTGCAATAGCAGTAGTAGACGAGTACGACACTAGATGGCGATAGTTGTATGTTACATCACATGTCTCAAAAAATCATGTTTGTTGTATGGGAGCCCCTTAAATATTTATTTTATTCTGGTTTTTAGTATTTGTTGTTATGGCGGCAACAGAAATACATAATCTGTGGAAATTTCAACTATCACATTGAGATACAGCCAAGCGACAGACGGACGGATGGACGGACAGCGAAGTCTCAGTAATAGGGTCCTGTTTTTACCCTTTGGGTACGGAACCGTAAAAATGGTATCGTGAGATATTAATTATTTTACAAACCTTTGCGTTGATCAATAGTATAATATTTGATTTCTATTTGATTGGTAGTATAATTTACAAAATATACCAATTTGATTTAAAAATAGCAAGCGACCGACTGACTACATTTCTTAGTCAACATTCCTCGATGTATCAATAGTCATTTATTCATTTACACAGAGTACATTCGTCTATAAAATTATAGTGCACACACTGTGCAGGTCCAGTTGTCAACTAGGCCATGCGGACATTGAGCACTTTGAACATTATTTTGAATATTATCACGTGAACATTGAAAAATACGTAATACGATCCAGCTATGGAGTAAACATTGAAGAAATGAAAGAGACGTGCAAAGACTACCTGATATGTATAAGTCAGCGCACAATGTATTTTAGTAATCTGTTCGTACCTTCGCAAAGAATCTATTACAAGTTTACGCTAATCATCGCATACAAATTCCTGAAGATATTCAAAGTTCCTGTTTCAAAGTTCATCTAACTTTAAATACAAGTTCGCGAAACCACAACGCGGTTGGATAAATATCTAAAACAAAACTTTGTACGAAACCTCGGACCGTTTCTCCTAGCCTCGAATGGTACCGAAATAAGTTCGGCTGACTCCAAAGTCAGGAACACAAAATAATGCTCCGCAAACCGTCGATATTCCAACTCCAGGGCTTAATCTTAGTTGAGATTACACTAGTTCAGGGGCTCTCAGTGTTTTGACCTTTTACCCCTGCTCTCTTTTTCGTATACTTATTTCATTGTTCAAATATTTTTAGTTTGTAAAATTGTTCAGAAAAAGTTTATATCTGCTCATAGTTATAAAATATATATGTTACAGTATAAGTGTATAAATTCAATTTTTTTAAATAAAAAGAACCGTATTTATACAAACATACAATAGTATAAAATAAATTAAAAATTAAGTAACTAGAAACAATATATATTAGAAAACCATTCTTTATATATTTTCAATATTGAAGAAATAATTTCGATTGAAATAATGATCCTGCAAAAGAAAAACTCACTTGTCTTACCGGCTCATATTTTTTTAAAGATCCGGAGTAATTACTATTTCACAAGAGTCCTGAGAAAAATTGGATAATTGTATTTTACTCGTAGATACAATATTTTTGAGTATATTTTTATGATTACTTATTCCTTTGTAACTCACATTCCGAATGATTATAAAAACAAGCGATCTTCAAACTAGTCTCATTTTCAAAAATCTCACTGTACCGTTGATGTCAGAGGGCAAATGTAATAATATCCACATTCAGTAGCAGATAAACTATGACTGTTAAATAAGTATATTGTTTATAGCTACAAATGTACGTTTGTAATTATTCATCTTTAATGCGCTTACCACCACTTAAATTTTTTAAACTACACTACTGATAGTTTATTTCTCACATACAACTTACGAGCACCCGGGGATAAGCGTATCTCAGCTTGAGAAGCTCTGTTCTACTCTGTTATCCATGCTGTTCTTTTACAGAGACTTGCCTCTCTCGAATCCATTTTATTTTAGTGAAGAAAAGTGAGCTGAGCTGCAAACCCGTCCATAACTTTTAAATGAGATTGACAGGGAATTTAACGGCTACATTCATAATTCTATTTTGGTCGACCAACTTTATGGTTCTGCTTGGTGGGTGTTTATTTCATTTTAATACTAGATTGACGAGCATCAAACTTATGTGTCGTGTCATTTTATGGCTATTTTGAAATATGTATAAACTTCACTCGTCTGTGCTGTAAATAACTCGACCTAGTTAAATGGCTTAATATACGTGGGTACGTGTATTTAATAATGCATTATGTAGTTTTCCGAATAACATGTTTCATAATAAGGAGGCCTTAGGAGGCCTACTTTCAGCAGTAAATATTTTACAGCTTATATCATGATTATCATGTCTAGAATTGCTGTGTTATGTTGAGAGTGAGTAAATTTCACTTAATTCCAGTACAAAAAATATAGGAGTCAAGGTTAAATTTTAAATAATGTTTTATGCAATACGTATCAAATATTTATGATATATTTGATACTCGCTACGTCACTCTTCATCAATAATATTTATTTATAAACGTACCGTCAGTTGATTTTTTTCTGCAAAGTTGTACGTTCGCAAGTTTCCCGCAGAGACGTCTATCTCGCGAGATCGCGCAAAAACCGGAGAGTTGAGAGTTATGACCGGCGCCCGCGCAGTTCCGGAATGACGAGACTTTCCAATGAAAGCGAGTCGCGCGCATGGACCTGCCACTCTACAGGGACAGTCGGCAAGAGTGTTTACCACAAAACTTGGTTTTCTTTTTACTCTTATAATTACGGAACACAACCTCATTATACATTTATTAATCAAGTCTTTCCTGATATGCTAAAAACTATGAACAATGTCCACACATGCAATATGCTTGTTGACTTTTGAAAGACCAGCGCTGGTAGTTCTGTTTAGTCAATGAGGAAGCTTCATAGCATATGCTAAATCGGCGCCGTTTTCCACATAAGCACATATATAACAATCAATGTAGAAGTTTTGTGTAAATAAATCATATTTTAGTTATTAGTTATAGTTAAAGGCAAACCCGATCATGACAAAATTTTGCACGCAGTTGACCTATGGCATACTTATATGCTACTATTTATGTATATAAAGGTGTTCTACTGGAATATGTTTGAAATCTTAAACAAAAACTGGGCAACATTGGTGAGTGTGTGTGCCTATGTTCAACAGGGCACGTATCATGCCTGATCATGATAATATTAACTATATGATAATTAACTGATATCAAAATCCAACCAAAGGCTTAAAGCAGAATGATACCTCGAGTCAAACATTAAAATGTAGTTAGAATAACATTGATCAGATATTTTTATTATTCACCGGATTCCGCTATAGAACTTGCTGTAATCGCATAATGTTAGCGGCTTATCTTCTAGCATCGGTAAGGTTACGTCATACGTAATACGCACTATGAGTAAAATATTCAATGTACTTGGCTGTCGAAACAAGCTATATGTATGTGTATATTTGACGCTGATTCGTTTCATTTAAGTAGTTTCATACTGCTGTAATCGTAGGTCGTTTTGCCAAGTCTAGCCCAGCTGGCGACTCAAGCACTCCAAAATGTTTGGCTCTTTGGCACGCTAAGTCACATTATAGTGTACAAATTAAAAGCATTAACTACTTCGTATCCTTTTTTTGATGGTGCCCGAAATAAAATCTTTGTTTATTTGGCTCTGCTATGTTCTATATTCGAATTATACTCTTAAAATTTCTGCGAAATTATTACAATACTGGACAATATACTATCAAATAACTCACATAATACCAACTAAGCACAAGAGTCCAAATAGTCCTAACGTTAACTGTGAGTCCTGAGACTTAATCAGGCGGGTCTTAAGTGCACTCGACGACGTCCACTCTAAGATGCTCCGAGCACAGTTGATTAAAAGCCGGCCAGTTTACTGGCCTCTAAGAACCATCTCATAAGAGCATATATTTATATAGGAGTATACTCTTGAGGTGGAAACTATTTATAGAGTTTCCATATTAGAGTCGCAAGCTTTTTGTCCACGGCTTCATCTGTGTTAACTTCAATAATAATCTCACAGAAACCCTTTTTAAAGTAAAAGTAGCTTATGTTGCTCTCTATCTCATGGACTACATGGTAGTCAAACAATGAGATCGATCATTTAGTCATAAGGCAACAATGCTCAGAAATACATAACAGATAATTATAAATACAGTGTGAAATGTAAATACAATTCTTATATAACAATCGGCCTTGTGACCTCTGCCTTAAAATTGGATCACCCAATAGCATACAGTGGTTGTCGTATATGGTGAATAAGGGAATAATCTACAACGTGAGCACCATCTACCTATGTATGTCCAACATCCTGCAGCGATCACCAATCCGCTAGCCAAGCATAGATTCCCGAAGCTGTGTGGGAGGCTCAAGTTCAGTATATTTATTTAGCTATTTATAATATGGGTAAATAATGTTTGTTTGTATCACAATAACAAACATAGAATCGACCTCCATTTGTCGTGGTTAGAGAACTAGCTTTAAATATATATTAAGTGTAATTTGTAGGCCGTAAATTTTAACCAAAAGCAATAATAGGCTCATAGCCTAAACTGCCCAACTGAAGCAGGTTATATCATATTATCCAACTCATAGTGCAGTTTTATCTTGTACAAATCAGCAATTTACCAGTAAAAATATTAATGTAAAACTTCCGTATAAATCTGAGCAAAAAATAAATTTCAACAAACGTACCGGTTCACAGTTCATGCTTAGAGAACTACGTAACATTGGTACAAGAATATTCTAGAGCTGGTTAAAACACAAATGTTTTATATTAGGATACGATTAGTTTTTAAATTACATATTTAAATAGTAATAAAAAATATTGTCCCTAAAAACTTGTTAGGCGATACTTTGGAATTAATTACAACAGAACACCTGTTTTCTTAACTGTAGCTACTTGCAAAACGTAGTCACGTTTTTCTTTGTAATACAAAGGAAGTTCCTCAACTATTTAGAAAGCAGTGAAATCAAATTCCATACCATGTGACTTTGGTTTTACAGTAAGATCGCCCTATGTGTTCCATTTTGTGTGTAGAATAAAACTAACAGAGAATCACCGCCACCAACATTTTACTGCGAGCACCAAACCATGAGTAGTGACCATGTTTAACTAATAATATTGAAAGTTTTAAATTTGAGACTCTTAAGAGCGAAACATTTTGAGAATTTTAAAGATACATTTTTCCAGTTGACGAAGTAATTAATTGATAATTCTAAAGCATTTGGTAATTTCAATGTATTCCCGTTCAGCTGATTACAAAACAAGTTGGCAAGTAGTTTCGTATTTACATAAGTACACATTATTTATTTTACTAAATAGTTAAGATATCTTAAATATGACCATAAATACTCCCACGTGCCCCATAACAGGTAGATAAGAAAACTATAAAGTTTATGGGAAAGATAATTAGATAATATTAAAGGCTATATTGAGTAGTTTTATGATGTTTTTTAACAATGACAGTTTTTTTCCAATGCCGATGAATTTTTATGGAACTCTTTGTTGTGGTAGCGGTAGTGTTTCTTCTATTTATCTGTGTTTTCCGATGAATACATGATCTATCTATCTATTTGGCAATACTAATACTGGAGGTAGGCAGAACAAACAAATAGTTCTCATTTAAAAGAAACAATTGAATATAACAGACTTATTTACTCTACACGAAGTCGCGAGCTACTCGAAATAAAAACATAAAGCCAGTCACTTATTAGTATCTGGTTTTAACAGTTACATGTACTCACTGGCGTTGTTTACGTTATCCCTCTCCTAATACTTCCATACTCATTTCTGTTGCCATAATCGTTTAAAATAGAATAGCTGGCTTTGATAAGTAATTACCTAAAAATAGGAGATGAAATTATAGTGTCAGGATATCTTTAATTTACAACTTTGTAGTTAGCTACAATAGCAGTTGCTCAGCTAATGGTTCATAGATGGCGCTTTGAACAATAATCGGAAAAGTGTTCAAAATGAGAATTATGATTCACTGTGAAGTTGTATAATGATACTCATTTCGCGACATCACATTTTGATGTCCTATTTTTAGATAGTTACTACACAAATCCAGCTATTATACTCGTATTTTAAAAGATTATGGCAACAGAAATTTAGTATGAAACTTTGATTGAGGTGGATCGCCTTAAACATGTTTTATGACCATTTGTTTACTCGTACGCAGTAGTTGACGTTCCTTGACCCAAATCACATCGATTTTCCTTCTGTGATGTTAATGAAAGAGCATTGAGCTTTGTGCTTAAATAAGTTATCAAAACTACCGCAAAACACGTTCAAGTTAAGTTTTACTGTTGAAAAACGTTTAAGCCACTTAAAATTTTCAAGGTACGTGTTTTATTTGATTCGATGAACGCTCACTCAAGTGACTCATGTTAACATAAATGTACCTAGACAAAAAAACTATGTCTATGAGATGAATAAAATACTATCGAAGTCAATTTATTCATTTCAATTGCAGCAACAAATGAATATCATCAAAAATCAAAAATTCACAACGAGCTTTCATTTGGCCTTTATCTCACCTGATGGTTCTAAATAAGCATCTGAATAGGTCCACTGCTGGACGTGGACCTCTACCATGTACCCCCACAGTAAAGTCAGATGCACTTTTTTGTTGTCATATGTTGACCACCTCTTGTTTTGCTTCTTTAATTACATGGTGCTGACTATTCTAAAGTCAAGACCACATGCAATCAACACCATATGGGAACGTCCACTAGTGAAAATAAGCCTCCCCATGGTATAGATTTTTCCACATGACATAAACCCGACAGAATTGTGACGCCACCAAGACAAGTTTATTTTTATCGAGCATGGTACATAAAACGACAGTCAAAAAAATTTAGTTCCTCATATCCCACCTTTAGATGCAAGCAAGTATTTTAAATATTTTAACAACAAGGTTTGAATTTATGTCACTATTTACAGAACTATGCATATTATATTAAAACTACCATTACTTTATGACGACTTAAATTATTTTTATATGCTACAAATATGCTGCTTCAACTATCATCTTCTCGCCTGCTATCCAATAATTTTTTAATTAAATAGAAAATTTTTTCTAATAACCTATCACGCAATTTACGCTCGAGTACTAAAGTACTTATTAACTGCTACGCAACATAGAATCGCATCACCATTTGTAGTTACGACGTGATACGAATCGATACTGCACTCGACGACCGACGACCGTCCGGACGAGTTATACAATTCATTGTGGTGACGATTGCTCACTAGCTGATGCAAATAACGGCAGTGACACTTACGTAATGAACTGCTCAAACAGTTGTTTTCGTGGTGATACAATCGACTGGTACTCTTAACAAGTGAAGTCAGCCTTGGCAGGCTCCAATACGATTATTTAACGTGGCTATCACTGTTATTCTAGAGCTGTGGTGGCATTAGTAGAGACACTCCTCTCATAAAATTAGACATCGATTGTTATAATTATTTGAAATACTTTCGGAAATTTGAATAAATTATATGCTGTATATGTATATCGATCATATATTCAATCATTCATTTCTGCAATGAATAATTCACGTGAAACCGCTAGCTATTTAATAATAATAAAATATACTTTAAAATGTTACATGAAGCTATACCCAATTACCCATAGCAGCGAGATCCGAATCGTACGACTAAGCTCTTACCATTCGCACCGTATAAAAGAGTTCAACGAGAGTCATACGAGTGCGCTGGCGCACCATTCAATAAAACACTATCTTCGCCTTTGCTTTCAGTGGTTATACCATTTCTATAATATGATTCATAAATGTTGGGCTGACATTTCATTTATTGTACATATGTACACAAGTGGACACAGGCCTTCCCCGTGGTATGTTACAATGACCGGTCCCGAGCATTCAGCGACTACCCACCATTTTTACTAGACTGTCGGTCCATCTAACACTAACAGCTAGATGGCCCGATACACGCTTCCCAGAACGTTGTAGTCACTCGCTATTTATTTAAAAACCTTTTTTTAAAAACGAACAGTGTTATTATTATTATTATAGTTGCATACGGTCAATTTAGATGTGATAAAGTCTACTCAAAAATTTATTTATTTTCAATAATCTTAGTTTCCCTAATGAGTCAGGAAATATTCTAAGACATTTTACACAACTCTCTCGTCATAGCTATCGTTGCGTAGTGAAATAAATTGATCTAGATCGCGCGCTCTGCTGGAAAAGAATTCAACGCGTCCATTACGCACTATTTAACATGCGCCAACTAAACATTGTTACACGATACTTCATATTTTAACAACTGTTTTGGAAACACTTTTTGCCATCAATATAAACATGTTTTAAGTGGCATTATCTAATATTTAGATTTCTACACTCTCGTTGCATAAAATTTGTTTGAAACTAGAAACATAGTAAGTGATATTCTGTTAATCTTCCACGCTGAATTCGCCGTGAACTCTGCATACAAAAATGTGAAATACCAATATTCTGATGTCGAGATTGAATTGACGTTTTGCTTTCAGTTTTCACCACAGGTTCAGTACTGAAATTTAACTACATATTGAAAGGCTTAGGAAACAAGCGAACGTTAGAGTAAAAAAAAAGAGCTTGTTGTTGATAAACAATTTCAAATTGGAAGACAAATAAAAACCGGTGTTATCTGTGAAGCTGTCAACGGCCTACTAAGGGCAGATTTCAGGATAGTATAGCAACAGTTAAGGATTCCCAAACTTGGTGATTATCGAGAGCTCCATCCTCGTATACCATTTTGACGTGGCCATCTATGTGGTAAGCTAACGTCCAACAGTCCTGCAACATCTACTGGTGTTAAAATTGTAACTATTAAATCGCTGACTCAAATAACAAGATCCCTTTAAAAATGTATACAATAAAGTATCCACGGTTCTGAAGCGCCGTGACCAATTGTAAAGAGGTATATCAGACCTAAGCCTAAAGCTTTCAAAGAACTGCACCCATTGTGTTCTTTAATGTGTTTGTCTACACTCTTGTTAAAGGGACATATAGACAACGCGGAACTCCCTAACACATGCCATCCACACTGAAACCAGTTACAGAACAACAAACAAAAAGAAATCCGGCGCAGGCGTGAGATCACGTCACGCGGCCAGCGGCGCACGCGCACCTTAGATAATGCCTTTATTTTTGACGGACTCCCAGCTTCCTCGTGTGTGCTTGATTTATGACATCATAACAATCAGTTTGAGGGTTTTTTGTGAGCGAATCGCAAGGCTGCATTAGAAAAGTGTGCCTTTTGGATGTGATTGGTGCAAGGTCGTGGGAGTCAATCAGAAATATTGACCTGTATTAGAACCTAATGTGTTTTGCGCAAGTGTTGATTTTAAATTCAACCAATTGAGGTAAGAATATGACAAATCCAAGTAATTATTTTTCGTTACCCTTTTTACCCAAATCATTTTTTTTTTCTTCATCAAAGTCATTTAAAAATAATAAATATTTGTTTACTGGCTGACCCCTAACAGGCAATTTTATGTCCAAATTTAAATGTCTTGTTAGCAACTTTTCTATGTTTATTGCCTAAAAATCTGAATTGGATTGTCACCAACATTTTAAAGTAAAAAATAGCGAAATAGTTGAGTCATTTTGTTAGTTGATTTTTCTCGACACTAACGCACGGCGATTCATTTTTCTTTAAATGAGAAGATTTGGTTTAGAATGTTAAGTTACATGAAATATATAAGTTAATATTTTCCTGGCTTCCAACCGCGGAGAAAAATTCATAACAGAAGAGTTATTTGGCCTGAGCGCAGCTTGGCGTGAAAGTAATTTGGCGTACTGATTGTTGTCAGCATCTGGACACACAAATAAATCTCTGAAGTTTGAACATTAACAGCGCTACGGGCTCGGACCGGCCGGCCCTAACGGCCAGGTAATAATTTCAATCTGCACCAGTCTAAACTTCAAAACGGCCAAACTTCAACACATTATCTTTTAATTTGGGCAGACAAATAAGATGCTTCTGGGGGAGAATCCATTGAAACCGTTGGAAGTTTAGTTTGAGTCGGAATAAATTGACGCGCTGAGATCGCGGCACTCTTCCACTGTTTCCGAAGCAATGAGATACGAATTTCTCATTAAAATTTTGCAAGAGAAGTTTGGATTCCCGGCGCCCTATTCAATTCTACCTTTTGAAACTAAATCACAAGTATTAACGAATTACGATGACAATAAGGCACCTATTGAAATCACGAGATGGTTTCCGAATTCTAATTAATTAACGTGATTGACGGGATCAAAGACAACGGCACGTGGCATGAACGAGGGCGAACAAAAGGTTGTCAAGATAAAGGCAATGGCCCAATACAATACTCTAGTAAATTACAGGAAACGACTAAGCTTTCCGGAAGTAACCTACCCATTGGGACGATTTAAGGAAAACGTTTGTTGTGCAGGAATCATAAATCAAAATGCTCACCATTTCTTTTAAATTCCAGTAACAGAGTTCCAGATTATGTCAGATTTGTAACCCACAGACGTATAGAAACAGGAAGAGTTCTTATGTAACTGGTTTACTATCACGCGATTCTACGTAATATGTTACCTGTCCTGTTTATAACAAGAATGGTGAATACCAGTTTTAAATTATACCAAAAAAAATGTATGCCTAATAAATATCTCAGACAAATTTCATATCGTCTACATCTTCTCTGTTACACAATTGTCAACCAATTTACGATCCATACTTTACCTACGTAATAAATTGCTGTATGAGACTATAAAGGATCAGGTTCAGAGTTTTTAATTAAATAATCTAACAATATTTATTTAATTTTATATTGAGAGAAAAATCATGTATGACCAATACGCAGAATGAAATGTAAGAAACTTGGAATACGCAGAATCATCAACATCAGCCACGAAAAGACCACTGCTTGACATAGGTCTCGACCTGAGCCACTTGCATCCCGCGATTCCCTGCGACCTTCACTAGGTCGTTGGTCTATCTAGTATGGGGACGAGCCGATACACGTCGGTACGTGGTCACCTGAATAACCTAACTCAAAATCACTACGTGAATACGTGGAGAAACCAATTCACCAATACGCATTTACGCATAATGACCAAAAAGCAAAATGGGACGCAAAATCCGACAGAGAAGCAGATTTAAGTCAATAGCTTTGACATTTCAATACATTTCTAATCTGTAGATAGTTGATAGCTTTATCCTGTGTTACGTCATCAGTTCATTAAGACAGATATACTCTCTCCAATAGTCCCTTCTTCAAAGTCTACAACAGTAAGTTGACAAAGTGACCGGGCTCGAACGTCAGGTGAAAGTCACCCTTTCATTTTCCCTTGTATTATGGTGATGAGTTCGACGAATAGAACGAAATATAATTCCTCCGCCGTCTCCGTCAGTTTAGAACTTTATTTTTCCTAACTTATACTGATTAATTTTGGAAACTCATTCTTAGTTACATTGAAACGAAACAAGTTTAATTAAGAGTTCACAGTTGTGACTTTGCAATATTAAAATAGGCTCAGTATAACTTCAATTTGTAAAGTTAACTTTTCAATAAAATATGTTCTGAATTTATTTGAGCATAGTTTATTTTTCTGCTAAGGTAACAGATGGCGTTAATTAACTCTGGGACAGAAAGCAATAAAAAATATTTACAGGCGTCTACAATATAAATGTAATGTAAGGGAAAATGTCATTTGATTTATTTCCTGACAAACCACAAACATTTGAAATGTTATGAAACTTATAGTGGCTTCGCACTCTTTGAGATCAATTATTTTCGATCAGACAGATTCTTAAAAAGTTATCTTATAACAATTTTTCTTGACTAGGCAACAGCGAGTATTTAAAATTGACAACTTATAAAAAGATCCAGTAAAATAATGAAATTCTTAATCACTACTTTGGTATTATAAATGTCAGAATGTATTAGTTGGTCTGTTCTAAGAACGAGTTGTTGTTAATTTGGTTTGCAACAGTTTATTTAGCATTTTTGGGACCAAATGCTCTCTCCATTTGGTCCCAAAAATGCTAAATAAACTGTCCTTGTTAGACCACTTCTGACTCCTAGACATTTTACTAAACTTGCGTACCAATATAGTCATGGTGCGATGACAATAAATGGCAACAGCAAACCAACTTTTTCTCAAGCCAATTAATTAAACTTGTGCCACATTTGAACTGCATTGACATGAGTTGATTGGCGCCTCAGGTCTACAGTTAATACCAAAAAGTAACAAATCACAGGGTCAGTACATGACAGTATAGCACTCTCTCCATGACCTCTGGCTTGGCTTGAACCTGCCCACGGTTGGGCACCTCTGCCTTACGTAACTGTTATGTGGCATTATGTCCGAACATCTAATAGGGCTACGGAAGTTTGCAGAGGTAAACAACATTTTTAGTAAATTGACAATTACGCTTTTGTTAGTAGATAGCTCTGCAGTTAGGAAACGAATTAAACACCTTTACTTGTACAATCTAAGTTGATGACTTTGCAGAAAATTACACATCGGAGATGTAAATTATGGCCGCATTAGATAAGTACACCGTAGATTCAAGTCGATGGCATATGTGTATAAAATATGTTATTGCAGGACGGTACCCGAAGTTCCGCCTTGGTAGCTCAGTTGGGTAGAGTTTGTCCTTGAACAATTGAGGTCTGGGTTCGATCCTAGCCCGTATCAATGAGTTCCAAATTTGTTATTTGGAATATATTATAGAAGGATAAAAATCATTACCATTCGCTTTTCGGTGAAGGGAAACATCGTGAGGAAACCTGCACACTCCTGAGAAGAAACTCAAGTTTACCAATCCGCACTGGGCCCGCATGGTGGACTATGGCCCATACACTCTCTGTTGGAGAATACGCCTACGCCACTGCAGTGGAGACATAACTAGTCTGTTGATGATGATTCCGAAGTTGTCAGAATATTCAGTGACATTGATGAGAAGAATATGAATAAGCATATACAGCATATCATGTTTTTATTTTATTTTTTATTTATGGTGGGTTTGCACTTGGCCTTCATCTCGCCTGATGGTAAGCGACGATAAGGCCGTTGAATGGTAAAGATCTAATGAGGAGCTGGCTCTGCTACCTTTCATACCGGAACACAGCAGTGCTATTAACACTGCTGTTTGGTGGTAAGCTTGGGCAAAATGATGGTTGCTAGCCAGGCGGACATAATAATGTCCTACCACCAACTAAACCCCCCATAGGTACCCCCACTGGGAATCGAACCCGGGACTTACGGATTATAAGTTCAAGCGTGTAGCCATTAGACTGCGGTGACAGTTAAAACATACATTACACATAATAAATAATTTCATTCCCAAAAACCAACAACATTACATGGGTATGAAACTTCATTAATTAAAAGCGGGTTTTACTTACTGACCGGAAGCAAACGAATTATTCGCTACACAAAAACATTCGACGCAAAGTCTATACAAAGAAAGCCGTACCAAGTTTTCTAGGACCGCCCCAAATTGCCACCAAACCAATTTAAATAGTTCGCTCCAACAGTTTTTATGATTGCTACAACAATAAAGTCGATTACTTATTTTCCACAGCATTTGGAAGTTTCCTTTCGGTGGTTGTGGTATTATTTCACTTTGACACGGTAATTGTTTGCCAGAAATTTCATTGAAACGGCAGTAAATTGGCTTGTTACAAAATTGATGATAATAATGCTTTGGGGCAGCAGTTTCTCGCTCTAAAACATTTGTAAGAAATATCCTTACGCCAATGATAAGTGGAATTCTATTGCCTTTAGTTATTTCTCGAATTAAGTAAATGATCGTAACCGATTCCTACAACATGCTGGTAATGAGAATAAGTATATAGTCTGATACATATAATGTGGAAATATCAAGAACATACTAAATAGTTCCACGAATAAGTCCTATTAAATGTAAACATACTATCGATAACTTATGCACTTATCGAAATGAATATGTTAAAACTAGCCAAAAAGGTATAACTGCAAAAGATATTGCGATTTGTCAAACCTAGTGGCCTCAGATAAAAAAGGACCACTCCTTGTCATCCGCTGGCAAATAGGATGTCGTAAGAAACGATTAAAATAAAAATCAAGAGAATTCAGCCTCCATGGCATAGTGGCTGCACATTTGGCTCTAGGCAATCTTCTCTCCTAAGAAGTCGGGTATCCTTAAAAGATTTCCCCCTCGAAAAAAGTGGTAAGTATCACTATTCGGTTTGGTTGATGGTAGGGCATTTTCTATGTTCACTTGACTAGCTACCACCATGTAATCTCTGTCTGCTGCCAAACAGCTTGCCTCATTTTCTTTGTAGAGGCAGAAGCGTTTACCGAGGCGATTTTCTGTTCAGAAATATATTGTCACGGAGCTTCTCGAACAGTCTAAAAATAATGACAAGAGAGGTGGATCTCCTATCTCCTTCGTGCCGAGTAGCACAGAAGTTTCTCGAACAAGTGTGAAAGAGAGAAACGGATCCATCTGTCTCCTTCGTGTCGAATAGCAACAAAATATTGCGTTGAAGGCTCTCGAATAATCACATAAGGTTTAACAAGTGCGAAAGGGAGACCAATTCAGTTCTAATTAAACAGCGATTTAATATATTTTATAGCTCAGAAAAGAAATAAAATTAGAATTTCGAATACGAGATAACAACTGTAATAATCAAAATGCTGACGCAATTGCTAAAGCTTCGACCATATTTTTCAGAGCACAAATCCTAATTTACGATTTTAGTTCTAATTTCCAAATCCAAACTTTTAAGGGCAGTAACAGAAACGACATAGCGCCGACATCAGTTCTGAAATTCTCCCAGCTCCATAATAATTAAGAACAATGGTAAAGTTCGGAATAGACGATTTTAATTAAAAGTTTGTATTTATGTTTGTTTCAGAGGAGCTCCGTCGGCGTGTCGCTGCTTGGTAAGTAAACAGTTATTTCCGATAAATATTCAGCGGCCATTTGCAATAGATTATAATTTTTCATTGAAGCTATATAAACTTTCTGGTTGTGTTACGAGACTCTCAACTATTGTTAACCCAAATCAATTAGTAGTTCATCGTAATCATCATCATTCTATCATCATTTTATCATTTTTATACAAGTTGTCTGAATCTAAAGTAATTTAACATAAAGACCTACAGCATAAATTTCATGACCTTACCACCTATTGGTGTTTAGTTTAATTTTCTAACTGAAAGAAAATTTTAACAGTCAGGAATGAAGTCATGTAGCGACATCTAGTTGCATAATGAGTATTTTATTTAACCATAAAGTGGTACATTGTACGAGTAAGAATTTTCTGAGTTGATAATTTCTACAAACACAAGAACGCCCGTTCCAAACTTTCAAAGGATTCAAATAAATTAGATTATTGTTTTTAATTAATAGTATTAAATGGATGGTGACGTCATACACTCAATTAGTCAATGACATGACACTGAATAACATTCAAAAACTCACTAACTTTATCAATAGCTATCATTCCACGTCCCAAGTACCACCTAAATTAGATCATATTGTTATAAACATAACAAACAAACAAACAAAACCATAGGCGTTTATCCTACTCCCCAATATTTTCGTGGAAATATTTATTCAAAATCATAACTCTCTGAGGTATGCATTCACCACCAATAGCTACTCGTACCTACCATTTCAGGGTCCTCTAAACTATTAATGTCCGTCTATTAATACAAACATATATTCAAACAAAACCATTGCCCTTCTTACTCCCTAATATTAGGACAGAAGTATTCATTCAAAATCATATTTCCCCGAAAATACATTCGCTATCAATAGCTACCATCGCACGGTCCAGGTACCATCCAAGTTAGATTAATGTCCGTCTTATTAAATCCGGCCCATCGGAAACTATCGACCCCACCCGGGTCCGCGCGCGTTCCGCCGGAAATCAAACTAATCGATTTTCATTTCGCCGACAGGAAATTAAATCCTTTGAGAGTCGTTCCGATAACGGATTTCAGCTAAGCACGACACGTGTTCCACGTTTAAACGTACGAGTATTTCAGGGATCTAGACTGCTGGGATTTCAAAATGGCAGTTAATTTTCTGCTGTAATTACTGTTGCGTGATGTAGCTGGTAATAGTGGTTAGTATATGATTTAGTCACACAAATTTAGATTTAAATCTATAAGCAAATAATTTTACCGTAAAAGGCCAATTGAAGTTTAGTATTAATTTATAATTAACCATACTGAGATATGTGGCATTTGGGGTTGAAATAAAAGTTATACGCACCGAATATTTTTTTTGAAACTCCCTTTATATCATACTAGCTTCCCCCCGCGACTTTGTCCGCGTGTACTTCAGGATTTATTCTACTTGTTCGATAGGCATAGAAAGCATCTATCTCCATTTCCAGCATATGGTACAAAATAGTGTTTATTCTGTTACGTAGTTACGTTTAAAGAAACAAAAGAAATTTCAATATCTGACGTAGTACATTCAAAAAGTCTTCACACTAATATTATAAACGCGAAAGTTTGTATATACGAATTACATATTCTATGGTCGGTTGCTAGGCAACGCGTGTTTGTTATGCCAAAATTGCCCATGTAATCCCACTAATATTATAAATGTGATTTTGTACAATTTACACAATATGGCTTTAAAAATTATAGCCTATATGTTATTCTGATGTATAAGCTATATTATTGTAAAGTTTCATTCAAATCCATTCAGTAGTTTTTCCGTGAAAGCGTCACAAACATCCAAACATCTAAACATCCAAACATCTAAACATCCAAACTTTCACACTTATAATATTAGTAGGATAACAGATTGAAACTTCCTTCTCCACTTTCTTTTTTAAAACTCTTAATTTGGAGCAACACGTGGCCAGTTACACCTGTCTCGCAAACTTTTTTGTTGGCTCACATACTCTGAGACTATTACATACTAAAACCAAATTCATTACAACATAAGACGAAATATGTTGTACTTTACAGTAATATTCACTTATTGTTAGTAACATAAGGCTTTTCACAGATATTGGCAGAAATAATGTATCATAGGAATCAATATAGTTTTAACTGTAGTTAACGGCCTTTTCGTCACTAACTTGTGCCGTAAAGATCATAATTCATGCTTAATTTTCCAATTCCATACGGAACCTGTACCCCATTGGTAAGCTTCCACTCGACCGGCTTTTTAATATAATCATACACCGGCCCACTGCTCTTTATTAAATTTCTCCTCTAACGTACGTTCTGAGCCTTATGTAAAATTGAGTTCCATATTTATTTTGTTAATTCAAATTCCGCTCCTTTATCCGTCGTATGCGGACTAAGCTTAACGGGATATGAATTTGTACAAAAAGGTAGCTTTGGGCACCTATATGTTTATATGTATACTTATAATCAGTACAAACAGTGTCGTTTTGTTAGTTGTAAACTGTTGTTGTAGTTTAGGTTTCCGTGCCCAAAGGGTAAACACGGAACCCTATTACTAAGACTCCGCTGTCTGACTATCCGTCTGTAGTCCAGGCTGTATTTCATGAACCGTGATAGTTAGACGGTTGATATTTTCACAGATTATGTATTTATGTTGCCGCTTTAACAACAAATACTAAAAAGTAGAATAAAATAAATATTTAAGAGGGCATACAAACGTGATTTTTTGCTGTTTTATAGAGAATGGTACGGAACCCTTCGTGCGCGAGTCCGACTCGCACTTGGCCGGTTTATTTTTTTCTTTTCATTTCAATGAATAAACGCAACGCATCCTCCCGGGAAGTATAAACCATTGTTAGAACTACTAAAATGCTAGTAAAATATTCAAAATTCGGCTACAAAACTTCATTACTAGAATGATAATAATTATTAATTTTGTATTTAAAAACAAAATATTTATTTGTCTACCTGGAATTTAGCAATAGGTAATTCATCGAGTGAGCTTTAAACACATTTCCCCTTTTTGTAACATTTCGTATATTATCTACACGGTAACAGATATATAACTCTTCTAAAAAAAGAAAATCCTATGTTTTTAATTACCTATTTCCTCCTGTCAACAGACTTTCAGTCAATTCTGTCTAAGGTACTCGACTTAGCGTTGCTGTAACAGCGGGAGACTTTCTGTGCCTATGCAAGGTGCAGTAGCGGCTTTACACATTGAAAATAAAAAAGATTTTCAAGTAAAAACGACATTGTTTGTACATAGCGACTAAAGTTGTTGTTTATCGTATATAGGAATTATACTGAGACAGAGTGAGTGAGTTTTAGCATCACTTTTACATATGCGAAAGTATGTTGGTTGGTTGGTTGGTTGGTTCGTCGTTCTTTCACGCAGCAACGAATCGACAGAATTTTTGCATGGAGATAGTATTTAGCCGGAGAGCGACATGGGCTTATTTTATCGCGATATCTCGTTACCGTGGGATAAGTTCTGCACTCCACGCAGACAAAGACAAAACCTATTTTCATTTAATAAACATTCACCGATAGTAACAACAGGGCTACATGATTGAATCGTACTTATGAGCCTAAAGCTATTGAAACTGCTTATATCTTTAATGAATTCAACAGGTAGTAAATAATATTGTTTTCAGACTTATTTGGTGTAGTGGTAGATAGACAAGCGGGAACATAAAAGTACTACCACACAATACGAGTAACACAAAGTACCACAAAGGCCGATAGTCACTCGAATACATAAATATGTAAGTTTTGTACCATATCAAACTCACCTTTAATTGACATTTCCTTCAACACACTGCATAAGAACAAGAAAGGGTGAATATGAAATGGTGCGAAGGAGGTTACATATTTTTGTACTCGAGTATACCGCGCAGGGAAGCTAACCCGCGTCCTACGAATCACCAGCCCAAGTATGTAAGTAAGTATGTACCCACTATAATACGGACGGTTATAGGTAGACGCGGTATTTATATCCGAAGCAAAGCTTTTGCGACATTCATTTGCATGCAATTTTTTTTCGCTTTGTGGTCAGTTTACATTTTCCCTTGTTTTCGATAACGTTGGCTTCGGGCCAAAAATGTCACTTTGATCCCCAATATACTGAACTAGGGCCGCGTATTTTTATAATACAAAGAAAATCGCTTGGTCCCTTCTCGTGTTCAAAGAATGCTTATGAAGGAAACATTCTTGTCAAGTAATGGTATTTCACTTTTTACTTTGCTCCGAAACGTTTTATGATATCAAATTCGAGGACTTTTGGAGTCACTCATCATAAAGCATTCTTTTTCATGTTACATTAAATCAAATATAATAACTGCTTCTTTCATTGTATATTATTAAGGTTATTTCCTCGTTTGCCGTATGCTGTCAGTTTATAATACTGGTAGTTTATAATAATAACTTACTGTGATCACTAAACTTATTTCCTTCCCAATCCCAATGTATCTAAGTTGCATTTAAATTCAATTTCAAGCCAGAGAATTTTTTATTCTATTTTCAAATTCGTCAAACGCTGAGAAAGATCAAAACCTGGTTATGCTGTTCAGAAATGTAGGAATTCTACTACTCGTTTGTTTTACAGTGATTGTTTCTAAGGTGTAAATACCAGTACTTGTAACATTATTTTGCCTTATGCCAAAGCGTGACTTTGACGTTGCTTAGGTAAGACACTGTAATCACGAAACGTTGTTGCCTTAAAGTAAACAGAAAAAGCTTTCCACCACAACTCAGCAAACCTCTGTCAGTTGTGACAGCCCGTAGCATTAACGTTGTTTATAAAGTAATCGGATCCCGTAGTGGCTCTGAAATCTTTAAAAACAGAAAATAGAAGTGCCACTATCACTGTTTTTATTATCTCACAGGTAGCACCTATTCTAGTCTCCAGTATTCTGCGCCGAATTGCCGTGATTGCCATGACCGCCTCCGTGGCCTAGTGTCTACAAGCTCGGACTCACAATCTTGAAGTCCTTGATTCGATTCCTAGGTTCGTACTCCTATTGGTACTCATTTTGGTTGGTGGTAGGGCATTTTCTGTGATCATCTGAATAGCCACTACCATGTTACTACTGCCCTGTCTGCCGCCAAAAAGCAGTGTTACTGGTAATGTTGTGTTCCCGTATGAAAGATAGCAGTGCAGTGCTTCATTTAGATAAAAATTCTGGGTGCACACGCTTATCATCCAACGGTCTTATCGTCACTAACCATCAGGTTAGATTAAGGCCAAGTGCCAACCATCATTTTTTTAATTCAGTTTGATTTTGAAACAATAGACATTCTAAACTGTTGTTTTTCTTTTTCTTCTAAATGAATTCAAAAGCTTTCTCTCGTAAATTAGGTTGTTCGCCGTTTAGCCAATACCATGGTATAAACTAACAACTAGAATGAAAAATCCCATAAATAGATTTACATTTATATCAACTGATTCATAAATAACTAGAAACTCGCGAAAAACCATGCCTTTTATATCACTTAATCTGGTAAAAATTGACACAAACCGTTATTTTAAAATATCAAATCAAAATCGTAATTTCATAGATAATATATCTATTGGCGTTGCAACAAGCGTTGGTGGCGCAACAAGCGTTGGTGGCGCAATGGATAAGGCGCGGACTCTCAATCTGAGGGTACCGGGTTCGAATCCAGCCGTGTACCTATGAGTTGTTTTTCAATTCAAGTACATTATCCGATTGCTTAACGGTGAAGGAAAACATCGTGAGGAAACCTGCATGTCTTGAACAGGCATGTGAAGTCTGCCGATCCGCACTGGGCCCGCGTGGTGGACTATGGCCCATACACTCTCAGTACGAGAGTAGGCCTGAGCCCCTCCAGTGGGGACATATATAGGCTGTTGATGATGATATCTATTGGCGTATCCTTGAGACTTGCGTGCATCGCACAGTCACTGATATGTACAGTGTGTAGGTATAACTGGAACACTTCGATTTGTCCGCGGACGCAAGCCAGCATCCCGCGGGAAATTAAGAAACGAGATACTGCCACTGACCACGTCCCCGCAACGTCTCACCGCCCGTGTGTCAGATACGTCAAAATCTATTACGGTGTAATTGACATCGCTTTGAAGACGACTCGGCATGGGACTGGACAGCTCACTGCAGGGACTTAGCTTCAACTTCCAGATTATGGCTTCGTTGTGGCGATGATTAAGCTTCTTACAGACCTGGATATTACACTAGTACTTACTGCCTGCATACCCACTTGCCCAGCATAGGTTGGCGTGACTTAATGAAATGTATTTACAAGCATTGGCCCACGATCCCACGGGAACTACTTGTTCGATCGGGATAAAAAGTATCATGTGTTTTTCTACGTGCTTCTTCTTCTTAAAACCAAACAAAAATCTGGAAAAAAACTACATATTACATGGTCTATATAAATTGGCACTAGTCTACTATTAAAATGTCTAACGGATATCTAGAATAAGCCATTACTAATATTTCCGTAGACAATAATTCCTTGACTTCCAGTGTTAACGAATAGGCGAAGCTAATCAAAAATAACGATGGAATGATCATCGGTCGATCTATTACGCATTATGGCGATGTCGTGACCAACTGTTTTAGGAAACAAAGTTCTTCATATTTTTTTACAAAGCCGTAATGTTTATTATTAAAATTTTCGAGGTAACTCTTTGTTTAAATCTTCAAACTTTAGCAGTAGTATTATGTGTGGTTCTTGTGTTTTGTTCTTCAAACTAGGTCGGTTAAATTGTTAAAAATTGACACCAAAATCTTATATTTACGATTTCAAGGTAAACACAGGTTACGTGTAATGCTTTATTTAGAGTAAGGAACATTTATTTTAACCGAACCCAACTCGCAAATGCCCAATTATTTTTAATTACTGACAAAATGCGTCGTCTATCGTTATATCAAAAGGTATACGCAAACAGCTTCGTTTTAAATGAGGACGTAAAATGGACTACCTTTTTGTCACATATAAAGTCTTGGTCTTGCCTTTCTTTCTTTAAAATCATGGATTTTGGGTACATTTGGTCATAACGATATGTTCGAATTCTTCATAACACAATTTTGTTGCATTTTCATTTTATACCTACAAATTTGCATTTCTTTGACTTGCAGTGCTTTGACTTCTGTGTGATTATGTTATACCTAGATATCCACATCATCACATATATACAAATAAATTAAATATACAAAAACATTTACTGACAAACTTATCTATATCAGAATATAAGTAGAAATAGGTGATACCAATGCTGTAGGTTGTGATTCTACTGGTAAGAACTACTTTTACTAACCAAAGGTCAATATTAAATATGAGTAAATTACAAAAATATCCAAATAAACGAAAGGATTAACGTTCATTAACAACCAACACAGCTTAGCCAATCATCAAAAAGCTATGCTGCGTGCACACTAAGAGAAACTCATAGCTTTGCATTTGCTTGTTTAAATATTATAGTAAAGGAACCGTAAATGAGCTTAATTATTTCTCGATGACAAAGTACAATCTTACTTCGTTTTACCGTTATCAATGAAATGTTTTAGCGAGCGTTTTAGTGCCCCTGTGCAACTTCGTACGTTAATCATTTTTATTGCACACCCTGTATAACACCACACACGCGAGATTGCCTACGAAACACCATACATACATAAACAAGTATTATAAGAATAAATTAAAATTCAGATAGAGTGAACAAAACACAATGGTTGCATTTACCGATTTTCATAACATAATTATTACATAGTTAAACAACCGCAAATAAACATAAAATGATATATATAATTAAAACAATCAGTAGTAGCTGACAACACATGATTTTATGTATTTATTCGAATAGTAGTATGTTATTTTATCATATTTATGTAGCACCATTTATCCCCTATTAATATTATATGATTCCTCTGTTTCAAGGTTGCCTGGAAGAGATCGCTCTTAGCGATAAGGCCGCCTTCATGTACCTTTTTATATTCTTGTCTGTTTGTTTTGGTTTGTTTTTTATATGTGCAATAAAGTTTATTGGAATTGAATTTGAACACTTTCAATTTTTCAAATATAAACGTATTTTGAGATCATCACGGCCCTATTGTTTAATATTTTTGGTTCAAAGTTTGTCTACATTCTATGTCTATTGGATTGAAATGAACTTTCTATTTCTCTATTTACAACACGACTATCCTTTAGCCGTGATTTAGTCTTCGTAGACTTCCGAAATCATTCCTTAGGATTTTTAGGATATTATTAATTAGGATAAAAAGTTTGTCAGTGTCACTCTCGGGCCCATAACAAACCAAGAATCACACTGTCGAATTCAAAATATCAAGTATGATTATAGAATCACACTTGATATATAATGGTCGTGGTTTATGTGATATTTAGTACCGTTGTTAAGCGTCACATTGATAAAATGGTGACAGCGAGGCAAACATCGTGAAACGAAACATAGTCCCCGAGACATCGAACTAGTCTAAAGAAACATTAAAGAAAATGTTTGTGGCATTGACGCAGCAAGTGTTACATATATTCATAATATATCTCTATTCTGTTATGAAATTATTTAAATAAAAACATTATTTTCTGTTATATTACTTTCAATATTCACTCAACTTTCATCTCGGTAACAAGTCGGAAAGAGTAAAATATCATATCCCTTGCAGGCATCTACGAAAAGAACACGACACTTTCATAATATTTTTACTAAGTATCATTGGAGAACGTTTTCCTTTTATAAAACAAACAACAAATATATTTTGAAATATTTTTGTAAGAACGACATTATATGGGAAGTAATTGAAAGTGGAATAGTAGTAACTCTTATACGACATTCTTCCAGTGTCTTTCTCTCCAGTGTTTTTGAATTCAGATTTGAAATTCGTTAACCGACACAAAGTCACGCTTAAAATGCTTAAAACGATCTAATATTATGTGAACGATTTTCGTCTGACATCATTTTTAGTTCTCTCCCTAAAACTGCAGAGGAACACGCTGGATGGAAATCGAGTTCAGAGGCAAATTCTGTTGTTTCTACGAAGGCACATTGGATCTAATTATTACATTCGCAGGGTACATTGAACAGGCTAACCATGTAACCTCTATCATCACAGTCATCGCTCTAGCTAAGGAGCCCCCGCTACATTGAAAGACGACTAAACGAAAATCAAATTCAATCAGAAGCCTTGCTATGGAGAATGATCTTTATTTTATTTTAGAGTAACCAGGTTTTTAAGTTTCAAATGGGGTCAGAATTCTCAGAAGGTAACATTATATCAATTCAAAGTCTAAATTGACATTTGAAAATGTTTTTCATATTTTTATTTGTTCATTTATAAAATTTAATAACCTCGTAAGAATTAAAAAGCCAACTTGTTACTTTGTTCGTCACTTGACAAGTTATTTAGCAACAAAAGTTGGTAACAAAACAAAAGCACTGAAACATTTTCACAGTTTAAAAGCCTCCCTGCGACGTCATTATAATAGTTGTGCTTTTATGGTGGAACTTTTTGTGCGCTCAGCGGTACCAAAGTTAGCGCTTGAAACGTGTTTTTGTTCTTTTAATATAGTCAAGCGCTTTTGTAGTGCCGCCCAACCTGCAGATGGTTCAACAAAAAGTCTCGTCTGGACCTGAGTCCCATTATTACGAATCTGGTTCGTGTTATTTACATGAATTTGAAGAGAATTTGCTTAGTTAAAATTTTCATAGAAATATTACAAGGCTTTTTTAACATACTTTGAGATAGCATAAACGTCATCAGAACGGAATAATATTATAATTGTATTATAGTGAACGAGCAATTATTTTATGTGTGTGTGGCTCATAAATTAAAATAACTGTGTAATAACGTGTTAATATTTCAAGATAAACTAGCAGCGTTGAACTTATGCATCGTTTTGATTTGGAGTTTAAAAATGATTACTCTGCGTGTTTTTGAAACATTTCACTTGACTCACACTTATTTAGATTAGATTAAGAGATCGTGAAAATATTGTGAAATTTCAATACGAAAATACGATTCAAGATGCCACTGGACTGTCGGTGCAGCGCAAAACACTCAGTTCTACAAAAAATATTACAGTTAAAGAATGTTGCCTCCGACATTATCTAATGCAATTATGCGGATAGTGTGCAATGCCGACATGCAGCTCTGTCTACAAATAGAGTGTGACCGAGAGAAGAGTGCCTTGTAATAAATAGTTTATTTATAGTCGTGTTTCATCGCGCATACCCACACACTACACAGTTCATGTTTTACCCGCTGGTGGCCGGAAAATAAAGAAAAAACAGGAGGAAAGAGGCCATGTTCACCCTGAAGCGAAAAGGGAATTTTTCTTGTTGAATTTTCAGTTTTTGTAAAAAAAATTACTTCCTAAAATTTTCTAGTGGAATTTAGCCGTTATTTTAAGGCATGTAAGACATCGTCATCATTTTCAGCAAGTATCCAGTTAAATAGCACGTGTTCAGAAACACAGAACACCATTTTAAAATCCTGGCCGATCAATATGTCAAGAGAGGTCTACTGTGACAGAATGGCCAGAATCAAATTTATAGCCAGGGTCAGGAATCAGAAACAAAAATCATCAACATGATGACACCGCATATACTCGTATTTAGTTAGTCATTACATTCCATACTCACCATGCTCGCCAGACGAGCAGCTCGGCATAAAATGCCTTGGATGATGGTGATGGGCGCTACTTATCGCTCCCTGGTATATTACCACAGCCATCTTTACCGTCACCTAATGTATGTGATTCCTCGTAAATCAAATTAGATCTTCAATTTGTGGTTGCGTCATGTTCGTGTTAAGAAACAGACCTAAACGAACACAGTTTTTCCAAGTATTTTAACTGAATGGTCGATAAAATATAGACCATTCATCAAATTTAGTCCCTTCTTGAATTATCAAGTTGTTTCTGGCTAGGATATTTTTGAGGTGGACGGTATCTATTTTAGACAGATCTAACTACCGCTTGATTCATGATTATTTGCAATTGACTGTAAAGTGTATGTGCCTTTCTGTGAACTGGTGATCAAGTGTTGCTATCGTTTAAAGCTTGTCGTTTGATCTGTAACGGCTAGCAATGAGCGTAACTAGTTCCCCCATTGTGCACTTCAGCTTACGTCTTTCTTATATTAATAATATACTTAAATACTATAGCGAAATTTTTATACCAGAAGTGCTTTAAAATTCATCAGCGAATGGACTCAATCAATATTAACAAAAATGCATAATGTTTGCCATAATTTTTCCTTAAATTAAGACACGGATATCTATAATAACGGATCAATATATCAAAACGACCAAAGAATGACAAGACTAAAAAGCACAGAGTCACAGATGAAGACAAAAAATCTAAATCACTTGGTAGATGTTTCTCAATAACACCGAATGAAAGTGAAACAAGCCTAACGATAGCGAGTTTTTGTTAAAAGACAAGAAATAGTCAGTAGTGGATGTTTTTGTTACAAAAACAGATATGATGGACGGATGTGGTTATATCATCTGGGATTTGTGGTTGGCTTGTGGTCGAAAAAGTAATGCAATAAGTACTAAGTGACATTAGTGTTGACGCTGTAAGAATTTCTACAAAAATCACTTAGTAGACGAATACTATCAAGTATGCTAAAGTGAGTTTGTTTGTTACCCTAGTGTGGCCTGTACAGTACTACCAATCGTGCTGAAATTTGTTAAGCATTTATCCTATGGCATATAGATTAACATGATCTACTTAGTGCTCCGGTAAAGTGTTCCTATCGAATAATTTATATATTATAAGGAACACTACTGTAACACGTTTTGAAAACTAAAGAATAAATCCAAGATTTAGATATAATGCTAGTTTTAGGTGATTTTCCACTCATCTTAGTTCGTAATTCCAGATCTAGGTAAGTAGCAAAGTGACAAGCAGTCAAGTTTGACTCGTTAAAAAACTTAAAGCTGCGCAGACAATCTGCGCAAGAGTTTTAAATGTCGCAATAATGTCGCCGTAGAGATGAATGCGTAATTCGCTAAGTGGCTCTAAATAAAAGAGCTATTTACACAATTCACCATTCAATGGAGCTACTAACTTGAGTGTGGCAACACTAATTTCTGCCGATATAGCTAGGACAGATATAAAGAAACGTTAAACAATTTAGGCACGCTTATAAACAGTATATCGACTATACGCATCGGGATAAGATTTAAATTATAATTATCTAGCATTTGCCCGTGACTTCGTCTACGAGGACATTGGAAAGCATCCCACGTGAACTACTCGATCGAGATCAAAAATAGCCTATGTCCTTTTCCTGACTTTCAACTATCCCTATACAAAAAATAATGACTTTCTAACCCTCCGTTGCGACGGAAATGAAGGATAAACAAACAAATAAACAAGCTCAGAAGATAAATATTTTACCGACTCCGTGGGCTAATGGCTGCACACTTGGACTAATGAGGTTTCCAGTTCGATTCTCGGCATGATACCTATTGGTACTTGATTTGATTGGTAAGATACGTACTTATCTATGTGTGCATAGGTACTTAAGACCATTTACCTAATCTAGGCCACACAATAATGATAATTAGTAATTTTGTGTTCCAGTCCCTTATTCACTTACTCTAGGTACGAGTACAACGACCTTACAACCAGATAAGATGTAGGCCAAGTGCAAGTCTTACATAATAACAGCGATTATAAGTGTTGCATAATATCTTCATTATTTTCCAAATTTTTATTTGCACTAAACGAACCTATACTTTATTTTTACTGTAAATATGTAACTTTACCACAAGTAAGTGTTTTAAAATTCACTAGTGAATGAGCTCAAGCAATATTAAATGCATAATATTTGCTATAATTATTTCTAAAATTAAAACACGAATTTAGACAAGAAAAGTGATGTTAATTACAGAATTTTTATGTTAAATGTTTATGATGTAATTACTAATTCACTACAGCCAGTTAAACAATTTTAGTAAAACTTTCACTGGTTTATCAAGTCTCAATTAAAACAAAAATACTATTACGAAAGAATCGACCTATCTATAAAACGCAGACTTCATGGACTAAGCTGGTTGGAGCTATTTTTACACCCAACAAGATTTAGCGGACATTTATTATGAAACACAGCGTTTGAGTGTCGATTCAAATTTTTGAAGCGTAAATTTGAAGCTCTTTGTTACGTGAAAGCCACATGAGAATTTGACAAGTAGGTGTAAACAAGAGGTTGTTTGTGGATTCGTACGTGAAGCGAATTCTGTGCCACATCATGCTAACACATTGTTTACTTGTGGAGTCTTGTGCGTGACAAAATAAGATAAATTTCCTTTGTTGTATGTAATATGTAATTGAAACGAGTCGAGGAATTTGAGTCGTTTAGTAGATTCGTGAAACTTTGATTTTGTTCTTTTACATACCTACTCAAGAAATCAAACAAATGACAACAACTAACTCTTCTTACATGGGAAATAAAAATTTTATTGCTCGAGAAATAATGAAATTCTTTTTTTACACAATGGCGACAAACATACGCTTTTCTATCTATGAATACATGACTATCACATATAGTTAGAGCTACTAGAAAAGAGACTTCCAGGTAATCTTAGATTTTCTTCTTATAGTAAAGAATCACACAAAGGTACCTCCAATTTTATTTCATTTTGTTCCCAACGTTATTCAAACCAATTAACAAACAGGCACAAAAAATTCGTACATAAATGTCATTTTAACGCGAGTGCGGCCACTTGACAAGACATCAAACTAAACACTCGAAAGACACTTTCACTGTGAAGTGTTTGACATTGGGTTATACACACACACATTCTACAAAGAGACGAGTTTAAAAATGAGACTAATCGAAAAACTGTTGTTGAGTGCATAATTAATGCAGTAAGTCTTCATCACACCTTGCTTGCACCAAACTTACTTATGCTGAAGTTTCAAACAAGAACAACAGTGCCATTAGCTGCAACTCACTGCAAGTAAGTATACATTTATGTTGAGACAGTTTTATAAACTCACAAAAATAAATTTTGTGGTGACCACGTTTCTACGCTACGGACTTTTGACATCTCATTATTTACCATCAGATGATCATAATCATCATTTATTGCGTATCACATTGTATTCAAATGAAAGCCAAGTTCAAATCTATCTAGATAAAATTCAAAGTACTGACTGACTGAGTGACCTATATACGAGTATCAACGCACAGCCTAAACCACTGGTCCTAGTGACATGAAATCCAATATATAGAGTTTCACCTTGTATTATCAATTTATCAACGAATAAGTATAAGTAAGTAACTTATTTGTTTTATTGGTAGGTAGTTCCTGTTTGTCTTAGTCTGAGTTTAAAAGTAAAAGTGTCACCTCAAAAGAGCTCGTATCGTTACACTTGTAGTGTGAACAAAGTGCGTAACAAACAATACACTAAATAGACGTAGTTTTTTCCAGCTCAAGTGCGAAAGTTTCCCTGGCCGTTTGACTTTTACACATACAGACATAATTTGCGTTGTAATAATTAAAAATAGACATGAATTATGTATTTGATCTACATGTCCCACCACTTTTTAAATACCTCCTTGATTCCTAATTACAATGAAATAAAATAGGAACGAGAAAATAGACAAGAGTTAGACACTACAGCTCAAGGTGAGTTTTTAAAGCTAGATCTTCAATTAAAATCAAGCATTCAAATTTGACCTTTATCTTTCGGATAAAATAGAGGTGAAAGCCGAAAAATGGCAACCGTAATTAGTTATATTGCCTATATTTATTATTAATTGCCAAAAAAATCTGGCAAGAGTAATCTGTTAAGATTCTTTTTCTTATCATACATATTTAAATAACATATCTGTTGCTGTTATTTTTATTGATATAAGATGTAACAACATTTGATCACAATAATGATGTGATCGCGATTCTATAAGTGAATATCTCCTTTATCACCTCTAGATAGAATGTTTTGTTATTAACCCTTGTTCTTCGTAATCTTCAGATAACATTAATAATTGTAAATTGTTCCATGTTTTAGTCACTTTTAATTGTATGCATGATAAGATTTAAACCGAATCGACTGTCATAAGTACAATGACAATTACTGACTGTAATAACTAACTTTAATTTGAGGCAAAGTAAGAATTGATTATTCGATTCCCATATTATATAAAACCAGACTAAATTTGAAAAACGTATATCGAGTATTGCATAAGGAAAATTCCATTTATTCTTGTCTTTGTTGCCTTTCTTATCTTTGGTATGAAGCGTAACAGCTTCGGAACTACGGTAGCTTCATCTACACTTCACTTCAATGAAAAAATTACTACTTGGCACAACATAAGAGCCCGCCACCACCGCCACTTCACAACTGATGGGCTCCTCGCGCAAAACCAATCAAAAATAGAACTTATTTTTCTGCAAAAGAATAACGACCTAGTCTGACGTCACTAATGGACACGCTTTTAGACACAACTTTTTCATTACTCTCGCTTGCTCGCTTGTTTCAATCTTTTTCTTCTTCTATTCATATAATGACGTAATTTTCCCTATTAGGGAACAATTTATGAAAATATTCAGACAGTTCTTAAGAGTCAGTTCATCATAGCAGTCTTTTTTATTTAAGAAGAAGAAGAAAAAGTAAACTAGAGTACCTAAAAAGTAAAGATAATGTATTTTCGAGACAAACTGGATATGTATGAAGATATGATACCGATCTAAGATAATAATTATTATACTTAGCAAATCTACTAATCCACTCTTTGTAGAAGAGTAGGTCTGAGCCCCTATAGTGGGGACGTGTATAGGCCGTTGACGATGATGATCATCATCATAATCATCATCAGCGGGGAAACATCCACTGCTGAACGTAGGCCTCAGCAAGACACTGACCGGGGATTTAGTAGCAACAGGTAGCTGCTACCGACTCCCCGTTCCGTGCCTAAAGAGTAGGTTGTCCTTTAATTTTCTGCTTTAACTATTTTCCGGCCTAATTTTCATCACAATACCACTTCATTTTGGCACGTCCGTCCGTCCGTCGCTAGTGCCCCTTGGTGTTTCCTGCGTGTTGCAACTACTTAATTCTCATTCCAGCGTAATACTAGGTCAATGTACAGTAGCTTCCAAAGGCACTTTGATGCGCTCACTGACTACAAAAACACAAAGGACATCTTCTCAAAGACTCACTATTTGGTGAGTTTAGTTTTCTGTTATATGGTTATATGTACTAGGAACATGCGATTTACTTAATGTTAATTTATCACAGAAAAACATAACACAGAATTATTTAACAAGATATTTTATTGGCATTTCGCCACAACAAAGAAATAAGTACACAACACAAGTAGCACGGTAACGATATGCGTAATATTTCAATTCATAAATTATTACGCACAATAACACAATTTATATCTTTTGTGATTCATGGAGCCTTATAATTTATGTACGTACATCGGGAAATTCTATTTCTTTCCAAACTCATGTGTGTGTATGCGTTAAAATACATTATGATAGAGAGATAACAAACAAGATGAGGGAAGATAATAAAATATGCAATGCGTAACGTATTTTTATTCTTTCTTTCGTTAGAATCAGTACGCGTAAAATTTCCTTCATAACAAATTACATTTTAATTTTCGTGATTGCAGATCGTGTTGATGGTTATCTAAAATATGTATTTGATACGAAAACAGCTTTATTTAATGAGTAATGTTTTCACCATCCACAGTTGCCATGTCAAAAATTTTAATTTATAGCGCAAGTAAATCATCATGTTCATATTAACGTCTACTTACTTACGTAAGTTGATCTATGTTTTGATCTCTACCGTCTTACCTGTAAAGTTGTGACAATATATGATTTGAAAAACGCTAAACTACTAGCTCACCGGAGAAGCTGATGAGGAAAAGTGTCGTGACGTAAATCTTTTAAAAAATCTTCTGTTTTTATATACATAGAGCTTCAAATTATGACATCTTATATGTCCAAGTTTTCGGGGTAGCCGGGGTATTTTTAACTGACTTCATAAAAGGAGGAGGTCATCAATTCGACGGGTATGTTTTTTTAAATGTTTGTTACCTCAGAACTTTGACGTTGACTGGATGAACCGATTTGGATGATTCTTTTTTTAAAAGGTGGTGCTTCCCGTGTAGTCCCATTTCAATTTGGTCCAGTTCTGACAACGGCATCCATGAGAAAACGATATAAATCTTAAAGTTGCCTTAGTTAAAATAGATTTTTAGGGCAATTGAAGTCGGTTTCCAATTCTTTTTGAATGCATTTACTTGTTAAACAAAGCAAATGTTATTGGACTCAAATGTTACAAAATTTCGTACACATAGATACGAGGGAACATGAAGCCACATATGCATATATTATAACCAAGCAACAATCGGACATTTGATTTTGTATATTTTATGATTACGAATATGTAATATTCTAGTGTACATATATTGAGGTCAAGTGTCGGTCTATCTTTAATTAAATAAAATTAAGTATACGTTTCTGTACTTTGTAAATCATTGAAAACTTTGTTTTGTCAGTTAAAGTAACAATTGAAATAATGACTGAAATAACTCTCCGTGGGTGGTTTTTCTTGTTCTATTTCCTACCTATATTTTACCGTGAAGACTGCATCGTCTCAACTTTCATCCAAGGCTGTAGCGTGTCACTGACATACCACACCATTAAATACGATACTTAGGCAGCTCTTACGCACTCTAGCCTTCAAAAGTAGAAAAGCCAACCTTCACGGTCACCAAGCAAAACAGTAATTATCATTATTCGAAGTAGAATAATTCCACCTGGTACATTTAGCTACGATTACTTCGCAGGAAAGGGAAGTGACGCTACAAATAGCAGGTTCTGTTCAAGGCGTCGGATTATTCTATCATTACGCTTTAGATGTATTATTGGCTGTAATTGTTTTGTCTAGTACGAGTATTATATGTTGCCTGGACGATAATTGGTTATTCTTACAGCAACTTACTCTTACTACATTCAAATTAAGAAAATCAGATGATTCCAAATACAAATAGTAGGGAGTTACAAAAATTGTTTAGGGGAAAATATTGAGGTCCTACAGTTTGGAAGTAGAATCTTTGTAATATAATCTGAAAATGACGTTAAATATAAATTATTTTATAATTCAAGACTGAACTGCCTAAACAATTTTGTTAATTAAATTCGTAACGCTGAATTGAACTATTCTATTCCTGTGTACAAGCTGTGCTAACAAAATTCTATCATCATCAACAGCCTATATACGTCCCAACTCAAGCCTACTCTTCTAGAAAATTCTATAGAAGAATCTTGAGAGCAACCTGTTACTGCGGACCTTAGATAATATGCATAAAATTTCACTTGTTAATGACAATAAATTGAAGGTTTCTGTCTTGGTATTTTACGCGTAATTGTCTTTCAAAGACCGGCACAACGAGCCTCCAATTCTTTCTGCTTTCTCCATCTCTATTAGCCTTTATTACAAAATTCCCAGCCCACAGCAACGTTTGCGCGGTGTAGGTATTCGCTTGTTTCGTAGCCACATGTTTTGTTTTTATTGCCCAGCTGTTTACAGTTGTGTGTTACCAAACTGCACGCACAAATGTGTTTTCATGCTTCCGTGACTGCTTTAATTCATAAACTAAATTGCTCGCGTTAGATACAACTATAAACTTGACTTAAGTTGCAAAAGATAAAACGCTAAAGTCAATGCCACAACTAAAAGAAATGTTACAGAATCGGTACTACACTCTAATAATTTTGTACGCTATTTAGTATTTCGTAAAAATGTAGTAGATTTTAGTAGTTCTCGCTTCTCGGTTCAGAGCAAATTTTATATTTGAATTTGCTGTTTTTATGCGTTAAAAGTTATGCCACTACGTAATGGTAGAAGTTTAAGATTATTTTTATTGTATAGTTTAAGTCAAACTGGGTTTGTATGTTTTTGAGCAGACGGAAAACGTTCACTGCTGGACATAGGCCTCCTTCAAGTTATTGACCCACATCTTCCGATCCCGAGCTAATTACATCCAGTGACTCCCCGCGAACTTAACCAGGTCGTCGGTTCATCTAGAAGGGGGACGGCCCGGTAGACACTTCCCGGTACGTGGTCGCCACTTGAGAACTTTTTCTCCCCACTGGTTATCGGTTTTTCGAGAGCAATGTATGTAGCCTGCCCATTTTCACTGAAGCTCACTGACTCGTCGAGCTATGTCGGTGACCGTGGTAACAAAAGTTATTACATTATTTTAATTTTCAAAAACATAAATCGTATATGTAACTCCGTGAAATTTATGAACCTACCAAAGGCGCGAACGTAACGACCCTTCAATTTCCTTCCCCGCCTGAATCTATTCAGGGGACGAAAGCATTTCCTCTCGCCTCCGAACTTCCAATCAGGTCTCACAGAAATAAAATATAATACGTAGCTCTTTAATAGTACCTGAGGTGAATATTTAAAACATTTTTCACCGTTGATTGGGCACCTGATTTTTGTGGGGATTTGATAAGTGTACCCGTCCGTGAGAATGAGATGACTAGTCACATAGCTACTTCGAGAAATCTCTCTCTAGGAACGTTTAGGACGTGAGTAGATAAAATAAAAACTGATGTTAACATATGAAGGTTTAGTAAATAGTACTTAAAAGTTACAATAAAATAATTCCATTTTAAAGAACGTTGCTAAATCGCTCATAAACTGTCCGGTTTTGTTGAATGAATAATGGATTATATATACTTACAAATATTACAATTGAATTGTATTTTTAAAGACATGATAAATATGTGTTTGCTTAAAACATGGAATAGATATAGATGGTAATTTTACATAATATTGAATATATACTTCTCATCAGAAAATTCGAAACACCTTGCAAGTTGATGTTTTGTAAGGATTATCAGAAAAACCTATGAAAATTTTATATAGAACATTAACATTAGGATTTGAAAAACCTCATACTATTCACTATTAAACGAAATTCGAAATATATTCCTAAATATACACATTTTTCTGATAATCCTTACAAAACATAAACTTGCAAGGTGTTAAGATTTTTCTGATGAGAAGTACATATTAAGTATTTTGAAATAAACCAAAAATATTGTGAAACCAGATACGAAACGAAGATTTTTATTTGGGTAACGTGTTCCCTAACCGAGAGATAAATCAGACAATTCTTAATTTCAATTAGTCGGTTACGTAATTTTGTATACATTCGAACCCGATAAATCTTCCTTTAAAAAATCCTATCTTTTTTACGCTGTGATAAACATTATATTCTAATATAACCCTGCAACATTTCTGTGAAATATACTTACTATAAGTTTTTAAGTCAGTTAAACTACACTCGGTATAGCAGATCCTTGCGGGAACAACTCGTTAAGTCTCTCTTTGTTGCCGCCTCCACACTGCCGTAGATATCAACGGAGACATATTATTCCATTGTAGTCTATCATTACATCTCTAGAAACATGACTAAGAACGGATTATATGTATCAGTCCTCTGTGATATGAATTTACTTTGTGCGGTACAGGTATTAGTAAAATTTAGAACACCCCTCAGTTATCTTCCTTCCTGTGCCTTATACCATACGAGTAATACTAGTTATCAATATCAAGGGTAAAAATATGAGCAAAGTAGAATATACTATAGGTATTAGAAGGTACAAAAAATTTATATCTCAGAATTAGTAGAAACAAAGTTAAAGTACAACAGAATGTACTGTAGTACAATGAAAGTAGAATTTATAATCATTAGAAGTGCTTGAAGTGGTAAAACTATAGCAGATGTGAATACAATTTACTTTAGCAAAATAACGTTACTTATCACATATCAGCCCCGCTGCTGAAGATAGGCCTCTCCTAACGTATCCTTCCGGTCCTCAGTACTCGCCATCCACACGTTTTCCGCTACCATCATCAGGTCAAAAACACCATTAGGTCTAATTATAAAAAAGAATACGGATGAACGAATAAACATTTCAATTAGCTAATGTAATCAGTTTTCTTTTTTATAGATAACCAGCAGTTGTACTTTCTTTGACACATCTCTTGTATGTTTTAATGTACCATTAACAACACAAACTTGCCCCTGTTCCAGACCCACATAAGTCACTAACAAGTATTACACCGCGCACTCCTACACAACTCACAACAACATTTCGTTACGCCCAAAGAAATGCCTACGTATTTTCGGCAACAGAATGGAAGACTCTATTTGGGTATGAGCTATTTTCACTTGAAAAGAGTGCGCAGGAAATTTCCAGGTGTAACGAAAATTCTTGGTTGTGTTAAATGGTGCTAAGCCTATTTCGCTGTGTAGCTGTATCTCACAGACGATAGTATTAGTGTTTTTCATTTGTGTAGAAGGAAAAAGTAACAGAGAAGGTCAAGTGTGAACGATACTAGCGCCTTATAGACTACGTACCTAGTTAAACAAGGCATAATAAGGTATCATTAGAACTCAATGAAAATCATATTTTCAACCGCATTATTTAAATCGATAATATTTTCTGCTTACTAATTCGTAGGTAGCTATTAAAGGGTAGTAAGTATTTTTCTTCGCGAGGCGAAAACAATATGTATGTAGCACAAAAACAATAGAAAACTGTTTAATATTGTTTAAATATAGCATATTTCTATGGCAACCTACATACATTGCCTAAATTCTGGCCGAATGTAGTTCAACAAAATATATAATCTGTGTAAATAAATAAATGGTAAGTTTAGTTACACCAAAAACGGCAGAACCGATTTTTATGATCTTTGATTATTTTTTAATTGATCTCCACCACAAATAGCAGAATAACTATTTAAAAAAATATATGTCTCATGTATTCACGGTCTAAATCTATAATAAAGTTAAAATGACTTGATTTTTTGTAAAGCGATAAATTAATGTAACTCTGTAGGAGAGTAGACCTGAGACCAGGCCCCTGCAGTGGGGACTTATATATGCTGTTGATGATGATTATGATAATTTAAAATCCGGCATTGGATATAGGCAATTTTTATGGCGATCGAACAAGTTGAAGAAATACTGACGTCAACGCAGATGAAGTGGCGGGCTAGGCAGAGTAGCAGTAGGCTGGTAGTATCAAACGAGGAGATTGTTTGAAAATAATTTTACAATAATCTATAATCTCGTATTTATGTAATCGTTTATTATGGTTTATTATATTTATTATATCGTACATGCCTAACTGCCCTCCTTTCTTCAATATTTCTCCTTAACCTAGGACTGCTGGAAGAAATTTATTTTAGAAATAAGCTGTTCCTTTTGTATATATTTTTTCTGTTTTTGTGTTATGTAAATATTTTCCGTGTACAATAAACTGTTTAAATAAATAAATAAAATAAATAAATAATAACCAATCCTGATAACATAAACGCGACGCTTCTATCCATTTTGTTCACGACACTCGTTTAAAGATTAACATTGTAAGTTTAGCCTGGTGCCGTCGCACTAGATTGTTTGCCCTGAGGCGTCTCCATTAGTGTTACACCGGAACGAGGCAGCCTAACCAGGTTTGAGGAAACTGTCTTTAGACGAGCTTCCTTCGACTTCCTTGTCATTAAGATAGCTGCTCGCCTAAAGTCATTTTAAACTAAAACAAAATGAAACCTAATTTTAGATATACATTTTCGTTGAAATTCCTGTTGAAATACTAGTCTTACTACCAGAAATAAAAGTAGATTTTAGGTTTGTGTTAGTCACATGAAAGTGTACATTATGAAACAGGTATTTGTGGAGCTTAGTTTTCAACGTTTCATGATAAATGCCGTGCAAATCTCCGATGTTTGTAAATCTATAAAACTGAACATATAAGAGAAGATGGTCCTTTTGTAAATATTATGGAAAGCTAAAGAATATCTGTAACAACCGTAGTTTTTTCAGCAAAAATCCTGAATCAACGACTAATTTTTTGCTCCCAAAATCGCTGATAGCATCTATACGTTTTCTTTTTCCAGGGTAAGAAACCCTGAGAGCACAAGTCCGAGTCACCATTAACCGATTTATTTTACTCTACACATACAGACACTCCTTCTCTATGTAATAACGTGTATTATGTATCTTTTGACACTATTTTTAACTTTGCCCTCATCAATATCAGTATTGTCCACGAATCAAGTTATGTGATCAAGTTAACACGTAACACTTTGATGCTGAAGGGAAATTACTCTAAGACTATATTTCAGCCGAGCTCAGGAAAAACACTACTTATTTCAGGTACGACAGTTTGTATAAAAGACCAAACTTTATCAAAACAAATTGTCGCAAAATTGCTCAAAACAAGACTGCGAATCCGTCGACTCCACGTGACTTTCTTCTCAAAGCCTTACAAGTAACAATTTATGGCCAGACGAGAGTTTCCATCGTGAAATTCGTTTTCAACTAAACTAGACTATTTTCCCGGGCACTAGTCGAAGTAAATTACACGGTGGGCGATGAAAGCCCGTCCGGAGACCGGTCTGAACACTGTCATTAGCAAAATACGGTTTCCTCTCTATGAATAGATTATTCGCGCTTGCATTGTTTTGTTTATCGGTCTCTTTGTGCAGACGATAACAAGCATTTAACCACAGATTCGAAAAAAGGGTGCTATAAGTTTGAGGTGTTTGTAATTATGTTTGCGTGTGTGTACCTGTCTATGGCATGTTAATTATCATACAGATGAATATAATGTCAATACAACCGGCAAATAGACAGCGTCTTTCATTAAATTAAGGCTTCTGGGTGAGCCTGCTTCCACGCTACGCCCTTATTGTCAGTCAGGTGATATCAAGATCAGTTGTTAACTGTTCGTTTTACAGTAATAAGTTAGTAAAAATTAAATACATCGGGAAAAAGTTCGGTACTGGTTTTTCTTAACAATTTTGCGTAAACTCTAAAGAAAATATAGACATACTCGTAAATAAGAGTGAAACAGCAGAAAAAAATAACGAGGGTTATTTATGAGCATCGTTAATGAAAACATACGTTTCAAGCAGACGTGAAGATCTGCAGAGCCATTCATCGCGATAAGTGGACGCCTCTAGAACAGAACAATAGGGTCCTTCCTGCATCCGCGAGAAAGTGAGGTGTTCGCCATTTCCTTGGACATAATGTTGGATCATCGAAATCCAATGATCAGACTATTCATAGAGCGGTACTTGGGCTATTGCAGAGAAACCTATTTTTTTAAATAGCTATAGTCCCAATTTATATAAGCGTAAACAAACATAAACATAATAAATTTCAGTAACTCCAACATAGTCACACAACATTTACTCACAGTCTTCAAATTATAATGCATGGCTTGGAAATATTTATCTTGTCATCGTCAAAGCTATTTTTAATGTATTACAGTACTATTCTAACTACGTTAAAATAATTAAAGTAAAACCTGTTCACACTCAACTCTCACCTTTCATGATTGTTAAGTGAAAACTGTCACTTGGTGGCAGCCCCCTAAGCACACACACATACACTCACACCACACACACACACACACGCACACACACACACACACACACTCACACACACACACTCACACACACTCACCCTACTTAGTAAAGCATGTTTTTAAAAATGTTAAAAATATTGTGCATAACAAAGCAAAACGTCATCCTTAGAGAGAGCCTACACCTGTCGCACAGGGCTTCCCCTATGACAGACTGTATGGCTATACTATTGTTACACACTTGTTTTATTCAATAAATATTTTTGTATTTTGTATTTGTATTTGTATTCTTGTTTCCGACTTTGTTTACTATTTATTCATATTAGATTGAAACTGACTTTATTCATGCTACGACAAGATAAGGTCACATAAAGTTTGTACACCCTTTCTTTCTATCGTCTTAACTCATTTTTATAGTAAAACCAACCCGGAGTGATCGCACGACGGTAGATATATTTATTAACGCTTTGTAAATGGTTTACAAACCATGCATAGCTTTTAGAGCATTTCTGCAGCTCGTCAGGAATGGGCATTGAAGCAGACGAGGAATGCTAACAGCACTCTAAAACAAATAGCTGACAACTGCAGCTGCTGTCTAATCCTAAAATATTGTATTGCAGTTGTTACTCGTAAGGGAGGGCTGTACGTTTTATATTTCTGCAAAAAAAACATTTATGATGGGTTTACATGGTCACTTTCCATCGGATGTAGACTAGATAGTTGACTTGATTTCGATTTCAATAATCTTTTCATCCGGAAGCCCATTCTTAATTTTTTTTGTCATCATAGAAAAGTATTTCAGCTTAATGATGTTCCTTCCTTTTTTGTTCATTTTTAATGTATCTTAGATTTTATAGTGTCTCCTGGAAAATCCCCCCGTTAGTTCCCATTGATTTCTATCTGAAACTGGAGAACCAGTTTGGACCTTTAAGTTCGTCCTCCCATCTATTTCGCTACTTTTTGTAGTTTTTTTTTTTTTGTCGTTTGCCATATGTAAGGTACCATTCAGTCAGATTTTGCTCAAGTTTTCCGGAGGACTCCTTTAAATATGACCTGACCATCTCCGTTTCATTTGATCTATCTTAACCAAAGTCGGTCTTGAAATAATCACATTCCGACTTCGGCATACTTCAAATTGTCATATATGCGCATATTCTAGCAAAATCACAACTAGAGATCTTCGTCGTCATAGTCGCGACTATTTTAGAAAGTAGGTATAACGACGCAGATTAATACACTTTTTGTAACGAGACACTGTTTGCATTAAAATCATTTTGTATAATGGTATTATATCATAGTAATGTTCCATTGCCAATCCGTCTATTTAGATTATGGCGTCGATAAAAAAGATTAATGTTGATCACGTAATCAGCTCTTCGGATTATGGTTCGCCATGGTTCCGCCATGTTTGACATTTCAAAATTGAAATTTTCGTCAGCACAACGAACTCCCTTAAAACTTGTTGTTTATATGTAGCCAGTTATTGTCCATTGCACTGGAGTCATATGTTTACGCACTTACTATTTCCCACTGCGGTACCTATCGGTATTCGTTTTGGTTAGTGGTCAAGTACTTCTCTATTATCTGACTAGGTGCTACTTTGTTACGCTCCATATGATCAAGTAATGAAGGATAACTAAGCTCAATATATAATTTGTTAGTTTAAAGCGTTTTTAGAGAACATATTTTCTTTCTTTCTAGATATTTGTACGCGGAGGTAATAGCCATCTTTAAAACTACAAACGGTCCCGAGCCGTTTAAATCGACGGCTTCTTGCGACCTTTATCAACGTGAAATCGTTCCGCGCCATATTTTCTGGTAAGTCCACTTTACGATTATTAGTAACCGTTGCCTAATCTTTTAACTAGTGATGTGGTCTGCCAGACTATTCATTCCAATCTGTACCAAACTCAGAAATTCGCAATCTAGCGTAAACTACCTCTACAATGTACTTTTCAATTTATGGTCTACAAATCTGGTCACACTTGACCTGTTATGACAGACGAGGACAAGAGAAAACTACCACGAATGCCTACGGTAAGTGTTTCTAAACATCTTGCAAAACAATCCTAGTTATTGCCAGAAACAACTGTTTTATTTACGAAACTTTTCGTGATCATAAAACCGCAGCTTTTCCGTGTCTAGCTGTTATATTATGGGATCGCTTGGGCCTGTTGCTAAGTGGAAACAAATTATATTATTTTATTCGAATTTAAAAAATTTAATTGAGAGTTGAAATATAAAGACGGGTACAGCTGCAAAAATTTATACATCGTATGTAAGAGAGTAGGCCTGAGCCCTTGCAGTGGGTACATATAATTATAGGCTGTTGAAGATAATTAACAAAAATGTATTCATTTCATTTCTTACGCTCTACAATCACAAAAGTGATTATTTCATTTGGCTATTTCAAAAAATTACAGCTCAAACTGTATATTTTCGATTCGTATTTTGTATAAAAATGTGATTGGGTGCTTGAGTCCACTGTTGGGCATGATCCTCTAATCAGTCCATCAGTTGACTATTACGAAAAACAATATATTCTCATCATTCGCTGTGTTGGTGAACCTAGATCTACCTCACGTAACGCCAACAATACCTGTATATTTCCGCATTCATTTATTAGAATATATAGAAATATATTGCTCCGTTCAAATAAAACTTATCAAAAAATGACTGAAATTTAATGACGCAATGACGACGAAATAATCCGTAATGAACATAAACGTTACGCGATCATTAATCACTTAGTATCGCGTCACATTAATGATTTAAATAAATTAATGATAACTTTGTAACTAATGAAACTGTCATAAACAATGAAGAAAACGTTATTTATTGTGATGGCGGTAAACAGACGATGAGAATTTTATATCCAGATACACAGTTTATTGTTGAATTCGTTATCCAAGTCACGGGAACAACAATTCACATTGAAGGAGCACAGACACTGTCTGAAAAAAGATGCTCACTTGTTTGCTCATTTGCAAAAGACCGCATCGCTTAAATTACTACAGCATAGTAGTTCATTTTTTCTCTTAAAACAACATCAGCTAATGACTATTTTAAGATATTATTAATTTATACTGCAGTGAAGAGTGTAGTCTTCTAAACTGTAGACTTTAGCTAACTCTGATGTGTAGAGTTTTGAAATATATCTATAAACTTTACCTAGTTTCAAAATTATGAGATGGACCATTTTACCTTTAAAAAGAATCTGAGAGGCTTAAAACTCTTGGTAACTCGTGTTGAGCTGTGGATACATCCACCCATCCATTGCGTATAGAGCGGTAATGAAATAACCTAAATGACTCTTTCAGAGTTGCTTTTCTGATAATAATTTGAAGCATTCATCAGGTGCAGACACAGTTTTTAAGGTAATTGTGAATCTAACCATAAAATAAATGTAAACAAACCATAAACTTTCGCCCATTAATCGATTTTACCCTGCCATTAAACTGCCTTTCGATCTTCCGAGTTAAATCACCGTTGTAATTTCATCCAATTTAAGACGATGCAAAAAGTCGATGGCATATTTACCGGTTTAAAAGCTATCGCTTGTCCGTAAGCCTGGCCTCCACCAGGCACCTACATCGAAAAGCATTCACACCGACAAACTTTTAATAATCGCTCTTCATTCCTTGCTCGCTTCGAAGCGTTTGAGATCAGACTCAAGCAACAGTAGTAATGTATGTGGGATAGTTTGGAAATTGTGAAAAACATACCGTTTTCGAGATAGGTCCAGCTGGTATTGAACGGGGCCGTGGAGTCTCGGTCAGCTCGCCGCAAACAGGTTTCATTATCAAAAGTCAATAACTTTCCGATGCATTCCGAGTCATGGCCAAGACTTGATCACACGTAATACGAACTAGCAATGTTAAGGCTTTGACGGCTGCGTTGAGAGTGGTAACAGTTTCAATTTCAAGTCATTTCTTTTTTCATAATACGGTTCTGGAATTAGAAGAAAAGTAGAAACTCTTTCTCTCTGTCTCCTGAGTACACAGCTAGTCTGATTTTCCTTGTAAGTTATTGGTTTCCCTAGGAAGGTTTTCCATTCTTGCATGCTCTATTTATCGTTTCCATTCTTCCCTGCCTAGCTATCAAGGCGCTTAAGTCTAGGTATGGTGCAGCACATGACTAGAGTTCTGAATGTAACGTGCGTTTCAAGCACTGACATTACGAAACCCAAAACGCATTTTTTGTTGCCGTTGGATGATAAGCGTGGGCACCCAGAAGCTACCAACTAATGAGGCTCTCTCTCTGCTTCCTTTTCATGCCGGAACACAGCAGTGCTATTAACAGACCAGATTAATGGAGACCAAATTAATGGAGACCAGACTGTTAGTCCAAGCGTGGCATTAGGCAACGGTTTTGATAGGCACTTAGGTCTGACCATATCTGGAAAAAAATCCAATTTGCCTTGCTTAGTAAAGTTGCTAGAATATCAACTTTGGAAAAGCAATTCAATGAGAAATCTAAAGATGACGGTGATAAATCTTTAGAAATATAAAATAGCCTAGTACTTTCTATACAGTTCTTGTTATGAAACACTTTCGTTTGTTACGTATTCAATGAGTTATTTCCAACGTTAATGATCATTTGACTGTTATTGCTGCAGATCTATGATGTTCACTCTACAATCGCACTATAAAATTAATGCATTGTCACACTCCAGCCAAGTTCATGTCAATAAAACTGCAAAGTCAATTAGCTTACATTCCTTAGTTATGACTTTTATTGTTACTTAATACCGCTAATGGTGTTGTTACGAGTAGTTCCTTATTAATGCATTATGATTTATCGTGTGTGTTTTTTCACCGTTGTCTCGGAATGCAAGTTCGAGGACAGACAGCAGGTGTATTATAAATTATAATCTCCGTCTTAAATCTCGTAAGTGTCTTAAGTAATTGGAATTTGAAATTACATACAAATAGTAAGCCGCAATTATACTTTAGATTTTACAGTACATTCTTGCATATGAAATTATATCTAAAACGATTTAAACTTTCATTTTGATTGCGGACTTCTGTTGTACGAATTATCATAAATTACATAAATAGTTATCGTCTATGGCTTTAGAATAAGCCCCTCAAGCACACACATACACTAATCTTACCGAGAATAATTGTTATATGCAATAAGGTCTGGGTTCGATCCTGGCTCGAACCAATGAGTTTCAATTTGTTATTTGGAATTTATATACGAATGATAAAATAATTACCATTGGCTTTTCGTGAAGGAAAACACAGTGATAAATCTTGCACACCTGAGGAGAAATTCAAAGGTGTATAGACTTCACAGTCTACCAATCCGCACTGGGCCCGCGTGGTGGGCTAGGCCTGAGCCCCTGCAGTGGGGACATATAGAGGCTGTTGATGATGATACGAAGGGAACAAGTTAATGAGATGGGATGTAGTGTCATGATATGTCTCAACAACAACTTACCGCAATCAATAATCTAATAGCTAAGCGTGTTCCTTATAGCGAATCCTCTCATATACAGTCCAGCGACGACGTGGCGATCTCAGTGGCCAGGTCGTGGCCTCCGTGTCTTAGTTAGTAGCAGTATAGTTCAACTAAAATAAATTCATCTACCCTACCTGATACTCGGTTTGGTTCATGGCTACTTAAACTGGTATGTTTGCGTGGCTTATAAGTTTGACGACAAACAAGATTGCTGATGCCAGTGAGCTCGCCCAGTCCTTCACTCAATTGAAGCATATGGAGTTTTTTTACATTGCCCCAAGAAACCACTGACTTGGTAGGATAATCAGCGCTCTGATAGCAGTAGATATAGTTATGTGCAGAAATGGAGCCATTTTGTGCTTTCGTTTTGATTTGAATTGTTAATTGATTCGTGCTTAAAGTTTTTGTCTTTTAAGAGTATGTGTACTAAAGGAACTAAGCAATAGATTTTTTGTAGCTTTTTATTGTCTCTCTTGTGTGTTGTTTGAAATTTTCATTCAAGGGCCAGATGCACTCGACAGACCTCGCCGAAACTGATATGTGGATGGGTTGTTTTGGTGCTGCATTAAACATGATCACGACTGTTCTGTCATGCATGACTCATGTGATAATGAATACAAAGAAATGTATACTTGTGTGATAAATCCGCACTCGTCTAAGCACTTTTTGCACGACTGCCGTGGCTCTAATTACCTCGTATATTTTGTGATAATATTGTAGTTTGTTTTATTTTACGTTTGCTTGTTATAGGCGTATATTCCTTGTTTATACGCGTACATAAACCTTTTGAAAGTAATATTACATCATAAGTTGGTCAATTTTCCATTCAGAAATATTTACTTTCAAACTGAAATTACGCACTCTTGTGAATTTATTCATTATCCTCATCCGTATAAATGTACTGTTTGAAATAAGCATCATTCATAGATTGCCACGTCGGAGGGCCTTTCCATGAAGGGATTAGCCATAATCACTAAAGTTCGCAGGTAGATCGAACAATATACACATTTGTAGAGGCATAATCTTATTATAAAACCACGAAATGAAAATAGGTACGTAAAACGTATTATACAGCTGGGACCCCAAATAAGTGAAATGGCGAAAAACTCTCAGATCAAAATATCCAGAACTTCTAAGGCTCACTGACACCTCGTACTTTTACGCGTAATCCTTTCCTTCACGACTTGTACATCCTTGCTAATTATTACCTATCGTGTCATAAGCCGATTAGCTCTTCTCGCGATAGTGTGAAGCCAATATTTACTCACGGCCATTGAGGAAATTCAATCGGTAAGCAGATAGGTTGGCGTAAAACGTAAGGCAAAAATCGTTGTCAATACAACTTACCTAATAGTCCAACTTATTTTTAAGTAGCAATACGTTGGTATCTAATTTTAAATATGAACTTTACCATACGACAATGTGTGTATTCTATTCTTCCCACACTCAAACATGTAAGGTAATAACTAAGTACTAGGTAATATTAGCTCATACTTCATAATTAGCTTTGACTAAGGTATTTATTAATCACCCGCATCACTATCGTAAGCAACAGATTTATCAAAATCATTTTAAAAATCTACAAATTACATCACACTTTTGACATCATAAGCTTTAGTTTAAAAAATACCAATGTAAACTACGAGCAACATTGACGGATTCCGCTACCTTTTAAAGACATCAACTCTCATAAAGGTCTCCAATTAGTCAAGCAATGGCTTAAGACGGCTTTATTTGCAACACGGGATTCTGCTAATGGGTAATTTAATCTAATTAAAGCGCTGTAGTTCCCCCAACTGCGAAAGGTCACGGCTCGCGAGAAACAATCCTGAGCTAATGCTTCGAAAACCGAGTGAAAAGGGCTTCTGGTTAAAGTTACTTTCTTTCTGTTTTAAAAACTCCAACTGTTTGTTCAATTTCAAAATTTTATGTTCTAATATTTTTAATTAACTTCGTAGTCTAGGGGCTACGCAATTGAACTCATAATTTTGAAGTCGCGGATTTTATTCCCAGCGATTACCTTACCTGATACATTGTGATTTACAGTGAAGGCCGAATGAGACTTGAGCATTAAATAATTTTCTTCAAAGTGATTGCATTGTATGGCCTGATTATTTAACCCAACTGGAAACACATACATACACATCCCCCTCCCTTACTTCGAGACCGTTTTAATATTTACAGGACTGCATAGTTTTTTCCACACAACAGATACAACATAGTAAACCTTATATCTTCCAACTAGTTAGTCACAGTCTGCGAGATGAGAACCTGGTGTCCTGAAACACGGCTCAATCAGGCTCCAGTTTCACACACTGCTTAATGATGTAATGCAATAAATGTGTATTTCTAAATGTTATAGGTGCGAAAGATAAAGTAAAATTACCTTGTAGTAGTGATTTTTTCAGGAGAGTGACGGTTACAAAAATAGCATTACACCAGAATCCTGGGTGGTTCGAGATGTCTTATTGTTTGATCAAAGTCACCTGAATTTATTTGTAGAAACACACCCAAAACAATAGTATCACATTTCCAGTTAAAATTAAATAAATTCTTATGTGTTAATCAAATTAATTTAAATTAAATCCAACATGGTTAATTGAGACAAGCCTGAACTAGATCAAGCTTGAAATATGTCGGGCTGAAGATATTTGCCCCAGTTCCGTTTGGCAGTCGCTATGGTTCAAAGGAATTCCTAATTGATGATGTATGTGGCATTGAAGCTCAGGATGTAGTTCAATTACTACAATTAATCCTTATATGGCTCAAATTTTTCATTGGAATATCAATACATTAAATAGAGGTTTGATTCTATACTAAATACTGATAGATCTCCTGGCGTTGTCCGGAAAAGTGGATTAATAGAATATGAGTACCTTCTCCCTAAATATAAAAAAAGAAAATGTTACATGTTACTATCGTAACATAAAATAGTTTGTTGGTAAACCTTAATGTAATTACAGGACAAGGGTTTATAACTATGTATTACCAAAATCAGTGTGTTCAATTTCAACGTGAGCGACTAACAATATTAATAGAAAAAATATTATAATAGATATTGTATATTAACATATCTTGGTGTTTTCACATATATAAAAACCAAATATTATGCCGATAATTTGCTATAGAAATCATGATATTTGTACACCACTAGGTCAAACCATTTCTAAGATCAAAAGTTCTCAGTTGCGGGTTATTCGTGAAAACGAAACTAATTTTCGCGTCGTGCCGTGACGACACGACCTACCATTGCAACCCAAGACGTTAAATAAGTACCTACCTTTTTAAACTTAGCACAACAATTTCGTTTGACAAAGATGTTCAGACATCAAGGTAATGAGGTCGTTATGATCTGTTTTTGAAAAAATACTAAATGGACCAAGTTTGCAAGTCTAAGCCTAGAATATTATAGTCGTTATTTTTTATCGTCTAGCGAACTTTGACAAACAAAATTGTTTTGAAAACACACAAAACATTTTCCTTTTTTTAAGAAATGACATCACTTTTGCGCTTTGACGTGGTCTCGTAGGTGATACACATCTGGGCTCACAATCTGGAGATCCAGAATTCGATTCATAGCCGGGGTACCGATTGGTACTGGGTTTGGTTGGTAGTAGGTAGTAGTACATTTTCTATTTCCACCTGTCTAGCTACCACCGTGTTACCATAGTCTGACATCAAACAGCACAGTTTTTTTCTGATATGAAAAGCAGCAGATCCAGTGCCTCATTTACTCGAATCTGGGTGAGCACGTGCACTTTGCTAAAGCTGTTGTGTATGTTTAAGCTTACCAAATTTGCAGCTGATTTTCCTAACCTGTTACCAAAATATTAGACCAAGCATACATCAATCATCATATTATAGTCACTAAACGCATAATTCTATTTTGTTTAATTGTAAGCAAATTGTAAGTATTGTTTTGTCACCGCGTTTTGTCACGTACTTCACGATCTAAATAGCTAATCATGAGAAAAGGTAGCGAATTAATTAATTAATTAATTAAGGTAGTACATGCGTTACTAATTGATTTACCAGTAGGTTCTAATAAATTTAGCCTTGCTACTTAGCTTTTTGTTCTGGCTTTTATTTACGAGACAGGATGCTTGCTAAGTTTTCTAAAATGCTGTAATAGTATATATCTTCTTTGAAATTAAATTATCATTTTCCAATAAAATACGTAAACGTTAATGCCCAATAATATTTTAAATGTTGTAAGACTTTACTCAGTTTGGTTGGAGGTAGGGAACTGCTTATGTCCGCCTGACTAGCTACCATACGATTACCTAAGTCTGCTTCCAAACAGCAGTGTTAATAGAACTGTTGTGTTCCAGTATGAAGGGCAACACACGCACAGGTATTGGGTTCAATTCCCAGTAGAGGCATTGTCAAGCATGACTTCGTAACACTTTCCTTCTTTCAAAATGTACTCTGTAAACATATTAATTGAAAACTGTTTCATAAGACTCAGACTACAAAACGAAAACCTATAATAAGATAGGACCTACAATTAAATGATTTAATTGAAACAGGGTGTGCCAGGAATGCTTCACGTTGCACTAGACTCATTTATCACTTCTAATCATATCTAGACAGATAATTATTATCTATTAGACCACGCAAAGCATACACTCACTCGTGAATAGAAGTTGATTTAAATACCAGCTTTCAACCAACGAGGAAACATACAGTTATGATTATGAATAACACTGACAGGAACAAATTGTACCGATATAATCAATTATCAAAACTACAACCATGTCTTTCCCAGTTTTCGAGTCATTTGTCTCTGTTTGCTGGACAGACTCAAGGTGACTTGTATTTCCGTAACATGGGGTAATTTATTATATGGAACCTGTGTTCTTTGTCTTATCTGTGTATTGAGCGCCCTTCATGACAATTTCCCTGTCACTGCGCCTTGTGACTCAGAATGTGCGATCACGATTGCTTAGGAATGCGGTTCAAGAGGTAAGAGGTTGCGGGTTGGCAACTTTTACTGGCCCTTAATACCTATAGTTAGTCACATGGGTCATATTTATCGCACTGCAAATTGCAATGTTTATCATAGATTTACTCATTTATTCTGTTAAGTATTTAAAATAATAATGGATAACAAAGAAATGTGTCGGTGAGCGTTTTGGCTGGTTGGGTAACTTCTAACATTAACAAATTTTTATGACACTTTATGTATAACACGATTAAGGAAAGTAAAGCCAATTATAAACCAATTATGAGAAACCGTCTAGATGCCAACACCGTTGTTTTATAAAATTTCTGACAGTTCTTTTTTATTTGCACATTTTATTCTACACGGAAAATATTTACGAAACACTAAATATAGGTCACTAAATACCGAGAAAAATATGCACGAAAAGAACATATTATTAGAAATAATATATAAATAATAGTAAAAATTTAACTTTTAGCTTGCAAGATATTTATTAATTAATCAAAAATAACAAAACATTTATTATTACATATTATGAACGATTTATAGGAAACAAAAATGTTTCCTTTTTACTTCCCTGCGATTTCTGACTCACCTCGGTGAGCCAGCTTCGACTCACGATTAGGGTCAAGCTGCAAGGTCTCGAGTTACATAATTCTTTGACCATTTCTCCCGCAGCCGACACCGGGCGGCCATTGTTCGCTGACACTTCTTGATCGATGCACGATTGATACACCACAACAATAAAAGAACGATTTGTTAAAATTGGAAAAGTTTTCGTGTGGAATTTGGTTCGAGCTCGGCTGCGGCTTAGGCATACATAGGCTTTCTTGCTAATGTTTCGTATAACTTTTTACTAAGTATTAGTCTCTTACATGGGATAACAAAAGCGATGTGATTTATTTATTCCACATGTTATGGATAATTCATGTATTTGGGTGTGACCGCAAAAAAATCATAGTACAAATATTTCAATCATAATAAATTTTTAAAAAAGTTTACTACTTACTTTTTATTACTAACTAGGTTAATTATTAATAAATTTTAATTATTTCTGACTTTCCCGTTCCATTTCTGGGCAAAAGATTGCGTCATCTACTCCCAGTAATAATTTTGATTGCGTGAAAATATACTCTTATTGAAATAATAATAATTGACGTCTGCATTGGATAAACAACCATAAACAGCAACTTTACTCAATATAAACTCAATTATTTCAACACCTGCGAAGTTATAATGTCATCATCTCGTCACGTAGCCTTGGCAGCCTTTCCTCCAAAAGAGCTGAAGATTCGCTCTAGTATCCTTTTGAGTATACACCGTGGACAATTTGAATTTCTTAGACGCATCACGTGAAGCAGATATGGATTTAGGGTTAACAGTTAACAGTAAATGTATTAAAATTTCGTTGTATTAAAAATACAAGCTTTTGTAAAGGCTTGAATTTAGACAAATTCAAATATTTTCTATGTAGGCAAAATAACGTTACATGTAGGTAAACGTTTTTTAATTCCTGTATTATATTTTTGGATAACGTCAAGTTTAGCCTTCTGTTTTATAGAGTTCAGTTCAGAGGTCATAATAATTTTCAAAATTTAAGCATTCTATATAACTCAAAATGTTATGCTCGTTCTATAGTAGAGGTACATGATCTATATCCCGTTATCGATACAGCATGCAATTTGTTTTGAATTTCAGCAACGATGAACAACATTTCTTAAAAGATTCATTCTCATTTTAACATTCCGATGATCAGCCATTAATCCAGCAGAAATATGCCAAAACTAAGCGTAAACATCCCGTATCCTGATCGATCTAACAAGTGATCGTCAGTCAAGATCCCGTGAGATAATTTCTGCGTTGAAGCAGATGAAGTCGCGAGTAAAAGCTGGTGGATCCGTCACCCTGACTGCGGACCTGGTAAATAATCACAATGGCTGATATTATAATACGATCGTGACCATGTCGGCACCCGAGGCGACGGATACTCTGTGTAGATATAGCTTCGTTACATTATATGATAATGATCTATACTTTACACTGTGACTGTATCTGCTCTTGTGATTTGTCTGCAGCTTCATTCGTGTGGAAAGTTTATTTATTGATTGATTACTCTGATGAATTTGTAATATTATCGGCAGCTTCAGTATTGTACTTATTTTCACTGAACTAACCATTCAAGCCAATTTCATGCACTGCCAAAAACCAAATGTGGAAAAATCATTTGTAACTGCTTTTTGTGTGTGTCGTGAAAAAATCTTCTCACATTTTAAAACAAGCAAGTAAAACAGTAAAGCTAACTGCATCAAGCTTTATTTAGCTTATATCCATATTATCATTTTACTTTAAAACAACATAGTCTATATTTGCCATCGGAGACCTCCCAAAAAGAAATAACCTTTAAAAGACAATACACCACGCTCTTTCAATAAAACTCCAAAGAACAACACCCTGACATTTATCAGTGTTTATTTTTCAACCTTTCGGTTATCTTTTCATTCAGAGTGCTACAAATCAATACAATTCGATATTGATCAGACAATGGGCCTGCTAATCTCTTCAGTACGAATTGTAGACACAACCGGCCCATAGATTCGATGGACATTTTGAGTTCATTGTCAATAAATGACCCTCTGGCTATATTGACCGATATTTAGGTCAATACAGCCATATCTTGATGTGGACAAAAACAAAAGCAGTTACATTATGATTTAGCAAATGACCTGTCAAGTGGACAATTGATATTTCACGAATTAATTTAGATATGCGCTACGGTAGCCGGTTCGTGTCGATAATTTCTATCGCTGCCCTTGATTAATGTGCCTTTGTTTGTTTGATATCGACGAGTTCTTTATCTGGTCATTTGATTGTGTTTCGCATGACTAGATAACTCTTAAACGATTTCTTGCCAATCTAGTTTGTCCAATTAATCAACTCATTGATTTGTAACAGAATGAAAGAAATGAAGCCGCAACTATTATTTAAATTATTCTGTTTTCCTTATAATACTATCAAAAATAGATAAATTTAAAAAATTAGACCATAACATGTTTTTTACATTTACATAAACAGTACTCACCTGACTTACAATCATATTTTAAAAATAGAAGTGCAGATTATTAATGTATCAAAAAAATTAGCTTTTTTCATTTTCCACTGGTCGATGGCTGGCATACGATGTACAAGTAAAGTTATTGTTTAAAAATGAACTAAATCTCCCTTTTAGAAAATATCACTTTCGCCTGCACGGAATTCAACTTATTAATATTTCATTATTATAATAATTCATAACTTGTTTGAATACAAGCAGGCCAGCATAACACTATTTATAAAACTCCTGCAGTCTAGACTCTACCTATCAGAGGCGATAATCATTTCCTAACCACGCTTCCATTATTTAAAGCTAACAGCGGCTTCTCACGCTTGCAACACGTTATTATGCCACATTATACGAAACTATTCATTCTTAGGTATGCAGGTAAAACAAAGGATTTTTGCTGTTCAACTACAAAAAATGACGAATCATACAGTCCATACTGGATTCCAGGAACAAGTAATTTTTTCACTGATCAACGAGGTCTTTTTGTGTCTCAGGTACTACTACCAATTCTATATTTACTATAAAAATAACAGTAATACGCAATCAAAAGCTAAGTTCAGTGGTGCCGCTTCTCATTTGTAAAATTGATAGAGATCATAGTTTAATTACACCACTTATTCCCAGCAGAAGAAAGAAGAATTCGAAATAAATATTTCATTTGACGTGCATTTTCTCGCCTCATACGTAGTTTTACTATTCCAAATTCATTCAAATTTAATAGAAATTGGAACTAAAATTGTAATTCCGAAGAATAAATGAAATTTTTACAAAATGTACTTTTTTGTTCCTGAATATATATACCATAATTTTCTCAGGACACTTGACCTATCGCCATCTTTTGTGTACTTTATCCTTCAAGGGCATAACAATCTCACATTTGAAGGTAGATATTGAACTTTACATTCAATATCACATCCTGTTAGAAAACCAATAGACTGGCACTGTGCACTCGTATTGGAATTTATAAAACAACATCGTGACATTTGACATGACCCTGATGTGGTGCAGTGAAGGTTTGTCCATCTAGCATTGTTCTATAAATAGATACCAAGTAAGAACTTTATAAAGGGATTGATTGTCTCTGGCATGGTACAAAATGTACAGTAACTATATTTTTATTATCAGCCGCTAATTTCTCTGATCCACTTGAGTTTCAATCATAGATAGACTACTGACCTTATCATCTGCAGGGAAACTCTTTCTTCGAGCTTATCTACTGCTGAACATAGAAACAGTATGTAAGAGCATAAGTTATGCTAAGTATTTGTGTAAATGTTGGTAAAGAAATTATAATCGCTATATACTACTAATGAGCCGTAAACACAACACACAAAGACAGTCTTTTGTTTTGTATATTCATCCCCTAAAGGGATGGAGCAGGTTGTAAAAACCACCTCCGTTGCCTAGTGGTTATACAGTTGGATTCGCAAGCCGGAGGTCCCGGTTACGGTTCCAAATCTATAGCTGCTCAGTTTAGTTAGTGGTAGGGCATTTCCAAAGTCCGTCCTGCTACCTACCACCATGTTACTTAAGTCTGGCACGAAACATACAATGTTCCGGTACGAAAGGTTAGAGAGCCAGCACATTAGCTTGAGGATTCTGGGTGAGCACGCTTTCCATCTGAGGGCAAACCAATCGTGGGAATCCTTGAAGATAAAACTTGAACCTGAAAACCTGAGACCTGAAAATTAAACTTGCAACCAAGCTTACTTTCATATTACAATACTAGTAAGTATAAATTCAAATTAAATAGTAAGCGATCTACAACAAACAAAATTGCTTGTTAAATCTAATTATTGGCACGATTTTTAAATTAAACATTTAATAGAAAGAGGCGGGTCAGTAATTTGTTCTGGAATTTATTTCGGCCTTACAACTGCCGCACTACTTGCGGTTCATGGATGACAAGTGAACTCGTTGTAATCAGAGGTCGAGACAATTGTCGGCAATAAAACATTTTAATGTATTTCCATTACAATGAGAATGCCGTTTAACTACACTGTAACCTCTATGCTAATTTAGGGGACAGCCCTAGCAAATACATTTTATAATATGACTCTAATGTTCATTTTTGGCATAGAAAACAATATAATGATACTTTTAAACCGATGAATGTGTAAGGAAGTAATAGTTACGGTATTCAAAACCTTCCGTTTCTCTAGTACAGTAACGCCGTCCATCTTTAACGAATTTTAGAGTTTTGTACTAGAGAGAATTGTACTAGAGAAATGAATTGATTTGAATAATGTAATAATTTTTTTCTAGTCACCAAAGTAGTGTTAACTTTACCTAATCCTACCTGAAATAAAATAAAGAAGTCAATAACTAAGGCTATTCTACCTTGTAAAGAGTTCATAAACTGAACGAGTGATTCGGTGCAGTAGAATAGACTACTCACTTCTTATCAGACATGTCACACCATCTTGCCCTAGACAGGGCTACACCACTACCCGCAATGTCATCAAATCATGATTATCATCCGGGAAACGTCCAATGACGAATGTATACCTCCATAGGGATATGCGAATGTATAAACAATACGCTCCTGTTTAGATCCGGTACATTTGTAGGAACAGATAATTCCGATGTGTGGTGGGGTAGTAAGTAGTACTCGATACGGTCGGTGTTATAATGATGAAGGCTTATATACTACTTACATACGTGCTGTACATGTCTAATACTAGGAAATACACCTAACTTAAATGCTTATTACATATTTTATTTATTTAATATATTTATTCATTCTATCACGTATATACTCGTACTATCACCTCAAATAATACTCTTCTTCTACTTCACGCTCATTCGCTGTCAGAGATAATTCTCAAATCAGGAAATTTGAATGTTCAGCACAGGTTGTGCTTCTGTTAGAACGGTAGATATCGTTATCTGTTAATATCGTTACCATAATGCGATTTTGAATAATCTGAGAGTGGTTGTTCGTTCTATTCCTTATTTGTCGGTAATAACTGCAATCTGCTCGAAAGATTTTTTCAGTTTCGTACGTTTACAGTTCGTTTTGGCAGTCTGTGAGGTTATTCTCAGGCCGTATGATAGGACCGCCCAATGTCATCTCGCGGGTGTCATAAAATCAACTACGGGAAAATTATTCTGGAGATAGGCAACAGTATCTACCCATGTGTGCTACCTGCTAGCGTGGTGATTATGGCAAATCTGCTTATGGAAAGTCCAAGATCTATATGAGACGGTGTAGATTCACGACAGAGGATTAGAGTCGGTAAAATATTGCTCTAAACCTTTATAATAGTCTTTAGCAGTTATAACATTAACTAAAAAGAAATATTGTCTAATCTGTCCATCATCATCATCCAAGAACGTCCACTGTTAGGCATAGGCCTCTTCCTATGCCACATTGACCATTCCCAAGTCTCTTGTGTCGAACTACTCTCCGCGTCCGTCCAGTAACGGGATGTTATAGTTTGCCGGTACGTAGTCTTTTACACTTCAGCTCACTGACTCGACGAGCTATGTCAGTGACCTTAGTTAAACTTCGAATTTTCATTACCTCATTCCGGATTTTACCACGTAGAGAAATTCCGAGCATAGCTGGTTCCGCAGCTCGTTGAGTGACTTTGAGATTATTTATTCAGCCAACAGTAAAGTCTAATACTTACTAACCTGTTACATACATTAAATAACTCTAGGTAGTTCTAGTGTGCAGAATACGTATAGGTATGAAAGGGGCCTTTCCCATCGTTTACCGCAGCAAACATCAATCTGTATCAGGCGCACGGTTGATTGGCACCGCAATCCCCACGTCCCTTGATATCAAGCGTGTTCGCTCGCCCCCTAGCTATACTCGTACGTACTCCATTACTGATATTCCCACAGCAGAGATTTCATTTCTGCGATTTCGATGGTTTGATGGTAGGTATACTCGTATATAAACGTTGTGATTCGTCGTCGGATCGGCTACTGATTTCCAATATTGTTATTTCCGTTTTTCCGATGATTGAATGGACCTTTGTTTTTATTTGCATTTGCAACGGGGAAGAAACAAACTTAGGGTTTGAAAATTAAAATCAAGTGTTGTCTTTTTAACCGACTTCGAAAACGGAGGAGGTTATCAATTCGAGGGGTATGCTTTATTGGTGTTTGTTATCTCAGAACTTGATGATTCTTTTTATATTTGAAAGCTGGTGCTTCCTGGGTGGTTCCGTTTTAATTTGGTCCAGTTCTGACAATGGCATCGATGAGAAAACCATATAAGTCTTAAATTTACTACAGACTTTTAGGGCACTTGAAGTCTATTTCTAGTTCTTTTTGAACGCGTTACGATTCCGTACCTCAAAAGGAAAAAAGGAACCCTTGTCGTATCGCTTGGCTGTCCATCCGTCTGTCTATCTGTTAAGACCCTTTTTCTCAGAAGTACGTGGAGGTATCAAATGTCAATTAATGTAAAATACTTATGTCTACATGTAAAAAAAGGAATAGGACATTTTAATATCGCGAAAAGAGTATCATTAACATACAACTTCACAGTTAATCACAATTTTCATTTTTACACACTTTTTAATAATATCTAGGGACCCCTAACTGCGTAACGGCTGTTGTGGCTAACAACAAAGCTGTAAATTAATGACATTTATTTCGCGACACTATAGTTTCATCTCCTATTTTAGGTTACTACTTATCAATGCCAGCTATTCTATTTTAAAAGATTATGGCAACATAAATTTAGTATGGCAGAATTCCCGTTATACACACATCACGTCTAAATCCTTACCGTACAATTTCTCCGTAAGTATAATCTCATATCAGTAAGTATATACACATAAGTAATTATTTACGTGTCCCTGTGTGTTCTCTTGACACAATTAATCGGGATCCCAACTGGTAATTAATTAATTGTACACCTTGAGAGAGATATCGAACGTCTGTAACAGGAGACAATTCAATTTCCTAAAGCGATAATTTCTGCTGTTGCCACCGGTGCCGTATCCGTAGTATGGTCACAATATTATTCGCTTTTAATTTATTATAAATCACACTGCACGTACAAACAGTTTCCTAAATAATAAACAAGTACTACCTTGCTTAGTAAAAATCTAATAAACCGCATTTACGAAGTGAAGCGAAATTTATTAGAATTATTATATACAAGGTTAATTCTTAAATAGTGAAAAAAATATTAAGGGTACTTTCAGAAGTTACTGACAGTTAAAACATTAAATTTTAAAAAAATATTAAAATGTCTCACGGTCGCGTCAGCACCATCATTTTGTCACAGACATTTGTGACAAGAGTCACAAAATAATGTAAATCTTTAAGTAGGTATATACAACTTGGTGTGTGTGACCACGCCATGAAAAGTATAAATGCTTTTAAAATGAAATTTTATTTAATTTTGTTATATTCAAATTTTTAAAAACTTTCATGTGTGTATTAGTTTTCAGTAACTGAAAGTACCCTTCAATATTATTCCCTATTTAAGAAGGAACTTATGTAAAAAATGTACTTGAGTATTCAAAACGACAGAAGACATATCTAATAATTAATAATAATCTTAGTAATTGTTTTTGAGCACTATCTAGAACAGCTTAAAAGTATAAGATCTAAAATAAGCCGCTACCTATGATCTCTAATTTAATGTAACTACTTAACAATAAATAAAAAATAACGATAGCTCAACATTACTTTAATCACTCAGGACACTTTGAAAGTTGTAATCGCTTTTTATCCAACTTTCAAATGGCTTCTGTGGCATTAGATTTGTTATGTTTAATTTCTTTTATTGATAAGCATGATTGATAAATTACGATCGCAGCCTGCGGCCCGGCGCTAGTTATCCCGCACACGATAAGTCGAATGTGACAGCTGTCAAACGGCTCTTCAGTGACAATGTGGTCTTGAAAATTATCTAACGGTGTGACAAGCCAATACGATTGGGATTATGTCACGCAGTTGCATAATGAATGTCGACGGCTCGGCTCCAGTGATTATGCCCGTTTGATGCAAATTTAACCATTAATTATGTTCACGTGAAAGTCTAAATGGACTTTGACAAATGTGACATAGTTTAGATTTTACTTATCTTGTTTTATGTTGCACTACCTGTTACCTGACTTATATCGTGTCTTATAGTGCTATTAATTATTAAGGTATCAGAACCTTTCATACTCATATCCCTATCAATGACAAAGATAGTGAGCAGGTCAGGCTGAAAATAGCGATCGGTTGAACGGTTAAGTCGTGAGGGTGGTAAAGACTATAATACTACTTGTGATATTCTTTTTATATCTAACTCATCATCGTCATCAACAGCTGTATAAGTCTACTGCTAGATGGACTGTTGACTTTCATAAATCTCCATGTAATATTCTCCATTGGTTTGATCGGTGTTCGAAGTAAGATGTTACTCGTAGGTTGTGTTGTGTGTGCTGATCCCCATCTCCGGAATTTTTCCTTTAGTCATTATTTACGGCACCCACGGGATGACATGGGATGATCATATTCTAAAGCTATATACAATTGATTGACTCGTTCAAAGTAATCGTAATGTGGTTGACGGAAATGAAATACCATCCAACATTTAGAAATATAAAAGGATACATCTTCAACTACGAATACGGCCATCTCTGAATCCAACTAATTATCGTCAGAGACACCCACGTAAGCACATCGGTGCTGGGTATCGCATCTCGTGAGAACATGATATAATCAATCCTACTCCCGATCAACATGAAATATTAATGAATAATGAACCAGCATGAGACCAAACGAGAGGTGGGAAACATAATTAAATTTTCATATAATGCTCTGCCTTACAATAGCTATGCGATTCAGTGAATTTCGAGACGTGACTTATTGTGAAACGGTACCTAATGTTGTTGCTTCAATGTCATGTGGTGTAATGCAGTTACTGCGGGTAATTAATACCGATAAATAGTTTTTATGGTAATCGTAAAAAGAGCAAAGGTTTGTAATATTTAAGCGACTGCCAAGTACCAATCTCAAACCTTGTAGCTAGTAGACTAAATGGATATGCCGGAACATTTTGTTTGTAGTTGTTTTTTGTGCGGAATTCTGGCCCCGATGGTCTGTAACCGCACGGATCTTGACTCATTTTAGGTCATGTTACATGTGCTGTACCTAAATTGGTTTTGTTCTTACATTGAAAACATTACACATGCATTACGATTCAAATAAAAAGTTTGCTTCTTATGTTTCATACGTTTCAAACACGCTACGCTTTAAAATGCCAGAGAAGTATTGAAATCTTTTTGTCTCTTCTGAAACATGTGGTTTACTTGGAAACCAGTTGCTTCAAGTCGTAAACTTTATTAAGCGTTCACCTAAAATACTGGTAAAATACTGTTATAATAAATATCTAAACTAATATGCAAACGTGAGTTGTTGTTTTTTTCTTCGGGCGGCGGGTGAGAATGAAGGGATAGCAGCCGCTGCAGCATGAATCGCGTGAGATCGGTGAGTGTGAGATACATCATATTTTAACGTCAAATGTTTATACGATTTGACGTTAAGATATGACAATATCTCACTCTCACACGCGGCTCATGCTGCTGGTGCTGAAGATCTGAAGAAAGTAATGGGCTATATTTTATCCAGATCGACCATGTAGTTCCTCAGTTCTCCGTTCAACAGTTCCGCAGTTCCTCAGGATACTTTCCGAAGTCTACGCGGACTAGTTAGTTAGTACGGACTATCTTTATTTGGACAATATTATCTTACGCAGCTTTATAAAAACAAAAACAAAAGACATTTAAAATATAAATTTAAATCTCTTTTACAAAAACACACCAAACACCCATTTCCATCGGTATCAATTTCCTCTTCGGCGATCACTTTATTATGGTTGTCAATCAATTCTCACTCGTTTTCAATTACGAAACCGAAAAATGGCGAAAGGAGGGAAGATGAGCGACGGAAAGCGTTATATCATCCAATTGTAATTTATTCATCATGGTGAGGTCTTTCCGTGAAACAATATTATTACAATTTGAATTATAGGCGGCTCGAACATTGTGCCTTTTTTACGATTTCCTCCATTGTACCTAAATCAATCGCCTCTTTCCTCTCTGACATCGAATTCTGTGTAGATTTAAAGCCAGTGAAATGAAGATCGCTGATCGGATAGGATGTTTCTGGCCGTTGAATTATATTCTCAACACTCATCTGTTAGATTTATTTTGAATTGGATCTAAGTTGATTGAAGATGCAACTCCGTAGCAGCACAAAACTGTCTAGACTTAGGACTCTTCCTTACAACTAGAACCAATTCAATTACCTTATATTGGTCGCGAGGCGTTCTACATTAAGTCATGTTGTCAGAAGTCAACAACCGACTCCCAAAAGCAAAGTATATTTAGTTTCAAAAATAATTTCAAGTATGGCTTCTCAAACAGGCAGTTGATTCATATTCAATTTCTATCTGAATGTTAAATTGATATACTAAATTATTAAATAATGGTTACCTATTATAATGTATATAATATATATTTTTTTAAATTCATTTCATCAACTAGAAAAGCATTCGTGCACTCCAGCAATTTTCCTCAGGTAAGAGATTCTAGGACACTTTCATACGCTATTAAATAAACTATATTCTTTTTTTATGTAGCAACAAAACTTTACCTAACACTGTAAGTACAGACTGAGATGCAAAATAAACCAATTTGTTTTGCTCAAAATTTTGTCAATCTTGCATTTAAATGTTTCTCACATCCTAGTTCACTCGCCACGACTCTGGTTGCCTGCATACATTGTTTATGTCTCTGCTGGATCGTATCTTTGCCTAGACAAGACAGGCGGGACCGCGTGCGTGCCACAGACATTCAAAAAGATTTTATCTGAAATATTAGCCGTGGCTATTAGCACCCTATTCAATTTCAATTCACCACTTATCTCGATATACAATTTGTTACGGAATGCATAGATTACTGGGACTAAACAATTAATAACCGGCTATAGTTTTGAAAACCCAAACACTCTGTAACCTTGGATTGTAGACCTACATTCTAATAACCTTTTAACAAAAGCTTAAATGTAGTTCAGTGCTCGCAAGAAACATTTCGCTGCATCGGTCGTCAGCGAGTTTTGCATAATAATAGCACAATGGGTTGGATTCGTACAGCGAGCTTGTAGTTCTTACAAAACGTCGGGAAAGAGTCACACCTCCTCTAAAGCAGTGTACACATGGTGTTCTCTCAGTGGAAGTGGAGCAAGTCGCTGGTGTATTTGAGCAGCTTTCAGAAGGCGGATCTGTTTGCGCAGCTCGGAGACGTACGCGCGAAAAGTTGTCAATAGAGCGCTTGCGTAAAATTTGGTACCCATCAATTTAAAATGTAGATTTACTGTAAGTTGTAAATTTAATTTATATGATAGAAACAGTGTTTATTTTACAAATATTCTATACTACTGCAAATAATTCAGACAAACTCTTCAAAAGTTGCGATTTGTCAGAAAATCTTGTTTATTCTACCAACACCATTCAAGTACCAATCTAACACAACACACGAACAGCAGGACTCCACCAGTACGTATTTAATTGCTCGCACTGAGCTATCCTCTTCAAACTTATGAACACAGTGAGAGTGGAACACACTGCCGGCAATTGTATTCCTAGATAGCTAAAATCTGAGCCTATTTAAGTCGCGAGTCACCTTTGACACTAACGCGTACCACCGTTGGCCACATGTCGTCACCAGTCGTAGCAACCGAGCGCTATCCAATCTTTGGTATAAGTTTATTTTTGTAAAGGTACTCTCGAAAAATAAAAGAACTGTATGAAAACTAATTATGTATAGGGAAAAATCTGAGTAGAAAACAGTTTTCAACACTTTTGTATTGGATCCCGGACCTTCGTAAGATCGACTGTCAAGGGACTATATATCTGAACTACTAACAGGCTTTTTTATATATGATGGGTTTGCACTTGGCCTTCATCATCATCATCTGCGTTTGTCGTTTGTAGTTTAGGAGAACCGCAGAGTTAGTAACATAACATTCGATTGTCACCAAACTTACATAAGTCTACCAAATTGTAGTTTAAAGTTACCACAAATATACTAACAAGTGAAGTCAAATACAAGGTTGTAAAATTAAAATAAAATAAACATACAGTCATGTGTACAATCCTATATACGCGGACCGTCCCCCCGGTTCTGCTCATGAATAATTCGACGTTGTGTCACTCGACCCCCTCAGGCCCTCGACCACGTGCTCCGATGAGCATACTTGTCTCCTATCAATTGGCAAACAAGGCCACTTTAGTAATGCACCCCGATGTCAAGCGATTTTGCATACAATGTATGACAACTTTTTCACAATGTTCACTTAGCACATCGCACATTCAGGTTCTGTTAATGTTTCGTTCGTGGCTTTGTTTGTGCTTAGTATCATTATTGTTTGTGTGTTATTTTCATCATCATCAACAGCCTATATATGTCCCCACTGGAGGGGCTCAGGCCTACTCTCCTACTGAGAGTGTATGGGCCATAGTCCACCACGCGGGCCCAGTGCGGATCGGCGGACTTCACATGCCTGTTCAAGACATGCAGGTTTCCTCACGATGTTTTCCTTCACCGTTAAGCAATTGGATAATGTACTTGAATTGAAAAACAACTCATAGGTACACGGCTGGATTCGAACCCGGTACCCTCAGATTGAGAGTCCGCGCCTTATACATTGCGCCACCGACGCTTACCGTGTGTACGTGTTATTTTATTTTATGTATAAATGGATTTTGCACTTGACCTTGATAATAGGCTTAGTAATAGGGCCCCGTTGGTTACCCTTCAGTCACGGAACCCTAAAAACAGTGTATCTTGTTGTAAAGACAATAGTAATATAAGACAAACGCAAATGTCAAGAAACGAGCAAACTTGCAGTAGCACCCGAGCCAATCGACAACTTTAGCTGTAGATATCGAATGCAATCTACCTCCAAACTTCCAAGCTCCATCATGCGAGATCTATTGAACCAACCGGTAACTTTGGCTGTAAATATAGAGTGTTATCGAGAACTTTTCGATAAAGGAAATTACATGTTCATTGTATGGCCGTTGTCTTATGAAATGTTCCGCAGGATACTCATGTTATCGATGATAAATTGACACTTCGAAGATATTCGGATATATCACTTGGAGTCTAATTCAAAACTCGTGTTAAAAAAACCTTCAAGCCTACGTGTCAACTCATTATCATACTGTATGTAGTTCCGTCCAGTTACGCTAATAATGAGCTGTTTGTCTGAATTTACTTTCCTAAACGAATTTACTTCCGAATATTCTTTGAAATTTTTTCTAAATAAAGTGTTTTAAACATACAATTCTTTTTTTACAGATTACCATCTGTCACGGTTTCTTCTAATGGTATTATGAAGACTAATTAAAGGTAAGTAGTATAGTATCTAACAGACAGCAAATTATGTCTTACATCGACTGTGGCTCGAGTTGATACAGATAACTCTAAAATGTTTAGCACTTTTTAATATTAATAATCTTTATTGTTGGTTGCGTAAATATAGGATGATGAGGATGATAAAGTGCAGGATTTCTAGAGTCAGCAACCTGCCTTATCCAGGTTCACAAAGGATATAAAAAAGATCCATTATCCGTAGTTCATTCATACACTCAGAAATATTGAGAAAAAAATCACTGAGTATTGATGTTAATTTCATCAGTAAATTCATTAAAATTCAAAACAACATTGTTTGTATGAAGTATATTGCTTATTTTCCATTACATGAAATTTTAATTGTCTGTTGATCACAAAATAGTAAAAAAAAGACACACAAATTTCGAGCTTCATACGAGGCAGCCAATAGTCAATCGAATTGATGGAAAATCTTGACGAATTATAGAAAATTATATGCAGTGCTTTAATAAATTGACTGTTACATGTAATTTATATGCAAAATAGAAGTTCTAACCAGACTTCGATAAATCAGTCCGTATATTCTTTCAGCGTACAACGTCTTATCGACCTACATAAATCCATAAATTAGTATACTTCACACAATTCACGAGCGAGCGTAAAATGAAATGACATTACCTATCAAAACAAAATTTACGATTGGAGTGTACGAGTACTAGCGTAAATCAACACCTGCTCTGTCATTAATTTGTTTAAATTAAATACAGTGTAATTACACCTCATTCGAGCTCCCGCGACGCCCATTACCCTATTTGTTTACTGATTTCGATCTTTAATATTGAATTATTGTGTTTTGATTCTACATTATGGTGGTGTTTTACTTTTCATACCGCGTTGAAGAAAATGTGTATATGCATTTGAGGGAGAAGTAAATAGGTATTGTTCTTGTATTATTAATTTTTAAACAAAGTGAGTTATTTGGGAATCATACAAAACAGTCCAATCAGTAGGTCATAAAAACTATATTTTAGAATAATGGAGGATTTTATCATTATAAAATATCGAAACGATAGTAGTACATTTACGAAACCTTCGCTGGTTTTATATTGGTATGGGGTGATATTGATTCCAAGTAATTGAAACTGTGCTATCTATTACTGCTATGAGTGTAACAAACAAATTTAATTAATTTTTGCTAAAACAAATGTATTTTTATACATTCTCTGACACATGAATATTATTGAAACAGAAAAAAAATCGGGAAAAAAATAACTCTGGCATATTTTGGAGAAAAAAGAAACACTGTCCACCATTTGTCTACAAAATTAATATGGGAACATTTCCAACAAACCTAAAAACCTGAGAGGGCCCATTACGTATGCCCCCCCATCAGCGTATCCCAATATCAGAGTCCATTTATCTTCTCGGAACACCTTTCTCATCACGAAATATTAACTTTGTAAGAATCCTGTTAACGTAATTAAGAGGCTCAAAGTTAAAACGTTGACTGTCAATATCATCCCTCGCCCCGCGCGGCTCGCAGTTCCCTAACCCCCGCCGGCCCCCTGGCTCGGGTAAATGGATTAGGGTAAACAGCATAAAGAGCCTTTTGTATCCCAAATTAAATGTCACCCGACGTCATTATTCAGGCTCTGCTTGACGCGCACACGATCGTTGCCGACTGCCGGCTGCTCGCAAACATGGAGCGTTTTACTGGCTACGATTATACTGGATCTGTACTTTATAATGTTTGGCCGACCAAATTTCATTCTGACTGACAGCATTCTGCATTTCTGCTGCTTTCAACAGTGTAATTGACTCAACGAATGATGATCGATCGATCGTATTGGTGCAGTTGGTTAGTCGGCGATCGTTCCCATCAACTGTCTGAACTGCTTATACTTTTTGACCAAACCACTACACTATTTGGTAGTTTGCGATATCATTCGTGCAGTTACAGTGCGTGCCTTAGCTGTAAGGCATTTGGTAGACTACGATACGTGCCTTAAACGTTCCTCAAAAATCTGAGATCATTTTTATCATTCATACTTATATTATAAATGCGAAGTTGAGTTTGTTCGTCATTCTTTTACTTTGTAACAGAGAGTCAGAATGACTTGATTTTTGTATAGGGACAGGGCCGTAAAAGGCAGCACACTTTCTATCCCGATCAAACAAATATTTACCACGCGGACGAAGTCGCGGGCAAAACGCCAGAGTAACAATACAGTCTTTTACTCGAAAATTTGTTAGATCAGTATTGATTATGGTACAATGCTGATATGGTGCTAACTGTACCTCAGAAAATATTAAGACACAGTATGGAAATCAGCAGCCCCGTATAACCATGTAGGCACAGAGTTACGATTTATGTCGCAGTAGCACCATTACGTACCGTCGAACATTCATTACCGATATTATTTATCGTAAAACTATAAAAGTGAACGTAGTCGTGGGCTGTAAAGTGCGTTACTATTGCGGGCCCATTAATTATATTTGTAACGGCTGTCGAAGATGCCGCCTGCCGCCACCGCCGGCCGCCATGCGGTCGGATTAAACACCACCTCGTCACACATCGATGCACAACCTTCAGTTATACTGTGCCTTGTCCCTTGTGCTAGAAGGGGCGAAATTCCTTGTCAAATCCTAGATTTCTCAAGCTCTACATCTTTGATCTATTCAAGGTCAATGTGGGTAGGCAATTTTTTGCTAAGCGCGTAGCTTCCTCAACATTCGTGTCACTCCAGATCAGGCAAAATAGGTACAAACGTTAGCCTAAATAACAAAATAAGCACACACGACTTTTATTGGTTCGAATCATGATGATGTGTGGTTTGATGTTCATTCAAAAATTAAATTGAAATGGCAGTAATGATTTTCGAGATGTTCGTGGTTTTTGAAAAAAAAACATGTTTTTGAGTTAGTTTTGTTCCAATTAGCGACAAACCGTAAAACCACACACCTAGATATTATGAAATAGTTTGAATTTGTCCAAAACTTAGTGATGAAGAATTTTATTCCTCCAAACCCCGGAGCATATTTTCTTATATTCTTGCAGTTAGGTTAGCATTCTTGCATCTTTTTCTCTACTGGCAACTTTGAGCGATATCGACTGAGAGCGGTCTCAGTTTAACCAACAAATAGTATTTTGAACTTTGTTATACACATCGTAGACCAACTTATATCGCCTTTTTCTATGTCTTAGTTGTGCTGATGATAGCTCGTTTACTCGATTGGAAGCTTTAGTATTAGCTAATTGCAAACAAAAGCTTTTGCCAACACAACAGCTAGTGGTAACTGCAGTTATTATTTGTATTTGTTTGGGGTTTTACTTGCAGTAAAGTTTGTTTGTTGTGTATTCTTTGTATTGAGCTTATGAGGGTAACTGCACTCTCGTAGTCGCTATTACGTGACAACTCTAAATTAACAGCGTCATGTGTCACTCAAGTGCGGTAATCTTTACACAAACAAGTACAAAGTAAACCTGCAGTTTAGATGCGGAATACCAAATAATAATAATCTGTACCAACATTACAACTTCGAAAGAGAGTTTATCTGTGTGTACTTCCATTACATCGCAAAGGAGGCTCAGAATTAATTGAATTTTTGTATAGGGATAAATGGAAGACCAAAAAGGACATAGATTACTTTTTGTCTCGAAAAAGGAGTCTTTTAAATAAAAATTATTTACTGTAGCGTTATAATTAATAATTAAAAACGACAAAGTTTTAGCGACAAGTATAAAGTTCTTACTTAATCTGCAAATCTAGCGTCTATATATAGCTTCTTAAACTCTAAAATCGATGTACTAGTTACATTATTTATCATCCGTCTAACAAACAACACCGCTCGCAGTAGATACAAAACAAGATGGTGTTTTGTATTCATTTCATTAATTTATTTTGTTTAAGTTACACACTGTTTTAGTAAACTGTCATTTTTGTATTCGCTTACTTATTACAATAAACTATGTCTGATTTAAATTAATTAATGAAACAAATTATTAATTAGTTCCTCGGTTTCGTTATTTTGTAAATAATTTAGTTCATTATAGTTTGTTAAAGTTTCCTTTTTTGTACATTTAAATTTAAATAAAATGAAACAAATCCACCTCATTCTGGGTGATTATCACAAATCATCTCTTGGATAGTCTGTGGTGATCTATGAGGGCGGGTCATGTCCACTCGACTAAAAAAATATTTTGCCACTTTTGAATCTTGTCACATTACCTCAACATTTTTATCGACATTTCCCTCAACATACTGCATAAGAACAAGAATGATTGAATGTGACATGGTACAAAAGTGGATACATATTTTTGTACTCGCAGACGATAACTACGAGTGTATACAAAGGCCAACCTACTGTGTAACTATACTTTATGGAATTAAATCTGACATTTCACATGTCTGTTTCATTGTCGTTATCCTGACTAGGTCAATCAATTTTATATCTTGAATCTCTCACAAAACACATATTATTTTTATAACAATATATTTTTTCTACGTAACTGTGACTGTACGAGTAGCTAGACTGCAGTTTTTTCTACCTCAACATTAAACAACACGATGAATCCGTCAACTTCAATTCATACAACTATATTTGGCAGGTGAACCGGATCCACCGTCAAACGAATCATGATTCATGAGCGAGTGAGATATATTAAAGATAAGCGCCGCAATTTCAATTCAAATTAAATTATTCAACGGAAAATAAATGATACGCCACCAAATCGAGGAGTCCACAGGATACAAGAGAATGGAATAATAATGAAGCTTTCTTTTTGGTCATGTAAATCAGTTGTCAAGCTAAGTAATCAAATGTTAATGAATTCTTTAGAATTTACTGAAATAAATATCAGAGCCTGCCCCAGGCTTTATGGTTTGGATCAATGTGCAAAAATACAATGGATACATTCATATCATCAGAATTTTCTAGACTCATTGTTCGAGAAATGGTAAATTTGTGTCGTTATAATTGAATGGTTAAATACGTTCGTGCAATCAAAATTTGGAGCAAACCCGAATAAACTCATAATTATACTCTTAATTAATTTTCAGTAGATCCAGTTACTTTTTATTATAAATCAAATAGTAAGATTGCTGATTTATTGATTTCTGTAGATGGGTACTTGACACTTAATTAATTAATTCGGGTTCGAATTGTATTTTATAACGTACCGTACATTAAAAGAAATCCCCCAAAATGAAATTACGTAACTATTTTAATTTTTGATTTGGATTTGGCAATAATTAAATTACTCAAAATCACGAAAAATATATATTCTCGAATAATAAAATGCTCTTTTATAGAGCTATGTATCTTTTTACATAGACTATCGATTTAGACATTAGATTTGATTTTATAAAATAAGTTTTGCTCCTCTTGCTTATTTGAACTTTAACATTTACTAAAGCAATAAAACTAAACAGATATTTTTTAAAGTATGATGGGTTTACACTTGGCCTTCATCTCACCTGATGGTAAGTAACGTTAAGGCCGTTGGATGGTAAGCGTGCGCAACTAGAAGCCTCAACTGCTATTAGCACTGCTGATTGGCGGCAGACTTAGGTAACGTGGTGGTAGCTAGCTAGAAAATGCCTTACCACCAACTAAACTGCGTACCGATAGGTACCCCCACTGGGAATCAAACCAGGGATCTCCAGATTGTGAATCCAACATTTAGCCATTAGGCCACGGAGGCGATTTATATTTAAAAAATTAATATAAAAAAAATTTCATAAAGAAGCTTTTATTTAAATGCTCTAAAAAGAAGAAAATAAACTTTAAATTAAATCAAACCCATCAATTGATTACATTGAACAATTTATATGCTATAAAAGCTTGTCGCGTGATTTTAATTGTATTGATGTCGATGTGGCGTACCATGAAGGAGGCCTATGTGTCAATGAACTAGAATACAAGAATTATGTAAACTGATCTAGAGAAAAAGTATGTATTGTATAAAATAGATAAATCTACATACATCTACACTAGTAAATCACGCGACAAGCTTTTATAGCATATAAATTGTTCAATGTAATCAATTGATGGGTTTGATTTAATTTAAAGTTTATTTTCTTCTTTTTAGAGCATTTAAATAAAAGCTTCTTTATGAAATTTTTTTTATATTAATTTATTTTTTATTTTTTAGTTATCGACGTGTTTCTTAAGACTAAAAAAGTCTAGTTAAGTTACTGAATCTATTTCAATTTTAAAAAGCATTGAAGTGCAAGTTAGGCCCACCCAGGACGATGTAAAGTAATTTTGATTGGAATTTGTACGGAACTTTCATTATGGCACCTCGAAGTCTATTTTATAATTTAGTCGACTATTACCCATTCACCTGCAAAGCCAGCTTAGTCTTGATAGTTTTTCTTATAAGTTCAGTGTACATACTATTGTGAAGTATTCAGATTTTTAAAAGCAATAGTTTAAAAGATATACGGGGGGAAACGCGAAACTAGTTTCGAACGTCATTTTTTAATAATACATTTGCGAAAAAATATAACAATAGTAAAATTATGATGAAGATGATTGTGTTCCGGTTAGCACAGAAAGCATACCTAAGTAACGTTTCTAGGTGAGAACGCTTCCATTTGTTGACTTTAATCACTTAACATCGGTTGATATGAAGACGAAAGTACCAGGACCTCATACCTAAGATGGAGTCTAACTACAACTTCAAAGAGAGAAAAATAGATATATAATACCTTGGCATAAGGTCTCTGTCATCCCCATAAAATTAAATGAAATCATTATCAACATTCGAATTTAAATATGTATATTTAAAAAGCGAAGGCCCGCGTTCTTTTTTCAAAAACACTCGAACTGAAGCCAATCCTCTTGGAGCATGTGAATGCAGCAAAAAGTACCTAATTAAACAGACCCCGATCTTTTTTCGGAGGTTAGTGCGGAACAGTTGTCTTACACGCTCTCTGACACTTATGTCAACCTGGTAGTCTATTATTGAGATTATGGCCAAGAGTGTGTTGCAAATACTGCCCAGTGACTCGGCAAAAATACTAGTATTGATTTTTGAATGAAAAACATTCCTTCAGTTAATAAGAAAAAAAAGTACTAGTGCTTTTGGCTTTATAACTAGTTAATAAGAAAAACGCACGTTTGCCTAGCGTTTTTAAGACAAGCTTCTGAAATCACGAACTTTTAGCACGCCAAACAGCTACAAAACGTATCACTTTCTGAGCACAAGTATTAGAAAAACTATATATATTATTCCCAAGTTACGTGTATGGGAGCCACCCTTAAAAATATGTTTTGCAAGATTTTATTCTACTACTTTGTCGGCGTGATTAATATGTATACCCGTACTAAATTACACCTTTCTAGTAGTAAGGGTCTCTAAGCAAAGCCGCGGACTGACAGACGGACCGACTAACAGAGCGAAATTAAAAGGGTTCGTAGTTTTACTGCGGAACCCTAAAAACAGAAGTGACAGAAGTTGAGCGTTCTCATTTCAAAATATAAGTTTTACTCAAACCCGCGCGGAATATGTCATTAACTTCTTCTGGTTCTGATAACCTGGTAGTTCAAATGATTTTTCAATAGTTTGGTAGGAAATTAACCTGCGCTACAAAAACGATATTGCACGCTCCGGTGCACTTATGTCAACGTGGTATTCTGGAATTAAGATGAGCCCGTATTTGAGGGACCATTGAAAAGTTCTTCTTTATTTCTCCTGGCTCCAGCATCAGACCAGGACCGATGACCTAGTTAAGCTCGCGAGTAGTCACTGGATGCAAGTGGCTCGGCCCTATCACCGTGCATGTGTGGGCGCGCCATAACAGGGAGACTCATGTCCAACAGTGGACTTCTGCAGCCGATGATTATTGCATACGCTGCCTTGTCCAGCCTCAATTGAGTGACACTATCTTGTCTTAAATTTATTTAGAAAACCATTGCCAAACTAACATAAACACACGCTTTTTAGCTGTATTTTTGGCATTTATGCATGACATCCATGACATTCAGCATTTACACAGAGGATATAATCACAGACTTTGCACAGACTAGGTACTGATATAATGCACAATCACGACTTGTTTTGATTATGTGGTTACTCTTTCATTCCCTTGGGCCAAAAAGAGACAAATAGCATTTTGAATCTAAAACACTTCAACTAAAGTCTAAAGTTAATGAATCTATTTAGATTTTAAAAAAAAGAAGTGACAGAAGCTACGCGTTCTCTTTAGTAGAATAAACCGCGCGTAATATGTCATGTGAGCTAAATCAAAACTACTTCTGTTTCTGCTAACCTGGTACTTCAAATGATTTTAAGTAGTTTGTTAGGAATTAACCTGCGCTACGATACGATATATAGAAACGATATAGCACGCTCCCTTGCACTTATGTCAGCCTGGTATTCTGATTTTGAGATGAGCCCGAATTCGAGGGGCCTATTGAAGAGTTTCTCTTTATTCCTCCTGACTCCAGCATCAGACCAGCTCGCTGGTACCAGAAAAACGCATTGTCATCGGAACTGAACCAACGTGCAAAATTTCAACTCCCTAGGATAAGAGGAAGTGCTTCTAATTCAGCTTGCAAGATTTGACCCGAACATACATACATACATACATACATACTTACATACATACATACATACATACATACAAACATTGCAAGTTAAATAAAAGCTTTTAAAAAAGCTTTTAAAATAGAATAAACATAATGTAATAAAAACAAAGACAAAAACCTATTGTCGTCTGTTGATGATGAGTAGCGTATGTGTACGACCCTGCTCTAAAAACACAGAGTTTCAATCTTCGGAATATATTATCGTGTACAGTATTTAGAACCCGTGCTAAGGTTGAACCTCGCATTAACGTGTAATTCGGAAGTCTAATGTTGCTGCACACGACTCTAAAGTCAGACATTAATAATGCTAATTAAACAAAGTGCTCAGCCTTGTGAATGAATCTTTCGTTTGCGAAACCACCCGCTTTGTGAATTCAGCGCAGAGTTCTTTTTAACCGACTTCAAAAAAGGAGAAGGCTATCAATTCGATTGGTATGTTTTTTATGTTTGTTACCTCAGAACTTTTGACTGTGTCTGAACCGATTTGGATAATTCTTTTTCTATCTGAAATCTGGTGCTTCTAGTGTGGTCCCATTTCAATTTGGTCCAGTTCTGACCACGGCACCCATGAGAAAACTATATAAATCTTAAATTTGCCTTAGTAAAAGTAGACTTTTAGGGCAATGGAAGTCGGTTTCCAGTTCTTTTTGAACGTATTTACTTGTCTTAAAAAGTAATCTATCATCTGTGTGGTGGCTTTGAGTGACTATCATGTACACCTGTGGACTTTTTCGTTTAACAATAGACAACATTGATTTGATGTTTGCAATTTAAACATTTTGAAACAGAAGTATTTTATTAAGATGTGAATTCTACGGGTCCCTAAATGATAAAACATAAAAAGCATGACCGTACATGTCTCGTATTTTAACGAAGATGTTTTGCAATCTTGTCATTGTTTGCATACGATACTTGCTAGGAGCTAGATATTTACATACGACACACAGTCAGTTCTGCATACAACAACTGCAACATACATTCTATGGACGCATGTGCTGGGTCCTACAGAGTACACTATTTGATAAATCGCTGATAGTCAGGTTATTTGGAGATCTATTTATTCTCAGTTACCAAGTCGAATCCACTGTTATACACTACTGACTCAGGTGTAGTCTTTTTAGGGTGTTTTATCTTGGTTACTACTTGTTTCTGTTGTTTTAAATCAGCTTCCAAATTGAAATTGGTATGATTTATTTTAAGAGTTGGTTATATTTTTAGTTACAATAACATTCTGCTACTGTGGAACTGACTAGCTAACTAAATTCTTCTACGTCACTAGCAACACTTTACTTCCACAATGAATGAATTATTTTTAATTTCAATCAAAAATCAAATCAAAAATGTTTTATTTACATCATCTCATAAATATTACAGTAAATAGTAGTATAGACTACCTTTTAAATATAAAAATATTTGTGTTAAATTTTATTAAATTTTATTTTTAAAAATTAAATTTCAATTGGTTATTTATTATATTATTTAGTGCAAAAAGTTGTATAATGGCTCTACTCCTTTGGGGTATTGTATGTACTTCTCAAGACGCAGTTATGCCAACTGATGCGAAATGATTCGAAACTGCGTCTCTCGCCAGTTCAGGACGAACGCTCTGCCAACTAAACTACCGGTCGTATACGAATCCTATAGTAATACTCTCTAATCAACTGCTTTGTGCCACCGTTCAGATGTTGACATACTAACGAGTACCTAATGAATTTCCTTTTACAATTGTGATTTCTCACCCCTGGCGTTTTCCTGACACATGATTTGATTATCAATTGATTACGAGAAAATCTACATGCGATTTCACTTTTCCTCCTAAGTATTATATCGTTGACGACCAACGACCATGTGTCTATCGAATACGATTGTGAAAATACTGTAGGCAGCACGTCAACTGTGATTTATTCATAGCCAACACACCGCATCCTTGGCTCCAAAACCACGTAAACAAAAGCTTAGTCGCCTTTGTCCCTGCTGTTTAACAGAAACCTAAACGGCTATATTTACATACTTATTTCTTTCACATTGGCCGTCGTTGTGCAGTCATTGCCAGCGAGGGTTAGCCAGAGGTTAGTCGAAATGTCTATCATTTGTCCAACTAATGTTAGTCAACGTGTGAAAAACTATTAACTAATTAACAGGTTTCATTTCGGTCTTCATATTCAATGTCATATTTGAAGCCGTGAAACTGATGTTCACTGTTTATTATTGAGTTAGGCAGCTAATATACATATTGATGGTAGCTTGAATCAAGCCTCTTGGGATGCGGGTGATTCATATTATATATGTTTGTTTGTATATATATCGAAATAATGTCGTTCAGTTCAAATTACTTTGGACGTAAAATTGTACTAAAAATTATTAATTTGGATTTGAATTTGGAACGTCGGTGTCTAACTCGTATTGCTAATAAGCGCCCTGCATGGGACAACATGATTGGCCGATTTCGTGCCAATCTCTTCTGTGGTTGGTCCGTGACTCTACTGCGCACTTTGATTGGAGATTGGCACTAAATTGGCCGATCAAATTTCCCCATACAAAGCGCTTTTAAAAAAGTATTTTATGCAATCAAAGCTGCGACAAATTTTCTAGCATTTCGTTACTTAAAATTTGTAATGAACAGATAATTGTAATCAGAAAATGTCAGTACCTAGCACGAAAACAATACTTCTAACGAATATTCCTCTCGTGCACCCATCACTGCATTTTTCAACAATTGCACAATCGCAATTGAATATACTTCAACGACTTCGTGATAAAAGCAATAAAATAAATAAAACTGTTCAACGTCGAACTGTAATGTAAATAATCACACAACAATAAAGATCAATGCCAGATCCACGTTCAATACTGCAATTACGAGTTTCAAAGCCTCAATGCCCGGATAATATGTTGATAATTTATTTGATGGCACGGGAGATTAAACAAACGTTCCTTTTTAAATTAATATTTTACACGCAGCGACTATTTCGTGATGGAATTATAAAAACTGGAATCAGTTCAATGATGGCGATAAAAATACATCGATATCGTTCAAAATAATTGAAGCTCGATTAAAATATCATTATAGCACTGTACGATCGTTCGTTAACTTTGGCACCTCAAATGTACGCAGACTTTATTGTTCTTGTAATTGTTAGTATAGCTTTTGCCCGTGACTTTGCCCCAATGGAACTACTTGCTTGATATATAAAAAAGCAATCCATTTTGACCCTCCACTACGACGGTAAGGAAGGACAACCAAATAAGCATACTCACTTTCTAATTGATAATATTAGAATGTATAGAATGTGTAAGGCTAGGATCACATTTGATAGTGAATGACGATAAGCGTTCTCACACAGAAGTCTCAAGTCAATGAGACGCCTGTTATTATCGGTCCAGTCCTGGGCTTATAATGGGATCACCAAATATTGTCTTTCTGTGCGTATCCTTAGGAAACAATCAATACTGCTAATACTATCATATCATTGCGATAGCGTATTCACGGGGTGATTAAGATGAATCTTCCTCATTGTATTCCCTTCGTCATGGCGATCTATAAGAGAGTCCCATGTTCAGTTATGGAATTATGCAGCTGTTCATGAATGAATGAGTATGAATGAGTAAAGGGTTAGGGGCTAAGGTTATAGAAGATTATAGCACTTTAGTTCTGTAATGTAGTACCAATTTTGTTTGTACTAGTAGTGAAAATTGCTTCGTTACTATCGTTTATATGTTTTCTCAACACATAAACAGCAACATTATATTCTAACCACACCCATAAAACGGTTTATCTGCATATCGGTTACATTAAAAATTCTAACAGCTCTATTATACCTGTGGTTACTTCATTTTAAAGGAAATTAAACAGATAATCACTTAATTGTAGCCCAAATCTGTGCTCACAGGCGCGTAACTCGAAAGCGATCTTGCCTTGAGAATACAGATTTTCACTTTTTCAAACATCAGGGTGTTTGCTTCACAGTCGGCAATTAACTCTGGCAACATGTAGAACAAATAACCCTATTTAACAATCCATTTCAGTCTTTACATTTGCTCATTCTATTATTGAGTAAAGATCAGGGGCAGTGTAAACTGAACAAAGCAATGCACAATGCTTCCAAGATGGTATTTAAAAGTTTTCGAAATCTATATTTCTTTGTAGTACCATCCCTATTGCACAATACATTACACTTCATCCATCACAATAATTCTATTCATTTACACAGAAAATACCATGTAAACGAAACAATGCGATGGTACCATGGTATACGAGTTTACAAAATGCGCAAGCAGAGTGCGTTATCGCTTTATAGTGCACTCGATCAGTACTGGCAATGCCCCGGCCGTGAGATAATCCCACGACGGCTAACAATTACTCGTTAACCAACCATTTGCGCCTGTCACAGGTTAGAAATTAGTAAGATTAGATACAAAAAAGTAGGCGCTTCTTTGGCTCACAGCGTAGCACACGACTCATATTTTTGCCGCGTGACCTCAAAGAGCGGAGTGAAACTCATTATAAGACATATCAATGAAACATTGCGTGGGTGCTATCTTTACCTTCTGAACTTAGAAATGTAACCTGTCTTGCGACCTTTGTAAAGCGATGGGCGTAGAATTCCTTTCGCGGGATTTCTGTCCAACTTTTTCTAATATCACAATATTGGCGAGGAAGTTCTAAGTACTCGTACACTCGTACATCTTATAAATTTATAGGTTTGGCAAATGTAGCGACGCTTTGAAAGTAACGCTGTTTCAAGCTTACTGCCAGTGCTTTTACACTTGTCAACTCTGGACCAACTACCTGAGAAGGTCGATGAGCACCATCAGGGTGCAGTACAATGACGCGTTCCGCATCCATCATTCGCATTATTATTATTATAGCCGGATAATTAAACTACACTTATAAATGCAAAGGGAACACTGTCCCTCTGTCTGTCTCTTCGTCATAAACAGCCTCCGGCAGTCTACCACACCAAAAGTGCTACACTCAATTTGGTCCTTTGGTTGTCGCATACATTCACATCTGGCTACCCTAAGGAAGTCGTCTTTCCACCTAGCTTCGGGACGTTCTACACTACAGTTTCCTAGACATGGTCTCCACTCGAGGACTCGTCTACTCCAGCGATTGACGGTCCTTCGGTAAACATGACCAGCCCATGCAACTTTAGATTGCTAATACGGTAGATATTTCGATCACTTTAGTTCTCTGCCTGTTTGTTGACTGAAATTCAGCTAATTGTAATATAGAGGCGGGCTTACGATAAGTTTTATCCTGATAAATGTTCCCGTGGCATAACCCAACGCAGAATACTGTAAAAAGATAAACATTGCCGTAGCCTTGTTTATAAATGATTAACAAAATACATTACACACAGCAATTTTGCAGTAACTCACTACCTAAGTAGTCAAAACGTTTAAGCGTTGATCTTTACCACATATTTAATATGGATACGAATTCGTGTTGTGACAGTTGGCATATGACTCAATTTGTCTTGTAATTTGTAGGCATCGGTATCAAATGTATGAGGCACATTGTTCTTGCTAATAAAGATGCTAATTTCATTCACTGTTTGTAGGTGTTGTGCTTTAAGTTACAGATCTGTTTATATTTGAACGACACGGATACTCAACGAGCACAAAACTGTTTATGTAATAATTAAATTGTAATTTTATCTACTTATGCTTTTTAATAGATTGCTATCCCGGGAACGGCTCTTGCAGATTGGATTCTAATCTCTAAAAATACGTCTTTTTTAACAAAAATACATACGAATATAGAAATGCGAAAGTGAGTATGTTCGTTTGTTTGTCCTTCACGTCGTAACGGAAAGTCACAATGACTTAATTTTTGCATAGGGCTAAAAAGCCGAAAAAATACATAGACTACTTTTATCCCGATTGAGTATATAGTTCCTGTGGGGTACTCTCCGAAGTCCACGCGGACGAAATCTCGGGCAAAAGCTAGTTTAGAATACCCTAATCCCATACACATACTTCCAGTAAAAGTGCAGACTTTAGGTATAAAATAGTTGCAATTCCGCAACATAAATTCTTAATCATTTCACATTTTTTAAACATATCCTATTTTATAATGTCGTGAAACCATGAAATGAGCTTCGAATGTATCGCTGTGTACACATGAATATGTACTACGTGTCTACATTAATATTAATGAACTATTAAATCTGATGCCTGCATACATTAAAACGTAGCTCTAATGTTGTTGAATAATTCTTGTTTAATTAGTGTTTGCAATTATTGAATGATTCGTGACACGATCTGAATTTGACGAGGACCACACACTGCGACTGTCATGTGTAATTAGTACTCAAGTAATTACCCATTTAGATTTAAAAACTAATTTATCGAACGGTTGAATATTTTCTTAATTACGTACCACAGTCGATTTTTTTTAACTCGATGGCAACTTTATCTGAATCTACCTGTGAACAGAAATGTTAACAGTACTAATTTGTTCCGTCAAGCAAAATAAATCATAGTCAAGGTTGTGGGTGGCCACGATTTCACCTTGATCATCACCTACCTGCCATGTAATATGAAGCTTAAGTGCAAATCCATTGTGTAATTTCACAAACCTGCAAGATCTATGTCCAGCGGGACTGAACTGCCGTAGGATTACTTTGTTCTGAATCTTATTTGATTCTCGGATTGGTTGGTTGGAAGACTTGTAGGCTTGTTACTACTATATTCGGATTGTCGTACGGCTTACAGATAATTGGTATACTCCATATTCTCTAATATATTAATATTAGTACAAAATGTGTAACCCATACCATCAGAATTAATTATATAACATTGGAAAATGGTAATATCAATAATCTCTGAACTTGGGATTCACCCCAAAACCGTTTACAGAACAAAGCACAGCCTTCAACAACGACATAAACCACGAAGTAATTTAACTTTTGCAAGCCAATCGATTCTCTGTGATTGAAAGGACATTGTCAAACGCCCACACAATGCCCGGGTTGCGAACTTACGACCCGTCACGACCGCCGCACCGCCTGAAATCACGATCGAAATTATTAGATATTACATAGTGCGCAATCCAATTTCGTCTCAAAACCACGTCGGCGACGCACAATGCAATTTACCATACGGCGGCGGTTACAACACCCGCACGTATATCAACGCACCCTTCCTCATCTTCGAGATACGTCAAATCGATGACGATATTTGTCGAAACCAACGATACTTGAATCGAGAGATCGAACCATGAATATACAGACCCTTTGCTGTATATGACAGACCCCGTTGTTGAAGCGAAGTTGATACGTTTTTACAAAACACCTGCCTTTATACGCATGATCTGATGTGAAATATACAAATATTAAGGATCATGATGTTTTTGCACGTACACGGACACGCGGAATGTGATACCAACTTGACATTTCTACAGTGTTTTACGTTGGAAACTCAGAAGTGAGTTGGTTGTTAATTGGTTTTTTTTCTGCCATGCCGCAACGGTCTAACAAGTCGATGTTTTTGGCAAAAAATAGTTTACTATGAATTTCATAGGCTACTTTTTCCTGGCCTTATCATCACTTACCACCAGGGGAAATGGAGTCCAAGTGCAAATCCATCAAAAATATTATATACTTGTTCCCCTGCCTGTTGTGTGACCTGACCTCTTTGATTATGAGTGTAAAGACTAACTCGACGAAACAATGCTCCAATTAAACTCCAAGTACTCGTAATGCTCATTTGCGCGTTAATTGCTACGGGATTACGGCATATTGAGCAATTGTTGCGCGCGATTAACTAACTTAGCTTACTTACCTTAACACAATTTGAATTGTTATTATTAGAGTTATAAATTAACAGCATGCCCTTCTTATTTTCACAACATTTTAGAAGCAAGCTGCTTTCTCTGATTCTGTTCAATCTCAATCTTGAAGAACATAAAAAGAACGGCAAAGTGTGTTTTAAAAATTAAATTTGATAAAATGGGTTATAGAATAAATACACAAATTTTGTATTTTTTTAAAAGAATTTTAATCGACAAGACAGAATAATACGACAGAAAGTAAAAGCATTTATTTTTATTGCTTTTGAACCGACTACTTGCTATTTATTTAATTTGAAGCGATCTATTTTCCTTACAGCGAAAGAGAAAGAACTAGAATTAGTAAGTGGAGAGTGCCTCAACGGTACAACCAATCTTATTGAAATTTAGCGGAAGCGTATTGATATGGAAAAGCACAAATATTACTCTTTATCCCGGTGGATTAAGTTGTTCCCGTTGGATAATTTCTGATCCTTACAGACAAAATTCCAGGCAACATTATAAGAATACCTAAACAATAGCGTGTCGTACGCCTACATACCTACTAGTATGTAGAATAGCACACTACTATTGTACAACGCATGCTTATTTAGCTAGCTGCCTTTGTTCCAAAAATGAAATTTCTTTCACAAAACCTCAAAAAGCTGCAGCGGAATATCGCAGAGTGGGAGAAATTAAACAAGTCTCCCAGTTTCCGGGCAAATTGAAAACTGGACAGACTCAGTGCAGCTTTATTACCTTAACCGAATTATGCAATCAAATATGCTTTCATGGTTTTCCAGGGCGTCTCGTCACTTTATAACCTAGTATAACTTTAACGCGCGATTTCATCTGCGTTTACTTCAGAAAATATCCTTCGAAAACTTAAATGGGGGAAACATTTGTAGGCCTATTCTGTAGTCTAGCGTAGACGATAGTTATTTTACACGAAACAGTATTGAGATGAATGACTTAAAGGATCAAGAAACTGATGAAGCAGATAGTCTGACAACGTTTAGCTATAAAATGAACACTGAATCTCCTCACAGATTCCACTGTAAAAGCACATGCGGTCGTATTATACAACTCATTTTCTAAACAAATTGTTTTATCGCCGCTTCTGAAGTGGCTTCGGCGGTCGCGTGGTAGCACCTCTCAGTCCGCATACAAACAGCCGACAAAGCGGCGACAATCCTCCCGCAAACAATAAAAATATACATAAAAATAAATTCGACGCTTCCAAGACCGAACGTCCGTGTGGAATACCTTTAGGGATCAAGTTAAACGGTTACTTACATTGGATACCTGTTAAATGTCACAATGTATTTTTGTTCTGAACATTGGAGCTTATTGTGCGTTTGCATTTTTGATGATTCGAAAAAAAAGTACAGTGCAAAAGTACACACAACTTAGAAAATCATGGACTCTGTCATGTTGACCAATTTAAATTATATAAATACACCATCACAATGACAACTTTTTATGTATAGCTTCCACAAGAAAGAAAGAAAAGAAGAGAAGCAATTCAAGCATATAAACACAATGAAGTGATATAACGAATTTAGGTGTAAGTAGTAGGAAATAAAATGTGATTCTTCTTAATGATGATTTTTTACGATATGTAATTTGTATACACTTTCAAGGCTAAAAGTAACGTCAAAAATAGTTCGTCCAAATCTGAAGTCAAATCGACCTATCAACACTGCGCATCAACGTACACTGATATACAGTATCTACTTTATCTAGACATAAAAGGTACTATAAACGTGTGAATTTTGTTCGTTTAGTATGTATTGTACATTTAAATGTCGTAAATGCGTCTGAAAATAGTTGCTGTAGAATTCTCAAGATAAGGTGAACACGCTAGCCCCGTCCACTATTCATAGCTGAATTGAGAATAATTTAGCTTATCCCCAGTGTCACGTTTAGCTGGAGTCTGAGCTAACGTTCGACTGACTGCACTACTGGGGCCCTACTAAAGAGCTCCATCAAGTCTGCGATAACTAACGTTTACTTTACTACTAAAATCAAAATACATTGTTTTGTAGAATAAGAAAAAAGATTATCTATTAACTTGGTACTTGGTAGGGAGCTGGTAGTAGTCAAATATTGGCTTCCACGGCTGAAAATAAGCTCTCTACGTATATGTCTACGACTTGCAAGTTTTTCCAGATACATTAAAATATAGTAATAGAGTATAGAACGGGCATTGTGAAACTTTTCATAGAAAAAACTTTGATCTCGAAATTCAATGATACGTCGAATGTATTGTACGGCCGAGTGACGCGTGATGTTACATTAGACTGACTTCTTACTAAATGGTTAAAAGTTTAGGAACTAAATTTTGTTCGTCTTGTTGGGTCTGTTACTAGTGATATGAAATGAGTTTTTCAATACTCACATTTAAATATAAATGAAATATAGTAATATAACATTGGGCACAATGGATATAAACATAGTCAAGACGATCCAGTGGCACCCATATATTTTAATATTGCTGGAAACTAACTTATGCAGTCGACTTCGTGTGCGATGACCATCAATTATGTAAAACAGGACTCCTTTGCAATTCACCGAAATCAACCCTTTGGTTGTACGCGTGAAAAGACAAAACTTTTATAGACATATTCAAGATTTTCGACATCAATAAGGCGGTATTCCTAATATTTGGGACCTGAGCTGTGACCTGGTATACTCTACAAGCTGTATTTGTTAAGCAAGCTCCGAAAACGGAACCGAAACCTCCTGAAAGCAATCAAGTCAGTTCTAACGTCCAACGTACTTCCTTCGAATTCATGCTGCCCTGGCTGTGTCGAAGTCAATACGTGTCGTTATGACCACTAAACTGAAACCTAAATTGCAGACGTCTAGATCGTTCTGGTTTAAAATGACATTCGATGTGTTATTTTATTACGTGTCATATATCTAGGTTTAAACGATGTCGTATAAGACGATCTAGGGATAATTTCAGACGAACGGGCAGCATCGCGGCGTCCATCTGTACTGTTCACAACTGCCACTAACATGCAAGACAAGCGTGGTGATTATGTCAAATCCCCGCACAAAATCCTTGTTCGTCGTCGCTGTATATGATGGCAGCTGGTCCCCGGAATTTCCCGGATTAAAATAAAGCAAAGTCATAGAGTGGTTACTAGGGGAAAAAAAATTATCGTTTGTGTAAAAAAATATTCATGCCTTGTATGACAACACTAGTCACTAAAGTATTATTGTTTTCACTTTAACATTAAATAAAGGGGCGGTTAGGTGATATCTGTGGTTTTCGATTGTGAAACAAACAATGCAGGGAAATCACATACAACTTTAAAATATTGTGGTCTTATCTGCCACTACTTTTGTCGACAACTCTTGTTTGTATTTAGACTAGACTTGAGACTTCTCGTAAAGACAATATACTTGTGTATGTGGAAGGTTATTGTGATTAGCAATGGATGGGTGTTTTAGTATTTCATAATTTATTTTTAAAATCCGACTTCAAAAATTCATATTATTATTATTTTACTTAATGACGCATCTAGTCTGAATATATTCAGACAAATGCCACAAATAATAATTGATATCAGTGAAGAGTTGGCATAGGATCATTTCTGAAATCCTCCGTAATATTTAAAGATTTATATGAAACTGCAACATGATACAACCGGTATGTTTTTTGAGTTGAAAATAACAACCAATACGACGTTGCCAAACCGTACACGTAGGACGCTTAACTACTGCTGATTCGATGCGAAATGTAACTGAAGCTGAAGTCAGCAGTAAATTCATTCAGCCGCTGGATCCAGTAAGCATGATCGTATTACGGATAATCCTCGTTTATCTGCGATTGTAATTCTCATAGGTCACCAGCCGCTGCTCACAATTTTATCGCTCTGAATTTTATACGACTCCATCAAAGTGAAAATTAAATCGGCCTGATATTTGAAATTCAATTGTAAGTTTTCCAGGTGGACAAGTGATAAAATATTCGAAGCTTGACGTCGCAGACGCTGTTTCTGGTAATGTAATTAACGACCTCAGATCAGATACGACTCTCCCATCACATGCTGGTAACGCAATTCTATCTGTACCATGATTTATGGTTTATGACCGATAAGCGGCCTCCTGAAATCATAACCAAGTCGGCGGTCAATCTTTTAGGATGTTTACTTATTAAACAAGATTCCCGTCTGAATTAGAGCTATTCTACAACATTTCGAAAGCTTTCTGATAAATAATGCATCGGTTTACGGAAGCTAAATAACAACTGTACAAATAATATACGCGTTAATATTTATTGAGTTCACACAGCTTCCGTCTCTAAACCTATATTAATTCTGTTCCTAAACTGTCGTGGCAGTGTGGGCGATAAAAAGTCGCATAAAACCAACACATTCATAACCCATTAAAGCATTCAAATCCAAACGATAACTTAATTCTCGTGTCGCGCAAAAACATTGTATTGCGTTAAAACGAAATAAAACTGGAATAAAACGAAACGTTATAATCGCTAATTGAGTTTTGTCCCCGCAGAGTCTCTCGGCGAGTGCATTGCGTTCTCTAGCACCTACCACGATTTATTCACTGCACATTACATTGCACAAAACGTGTTGGTTTCGCAGTGGGAAATTCAATTATCCCACAACATTCAGATATATTAGTCGCTCCAAAACTCAAATAACAAAGTCCTATCATCCATATCTATGGAGGTTTGGGGCTATATACTCGTATGGTGTATTAACATTGCTGTTTGGCGGTAACTACCCTGGCGAACATAGAAAATACTACCAACCAAGCTAGTACCGAAAGTTAAATATCCATTTCTCACTAAAAATAAAAAGAAGTGCTTAGAAAGCGTACTACTTTAACAATACAGCGTAAACTCTATGTAACGTCACTCGATATAACGACAATCTCTCTAAAGCGTCTAAATCACTCGGCTTTGGTTGGTTTAGCTTGTCTTCCATACAATGATACACTGTATATAGCATTACACCCACTCTCAATAACGAAAACAATTAAATACAGTGTAGTAAAAACTACTGTTTAATTTGCTAAAATTAGTAGAAACTGTGCATCTGTGTCCGTTCTTTTGTTGCTTAATTATCCTAGTCCATAATAAACTCGACTGTCGGCGTCATACACACCGAAAATTCTAAGAAATCCGTTCTTTTGTTTGACAATGGGAATTGCTTGCACGTGTATACTGTTCTTGGTTTCTACATTACATACAGATTGTTCTTCTCTCCATTTAACGACAACTCTCTGTAACGTCAAAATATGCATAGTCCCTTGAGTGTCTTTATATAGAGTTTACACTGTATTATTATTCTACATGAAGACAAAGTGCTCAGTCAGTGGTCTCTGTTGGACATGTTCTTTGATATTTCCATCAAGTATGAACATGGCTATGCTTGTCCTGTCGTGTCTCGTGTCCATTAATTTTGCTTCACAACCATCCTGTGGCTTCACACGGTTCGTTGCGCATTAAAAATAAATAACGTACCTCGTATGATAATTCTGGACGGTACCTGCGTGCGGCGATATATGCTGCCTGTCATTGACTCCCTGATGGACACTCCGTTTATTCTACGTTTATTTTAGTCTCCGTACAGATTATCTTTAGTCGTTTTGTCGTTGTGTTTATTCAAATGTGTTTATTGTGTTTGCCTTGAGAAGTCGTATGTAATAAAAATGTGTAAAATATTTTTAAAGAAATTTAATTTATGTCATTACTACTGTCTGTCTTACCTGGCTCACTGGTTTTTTAAATCAATATAATGTAATATTTATTATTTTTAACTCATAAGCTGTTAACTATGTTTTAGTAACGAATCGTCTTAAAAATTTAATTAATTATCAGGTGTTTTAAGAGTTTGTATTTTTAAAAAGTACTAAAGGGAATATTGCCGTATTAATTCCCTGTTTTGTTATTATTATTATCTGCAATAATAAATCAATCAATAAATTACCTACACTTTTTTGTGATTTTGTAATTTCAGTCATGTAAACGTGACCAATTTTAAAATACAAATAATTTTTCCATAAATGATAATTAGATTTATATAAATTATAAAATCAATCAGTCAATATGAAAAATCCAAAAGATTATAACTTTTCTAATTCAACTCCAAATATTGGAGCTAGATTCCCTTAATACAAAAATAGTGCATCATCAACAGCCTATATATGTCCCCACTGGTGTAGTGTACAAAAATAGTGCATAACTCAGATAAATCATCAATAAGTACAAAGTTTTTACGTCATTTGGTGGATTTACACAGACAGCAATAAAGCGTCGCCTGGGTGAACCCAGGGCATTTGGTGGAGAGTTATGCGGTTATAAATTCCGTCGCACCCTGATCCCTGCCCGATAATTGCACGAATTTCCAACGATAACATCTCAACTCTGTTCCGGTTCACCAGTTGTTGTTACGAGCCTGTACTAAATACCTGCCAGCGACTGCTCTAAGTCAGTAATTTTGAACAAAACTCCGCAATTCCCGCCCCAAAATTCCGTGTTTGTTCAAGGGCTTTTACCAGATAATTTCGCTGAAATATGAAGTTATTGTTAAAGTTATTTAAATATGTTGTATAGGTTATAGTTTTGTACACTAAATATTTTTTAATACTTCCCCAACCCTACAACTCAGTTAATTTAAAAAAAAGAACGTTACAGTTCACTTATATGAGAAAATTATGACTAAGTACAATGTTTCATTACAAGTGCTGTTATTTTTAAACAATAATATTTTCTGTTGCATTTTACATCACTAACTAACCAAGTCATTATTTTCTCTTTCGATGTGTTAGAAGGGCACACAAACTTACTTTCGTATTTATATTCATTCATCATTCATCAACAGCCTATATACGTCCCCACTGCTGGGGCTCAGGCCTACCCTCCTACAGAGAGTGTATGGGCCATAGTCCACCACGCGGGCCCAGTGCGGATCGGCGGACTTCACATGCCTTGTTCAAGACATGCAGGTTTCCTCACGATGTTTTCCTTCACCGTTAAGCAATCGAATAATGTACTTGAATTGAAAAACAACTCATAGGTACACGGCTGGATTCGAACCCGGTACCCTCAGATTGAGAGTCCGCGCCTTATCCATTGCGCCACCGACGCGTATTTATATTATTAGCACGGAAGTATGGATATCGTGATCACAGTAAAGAATTTGACTTCATAATACTTAGTAAAACAGTGTAAGTCTAAAGTGCTAAAATTAATCAAACGGTTACTTTAGGTAGTACAAAAGTAAGTAGTACGTTATAATCCTCCTATTACCATCGCCGTAGTCGGATATAAAAATAAAAGCCAACTTCCGTTTACATGCGGAAGCGTGTATAACCTATTTGCTTTTACAACGTAACAGTCTGATAAAAAAACATGTAATGGCACCAAATGACATGTTTTTAGACGCCATTTTACAATTTTACGTAAACCACTGTATTTAATTGTGGTGCAATCCAAAGATCCCAATCACAAATTAGACGAATACAATTATAGAATTATTCGCATGGTTACGTCAGTTTAAACAAGGTTCATTTATTATACGCCATTGTTTAAAGCGCACTGGAGAGCATCACGTTGGTCTGCTATTCGATGTTTCTATACACGGAAATAAATTACTCATGCAGCTACATCGAATTACATAAATCTACAGTTTCCCACTTCTTGTCCAGGTTGTGCCGCATTATATTGGTGTATTACACCTACTGGCGCAGACTTTAAACATACCCATAACACATCTAGTTCGTCATAATTACTATTGTCATATACCAAAAAGTAGCTTGTAACATATGTTAATGATATTAAGCTAAGCGGTATACCTTATTTCATATTTTATGTACGACAGGTTCGCTTTGCTTTTAGCCTTGGAAAAAATGCATACAGAAAGCACCGATAATTAATTGCAAAAAAAGGACGTCATATTGTAATTTTGGGAAACGAATATCACTAATGTACCGCAATAATGACAGCTATAATATCCGTTACGCAGCAGTTAGATGGCGCTTTAAACAGTAATGAAAAAATTGTGTAAAAAGGAAGATAGTGTCTCCCTTTGAAGTTGTACGTTAATTGGATATCATATTTTATGTAATTAATTTATAAATTCAGCTATATCCTGTAATGATTATGGTACAAGAAATTTTATGGGAAATATTTATTGTGATAACAAATAAATAATAAAACTGATATAGATGAGTCTGTAACTGTAATTTTCTGGGAATAAGGTATTTTTATTAATCTAAGATTTTACTAATTTAAGATTAACAATTTTTAAGAACAACAATAACAAATTTTACCTTAGTATGTACATGTTTGAACTAAAACTGAGTAAGTCTCAATTTTTTAAAAAATTTCGAGTTTTTATAAATTGGCATAAATTTAGTGGCGTGTCTATATTTTTGGTTAGCCCTAATCTAATGTCGTTGAGTATTAACGCAATAGTTGGGTCAGTTTGAATTAATTCTAGTTCACACGTATTAGCCTAATTACCCTGTAATTAAGTTTATGCTGTGGTTGGAACTGGGCGATTATGCAGTGTTTAATCGTATCGTAAACCCACGTTGAACGTGTCCAAAACTGGGCAGGATGTATTTTCAACATTAACAAACAGCTAAGCACTACTGAAATCCTCTAAAGTATTGTCCTAATTTTTTTTAATTTTTTTTAAATGTTATGTCCCTAAAACTGTATATTATGTTGTAACTATGTCATTCCTGTACACAATGAATGAATAACAGCAATATTTTCTTATCTAAAATTATTACGTTTTTTTTACTCGAAATCGAAATTACTTACTTAAATTACAACCTCACGTCTCGAGGATGTCCTTGCTGACGTCATTCGACATCGATCCTTGTTGCCTAGGAAACCAGAGACATCGTCCGCCAAGTTTGAGGTTGTCCTTAACGAATAGCACTCCTATGACTCCTGGGTCTGAAAACCTTAGTGTAACTGATACCAAGGTCCAACTGTATATTATCTTATTATGACGAATCAATCACCAAATCGTTTATCAAGGGTAGCGCTGAAGGCACATCGTCCCAAATGTAACACTTTGTATGTGAGGAGGCTGCCGCTAGGCAGTTGCTTTTCCTGTTGTCGCCGTTGCCGCATTCTTTGGGGAAATTCGTAGGGCAGATGACACATGTTTAGACCATCTGTTTCATGTAGTCAGTCAACGCTTGATGCACTACTGCTGAGCTCTACGAGTACATATATGATTAATTTGAAATAATTATATACAGTTGTAAGTGTATGTGACTATTTCTACAAATCAAAATACCTCTACATTGCAAAAGTGGTCTGCTCAAGGTTATTACAAGCTTTAGCTACCACCATCAAGTTTGTAGTTTTTACATAAAGTGTTTTTATCCTCTTTACGTACCTCTATTTTACAATTGAAAAGTTCAGTTTAGGTGAAGAGATGAGAGGCTCTTCAAAACACCTCATATTTTTCGATTGTTGTCAAAACTTATCCACAACCTTTTTGACCTAAAAAAAACAAGAAACGATATCTTTACTGAGGTATCAAAAGCTCATCTTCCCAATCTCCGACATTCGCTTGACGAGGGTCCTAGCAACACATAATACAATTTATTCGTTTTAAAGTCCATCCTCCCGTCATATAGCTGGCAGCGTGGGATGGTAACCCGATCAATTTTGAATGTAGCCTGGGGTGAGTGACGCCGATAATCCTATGGGTGCTCGTCAAATGAGGCGGGCAGCACGTGACACGCGTTCACAATTATCATGACCTATTTCAAAACCGAGAGCAGAGCCAACAACGTGAAATAGGAATTTGTTTTAATTGTTAATCCAAATCACATTTCGTCCGCATGAGATTGCTGTGTTTTAAAGCTGAAATTCAAATTTGGAGCTCCCTCTTATGTGTGCCGCTAAATTTGTAGTGTTTTATAGCAATACTATAATTTAGATTTGCATATTCCGTAGGGATTCCTTCACAGAATGCAAAAAAGACATTTGTTCATTGTTAGCCATGCGCATGATGTATCTGCTTATAACACAAAATTGCTCAAAGATCGGTGAAATTAAAGGAATTTGGACAAGCTGACGTATTATTGATTACAGGCCTAACGCATAACTGAGTCTGTTCCTGCGGTATGGGAGCAGAGTGTGTTTACGGAACTTCAAACGACGCCTGAATGTATAATAGCGACGTTTGACGTTCCGTAAACAAAGGGAGTGTACCGCTTCAGTAAATGAAAAATTCGGTTTGACGTTCCTTAAACACACCCTCCCGTACCGCTCCCATACTTCAGGAACAGACTCAGTTATGCGTTAGACCTGTAGTTTCTAATTTAATACCACTGTAAGCCTTCCTGTAAATGTACATAAACTAGGGGACTAACCAATAGAAATAGTAAACTCGTTACTTATTTTTCACCGGTACCGTGTACTAGTGTGCAGTCTATACCCAAGCCATTAACTTGTATGACTTTTTTTTATGACATAAAAGCATGAGTTGGTGTTGATGATAACATGTGGTTTCCGTTTACTTTTTACGACAGCAAAGTGGCAATTCTCGTAAAACCCAACACGAAAGTTTAAGGGTGTCCTGTATAAAAGAATACTTACGAAAAATGTCCCATCGAATCTGAGGCAACGGATAAAGGATAAGTGGATGATTTCTGACGTGACGACAAATGTAAAGGGCCGTCGGTGGCGTGTGTCGAATGTATAACGACGACCTAGATTCCGATACGCCTTTCAACGGAAACACAATCAAAACTCAATTCGAAAACACTTCCAACTCGGAGCATCACGCAACTCGTCTACCAATCGAAAACTTTGACAATGTGAACACAATTTAGCCCTCCGCAAGTTATTGTGCTATCGGCGAAGATTTCTGGTATTAAATTAGTTTAGAGTCCGCTGCCGTTTGGAATGTTTGTAAATATGCAAATCTGTATTTGAATTGCTGAAATTTTCGCCGGGCGTTGTTCAATGTCCGCTGTGCCCGGGCGTGCGTACCACGTGTGTTGCAACTACCGACCGCGACCGTTCGTGCATCGACTACCAATAGTAGTGGCTAAACTGTTTCAATATTTTATGAAATTGGTATTGTAAACTTGGCCTACATTCGCTAGATTGCGTTTTGGCTTAACAGTGGATCACTCCTCCTCTTTCTGTGGATGACCTCAAAGGCAATTTAGGGAAAGGAATTTAGTAAAGGGCAGTAGGTTTCGCTGATAACTTACTGACATTTCTCGGCTACGGAAATTCTTCATTTTTAAATTTATGACAAAAGCTCTATTGCTAAATTTATCTGAAAAATCAATATGACGGAGATTCTTTCAGCATTGTGCTTTTCCCGACTGACTTCTTAGTCTTAGAAGAAAAAAGTGATTCCATCTGATGCACCGTCGTCTCACTGATCTCATGCGTCTCATGCTACCCCTGGTGACGTTATCACTGTTTGGAAAGAAAATAATCACGAAGTTATTTGTTGAAAATTCGTCGAAAAGCTTCTTTGAACATTCATAATTGCAAACAAATAACATCCTATATATTTCCCGTTACCTCGTACAAAATAAATACTCTATTATTTATTATATTACGAGCTATACAAGAACGTTACCTTCGCATCACTGAATAAGATCAAAACATTGTAATTATTGGCGACAAAAACCGCCATTGTCTATGCAGACTAGTCTAGACAGTCTGTGAATGCGCTTTCCTTGTAAATTCAAATCACATAATCTACAGATGTGTGTGTACTAAATTTTAAAACATTCAGCTTTGATGATTCCACACGATTGACCCAGACCGCCAACTCATTGACTAAGCTAGAGGCATAAAGTAGTCAATAAATACCTAAAGCGCAAATGCACAGTGAGCTTTCACTTACACTTATGTTATGCGTACAGATAGACATAGACCAACATGTATTATTCTCGTCTGTAACATACCCATCATATAAAATTGTCAAAAATCTGCCTAATAATGATAATTTTTATTTAAAATTTTTGTTTGCATGACGTGTTCAAACACTCTCTTTTCGCTTGCAATTCCTCATTCAAAACGGAATAACACAAATAAATTTATTCTATTTCTTGATCTTTTTTACAACTCCAATTGGTCACCGCCTCCGTGGTCTAATGACTTACGACCCGGGTTCGATTCCCAGTGATACCTATAGGTAGTCACCTTGGTTGGTGGTAAGTCATTTTCTTTGTCCGCCTAGTTAGATACCACCATGCTACATAAGTCTGCCGCAAAACAGCAGTGTTAGTAGCACTGCTGTGTTCCGGAATGAAAGGTAGTAGGGCCAGCGCCTCATTAGGTTGAGGCGTCTGGGTGCGCACGCATACCATCCAACGGCCTTATCGTCATTGATTGATTTGATTAAGACAAAGTGAAACCTCATTATACATAAAATAAAAACACTCGAAAGGAATATAAAAATTCAATACAATGAACAGAGCATTCTAGTATAAAAAATGTGTATCTTGGCATAAAGTGACTGTCAATGCGCTCCAGAATGATGTCCTCCAAATGAACGAACACTGTCATGAATGACAATGAATGCACGCCACATCACATCACAGAATGTTCGGAAATTATCGAGTGTCACTCGTACGTACGGCTTGTTATGAGCATGAACGACGTGGTTGGAACGTAGACTCTCTGCCCCTGACGTTGCATCAACAGAAAATGACAGCGCACTAATTACGTTTTAGTTTCGGCTAAGCGTATTAGATTTTGTAATTACAGTGTCATGGAGCTATTATAGACACGTGGCTTCCTTTAAACGATGTCCCACATAATTATTATTTCTCAAATTATTTATAAACTTATCACAAGTTCAAGACTAATCTCAGCTTGTAATACGTTCTTAAGGGGATTCCCTGCTCTAACAGTCAACCAGTTTAAAAATAATAACGGCTTTCTTGTAGTTTAATTAATAGTGAACTATATTCTACAGATGTTATAGGTAGTTTCGAAATAACCCACAATCTTAACTCAATTTTCATTGTTTTACATTTTCATTTAAGTATTTTTAGGGAGTAAATTTTTATTATTATTAAGGTGCTAAGATAAGCTATAAAGTTGTAATTTCAGCTTGCTTTTATTTTCTTTCTTATTGTATGTACTGTACAATTAAAAGGTTATAAGAAGAATGATCTAGTTTTTCAAGACCATACATCAGGTTCATTATTTAGCAATACAAGTTTTCCATAAAATTCAATTTATAGCGTTCTTTGTTGATAATAATTAGAGAAAGTTTTTAATATTCAATTTAATCTTTGTTACAGGTAAGCAGCTGCCTACACAATGTAAATCTTCAAATGTGGTCAATGTAAGTTACCTATAGCTTATATACTAGACTCACAAATCTAATAATCTATGCATCGTATTTACGTAGGTCGTCTACTCCGTCGACAATCTTTTTGGGTTTTCTGCGTCAGACTAATCTATCATCAGAATAGTCTTCAATTTGATTTTGTCTGAAAACTTTTTGCACAAAAAGTCCATTTTTAAAAGAAAAAATATTCCCTTAGTAAATATATAAACGGTTTTTACACGACAATAATGAACGATACGAGTATAATCCGTTAAAAGGTTCTCCATCAGAATACCGACGTAGTGATAGCGTATTGAAAACGAATTTATTTCACGTTTCAATTGAAATATTTCATAATGTCGGACGGTTTATTAAAATCTGCAAACATTACAAATAGAGACGAGTGAACGGCAGGATCAAAGTAAAGTTACGCCCGTACAAATGTAGTGGAAGCAGTCAGGCAGCAAAATACCGAGTTCGGAGATCGTGGCTAATCGAAGCGGATCGCGTGTAAATGACAGTTTGTCACCCGATCGGAATTGCCATAGTCACCACACTTGGCAAGTGGGTCACTGACACCAACCACGGCGGTGATTTTCCCGACAGTAACTTTCTACGAAACCCTTTGATTTTGTTGATCTATGGCTTGGAAGCTTGAGCCTTCAAATAAACCATATCCTCATTGATGTCGTTTCAGTCTATGGGCAGCAACGCCTATACATAGGTCGACCACATCATACTGCGATCACCAACGCATTTGCTTAAAATCGTAATTATGACAAATCTCCTCATGATTACCCCTTCCGTAGTTGCGATCTATAATAATGCTCATGTCAGTCAATCAGATGCCAATGATTCCTGAATCACGACATCATTGGTCATAGAATATGTACTAGAGTATACAGCAGGTACACTACAACGAGGAGCAGTCGCGCGGTGAAATGTCTCGTGTTCCGAGGGACGCGGCTAAAGGAAGCGAGCCGTGTTGGAGTGGCAGCCGCTCGATGGAGCGTTTTCCCTGTCGTCGAGGTGACTGATATGGAACATCAAGTACACCATGATATGCAGCGCGATGTATTTGATTAACATCGTAGTAGAAAACAGCAGTAAATTAAACTAAAAACGTTGACAAGGTTATTATTTTCACAGTTCACTGCAAAACATAAACCTTCCTTAAGCCGGGCTTCCTGCGAAAGTCTTATTAAACCATCACATAAAACATAGTTTTGCCTTACCCATCAGGAAAAGAATGCTAAAACATTCAATTCAATATAACTTTATTGTACACCAAAGCTTAAGTTAAAAAATAAAATAAAAATAAATAAAAAATGTACAAAAGGCGGTCTTATCGCTGACAGCGATCTCTACCAGACAACCTTTGGGTAGAGGAAATAAGTAACAATATTTGGGTGGAGGTGTGACAGATATTGATAGATTATAATTAAATACTTGAATAAACACATATGTATACTTATATAAATAATATATAATATTAAATAATAATAATAAATTGTTCTATAAAATAAAAATAATAAAAACATTGTTCAAGAAAACAAATGAAACGACTTTTGTATGATGAAACAATCCTTTGTGTTCCTGTATTTTGTTACATATTCGCTTTGTAAAACTTTTACCAAAGCCACCTTGAAAATTTTTGAAAACAAAGGGTGTTTTCTAGAGGAGACTTGCCATGGTCACCACGTTTTGCAAGCGAGTTGGTGATAGCCAAAAGATATAGCTAGCTCTCAGACGGCTGCACTGTCCGCTGTAATGCTTCAAAGTTGCTTTCTCTGACCACCATGAGAAGACCGGTAGTCATTCTTATAAAGCCCCTTGACGTAAGTATTATTTGTCCAACTTACACATTTGTAAAGACTCAAAATTTAAAATATCGTACAATTAAATACGGAGTGAGTTCTTTAAAACCTTTCAAATACAATTAACGCGTTCTAAAAGAACTAAAAACCGACTTCAATTGCCGAAGATTTAATTTTATTATTATTTTCTCAAAGAGAGATCAATCAGTTTCGATAAATTTGTATGTTCTACCAGACACAATTAAATAAATATAAAATCGGTCCACTATTAGCGGAGTTATTGCGTAAGATACATAGAAAACATTTGGCTACTGAACCCTAAAAAAACATACGCGTCGAATTGAGAACCTCCTCCTTTTTGAAGTCGGTTGAAGCTACACTTCGATATTAGGTACAATCGTAATATTTGTTCTGTAGCCTAATATTAAAGAATAATCCATGAGACTATTTCACCACGCCAAACTAGAAACAACAAAAGCATCCACAACACACAACTCAAAACAAGCGAGATTCATCTTCGTAAAAATGCACGGGCCGGGCCGCGCTCAACAAAGCGCCGTAAATCTCGAATAAGCAATGTAAATCGTAGTCCAAGGGCCCTTGTGCACCACACGCGTGCGGCGGAGGTGGGTGCATGTCTGCGAATAATGTCGATGCACGTGTTTGTGAATAAAGGGTTAAAATTATACGCTGACCTCTCATAGCCGTCGGCTCTAGACTATGTGAATACCTTATCAATGTACACATTGAACATGAATTAATTTGAGGTTTTGCTCATTAAATATTTCTCTATCGCTAATGGAAGATAAGTGTGTGTTAATTTTAAATACCGTGTTATACAATTAGTGTCTTTCATTGAATCAAAGCTTAGCGTGACATTTTTGGAATACGAATTTGCCTATATTCAATATTCCAAAATTTTATTACAACCTTTTTTATGTATTCAGATTTTTAAGGCGAATTTATTTATGTACAGCTCAACGAATATAAATTTTAATTTTTTTATTTTACTGCATTTCATGAACACGTTGATTTCTTGATGGTTTTTGGTTCCTTAAATACGGCTAGTTATTTAATCTTTATCCTAGTTTTTTACATATTTGTTCAAATATTCCTAATACTAAAATTATAAAAGGATTTTCATTCCCTATATATGTAATGTACCAGTAAACGGTATATTTGTAATCACTCTGTGTCTATGATTCACAACAACGTTCAACAAATCGCAATCCTAAATGAATCATGTCAAATCAATCAAACAAAGGTGCGAGTTCATGGCGCAACCATCAAGAGTATATTGTTCAAAAATCATACTCAAAATTCAATTCAGAGCCAAGCGTGATCGCTTAGTCAGTTGAACGAGATATATGACTCTATTTGGAGTCAGTTTCATAATCCAACCTCTCGATCATTAAGACGTATAGATTCAATGGTGCTTAATGTCCTCATTGAGACCATAATAATATTCTATTAACACTTCATCACTCATCATCAGTTGTGATGGAAGTATGTACGTATTTTGTTCTATAAATTAATAATGAATTGTCGAGCTCATAGTGAGAAAATTCGTATTTTCGTCTTTCTTTGTAAAACAAATATGTGTGAGTAATAAGTTTCTAAATATACAAGAAATAGTTCAACTTTGTTGTTACTGTGTTTTTAGGATTGGTCTCTAGAGCATTAGCCATGACATTAAAAGAAAGGTTCGAATAAAATGGAAATAAATAGTAAAATGGTAGTATGTAGGTTGAATGCCTGTCTGTCTGTCGTTGACAATTTTGATCAAATCATTCACAAAGTGTTTGCTTGATAATCCTGTTGATACGAGTATTTTTTAAAGAAATAAACCGCTATCTATTAACTTATTCGCCGAATAAATACGCTAAAAGTCACTTATCGAGCTATGGAACAAACTAAACTCATAATTTTTCTACATAATAAAATTCGAAATGAGGAAATCCGTAGACGAACTAAGGTAGCCGACATAGCTCAACGAGTCCGTTACCTGAAGTGGCAATGGGCGGGCCACACCGAAGAGCGTATAACCCATGGGGAATGAGAGTTCTCGAGTAGCGAACATACCGGGAAGCGTGTACCAGGCCCTCTGATGGACCGATGACCTAATAAAAGGTCGGGAAGGGCTATGTCCAACAGTGAACGATTCCTGGCTGATGATGATGTAATAACTGTCATTGGCAGCAATAAACATACAATATCACCATATCGTCAACCAAAAGTGGATCAACGCTATACTCGACGCACTATGGTTTCCGAAGACTTTATGTAATATGAGTAATTCAGTTTATTAGCATAGCGAATGCTGCCTAACCGACGGACAACTCATCTGTGCAACCTTGTATGCAACCAGCTCTTCCTTGTTCTTGTAAATGCGCAAAGTTATTAGATTGTTTGGTGATTTTGTACTCTGTCGACAACCGCCATTGTTAACAGTACTTTTGTGCCAATAGTTTAATGCTTAGGGTGAAAACGCTACTGCAAAACGATCTTATTGTCACTTATCATCAAGTGAAATTAAGACCAAATTGTAAGCCATGTATAATCCAAACTATAATCTTGACTAAATTTTTGGCACTTCCCTATTTATAAATCACAAGCGTTTTTCCCGCGACTTCGTCTGCGCCGTTACATGCAAAATGTATGAGATTTTTTAACTTATCCCATTCTTCTATTGGGGGCGGAGACAAATAAAAAAAATCAAATATTGTTTGTAAGTTACTGAATTACAAATGGTGCAACTAACGTGAATTTGTTTAATATATAGATTACTATTGAAAAAGTTTCATAGCTTTTTGTGGATCTTGAAGAAGTTTCAGTTTTACGAACGACACAACCATTTGTTAGTTTTAAACTCTTACAGGAGAAAATTAGCTGCTTTTGGAGATTCAGATCTTTATACAGAATTTAGGCAGCAGTAACAACATCATATTGCTTTCATCAATCCACGTTCCTAGCACGGTGATTAAAGCAAATCCCGTCATGGGAAACCCGATGACGTGTCGATCTATGAAATAGGCTACGTTCAACACTGAACTTTTTCTTCATGTAGTAAGTTTATTCGTAACATGATATTGAATCCTTCCTAAGCAAATCCCGTAATCCGGAACGGTCCACATCTACTCTCGTATGTACGATGCTCGTGCGCAACTAGCCGCAATGCAGCTCTTCCTTGTTCTCATGTAATGCAATGATGAGCTCACATAACGTGTAACTCAGTAATGGCCGGCTCACTTCCGAGGCTGTGCTACTCAATTTCTGGAAATTGAATCATGTCGAGCTTTCACTTACTATTATTAGTTTTCTTTGTACGGAAGCTATCGCAAGTCATATAATATGGGCCCAATGCATCGTCGCCAAAGCCTGTTAAACATAAGCGTCCCTAATAGACAGGCATGACAAACGGATTTTCTATTAGGAGATTGGTAAGCTCAGGCAGATTGCCGTCCGTAGTTAAGATGTTTGTGATACATACACCATTATTGTGGCATACATACGTTTAAATACATAACTAAAAGTTGAATGAGAACTACCCAGTGCTATTTTAGTTTTTATTTACTTAGTTGTCAAGTCTGCAGTCCCTTGGATCTGTGAAATAAAAGTCTAATATGACACCTAAGTCAACAGTCGAGGATATGATTAAATGCGAGATATTCTGGCAGTAATAAAACCGAGCGCGCTGTAATATTTCCTGCGTTTCTCCACCAAGCGGAAGTCACTTGTCGGGATCCCTCGTTACTGCCTGCACTGCACACCTCCCTGTACCCGAATCTACGGTGAAGTACCAGAGTACACAAATGTATGATATGAGCTATATTCTATCCCTAACAAGATAGTGGTGTACCATAGGAGAGGCCTATATACAGCAGTTGAATTTTCCGGCTGAAGATGACGCAGATGATGTCACGGGCAAAAGCTAGTATTACATTATCAGGTGTCCTGTTCCATGCTATAAGTTATATATATTTCTGTAAATATAATTATAGGTAAATAACTTATGCAAAGATCCTCTTGTATGTAGTAGTGTACGTATTCGTCTACATTTGTGTTTGTGAATAGTATGGGAAAAGATAAATTTCAAAAATGGAATACATATTCGCACTCATTACTCACACATACAAGGTCATTTACTTAAGTTTTCACCTATACACTTTCGTATTTCTTTTCATTTATATAATACTTCTGCATTAGTTTATTACATTAGTAATTTATCTAGTAGGTAAACAAAGATATACAGGCCAACATATATCATCATTGAATGATATCCACTACGACGTTTTGTCATGAATTTCCTCAAACTGTTCAAAATCAGTACTAGAACTAGGTTCGTGCAATACACGGATACACATCGTCAGACAGAGAAATGGGGTCAAGCCGTCGTCGTCTACCTGAAGATCTGCTTTATGTCACGTAATCCGAATCGGTGCTAAAACTGTAATATGTGGTTTTGTCTTCAACGACAACATTTCTATCATGTTGTGGTCTCACTTTATTATATCAACAGATGATTTTGTGGTTTATGCCGATTACAATCCATTTACGTGTAATAATTTTATTTATCGTTTCAAATTTTTATTATAAGTCCACGCGGATGAAGTTCTGATATGATATAATCTTTATAAGGTAAAAATACAATAATAAACTGAAGTAGTAAGCTGAACTTAATCCAAAAATTATATATCTGAACATTCTGCCCGTATATGTAATGAGTTATTAATGGACGAGAACTTTTCTGCACAACGTTACGGCAATTAGGAAGGCAATTCTAAAACAGTACTGCAACGAGCAATGCACATTAACATAGCAAAGTGCACTCCGGAGCACAATTGTTACGTTAATACACCTTTTAATAGAAATTTCTTCTTCATTTTCAAATTCAAATTCATAAAAACTGTTCATTCATTCTTTGTGAACAGGTTTATTGAAAAATTAATTAGCAAATAGAATCTTAAAAAATAAATATAATTATCACGCAATTTTTCACTTTCATTTTTAGCCTGCATTGATGGCAATAAAGATTTGATTTTGATTGATTTGAAAGATATTTTGAGGGACTGTTTAAACAAACATGACAATAACAATCGTACCCTATACTAATAAAATAAATAAAGTCTAAATAAAAACGTAAACTAGGTTTCTATGACTGACTGACTATTCTAGTCCTAGTATTTAAAATATAGTATGGTTTATAGTAAAATATAACCTAGTATATAAACTCAATCCTATGTGCGGCTGTATTTCCTGAAAGCTAGTTATCTGAATGTCTTTAAATAGATAGTCAACTAGCACAATATGTAATCATGGTTCCTTCATGAAAAATCGTGCCCAAGCGCAAATCATATAAATTCAATTTATTGACCCGACTAATTCGATTAATATACCAAACAAATAACATCTAATTTATTTTATAATTGATCACGATATTTCATATAACCGAACGGCAGTGTCCTTAGCAGAAATATTTTGTTGACATTAATCCATTTAACTGTAAACGTCTCACATTTCGTCTAAACAATTTGATTGCACCGTTAACTAAAGTCGTGAATATAATTACATGTCATAATATCACTAACTCACGAGGTTAGCCACGACTCACAAAAGCACGAATATACTCAGATTGTTGCAACCGAAAGTATAAAGATTAACGTGGCGTTCCATGTCAAAAGGGAATTCTTTGGCATTGGGTTAAACGACGGATTAAAATTCTTAATTTACGTCATTGCCGTCAATCATAGAAGTTATGAGTAAGGTAAATGTGTCATAACAAATGGTGGTGCATTAAAAATAGGCTTTTAGTAGGTTGCGTAGTATTCTTGAAAAATGAGTTTCTGTGGGCATTGAATATTAATCGCATTGAAGTTTGCTATGGGAACAACTGGGAATTTTCTTCCCAAACGTTCATTTACTCATACAATGGGTCGGGCTGCAGTTACAGCAGAAGCAAATTATCAGCAGTCCAGTAACGGGACAACTTCAGCGGATCTACTGGGAATACACACTTACTCGTATTTGTATTTATTTAGCTGGATGACTTGTTCTCACAAAATTGGTATGAAAAATTATATTTAGAATGTTATTTAATTTTGACATTACCCACGATAGCATTACTAACAATGTCAATTGTTATTAATTACGCAATATTCCTAATGCCGAACCAATTGATTGATTTTAAATGTTTTCGTAAAGATTTTACATGACAGCAATGTGTAATGCTTAGATGTTAAAATAAAATAGATAAACATTAAAAATCTGAATTAAATAAATACTATTAATACCATAGCTTATTACTAATTAGCTAATATAAACCGTGGACGTGAAGTGCTTGTGGAAATTTATGTATATTACAGAAAGTGATTCAAACTAAGCGGAACTATTTTAATTTTTTAAATCTGAATGAACGGAATGTTCATCTTTGGTCAATCTGTGACAAATTCTGGAACAATCAACTATGTCAACTGTCGTTTTAAATCTAAATTAAAACACAAGTTTTAACTGGAGTGTTACTTCAACATAATTTACCGCTCCATTGATTCATCATCTCTAAAATTATAATTGTTGACCTCTACAACAAATGGATTCACAGCCTACGAGTAAAACCTACACTGCCTTTGCATTAATATAACTTTGAGGATGCCAATTAACGCTTCTTATGATGGATTGAACTGTACCCGATATGTACTTGAAAATTACTTGAATCAAATAAAACGCCCATCTATTTAGTAAACAAAAGACTAGAGTACTGGTACCCTTGACTTTTACCGACTTTTAGATAAACACAAGGTTACGATAATGGTTTTATAAGCAAATTTTCTATGGACATTAAGGAAGACATTAAGTTAACAATGCAAGATATTGAAGAATAAATAGGTGTGAATATTATAATAGTAAGCGGAGTCCTGCGTATTCACGATTTCGTGGTGGATCCACTTTACAATTGTTGCATTAGTTTGACGTAAGTGTGCTAGTGTGAGTTGTCTTGTATGAACGCTGTTTTACTGGTGACTACGCATTTTGTTATGTAGACATTTGGTTACATTGTTTGACATACTTGTCTGCATCAAAAGATTTGATAGGATATCAGAAGAACTACATACTCATTATTGTAGAAATTTATCGTGGTTATCTAATAGACAATATCATGTTAAGCAGACGATGGAACAGAACAGTAGATCATTGTCCGTGATGCAATCCCATACAAAAGATTTAAACGACACTAATTGATAATATGTTTTGCAAATACTTAACTTGTGTTGATCGACTTTTGAACCATAATTTATGGTTTATTATTGGCTAAAATTACTCCTTTTTCCTTCTCTGACTTTCACTTTCTTCCCGGGTGAATCGATGTCAACCTAAGTTTAACTGTTGATACGCTTCGTCTTCTTATAATATTTTTCATCGCCCCGTTATATTATAACATAATAGACTACCCTACAGCATTATGTGAGGATGCACATTCATGAGAAGCAGCAGCCAACAGTGTCACAGCTGCGTCGGAAGTTGGCCTCAACAAGATTCTCTCGAACACCAACCAAAACTTTACTATGAACCTGGTTAAAATTGAAGCCACCCTATTGCCTTTCCCTTGCCTTTCTATAACATTACATGATGAGGTAATCAACAACTTTGATACAAACTTCCCAATTTGATGAATCGACATACTATCAAATGAGCAGTCATTTTAGTTGGATGTGTCTTAACTTAATGCTACTCCTACTGATTCTAATTCTGTAAACCAGAGTTCTCGAGTAAGTCGCATTCGCAAGCGATGGGACAAAATAATAACAAAGCAAGTGTTTGTTTTATGAAGCGCAAAAATCTGTATGATAATTCAACATTCTGTATGAATAAATAGATTCGCAATCAGATCTAATGAATAAATCAATGACTCGCACGGTTTGGATCACTGTCTTGAACGAAATACGTTTTTGTTATTTTGTGTCATTTTTATTTACGAGTAATTTTGCCCTCGACTTTGACTCGCAATTTTCAGAATCTATCGGTTATGCCGTTGCGTTAACAATAGGTAACAAACACACTCACTTCGCCACTTATAACATTTTTGTTTATACAGATAGGTTAAATAATATATGCAAATATCACTGATTAATCTAACGAGATATACGTTTAATTTGTCGGCTTTAAATATCTTTGAACCGTCTTTCTTAAGACCAGTTACACAATGAAAGCACTCAATCGTTTTCATATAAAAACATTCATAATATATTATAACTCAGCTTACCTCGCAACGCAGCCGCATAATAAATATAATCTCTGCGAATCATTCATTCAGAAAACATCTAAAACGCGTCTGCTTTGGCAGAAAGGTCGTTAATTGGTTTCACAATGAAATCCCTTTGTTTACCGCTATTATACTTCGTGATGGATCGATTTCAAAATACTGGATTTATCGTTGATTTATAAAAATTATAGACATATCTAAGTAATGTATAGTATTCTTAATAATAAGTAGGTAGCCTGCAACTTTTATTCACGTACAGGTATATGAACTAAATATTATTAAGCTTGTCTCGCTTCTGATGTGTAATAATACTTCTTTTTTAATACAAAGACTTATTCTGTTGATATAAAACTCCATTCTTTTCATCATGTAAATAATTGAATTATGTTATTTCTTATGCTGTATTTAGGTTTTAGGTCTAATTGGCCCTCTTTGGCGTTAAATTTCTTATTCATGGCTCATGGCGCCATCTGTTGCAATACTTGTGTACCTCGCATATATCAGTGAAATTTCTTAATACTACGTGGAATATCTCCAATTTAGACACATTTTTTAAGGTTCCGTACCCAGAGGGTAAAACCCTGTTACTAAAACTTGTCAGTCTGCCCGTCCATCTGTCCATCTGTCACCAGGCTGTATCTCATGAACCGTGATAGTTAGAAAGTTTAAATTTCCACAGATGATGTGTTTCTGTTGCGGCTATAACAACAAATACTAAAAACCATATATTTAAGGGGGCTCCCATACAACAAACGTGATTTTTTGAGACGTGCGACAACGAGGATTTCGAATAAAAGCAAGCAATCGCTGTTGCCTAGAGAAATCTAATTGTGACACCTTTGTGATTATTCCATGTCCTCTCATGTATTCTATTACTTAATTTAGTTACATGTCTATGAATATTGAAATCGGTAATTCCTTCATTAATACTATTTCATTTATCTTTTTCTTCTTTTTTGGGAAGCGACCTGTTCGTCTCATGTCCAACGGTGGATATTTCATTGATAAACAAACAAGAAAGTAAAACAATGGGTAGTCCACTGAATGACCATTTAATGAAACCTAATAACTACTGTGGGTAACATAAGATTCCAATTTGGTTAAAGCACCTCCAATCCGATCACGTATTGAAAGTTTCCAATAATACGTGGCATGTCTATGATTTTAACAAATCACCGGCTGGTAATAATTGGCTCCCCTGAATGGGACGTCGAGTGCGGCTTTACCTCGATATTCAACAACGGGCGAACAATGACGGTGGCCTTGTCTTATTACTTCGGTTCAATCATAATATTGGGGCAAAGGTTATCTAGTTTGATGTTTGTGCTCTCCTATTTACATCTAAAGTTTGCAGATACCGCGAGAGTCACGGCCGCGGCTCCGATCCAGATGTCGGATGTTATAAAACAATTCGATTCGATTCAATCGGTTACATAATAACGGTTGTTAGTAGGCGAATTAGTTTTGTTTGGAAATAGTAATTCTCCGAGGTTTTTGTTTGAATTTTTCGTTGTAATGCCAAGTTGTGTAATAAATGAAAAATTAACTTAATTGTTTAAAGGATATATAAAATCTAATAAACGCTAAACGTGTTCTGTTTTCAAAAAATCATTTATCAGTCGAATTTTTGTTTTTAATAAATTACATCGTTAAAAAGAGTCTAGATACCAAAAAAAACTTTATATTATTTATAATAAAAAACAATTATAATGTTTATACGGTGCGTGTTACATTTTTAAACTCTTCATGGAAGCCGTGCGCAACAAAACGTTAGTCTATCTATGCCCAAAATTGCTTTCAGTCAAATGGAAAAAGATTTACGATTCATAAGAACCAAGTCAATTTGGTTCACTCTAAACGCCTCAGTACACTCGAAAGACATAAAACATTTGACAAGCGAAAAAGACTGAAAATTAACACAAAACGATCCAATTTCCCTCGAAGTCCAAAAATCTCTAAGTCAATTTATTCGTGAGCATCGAGACAAAACTCAATGTACCGGCAAATGAAGCGGCGATGAGTTTAACAAACACCCTGTTTTATTCGAGATGGGACAATTCATCAAAAATGTAATTAAGTTCCAACGCTGGTCCACTGTAAATACCTTGGTTTGACTACATCGATAGAAATGCCCTTAAGAGTCGCTGTCGTCAAAGCGCCCATACAAAAGTAGTCAAGTCATATTTTGAGTATTAAGCTATGAAAATCTATGAAATTTTCAAGACACAATCTAGAAACAAATATATGTGTCGGTGGTGAGTCAGATTTTCGTTTAAATATATACTTCCAGAGTTACAGGGCGTCAAAGTATTGTATTTTTCGGTAGTAAAAAGCCCCAACTTTGAGCCTGTTTTACAAGAGTATGAATCAATTTAGAACAATTTGGAAAAACCACCGACATCTGAAATTTCATTAGTATACTGTATTGAAAAAATGGCTACATAATATACTGTATCCTTCAAATGATCACTGGACTACGAAACTTCCAAATAACGGGTGGATAACTTCGCGTAGTGTATGCTGTCTCACCGTATGCGCTCGGGTAGGATAGGGCTCGGAGAGGGACAGCTACAAAACAATGCAACCTTGAACACGGCCACGTGGTCTTACCAACATAGCCTCACACTTGACAAAATGCTCGAGACATTTCATATAACCATACAGATCAGTGCGTGCGTAAGCCTTATCGATCATTATAGATAGACATTGACTGCAATAAAATGATAATAAAACTAGATCACGACTACTGTAAAATATGTATTTTTATGCTCTGTCAATAATTGGTTCGAAATAGAAAGAAGGAACCGACTTCATGTGCCTACGAAGGTTTTTTAATAGACTAATTGACACGTTTTATGGGGTGAAATTTTAATAAACGCTATTCATCCATCATCATCATTAAAATTAAACAATACCACACTTTACTGTAGCCCATTCCGTTCATAAACATAATTGCACCTAATTGACGCATTAATTATACTCGTGTCATCAATTCATAACTAATTTAATGGTTGTCAATAATGCAAAAGTATCGGCTAACTTATCAGCAGCACGTTCTGTTTCAACGAATATTTTCCTACACACAGAACATAGACAAGTAATATCCGCGGGTTCAAGCATAACCACAGTAACTCCCGAGGAACGTTTTGAAGATAAAGCGTCTACATGCGACGAGAATGTCACCAGTGCAGTGGCGCACAGAAGTAGCACTTCTAATCTGTAATTTAGACTTTTGTGGCGGGTCCTGTCGCTGAACTGGTGGCAGGAGATTAAGTTCTGCTTTAATTACAGTAGCTCCACTATTCTAGTTGACTGCTTTATTGCCACATATACTTAACTGACAGTAACTTGAACTTAACTGTGATATTCCATTGTAACCGCACTCTGGTGAATCGTCTTCGTTTCGATGCAAAAGTGCAGTTTGGAACTAGGGAGGTGACAATTGTTCGGAGTCTAGTTGGCAATTGAGAATGTATTTGTATAGTTATCTTTGTTTAAGACTAGCCTTTGCCAGCGACTTGGTCCGCGTGGACTTTAGAAATCATCCCACAGGAACTATCAATCAGGATCAAAGTAGTTTATGCACTTTTCCAGCGCTAGGCTGCCACTACACACAAAATCAAGTCATTCTGACTCTCCTTTACGTCGCGAAGGACAAATAAATAAACAAACAAACTCACTTTTGCATTTACAATACTAGTATGGATATCTTCCTAAGGTACTTTCGCTTGGCATAGTTTGCATTCTTTGACTTGACCCGATCTTACTTGATGCTAACTTATCATTCTAATCAGGTGAATGTCAGAAAGACGCGTGGAATATATATAAGCTTCTTGTGTCGGAGTCCAAGACCCTCCTTGGGTCGCTGAGCTGACAATCGTTATTGGTCGAAAATGATATACCTTGCCTAGGCCTAGAAACAATACCCCTCACTCTGAAAAGTTCCAGGTGGTTTATAAAACAGAAGTCGACAGAGAAACTTATAAATGAATTATGAAGTTACATGTTTGAAAATTGTAATATTTTGACTAACACTCTAACACATAAAGCATGGGTGGAAAACTACCATGTCTTTCTTCTGGTTGACCAGATATACGACAGGTGTGGAATTAGCTATTCAGGCGCACGCTCTCCGATATAAAGCCTGAAGTAAATAGAGAGACTGGCCAGTGTTTTGCAGTTTAAAATCAAAGTAGAATAAAAAACAAAATGTGTTGTTTCTGCATGGTAAAATAATAACAACACGTATATTACTTGTTTACGGTTTACACGTTGATACATCTTAATTACATAGATGTAGAGGTACTTTCGACAAGTTCAATAAGTTCCGACTGACCACTATTAATGTGAGTTTCGTACATAGTCCTGACTCGCGCTGATCCGCGTTGCTAGTTTTTTGGTATAAATCATAAATCTATAAAAACACGAAAGCATAGTAGTATTTGTAAAAGTCCCTTAAGTTGGACGCACCAAAGAAAAATGATCCAAAGTTATCACTAACTATGGACTCTAAAAAGTCATACAACTCATAAACAAAATCATTTTCGAATCTCTTTATTGAACAAAATAAAGGTAGGGGCTGGCTAAGGTCGCCGCATGCAAGCAACTTGGTTTTAAAACTGATCAGGCACGAACTCTGTCGAAGGTACATACGTCGCAGCATCACAGATTCGCCGTATCCCCACAGCGGAGCGTGGCGTCTCGGATTAGCGAAACGGTACGACGTGAATATTAATTCCCTAAATTAGTATTCAAGGCAAAACAACAACTAATAAAAAGGAGCCACCTTGGGGGAAAATTGAAAATATCCGCAACCGTCAGGAAAATGAGGAGGCCTCTTCGTCACGCCGTGAAATTAGAACCCGGGAACAGCCCGGAAACATTCCGGGAACATCCCGGGAGTGTTCTGGGAGGGTTTACGGATGCCCCTCACGTGTCCGAAAGTTTGTTTACGTTTCCATTTGATTATAATCTAAGTGAGATTCCTTCGGTGAGCGTTCGTGGCTTTCATTAATTCCGATTGCCTTGTTGCGGACATGGAGCCATTGTTACTCATAGAATAAAAGTGATATTATTCTTTAAAATTGATATTTATAGTCACCTAATTTATTTTGCAAATAAAGTATTTTGTAATATGTGTAGACCAATGACAAACCTATGACAAAAAAACGAAACGTGGTCCTTTGTCGTGGGCCGAATAAACAATCTCAAAGTCACTCAGCGAGCAATGGAACGAGCTGTACTCGGAATTTCTCTACTTGTTAAAATCCGGAAAGCGGAAATCCGTAGATGAACTAGGGTCACCGACAGCTCGACGAGTCAGTGAGCTGAAGTGGAGATGGGCAGGCCACATCACTTGAAGAACGGATAACCGATGGGGAGTAAAAGTTTTTGAGTGGCGACCGAGTACCGGGCCGTCCCCCTACTAGATCGACTGACGAGCTAGTTAAGGTGGCGGGGAGCCGCTTGATACAAGTGGCTCGGGACCGGTCAATATAGCATACCATGTAGGAGACCTATGTCCAGAGGTGGACGTTTCCCGGCTGATGTTTGTTGATGACAAATATACAATTTTCATATTTTTATCTAATGCAATCTATTTCACGTTTATTTTGCCAGCGGCAAGTTTTCGACATAAAAAGTAGTGATTCATTGGAAAGTCAAAGACAAACATAGAAGAGCATTCCTTACCAATTTAAATATTCGCAGACCAAAATAATCATATTTATCCTACAACTCACTTCCCAACAATAAATGATTCAATAAAAGCAAACACTGAAAACAACCGAGCGAAAAACTAGTTTTAATAAAAATCCAATTGCGCCCAAACCAAATAACACAGTGCAAAGACAAATGTGAGCTCCACATTGATCAAAGTTTATATATACAGGGATATTGGAGCTGAACTAACAGTGGATCGAGGGTAAACTAGCTAGCTTATTTGAATGAGGCTACGACCGCAAAACGCGGGGTAACGAGGGCACTTGCCCGACCCGGGAATCGAATAGACGGTACAGTACAGGTGCAACGCAAATGAAAGGTGAACGTGACTGCAATGTGATTCAGCTTGTATTTGAATACTCGTCTTGTTAGATCTGTTTGGTGGAAATTTCAAGCCGGCCCGGCTTGTTTGTTTGATGTTATTAAGGTATATTATTTAACAGGCTAGTATAATACCAAATTCTACTTTAACAGATTATTCATATATGTATTGTATACATGTTGGCACGAGCACATTAATATATAGACACAGTACTAGGCTTACGTTTAGTATTTCTTTTATATACAACTAGCTTCTGCCCGCAGCTCCGCCCGCGTGGACTTTAGAATGTAATCCGTGGGAACTGCTCGTTCGATCGGGATTAAATGTAGTCTATGTCCTTCCATAGCCTTTCAACTACCTCACAACGAAGAATCAAGTCATTTATATCTTTCTGTTAGGTCGTGAATTGGTAGGGAATATATAAAACAACAAATTGGGTTTTATTTATTTATATTTACTTTGATTGTTAACGTGTAAACCTAGCTCTACTTAACTGTACTATTCGAGAAAATTTGTAAAGGCATGATATCTTGTATCGTCAGACATCAAACGTACAATGTGTAAGCTGTTAATTTTCCAACAAATAAAATGAAAATAAAATATCCCACGTTTTAATAGTTATTCTGCTACGAGTATTTGGGACACAGACAAATAAAGGCACAACAAATCAAAAATCATGAAAATCAGTCCAGACGTTCTCGAGTTGTAAGTGTTCGAACAAACCCGACTTTGTTTTATATATTAATAAAATTAAAAATAGAAAATTATATTATGTACTGTAAATTGATTATAACATTAATAAATATTAGTGAGTTTATGTTATGGGTACAATTTGTTATTGCAGATTACACAGACACAATTTGTTATTGCAGATATACTGTAACTTAATGAACATTGAAAGCTGGTAGATTACAGAAAATCTTAGCACGATAACTAAGCTGCTGCTAGGAAAAACTATTCGAGTTTGGAATACGTACGTTATGGTTATTTTATACCATACCATACCCATGGTGCTACTATATAACCTTAAAAATAATTTCAACCTCATTACTACATAATTTGGGTATTTAAGTCATTGTTGTGTTGCTGCTAATCCATTGACATTGACTTGCTCGTAACGTGGCACCAACACGAATATTAAATTATGGTTTTAAGCCAAGTAAGTTCAATTATGTTCATTTTAATGGGCTGTTGAATGAAGAGGTCAAAGTACAATAGCAAAGGCTGAAGTATTGATAATGTGCGTCAAATGTTATGTTTGTCAGGCGACGTTACCCCACGGCCACTGTATTATGTGGCATCGGCACGTATTAATGCTCGTTGTACTATTGATTCTTTGACTGATCAAAAAATTGATTAACAATAAGCTTATTTTGTAACTTTAGGTTTGATTCTTCATTTCTAGAGTATCAATAAGGCATTGGTTCGTTATTGTTTGTCTGCAAGTGCTGTACGTCGATGCCTTGGCTCCAGCCTTGGGTGCGACAAGTTGGGAGACTGCGAGTATGCTATGGACTATTCAAAATAAGGCCAAACGTTTTTCGGATAACATGGCTACCTCATCATCATCATCAGCCGGGAAACAAATTGTATGTCACATTGACCGGTCTTAAGCCACTTGCATCCAGCGACTACTTGCGCCCTTAACCAGGTCGTCGGTCCATATAGTAGGAGAACGGCCCGATACACACTACTCGAGAAAATTTACTTCCCACCGGTTATCGGTTCTTATAGCGATGTGGCCTGCCCATTTCCACTTCAGCTCACTGACTCGTCGAGCAATGTCAGTGACCTTAGATCGTCTACGGATTTCCTCATTTCGGTATTTAATTTTCGGTAGAGAAATTCCAAGCATAGCTCGTTCCATTGCTCGCTGAGTGACTTTGAGCTTGTTTATTCGGCCCACACCTTAACTAGTACTATATACGTCCACTATATATAAAGAAATATTATCCTCAGCTTCAATCTTATCGTCGACCACAAAATCCATTTCCATCACCAACCTTAACTAAGTTCCGCTAGTTTATAAAGTTAGCCACCATGGAAATCGAATCGCAACCTCTTCGTTAACATTATTTAGTAAGCACCTTATCGCAGAGTAATAGAGCTCACCTTTATACTTACTGGTACATTGCTGATTGCAATTTATCCGTTCATTAATATCCATTGTTCCTATAAAAGTTCAAGTTCGATGTGCGTGCAATGAAAATGTTAACAAGGAATGTCTACTTAGTGAAACAGTGTTTTAGTTTCATCTATGTTTGGCACGAAATTAACAAAAATGAGTTGCAATCAAGTTCACTTTGTGTTTGTTGCTAATCTGTAATTCATTATTTAAACCTAGAGTCGACTGTATATTCTATGTTATTGTTGTTATAATAACCATAATTTTAGAGCTTTCAAGAGTCATCGAAATTTACAAATAAATTCAAGTCATGTTAGGTTTATCTTCAACTAGAGTAGACAAGCAAAGATCTATTTTATGTTCTTGTTATTTAAAGAGTAAAAATGTAGTAAAGAAAAACACAGCTCTAAAAGTCAATACTTTTAGAGATGTCATAAATCTAGATTAGTTGTCTTCATGGTCCTGTTCTAGAGTAATGTCCAATTGTTAATTACTTTAGCTTAACGATTATTTTATAGTTCCTCGTTCAAGGGAAAATAAGTTTCTTTTATATTTCGTTTCGTTCTACGTTCAACCAATTGGCATGAAAGGCGTCATCAATTTTAAATGCATATGATTCATATTTACCACTTAAAACAGAAATTTATTCCAATAGATATTCATGAGATACAGCCTGGTGACAGACAGACAGACGGACAGCGTAGTCTAAAAATTAGGCACCGGATCGCTGATGAGTGTCTGTTCCATGAGAGGAATTGCCTCACTCACTAGCAGTGCAGAATGATATACGAGTATGTCAGTTACTGTATGTCTCTAAAGCTCCTATTTCACGGGATATATAGAGTGATACTCTATACCAAAATCAAACCTCGCACATACGTACTACCCCACTACCATTCATACTACCGTATATTTCGTTACAGATCAATGCATGAATCGCCCATGTAGCTCACCGCCACTGATTGGTTCCTTTAGTTCACGTTCGTTCAAAGTGAACAGAACGATGATATCGCTAAAGTCGGTACCAATTTACCTATTGGCAGTTCAATTCACTAAAATCAATATATTTCAATAATTATATTATAGTACACGGCATGCATTGAAATTGAATGTACGCATTTTCATTGTGTGTCAATGTGTGTTTTTTAAAAGTATACCATATTATAAGTGTAAGTTATATAAACGATAATACAATTATATTGTAAGGAATTGTTCGTATAAATATACAATATTATGGTAGGTACGCGTGAATTGAGTTCTCTGAAGTCCTTCAAGTGTCGCAGAGCACTCGAGACGTCATAACAATGTGAACATTTATATTAGAGCTTCCATTACAGGCGTTACAAGAGAGTGGTATTATTCAACCATTAATGGCCGCCCGCCTGCTATCTACCCCCTCGAATCTGAAATTCAAAATTTTTGTTGAAACAGATAAATGGAAAGAATATTCTTATTAAGATGAATAAAGGTTCGTTGGGGACTACGGGTTTAGGACTTCAATGCATAATTAAATTCTAAAAGTTGGCTTGAAGTTACGCATTTTCAGGTACATTTAGCGAATCAGTAAAACTACTTTGTTTCCGTATGAATGCTATCGATCACTTTTATATTCTACTGTTATAAATGGTAATATTTTAAATACTGTTTCGCGGTATCGAGTAGATTAATCTCCGCTTTCCATTCTGAAATAAAGTTATTATGAATATGTATCTGAATAATTTCGTACCTTCTCTAAAGGAACGTTAGAAAAAATCTGAAGCATCGCCTAAAGATAACAGCGGAATAATGAATTTAAATGTTATTCAATTAAATGCACATGAATAATTCAGTATGAGAGAGTGGAGGAGAAAAGAAAGGCAACCTTCGCAGACGCCTTAAGGACTTTTCGGGACGTTCAATTAATTACTTTTTCTTTAAATTTTTCGCTTCAACTGCAAAATCAATTTACTCTCGGGAAATAAGAATATGCTGACGGAATAAATTACCAATGATTGTCATCAAATATTCGCTTATTAAGAAGCTTTGTAAATCAGTAAATTACACACCACGATAGTTTATCTACTAAGATTAAAATAATTATTTACTACCAATTTGCAGTCGTACAGCTATTGTGTTGCTGGATTGCTTGGAACCGAAGTAGCAACAATCACTAACTTTTTGTTGTTGTTATTGTAGCGTTGCGTTAGAAAATATAACTCATAACAATGCTTCAATACAATGCAAACAATTTCATACAAATGTGAAATTTTCGTCGAGTCCTCTTCCAGGCAATAACTTATCAAATATAATAAATTTCCACAAATGTCAATCTAAAATAACGCAAACGACATGAATGAAAATATACGAGGAATTCGTCAAAAGCCATCACATCACGTTCTATTCGCGAATCCCCGTCTTTGAAAAATGGAGTCAGATGGAAGTTCGTTTTCTATTGTGTGCAGATGCCAAAGCTAAAGGCAGCACAAAAATATGTTTGCGCTCAGCTAGGAGATAGTGCTGTTATCTACCCTGATATATTGGATACGTTACTGTAGTTTCGTCCCTGTCTGCAGCTATAATAAATTTTGTGACAAACAATATTCCCCTGTCCTTTGTCTGGGCGCGGAGCGTCCATCGATCCGCCTCAACAATACCATCCTCTCTCTAGGTGCTTCTGTTTTCTAATTCACAATACACTGCTCGCAGGGCTTTGTGCTAACGCTCGGGATCTGACAAACTGATGACGGGTCGCATCGGCGGCAACTTTGTCAGGCGTCGAGTAATATTCAATGTTTATGAATGAAACAAGGTATTGATGTTGCTTTTTTTTTCATTGAATGTTAATAGTGCCACTATTTATCGATTATTAATAATGCCACTATTTATAGAATCACAAGTGTTGTTATGAATGAATAAAATAATGAGTTTATTCAAAATATGGGAATACATGATCACAAGTGTTGCAATGAGTTCATTCAAAATGGGAATGTAAGAGTTAATTTTATTTTAGTATGTAATAATCCATTTTTGGGTGTAATTATTCAAGAGGTTAATTGAAAAATATTGCTTTAAAAAAAGTCTGCGATGAATTTATGACATTTCACATTTCAAAATTCTGAAATATTTATTTGTATAGTTGAATTTAACTTTTGCTCATTGTGTTTTGCAATAAGCTTTGCCTCTTTACTCCGAATCATACTTTGTTATTCATTCTCTTTCATCATTATACTAACTAGCCTTTGCTTGTCTGCATTGACTTCAAAAATTATCTGACGGAAACAATTTGTTCGATCGGGATAAAAAGAAGCGTATGTCCTTTTTTGACCCTTCAACTATCCCGATACAAAAAGCCAAGTCATTCTAACTCTGAGTTCCGACGTAAAGGAAGGACAAACAAAGAAACTCACTTTCGCATTTATAATATGTAGTAGGTAGTATGGAAAAAATATGCAAGACAATAAATATTTAACTTTTTTGTTTTAAGAAAAGTCTACGTGATGGACTGATACTCGTAGATCTGGGTTTCTGGAATGAACATTCGATATTTAAATTTATAAATAAAAACTTTTCTATACATTGTTTGGTAGTTCGACGTGGCACGTGTCTGTCTATGAGAGTCATACAGCTAAATGTTGACTTTCGCAGTTTTATTATTATGATAAAGTTTGTCTTTACTCTTAAATACTCGTAATAACTAGCAGTCATAGATTGCCTGTAACAATGTTTACATGTACGTAGTATTATTGTAAGAGATCTAAAGGCCTATCGTAGGTGTGGTTACATTGAATAACGTGGACCAGGATCCATTGTTCCAAAGAATAGCAGCTTCGGCAGGCGCGCCCTCGCGCCCTCGCGCCGCGAACTTAAACCTATGACTCACTGTTGTGATTGTAGGTATATAGCATTCATACCAATAGAAATGACTTTGTTTATTATAAAGACATCGCACTCAAGAATGGGTCTATCTATGTTTTCTTATTATATGTGCTATCTTGAGTTCAGCTGAATCTTCAGCGTTGTTTAATGTTTATTGCAACCAGTATTAAGTCAGTAAGTGCACTTATTCAGTCAAAAAATAAACTGAACATTTTGACATTCAGTGAAGTATTTAAAGACTGACTCAAACTTGATAACAATCTTCTAGTACATTTGGCTGTAAGTAAATATAAAAAGTGGCAATGTAAATTTCTCTACCTGTTAAAATCCGAAATGAAGAAGTACGTCCACGAACGTCACTGACATAACTCGACGAGACAGTAAGCTGAAGTGAAGGCGACATAGCTCGAAGGACGGATTACTTATGGAGAGTTTTCGAGTGTTGACTACGCACCGGGAAACGTGTACCTAGCCGTCCCCACACTAGATGGACTGATGACCTATAGTATAAGGTCGCAGGGAGTTGCTGAATGCAAATGGCTCGGAACCTGTCATTGTGGATACCATGGGAGAGGAGTACGTAATAAAATAAAATTCATGATATAACATCTTATGTTTATTTAATTTGCAGTAAAAACTTTGCCTTTTACACCTGCAAGTAGTTTCTTTGAAAACAAAACACTGGTGAATTTGGTGGTGGTGGTGGGTGAATTTGTGTACTCCATGAAAACCACAAATCGTAAAACAGTTGTCAAAATGTTCAAAAATTGCCTTATCATGTTTTAAGTACCACTGTCACAAAGGGAGATGCAACATCTATTGACAGTTCATTAACATTTCAGTGGCTGCATTCTGATCAAAATGCCTCAAAGGCGCTTACGAAACCACCGAGGAGATTTACCTAAATCGTGTTGAGGAAGTTGCCAACACGCCTTTGTTAAGCAACTTTACATTTAGCGAATGCAGATTATATTTTTATTACTATTAAAGTTTGAAATAATCCTTATATGGTCTGGTTCGGTGTTCAAAGCCATTTCTTCGGTCAATTATAAAATTATCATCCAAATCATTGTGCTTTTGTGGAGTTGTATTGCCTAATGATCCTTGATTGTTAGATATGCATTGCAAAATTGCGTCAGTGTACCAATTAACTCAAACCCGATAAAGTTTACAAACTTTTTCCAAAAGTCATTTAAAATTATTTTCCATAATCTACGTTTTCTGCTAAAGTTCGTATGAACTATGTAGAAACGTGAGATGAACAAAGATACAGTCAAAAGCATTTTACTGCGATCTGCAAAGTCTAGTGATTTTTGAAAATCCTATACCTGATAATTTTTAAGACCAATTCCTATACTTACATATACAAGAATCTATTTGTAATATCAGAAATGATTTTGTAGAAAATCCGAACCCTTGTAATTTTCAAGACCAATACATAGATTTGTATTCATTTGTTTAATATTTTATTAGAATGACAGATTTTTTTAAATCACATTCGTTTACATCAAAAAAGGGTTTGAAATACTTTCAATAAAAAATTGCCTTCATTCATCTTCTCATCATTAGATGCATACCATGTTTTTAAAATATTGGCATGCGTTTAAAAGTGGAATGTGAAAAACTAAAATTTTCTCACTGTCATCATGTGTACCATGTTCGATGCAAAAAAGCTTATCTTTATCATAAGTCTTCTGATAGACTTGAACCTCCCACATAGATCACAACGTCAGACTTTTCATGGGGAGAGACATCATTAACAATTGAGTCCAAAATGCCTGGTAAAATTTCATAATTTATTGATGGTAAAATTGTATTAACGTATGTTTGTACAATTATTTACATATTTCTCCTGACTGTTACCGATTTAAAAGGTGTCACGGTTGAACCCCCGCCCCGGGCCCCACTCTACGCATGGATTTGCATCCAAACGAGATGAGTTCGGATAAACAAAATGAAAATTGCGTCGGACAACATGAATCTGTTTAAAATTCTTGCAGTCGTGCCGTGGTGACGGCAACAGGCCGTGAATTCAAATCAAAGTATACAGATGGGACGTTTCACGCCTTTTACCGTATAAGGGCTGCCATTGATGTGTTCCTCCTAATTTGGTGTCTGTATTATACTATTATAACAAACTCGTGACTGTCTGGTTGCCTATTCGCGTTCCTCAGAGGTCAACGTAATAAATAGTACTAAGGTCTATTGACTAAGAACCGAACCTGCCTTCATCTATTCGACGTTCTGCAAAAATGTATATATAACATCCTTTGAATTCAACTTTTTCGACCATTGAATTGTTTATTTGCTTTCTTCGTCGTCATAAATTGTCTGTCCCCCAAGTCACGCCGCAATAAAAAGTTCCATTCCGCTTGCATCCAGCCCGAGTGGCTCTCTGCGCCCTTTGCCAGGTCACCTGTCAATCTAGTCCAGGGGTCATCCCAGTACACGTTTCTTGACTTGAGTACTCTTACTCATCGTTGACTATCCGTTCGCATCTCGGAATACTTCCTATAGAAATGAGTGCAGTGCATACTCGTAATATCAACAACAAATCAACAAACAAAGAAACAGTAAATAAGCAACTTCTAGATCAATGCTAACACCGTCGATTTCATCATCACTTAACATCTGGTGTGACCTTGACCTCAAGGTCAAGCGTTGCTCTATCTTCTATATTAAAAATCACAAAATAAACCCCTTTGAAATATTGTTGTATACATGCCTACACATACAGTTTTCTTATGCTTCAAACAAGTTGTACACGTGCAGGTATCGGGATCAGGTGCATTCGCATCACGTCAGAGCAGTAAAATAATAAAACTTTATCCTTCACGTCAACGTTTTGAATAAAATGCAAAACGTGTCTGGGATGCAGCCAAAACGGCTCCTACAACCGAGCGCCGGGCTCGTCCTATCTCGTGAAAATAGTTTAGGATAAATAACATGACGTTCAAAACCGTTCTTTGTTATATGTTTCCAAAAATGATTTGCTTCATAGTCCAAAATAATCTTTGCTGACACTTACGTCCAGTTACAATGAAATCGCATGTTAAAAACTTTACACATATTGTTTTTAACAGAAAGTAAACCACCCTTTTATAATATCAAATACGCTATCGTCATTGTGAATAGCTCCCTGGAGGGTGATAATAATAAAACACGTTTGAAACTTTCCAACGTTCCCAAATCGGCAAGAGACGAAGCGACAACAACCCGCGTCGAGGCAAGCCACTTGTTTATTTAACGTTACACTCCAAGACTCTCAAACGTTTACAAGTTCTATTGAATCAAAAAATCTTCGACACTTACATACTATTTGCTTACCATATAGAATACAGAATGACACATTAACATTTGGCTAATTTGTATCAGTCACAATTTACAATCCAAGACTACCAACTTAAAGGTACAGAAGAACTTTTATTATCGTCACATGTAGTTGAGTTTCTTTGTTGATGATAAATTTTTATGTACATAATGTAACTTTACCCCAAAACATATGTCTGAACAAACTGTGCCAGTTTAGCGTAAATTACATAAATGTACTTTACAAAAGTGTTGTTGAATCAAAAGCTTACTCATGTTATATAGTGACCCCGTATACACTTATAGAACAGAATGAAACTGTAGCCCAAACAATCGGACCTTTTCGTTATTTACGCTCATTTGTATCAGTTTTGCTTAGCAAGTTCTTTATCGGTTTTGGTCGGGACGGGCATTTCTGTGGGCGACTGGGCAGTGGGAGTGGGCAGCTTCGGTTACGCGGAAACTTGGAATATAAATTTGGCCACGGTCCGGGCGCGGTGTTTGTCCGACAATAGGCTCGCTTGCCGACATAAATTATCGGACAACATTCGTCTAGAGTTTACCAACAACGATCGCCCAATATTTACATAGTGAGGGGAATCGGTAGATTTAGGGGAAATGGACATAATGTAAACGCATTTTGTACTTATTGTAAGTACTGATTATATATTAGGCTTTCTGTTTATAAAACAATCAGAACCAAATTTTATACGAAATTGAAACTTAAAATAATTTAAAAAAATACTAGCTAATTAGATCTGTACAATAAATAGTATCTATAGTAGCTGCTTTGCATTTTATGGCTATGAAAGCATTTATAAGAAATCATCCCCAATGTGGTAAATATGGACTTATGACGTGACCTTTGTGAGCGTCAGCTGGCTGGAATTAATATTTTCAACACGTCAGTATGGAATTTAAATTACTCGGTTTTTACAAGGAACCATACGAGAAATCTATTAAGAAAAATTATTTTATATTCGAAATTTATTAATTGCCACGACGACGTCCAATTCTTGTCGTATCCCAGTGGAAATCTAGTAATTAAAGTCAGTGTCATCAAACGCTTTATTTCATACACGGAAGTGCTTCCGATAAATTTACTGAAGTAAATGTATGCGCACTAGACCAGTAAACGAATAATAATATACTTGTTATAGGTTATTGCAGGTTTCATCTATTCTAATACACCTACGGTCCTTCATATACTTACGTACATCACATAAACAAACAAATCTAAGCAACTGACATTTTGTAAAGGCAAACAATCATTTATATTTATGATCTGGTTTACAGACTTGTTTGTGCTTCCAAAAGTACACACATCGTTGGAACTCGTTTTTAGGGCACTACGAATAAACACGAAAATATCGAGGGAGGAGCTGGAGCAAGATTGAGGAGTTTTTTCCTCTTAAACGGCGTGAAGAAATGATGTATTGTCGCGCATAGGTACATTTCGAAGGCGGGGATTAAAGCCTTTTAAGGCGACCGAGATTCTGGAAAGAGGCTTACGCTCCTCGTGTTCAACAGACGCTTGTAAAACATTCTTAAAAATCTTGGCTTTGAGTTTATATAGACTGGTTTAAGAGACGTTTATGGATGGGACAACAAAAGGCAAAGAACGACAGATATCGACAATTTCCTGGATCTGTTCTTTGTATTGGTTGTTTTGGTATCGGAAGATTCATTTTTCTCTAAGCTTTGAAGCGCTGTAGGAGTACAAGTAAAAATTACGCAAGAGTAAAAGTAAAAATTATTTGACGTCAAAACGATTTTACTTTAAAAATAACTTTTACGCGTCTCTCCATAAAGGAGATTTTTGTTTTGGTCATAAACTAGTTTCCAGAACAAAATTTATAGTGTGTACATTATATCACTAGTTTCAGAAGATTTCAAAAGTTAACCTTGATTCCAACGCAATGTGAAAGAATCAACACTCAATCGTGGCTGGCGGTGAACTAACACTCGACCGTGGTGAAACCCTATGCCACTTTTTGTAATATATCACAGAATTTATTATAACACAAAAACACACATCAAACAAACCACCTTTTCCCAGTTCGCGCCAAGAATCCTTACAAGATATAAATTTTGATGGGTATCATTGAGCGGGTAGCGAGGCGCAGACGCCGCTATGAGTGCTAACTTCTGTACACTGGGTACATAAGGTACTGGATATAGGTAGACGCACGCCTCATTAAATTTTGTTTGAATAGAGGGATGAACCAACCTCACATACTCGGTCGGACATGTGTACAGTCAGCAAACACAAATCATTTAGATTTGTTTCTTAGGAGATTAAATTTTAGTGAAACTATATTTTCTTTAGACATAGTGGGTTTTGATCCGGTCAGATATGAAACATGCCATACAACCACCGACCACTACTGCTACTCAGTTTAAACGAATACTATACTAGTCGTACCTAAGGGTGAATGAGATTTCGTATAAATTAATTTCTTGAAACTCTCATGAGACATTACATACGTAATAATTGTTTAAAAAAGAGAAGAAAAAACGATTCAATGTAAGTTAGCCGTTATTGTTCTTTTCTTCTTTAGGAACTGACAGTCAGAATGATTACATTTGTTGATGAATGATTGTATAGGTATAGTTAAAGGGTTGAAAGCAAAGGCAAAGGCTACTTTTATCCAGATCGAATTAGTAGTTCCCGTGGAATCAAATCTGAAATCCACGCAGACAAAGTCATAGGCCAACAATAAATAATACGGGTATGCGATAAATATATGGTACTTTGTTTGGTTGATACTTTTCTATATCCACCTGGCTAGCTACCACCATCTTATCTGGGTCTGCAACCAAACAACAGTGGTCATGCATTTTAAATAATAATAAATCGTCTATCTTTTTTAGTTGACCTCTGTTATCCTTTATTCTACCTTAAAAATACTGACATTATTTACTAGCCTATATTTGTATTATCTAATTTTCAAAGTCATATATTTCCCATTTTAAATCTACGAGTATATACAATGTTATTCCTGTATATCTTCCTTGAAACAATATTTCTAGTAGGGATAGTAACATCTTGGTATAACTCTATTTTGCTTATGTTTTGTGCTGTCGGTACTGAGTGCCCTCAGTACTGCAAGCATCATATGAATAGTTGGGACGGGAGCGACGACGCCACAAACATCGCGGCTCCATCATACCGCCCGCCATCTCTCCAGCAAACACTTGCATGCCGTCCCTTCACACGCATCCGAGCGGCCCATTCCTGCCTTCACCGACATCATTATTGCAGCCCACACGTTAATTGCTTTAGGGTAAATGAAGGTTTTACTCCAGCGTTTATATACATCACATATTTCGAGAAATGTGTATGTGCTACGGCGTAGCGGTGTACTACGAGCTTAGCTATATGTGCGAGATACATTTTAGTATTTGTAAATACTAAAATGTGTGAGTTGTGAAAGCAGGATGATTTTTATCTCATTAGATTTTTTAAATAAAATATTTTTGCCGTAAACAAGAAAATAGTTGAAACGTCGTACGAAAAAGATTCATTCAAGAACCAGATGAGCCATTCAAGAACAAATGTTAGAAAAAATCGTCATGGAGTTTTAATCCTGAGTATTACGGACATACTGTTGTATCATTACACACGTAATTTATAGCATATATTTAGAAAGACCAGAATATAAAATATGGCCGACAGCTACGTAACAGCGTACTACCTAAAACGTCATTTGAACGCCTGAAATTCTTCTATATTTCTCATTCCCTGAAACTCATTTGATCCTAGTTTGCCTGTCTCTATAACACATATTTTACAACAACAACGAGAACATTTGATCCTAGCTTGTTTATTGTTCGGTAATTAATCTCTAGTGATCAGTTTTTAGAGATTGTAGTATAGTAACGAGGTCAAAATCTTCATACTGATAAAAATATTGCGGTCTTGTTTCTTCATGCGGTGGATTAGATGTGCGAAAGCAGGATAGATTTGAAGACGCAGGTTCATTATTAATTAGATTTTATATATAGAGGAGCAGAGAGAAGTCATTTATTAGATAAATAATTTGCCATGAGCATCAAACTTCACAGATTTTAATTGCAAACAGATGTTGTCGATAAATATGTGTATTTATTCATTTTACATGACATCCACAAGATGTCATGTAGAAATCTGATTCTAAAACCTAGGGCACACAGTCTTTCATTTAAAACCAAGTCAACTATTTTCGAGACATTGCTACTGGTAGTTGATGCGAATGACCCAACGACGCAAACCCTTGTGGCATGTCACAAAGAGAGTAGTGAACTCTTTCATTCGTTTCAATGGAATTCTGACGCTTATGATCCGAACGGAGCTCGAGTTTTTTATCCTACTGCCTGCTGCTTTTATGCGGGAAAACCATTTACCTTCCCATAGTTACTAATGATATTCACGAAGACTACCTATGCATAACTTTATTTTTCATACGATGGCATCATTATGACTAGGGATTGCAATCCAGCGGCGTTTTCAATCCAGCGGAATTTTTGCTGGATTGACCTGAATCCAGCTGGATCCAGCGCGGATCCAGCAAAACGTGGAACGAAAATAAAAAGACGACATTTTTAATACTTTTTTTATTAATTTGTACTTCTTACGATAATCTTTGAAATCTTCCACTCATTTGGTGATATCTTATATTAATTTGCTTTGGTTTTTTAATAATTTGAGATCAAAATAATCAACATAAAATTAAATAACAAACATATAACCTTATATTCATATAACATTTAAGATAATGTTTCTAAGTAAGCACTATCTTATTAATTACGCTTATGTTTAATGATAGGACGGCTAATCAGTAGCAATCAGTCTCACAAATTCTTTCAAAATTAACTTAATTAACATTCTTTTAAAAAAGGACCGTAACAATAACACTATTTTAATTTTCAATAGTATTTTTGTATCAAACAAAAAAAGCTTTGAAATAATCTTCTCTCCGCTCGTTAATCCTTAATAATTAAGCAGTTTAAAGTCTGACGATAAGAGACTACTTCTTTTTTTGAATTCTCTGAAAGTAAGACCTTAGAAAACAAATTTTATCTATAGTCTTATCTCCCAACCTGCTTCGCACAGAACTGCATATGTAGCCGGCTGCTGAGAATGCCCTTTCGGCCTCTACACTGGTCGGTTTTAAGGTCATTAAATACTCATAAACCATTGATAAATGTTCACCTCGCACTCCTTCGCTCTCATAAACGCTCATTTCTTTTTTCAGGATCTTTTCGTAATCTAATTGACCACTTGGCTTTTGTTTATTAAAGTTCTCCTTCTCTCTTTTAAGTTCTATCTCAAGCTCTAAAGTCATTTTAACGGGTTCTGCGTCATCATCTACACGATCTTCTTCTATCTCCATGGTATCTTCTTGCACCGGCTCTACAATATATTGTTTATTTACTCGTTTTAACAATGTTTTTATCTCCTGCCGCATCGCATTCTTTTTTGGCAATGGAAAATAGCCAGGTTATTTACTGCTTCTTCATACTTTTTTGGATTTTTCAAGTACACTAACGTACCAGTAACTTCGGAGAGGCGTCGTTCTGCGATTCTGTTGCGTAGTGCTTCAGCTAGCTCGGCGCTTAGGGAAGTGCCCTGGTTATTTAGCTTGTCTAAGACAAATTTCAGGGTTGTGTCGGCAGTTATCAATGTGGACTCTCAAAGACACTTTCTATCGAGACGAGAGCAGTTATTCAACTCATAAACTGTCTTTGATTTATAAAATAAACAAACATAAGCGGTACAGTTGGTAAGGGGGAAAGGGGGCGGGCGGCGTTGCCTTTCATGCGGCATGTGCTATGGTGACAGAACGGCAACGTTGCCGCGCCGATTCGAAAATGGCGGCAACTCAAAACTAAACAATAGAAATTGATACGTTTGCGGATCCGCATCGCTGGATCAAGATTTATGCTGGATCCAGCATGTTTAAAAAGGCGCTGGATCCAGCTGGATTGCTGTATGCTGGATCCAGCAATTGCAATCCCTAATTATGACTGATGAATGGGTAAATGTGTATGACAGTTAAAAAACTCTTTTTAATTTGCCTCGTAAATATCTTACTATTGTTGCAACAAATCAATAATATGTCATAAAAAGTGTTGAATTTTACATACTAATAAAATATACGACGTATATTTATATATATATATATATATATATACCTACTTTTTTAAATTCCCTTCGGCCGTCTGCTACGCTCCCAATGCAGCATGATGAAACTCCTATGTCAGTTGAAGAAGAAAAATACGTTTTTAGACTTAAACATAAATCAAGATTTTACTACAGTTAGTTAACACACAAATAAAGCAAAATTTAACAAATCCATACTTCCCTTAAATGGGATAAGTACTTGAACCAGTGAGTCAGGTTTCACTTGATCACACTATAATCATAAATGAATAGTGTAATCTAATGATTTTATTTTATAATTGCATGTATTATGATTTATTTTGAAGTAACATTTACTGTAAGTGCATTTAAATCAAATCATAATCATAACTATTAATAACACCATTATGAAACAAAGGTACCAATATTAATTAATGAAATTACTTAGTTCGGTTTTGACGCACCCTATAACAAATACCATGCTCACATAGATAGGACTAGGACTACCAACATGTGCATATAGTAGAACATAGAGTACGAATCCTTCAGCTTACATTGCGGACCGAGTGCGGCGGGGCTGGCTCTGCCTACAATCGGAACTTGCTAAGCATTCAAATGCTTTCAATACGCTCGCCAGTCAGACTTACTGGCCCGCGCACAATGGACGCCAATCTACTCGGAATTCGGCTTGAATGCCAGCTATCAGTCTGCTGTATACGAGAGTACACACAGTGCATTCTGACGTGTCGCGCCTTCTGGCTTGCCTTATTGGATTACTAAGTGACTATATGAAGATTTTGTAGGTGTATGATTTGAATTTCAAACTTAAAATCCTTTATGCTTTTCGAAGACTATTTGTAGCAGTCGTGTTTTGATAAGACATCAAGCAATTTGTTGTAATATGGAAATATTTTTTTCCGGGAACTATTTATATATTTCTAAATATACCTTTTAACCGGCAGCGATATACGTCAATCGCAAAGAAACTAAACTCTATAAATACCTATAGCTATCGATTTATTTACCATTATTGAAAGAATGGTCTCACCTTTAGGATAGGACCGCCCCATTTCATCGGGTGTAAAAGGCTAACATCGTCAGCCGGGAAGCTTCCACAGCTGAACATGAGCTTCCCCCATGGTATGCCACAATGAACGGTCCCGAGACGCTACCAGCGACCTAGTCGTCGGTCCATCTAGTAGGGCTAGGCTCGGTACAAGTTTCCTGGTACGTAATATTCACTCGAGAACTCCTACTACCCGGTTGAAGTCGGTAATACGTTCTTTGAAGCGTCCCATTGCCGAAATAAAAGGTCACTGAAGGAAAAATATTCAAAAGTTCGGCAGCAGCAGCTACTTGTGTAACAACAAGACCGACTATGGGCTTACGAAACTAATCATTATATATTATGTTTGTGGATGTAGGACTATATACACTGTATCGTGATTTCATGCAGGATCACTGAACGTAAACATTTTTTGTTTGTGCCATGCGTTGAAAAAATACAATATTATACAAATACAATACAATAAATACAAATATTTAATGAGTGCTAGAGACTAATTTAGCCTCTAGTGCTTTAACATTTATTTCCACCTACCATCTGTTGTTATTGTTTTTGAAAAGTAAGTAGGTATCCTTTCGATGTTTGAAAGAACTACAAATGTATTTGTATCGAGCTGAACACATGAAAGGAATGATAAATGTTTCACGTCTTAGCGTGAAGTTTGTACAGACACCTAGGAAAAATGTGAAAAAGAAATATGGTGGTATTTCTAAACGATGAAATTAATAGTGTAATGCTATTTATGTAACTTAACTAGACTAGGTAGATGACATCAAAATAAAACTATCAATTTCATTTTTTTATAAAATATGAAAATCCCTCCTCTGTATGTATTATTAGTATAGGATAGGTGCCTCCACTTAGGATCGAAACCAGTCCTTAAGATATTTATTTTTAAGTCCAAGTTTAAACTATGTACCCGCAATTGAAACATACTACAATGTAAGCAACCCAAACCGCTGTTATTAGCACAAACTCAAGTCCCTTACCTTTAGCATTAAAACAGACCAACAGTCTTCGCATTTAGTTGATGTTCGACTCATTATTCAACCTCTCGTACTTGTATTTATTACGGAGTATCCTGTTGTTTTCACTGTTTAGAATTCTCATGCCCCGAGCGACTGAGGCCTCCAAACTGTACGTTCAAATGTCAAGCTGTAAGTACAAAGGATGGTAAAGGTTCCAACAATCGTTTGAAATGCCTTAAATTATTGTTTCAATATATTACTACATTGAAATACGTAAACGGTTGCGGTTTTCACCATCCAGACATGTTTATAATGCCTGAGAGGCTCCTGTAGGTGTTTATTTATGTATTTTTAGTGTAATAAAAGCTAAAAATATTATACAAATATATTTTCGTCGTACAATGTGATATTAAGTTCCTTTTCTATTTAATACGTTCTAGTGCAAAAATAATAAAGATAAAATACCAGATGTTTTAATAATTTTGGCAAACTCGACAAAAATCAAAACTATAAGTGTATATAATTAATTATAATACACTTTTTCAAACTATCAATTATTACGAGTATGTAAAAGTTTATGACTGATTCATATCAATTAAATCATGAGGAGATTTGCCATTATTACTATTTATTAACATCTTATAATGAGGTAAACCAAGTCATATATATAAAATTAGCTTCTACAAAATAACGAAAGTACAATAAAATTGTAGTTTCTGAACGTTTAGAGGTGTCTGGTAAGGGGTTGAAAATAAACTAAGTGTCTGGCAATGAATGTAGTGATTTCTAATATAATTCTAAAGAAAATATATCAAAACTGAGCTTTATACTTACGATTTTAAGGCACGATTTTATAATACACCAAAGTAGCCGCGGTCAAAGGTCTCTGATCGTTCTTACTTGTATTGAAAAATGCGTAGATAAACTCTCAGCTTTTACAAAATAAAGAAGGATGTGGGCTCTTGCTCTTCTACGTTTGGTAGGCACTTTGGTGACTGCACACATGGTGAACGCTTCTGTTACGACACTCATAAGAAGTCATTCATAGTATCTGAAAACTAGCATCGGGAATAAAATTAATTTTTTCATTTGTATGTACGAGTATATTGATATTAGTAATAAATTAAATTTTAGTTTAGTACTAAAGTTGTATTAAAGCATATTGTACAAAATCAATGGAATAATCGGAATCGAAAAATCTCAATAAAGCAGCAATAAACATTCCAACAAATATGTTTACGTTACAGGCTGTATTGGTTTTGTGCAATGAATTTGGTCGACCACTGAAATGAGCGGGGGATCGTTCGGCGGCGTCCATTTTGCATATCGAGTGATTATTTTGTCCATTGGGGCGTTGTCTGGCGCACACAGGCTGATTTTATATTCATTCTGGTTGTGGAGATTAACATAAATATCACTGTTCTCTAACCGTATTAATTATATATGTGCGAGAATTATTTTGGTACTATTATTATTTGTATTACGAGTATTATTAGATATTAATCTTAGAAATTAACTAAATTTAAATAGACTCAATTAACTTTAGAAAATTGTAAATGTTCTCACGGTAATAATATTTTGTAATTGGAAAGAGGAAGAAACCAATATAGGATCCTGTGTTACTTTACATTCGTAAGACATTATTAACTATAAAAATTACTATTCTAAAGGTTATTCGCTCGATAAAAGTTTTATACTAAATTGCTGGTGACAATCTTTGAAAATAAAATAGCTGGATTTGTGCAGTAATTATTGAAATATAGGACATCGGATTATAATGTCGCGAAATGAGTATCATGAACATCCAACTTCCTAGGGAATCACAATTTTCGTTTTTCAATTATTGTTCAAAGTGGGGCCATTAGTTGCGTAACGGCAATTGTAGTAGTAGAGTTGTACGTTAATAATATTCATTTCGCGACACTATAAATGTTATATCTCCCCGACTAGAGCAGATTGCAGTAAGAAGTTATAAAACCACAGAGAACTTTAATAATACATAGATAGACGATCGATGGTGCTCATCCATTGCATTGTTTTTGAAGTCAGCTTCTACTACAAGCCCCTGTCCTGGTTATTGTGCTCCGTGAGTCCGTGCCTGTGTCAGATAGTCGACTAAATAATAATTTTGTTACAATATATTATTCTCCTTGTTGCAGGTTACGAGATAATGCGTTCTTGTAAAATGAGAAGGCATCTCTACACCGCTTGCTGACGAGTAACCCCGCCCTCCACAAGTCCCCGGGTACTTCCGCTGGTAGCCATGGATCCAAGATTAATATTGTTTCTGGCGGTCTCCGTCCAATTGTGTGAGTATTTATTTATTTTTAAATTTTAAATATGATATAAACTTGTATTGCACAAATAAGACAATCAGTCATTGGTCAATCATGTGGTAACACATAAAACAACACGTCTTCAAACTTATTCTTTGATATATTACACTTAGACATTATCATAAAAACACAAAGAAATCATCATGCACCACTAAATTCCGCTGTAGGTTATCTGCTAAGACAATGGCTGAGTGGAAAAATAACAAAATAATTTACAATGTAATCGTCTCACTTCTAACTAATAATTAGTTAGATGATATCTGTTTTTTGGGAATCTATATTTAAAATACTGCTTTTTCTTTGTGATTGTAACCACATTTTTTAAATCATGCCTTTAAGTTTAAAATAATATTATAAAGCCTCGAAGTTATAGGGAGGTTGAAAGGGTCTCGATGGGCAGCGCGATGCGAGCGCGTTTAGTGCTAAAATATAATTTATTTCATATCGTTATTATTTCATTGATATTGCCAGCGATAGCCATAATGTTTTACAAAAAAGGAAAAGTCCAAGATTCATTTTAAAGAACTACAAGTGGTTGGCTGCAGTGATGAGTATTAATGCCTTAAAATATTGGTTTGCTTTTTAGCACGCACTTTGGTAATTTGTTAATTACTAAACGTAACAACTTAAGTAATAAGCTTTATTTAATTTTAAAAATAAATATCGTTTCAATTAATGCATCGCAACTACTCAAAACTAATTTATGATACCATCTGAACAAGCGTTGTATTAAAGGTCAAAGGGAAGCTGGGACCCGAAACATACAGAGGGGCTCTAAGTAATTGGAAGCATGTTTGTAGTTATACGTAGGTAGGTACTTCAATCGGACAACCAGCCTGAGGTCCTCGATCCGTATCTAAGGTGGACTATCTCAGCCCACTTGCCACCAAATGGGGCGGAAGTAACAGGGATACAGAGACACTCCCCTCGAATTTGTTACCTACTTAGGATGTTAGAATTTAGTGTAAACTCTCTATGGATCCACGAGATGGTTCTTTGTATAGATTCTGAAACAGGTTATTGTAAATATTTTCTTAGTTCCAAAACGGGCATTTGGTTTCGTAAGGACAAAACTGTCTTTAAGCTTTTTAATTTGCCACACGATAGTAGAAAAAGGTCACCATTTTTCTGCAGCTTTTTCATGCGAAATTTCATGACAATCAGTTACATGATTGAGGCATGAAAGTGGTAAAGCTAATTTAGTGATGTGTTGTTTTACAATAATATAACTACATCGAAATTATTATAATGATTTAATAACAATTTCGTTGGCAGTATTTATGTTCGAAAGCAACACAACCACCAACTACAACTCAACAGAAGTTTAAAACTATGGTAAAACGAAAAAGCTGCTTGTCAACAACATGCGTAAATCATAAAAGCAATATCGAAAAATATCTCAAACATTGTACTTACCAATCTCAGTCACTACAAAATGTTAACTCCTGGACATCCGCGCAAAGCAATTTAACTTGTCCAATTTTAATCAATTTTATAGCAACACAATGAATCACGAGTGCTGTAAAAATCGGAAATACGCAATAAATGCTGTAATAAATTTGATATACTGACATCATTCACGAAAATCATAAAAGTTTACTGTTATAGGCCGTTGTTGTTCGTAGGTAAACGATAGATTTCGTTTCCGATCGACGACTTCTTCTTGGAACGACGCCACACGTCATTAATTTAACGACACCGATATCTTGACAACGACATTGTTTGTAAACACCCTCTTTTTATGTCATACGAAGGTAGTAGTACAGACCATTTACCATCAAATGGTACTGAAGTAACATCGCCACTGACTTTTCTCCTTACACTGATAAGATACATACATGATCACTCTGAGCTCGTAACATAAAACTCATAAGCAAGCTTGACGTAGAGTACAGACCGAATGAAATGCTTTTCAGCTTATCGCAGAAAAATTCGTGGACCCAATGTTATTTGTAGACACACACAAAGCTTTTATTTACTCTGCGAAGTTGTTGCTGTACTTTTGACAATTTATCAATAATATCTACGCGAATAGAAAATTGCAGTCGATTCAATTATGCCACCCTTTGTTGAAACTAAGGTTTCAACAGCATCAGAAATACAATAATCCCAAAAATATTATGAACTTTGTTGTCATTTTACAGATAGCGTAATATACACGGAAGGGCCAGTTTATGATAGGGTGCTGCCGCCGCAGTCCAGCCAAGCTCCCGCCGGAAACTTCCTCACACAAACTGTCTACGGATTCCTCGACTTTACGACTACGATAGGAAACACTGTCATGGTCTTCTCACCTCAGTCCGCACCACCGCCAGGTACATTATTTATTCAACTATGTGAAATACATATGATGAAAATGTAGCCTTCAATTCAATGCCATCTTTAAACTGATTTGCTTTTACACAAAAGTTTCGATTTGGCGTTAAAAGTTAAGTAAAATAATATTTTTATATACTTTCAGAACCACCAAAAACAGAAAAGTCTGTACAAGATAATGTAATTGACACCAAGCCGCCACCACCAACAGTAACTAGTGTCAAACCTGAAGCTATTAAGCCGAGTAAACTATCTGACAAAGACAAAACCAATAAACCTGTCCCACCAGCTGTCTTGTCCAGTGCAGTCACAGTAGTCTCATCCCCACCTAAAAAAGACGAAAAAGTCGCAAATGTGCCAAAATCTGCCGCTAAGGAACAGAAACCAATTATAACAAAAGTAGAAGTAGTTTCTGGTTCATCAAAAATTATAGAAAGTAGCCCTCCAAAACAATCACCACCAAAGGCAAACAATAACAAGAAAAGTAACAAAAATGACATCAAAAGTGTCACAAATATTGTGAGCAGCAAAGTTGAAGTAAAACAAGGTCCGCCAGCTTCTATTATAAACTCCAAAGTGAGCAGCATTGTTGAAGTAAAATCGAGTCAAGTCGATGACGAGCCAGCTATATTGATCACCAACAACAACATTGGAGAACCTGAATACGATTTCTTATCTCGCCAACCGTCAGAGTTTGTAGAAGAAACGTACAAAGTTATAAACATACGCCCATCAAAGACCCATGGTCAAAAACCAAAGCACAAACACAGAGTGAATCCACCAACACCGCCACCAGCAGAAGACGATGATCATCCTCTTGGTCTTGTCACTACACTAGGAGGCACTATAGTCAAAGACGGTCTTACCACCGTGCATGAAACGAGTGTAATCGGAACGTTCATTTCTGGAAAATATGCTCAAGTTCTAAATAGTAACTCAAAAGTTTTACAGCCTGCTGGACATAGAGGAAAGATAGCACCCACTCCTACACACAGAATTCACAAAACAGTGGCGCCAGTCATCCCAAAAAATCACAGATACAGTCTAGAACCAACACCATCCATAAACGATGACGACAATAATTTTGGTAAAACGACTCGAAAGCAAACCAGTGGTGGTAGCTCTTTTAAAAACCGACATAGATCACAAAACAATGCTGATAACGAAGCGAACGAAAACGCTCCTAGTCAAAGTAAAAAATTTAAAAACAGAAACTCGACACAACGTACTCAAAGGTATGTTATCAAATTTTTTCTCATAATGCATATATTCTATTTCCTGTATATGTATACACTGGTATTTATTTCCTATCCTATAAATAGCTACGCTCAAAATCCTCACTTGCACCTCTCACCGCTTGTCTATATATGCAAATATTTTTATTTACAGTACACGTTTCGGCCGACCAGCACATACGCCTCAACTGGCAACCGTCTCTGTTTTCAGTGAAACCTCAACCGCTACGTTTTCGAACCGAAGAAAGAACAATCGGAACAACGGCCATAAATCTACCGTAACTCCTGCAAATAACAATGACAGTCAATCGAGGCGTGGATTCAAACCTCGCGTACAACCCACTCCTGTAGATCAAGGATTATCTGCGGCATCGAGCAGCATTTATAAATTTAAACTAAATCGTGCTCCAGGAACCGGTCGTTGGCAGTATAAAACCAGCCCGAAACCTAAAGTGACAATTAGAAAAATGAAAGATGATGGAGATGAACAGCAAACAACGCCGAACCCGAATCCTCTCCTCGATGACCCTCAATCCAACGAATTATCGCCTCAAGCAAGATCAGACAACGATCTCGAACTATCTGGTTCTCAGAGTGGTCCGGGAACACTTCTCGAAAACGATACAGAAGACAATTCGATTGAAAAACCGCCTCCGATTGAAACCTTGAGGGTTGTAATTTCTACACCAGCTGACTTTAAAGACGTTTACTATGAAATCGCCACCCTTAAGTCACCTTATACTTTCCAGGTAAAACAAAACAAGTTTTAGCGTATAATGGGTTTGCACTTGGGCTTCATCTCAGCTTATGATAAGTGACAATAAGGCCATAAGCCTTGCTAATGAGGAGCTAGCTCTCCTACCTTTCACCCCGAGACACAACAGCGCTATTAACACTTCTAATTGGCAGCAGTCTTCAGTAATATGGTGGTATAGCGAAACGGAAAAGACAGACAAACAATCACAGCTATTATTTTTATGACATTGGTACAAGTAGCCTGCCGTCGTAGCCCTTACAACCTATCAACCCTCTATACCCTCAATTTTGAGTTTTTTTTAGTGCCGAACATCCTATGAAAAAACATAATCCCCATAATCTCACTCTGGTGTCTTAATGTTTGTATATCCGTACGTCTTTCACCGCGGATTATCTTAAGAACTACTAAAACTTGAAATTTAGAGTAGCTATGGGAAATAGTAACCAACAAGTGCCGCAACTGTGGACAAGTGCAACTGAAAGAATTTTATATTTCAAAGCAGAGTCATTAGGCCAAGTGGGGTATGATATAAAAGGGCTTCAAATGTACATTATAAAACAGGCTTTTATGTTTTCTTTGGTACACTCAAGTACAAAAATATGTATCCACTTTTGGACCATGTCTTAACTCACTACAGGAACAAGCAAAGTGTGAATGTGACATGGTACAAAAGCGGATACATATTTGTGTACTCGAGTGTACATAGTTTTTGACATATTATGAAAAATGTTATTGTGTTAAACCTTATTTCAAGGTAATAATATTTGTAAGCTTCTCTTTATCACCCTACGTACGCGAGTCCGACTCGCACTTGAACGTTCTTTTAATGTCTCATGAAAGTTGAAATGTTTGATTTCGTTTTTCAGGTGGGACGGGTGAAAAACACTCGCATAATCACGGTTACCACTACGATAGAAAAACGCATCGAGCCAACTGTGGTTCCTAATCCGCAAAGTTCTCTCAACGAACCGTTGACAGAAAATATATTAGCGACCGCATCCCCATATGGAAAAGACCACAACTTACTGGACTCAAGTATAGCTACACTACCTCCTATAACGTTGTCATCAGATATGGAAACTCCTCCGCTTGAAACGGTCACAGAAACGTTCAGCACGACTCAAAACATGTTAAAGACTCACATTCTTCCAGTCGTGAGGGATGTAAACATGACCAGTAGCTTAACCCTTATACAAACGTACCACGTCACCAGATTTGTTACTGCTACCAAAACGTTGCCCCCAATGGACTTCTATCAATTCATTCCGAGCAAAACCCTAAAAGAATTCAATAGCCGTCTTGATGAAGCTGGGTCAGAATTGCATCTAGAATTAGACTTTGGAGATAGCAACGAAGACGAAGATGGAGTACCAAGACGTGTATTTCCTCCAGACTTGGACCTCGCTAACGTTGGTTCTGACTTCGACCTCACAGAAGTAGACAAATATAGAGTACCAGATAATCACTTACGATTAAAGAAGGCACACGGACAAAACAAATCAAACCAAGTAACAGAGCCTCCGAACCCAGTTACTCCAGCCTTGACTCCTGAACAGGCGCAACAACTGGCCCTGTTGAGGCTGTTGAATCCAGCCGCAGCTGCACAGATTCCAAACGTTGTAACTACATCCAAACCTATCCTGAAATACGAGACGGTCTATGAATCCCACGTGATTCCGGTGTTCGATGGAAAGAACACAGTACATAGCACTATCTCCAGACCGGTAGCAACTGTCACAAAAACGGAATATGAAATTGGTACAAGTAGCCTGCCGGCGTTGCCCTTACAACCTATCAACCCTCTATTCCCTCAACAGTTCTCAATAACTTCGACACCGGTTGTCATGAACACGGAAGTCGTTGCAACTGATAGTCAAATTTTGAAATTAACTTTCGGCGCAAAGACTGTATACACAACATTATTTACAACTAAAGTTGTGCCAACTGTTTTGACGTCTTACGTGACGTCTTCAGTACCTGTGCAGCCCACAGCTGGCTTCCCAGGCTACTATCCGGCGGCGCCGTTTGCTCCCTTCCCTTACGTAGGATAAATTTTAAACATAATCTAAAGTTGTGACTAATAAAACGGAACGTTTGTGAACGTGTTTGTGTTTATCATAAAGTGAAAGTTACCCTCCAAAACGAAACTTTTTAACGAGAATGCGTTGGGTGCATCCAGCACGTGATAAACTATGTGGCGAGTGAGTGAGCAGTGAATAGTGCAGAAAGGCAGTGTTGGGATTTATATTCTTTGTGGAGAACACAACAAGTCTGAAAGTGGTATATTCTTATTCAATTTGAGCTCAAAGCCGTCATGCATGCTTTACGCGCTACTCGAGATGTAATTTCTAGTGATCAATAATAAAATATATGTGTTAATGCTTTGTAAATATTGTAATTTATAATGCTCGAGCTTTTTGTAAATATAAAGGAATTGCAAATAGTAATTTTTAAACAACTCGAACGAATGCTATGTTAATGTTAATAAAAACAATTGCACACGAAATTCTATTGATATAAGCGATAAATTGTAATTATAGAAATATTAGAATTTATATTGGCCATAAGTATAATGGTGCTACGAGGTATCGAACACATTTGTAGTAAAATTGTGATAATTGTACCTAGACTCAGTGCCGAAAATTGTACATAAAAGTAGGAAGATTTTCTATTGTGTAATGATGTCATAAATGAGATTCTAATAAGATAATCATAGATGTATGTATAGTTGTATACGTATAATGTCTAGCGAAAATTGTATACATTTTTGTAACTTTTGTACCTATCACATGGATTTTAGCAATAAAAGTTCATAAATAATTAACAGCTATTATTTTCTCCCAGTATGTTTATCAGTGAATCTTGTCTCTAAAAAAGCAGCATCGACACGCTAAATATAAAACACAACTCCCTTACATTCAATAGTTCTACTTTTGTGGATTAGTCTGAGCGAGCGAAAAGGCTATTTATTCTTTTGTTTGAGCTTACGTGTCGATAACTAATTAAATGACAACAAGGCCGATAGAAGCCTTATGGGAGGAATTTCTTCGATTTCCCAATTTAATGAGGCATATGTATGTATAGTTTTTTGAACTACCTCCGCAGCGTAGTGGACTGACAATTAATTGTTCTCATAATCGCAGTTTATATTCCCAGCGGCGTACTTAGTGGCGCTACTACTTGCCACTCTGGCTAGCAACTGCCATGTAATCTAGATATGGCATCCAAACATCAACAGATGATGGCAACGAAAGATAACTTAATAATAAAATCATTTAATTCAGCGCACAACTATAGTTAACACAAAAAATTATTTTAAGGCATAGATTTGCGCACGCTTCCCTCCTCTGACCTTGTTGTCCCTTACCGTCAGGTTTAAGTTTTCCGTTATGTGAAGGCCAAGTGCGAACCTACTGTACATAAAAGAACAAGCCCAATTCGAGTAGAAATTCGTAAGTTTCCACTGTAACATTCCAAGCCATTTTTAAAGCTTTACCAAAGATGAATACAAGTTTTCCAAGATTTCTTTCTTCGCCTTTGTTCCTTACGGTGTTTGTTTTTTGTTCATTTGTGCGGATGCAGTAAAGGAGGGGTAAAGAAGGCTTTGTCGCCGGCTCAGCGCTAAAAACCACTGCAATGTTTTCCTTTGTGTTTTTGTTAGTCTTTACCATGTGAGGAGACTCTTGTTCCAGTATTGTTCTTCGTCATAAGTTAACATAACAGATATTATGCAGTTCACATAATAACTTCATGTAATAAATACCATACTACTAGGAATAACAATTGCTTGGAAAGTTTCTTCTATTTCTGGGGTTCCGTACATCAAAAAGAACCCTTATAGGATCACTTTGTTGTCCGTCTCTCTGTCGAGACCCTTTTTCTCAGGAGCGCGTGGAGATATCAAGTTGAAATTAATATCGAATACTCAAGTCTGCCGTCCGGTGAAAAAAGCAAACTTATAGGTCAACGCAATAAAAATGTAAGCTGTATTTCATACCCTTTATATACAAAATGCAAGGGAACCAAAACCTATAGGGTACTTGCCGTTGACCTAGAATCCTGAAATTTGGTAACAAGCAAGTTCTTACAGCACAACCATAGGAATAAATCTGAAAACGAGGATTTATAAATTATAGCACAGAACTAAGAGCTTTTTTATGTTTACGGACTAACTTTGTAGTAGTAGTAGAAAGCTATCCATCACGTATATAATTAAGCTGCAAACTAAAATTGGTTTTCAATTAGAATTGCATTTTCGGTAGAGCATTTTTGGGTGCATATTACCGTACCAATTTATTTATGATTTTCAGTATATTAATTACTTCTATTCTGTACAGAACCCTCGCTCCGCGAGACCGACTCGCACTTAACCGGGGTTTTTGTTTAAAGTTACTATGCTTAGATATGTGTTCTCTCGTCTGCAAAGTGTGTGCCAACTTAGCCGAACTTGGCACTGACTGGTTTCCTCCGAGACATTTGATTCACATTAATATAAACAACCGGCTCTGCCTGGCTCATTCCGATTTTATCACCCACAGTAAAGGACCACGCTTCGGTTCCGTAAGTCATCACTGGCAACACGCACTGATTAAAGACCTGTCTTTAGACGCTGGTGTATTTTGGACGAGAAGATATGCAATAACTTCCCGAACGTTGCCCAGCTGAGTTGCATTCTTTGGTTGACCTCTTTGAAATATTCTTACCGTGAACTCTCTTTTTTATATACTTATATATAGTTGGCCAAAACCGTGATCTGGGGTAAAATAAATTTTAATCTCACAAAGCGAGGCCTCTCTAAACAAAAAATATTAAATTTAGTCAGCAATCTAATATTGCACGGAGTTGAGAGGTTCATTTCCCATGATGCCTTAATTAAAGCGCTTCACAGTTCACATTGAACGAGACGCCGAAAGAAACAAAAAGCTTTAAGTTATGAAGCCAAGATTAATGGTTGCTGTTTGTATACTTTATAAGCAAACCTTTAATCTTAAGTATTACCTTTTTTGTTAGAAAAGGTTTGCTGGACTGTAAGAGCGACAAGAATTAATTAATCAAAATATTTACTTAATTAAGATTCTAACGGTGGTGTCCTTGAAGCAGGAAAAGTTAGGAATATACATGTAAGTCTTTACTTTTTATGTATGAGTATAAAAACATAATAATAATACCTTATACTATTAAATACACTCACTATCGCTCTAAATGGCCTCTATAGCCTAATGGCTTAATGTTGGACTCACAACATGGAGGTCCCAAGTTCGATTTCCAGTAGTCCTATCGGTACTCGGTTTGGTTGGTGGTAGGGATATTCTATATCCGCCTGGCTAGCTAAAACCATGCTACCTAAGTCTGCCGCTAAACAGCAGTGCTAGTAGCACAGTTGTGTTACGGAATTAAAGGTAGCAGAGCCAGCGCCCCATTAGGTTGAGGCTTCCGGTGCGCACGCTTTCCAAACAACAGCCTAATCGTCACTTACCATCAGGTGAGATGAAGGCCAAGGGCAAAACCTATGATGTAATTAAGAGGCTATGTTGGTAAGACCACGTGGTCGGTTTCAAGGTTGCATTGTTTTGTAGCTGTCCCTCTCCGAGCCCTATCCTACCCGAGCGCGTACGGTGAGACAGCATACATTACGCGACGTCATCCACCCGTTATTTGGATGTTTCGTAGTCCAGGGATCATTTGAAGGATACATAATATTATGTAACCATTTTTTTAATACAGTATACTAATGAAATTTCAGATGTCGGTGGTTTTTCCAAATTGTTCTAAATTGATTCATACTCTTGTAAATCAGGTTCAAAGTTGGGGCTTTTTATTACCGAAAAATACAATACTTTGACGTCCTGTAACTCTGTAAGTACATATTTAAACAAAAATCTGACTCACCACCGACACAGATATTTGTTTATAGATTGTGTCTTGAAAATTTCATAGATTTTCATAGCTTAATACTCAAAATATGACTGGACTACGTTTGTATGGGCGCTTTGACAACAGCATAGCCTCTTAATACTCAAAATATGACTGGACTACGTTTGTATGGGCGCTTTGACAACAGCATACCCTCTTAAAAAAGAATGGATTTAAACCACGTGAAAATCGTGGTGAAATCATCAATTGACCGTGTAAAAACAAGGCATTGTATCCCTCTATTATGACGAGGAAAGTCACACAAACAATTAGTATGGATTAAATGACCAAATGTCGAACTGATATCCCAAAGGAAATTAACTCTCGCCTTCCCTTTCCCAAATCAGATCCTAGATCCGCCACTGGCCCACAAAGACCCTTCCGCAACCAATGCATGGTTGGGGCGGAGCAGTATCGAACATAATAAAAATCTTCGTGCAGAAATGGATTTAAAATGGGTCGTATTTTATGAAGCCGACATATCTACATCGCCACAAATCTAGGCGAGTGCAGCCAGTCTGCTCCGCTCGCTGATTGAACCAGGTTAGACGAAATCGGCTTATCGTCCGATGAGGCCGGAATAATTTCATTTGAGTATGCACCCGCTCCGCGACGCCGTACTGCATTGCAAATTGACAATGCATTTTGCATTTTTCTGACGAACGATACGTCTCTTCGTTGAATTATAAGTTATGTTTAGAGTACATTTGCTCGGAAAATAAATTCTTACTAGAATGTCTGTCTGTGTCAAGTCTGTGACTTTGCCACACTTTACAAATATACTCTAATTATTGCACTGACCGACATAACTCGACGAGTCAGTGAGCTGAAGTGGCAATGGGCAGGCCACATCGCTCGAAGAACCGATAACCGGTGGGGAGTAAAGGTTCTCGAGTGGCGACCACTTACCGGGAAACGTCTACCAGGCCGTCCCCCTACTAGATGGACCGACGACCTGGTTAGAGTCGCGGGGAGTCGCTGGATGCAGGTGGCTCGGGATCGGTCGATGTGGCGTACCATGAGGGAGGCCTATGTCCAGCAGTGACGTTTCCCGGCTGATGATGATGATTGCACAGAAAGAAGCTCGTTATTGTGTAAATGTGCTATTAATGTATGTGCATTGTGTATTCGCTTTGATTTTATGTAACTAGAAAATACCTTTACGTAATCACTGCATATATCATCATCATATCATAGTATATTATAATCTATTTATCTACTTCGAAATATATTATGTACTCGTATTCGAACAGTTTGCTGATTCCTATGACTACAGGATTATCTGCTTAAATTATCAGGATGTACAACTAGTGTCCGGAGCCGAGTTCAACTGCCCTTAAAGTATACAGCATTCATCATTTAAAATGTTTACCCTTAGCGGTAAATGATATGAGTATATATTTTGTCATCGTTAATATTCACAAAAAGCTTTTTATCAATTTCATCGTGTGATATGAAGATCAACTGCTAAGTGGACTGAATATATGCGACACAGAATGGTGGTCAACAAAATATAAGTGACCCATACGCCAATGGTCCTACGATATGCTTACTATAGGGATAGTAAATGAACCAAAAATACAGCTAAGAAAACCAGGATAAGCCCAAGGACAAGGCACCTTCGCTGTAGTAAGTTAAGAGAGCTGATGGAAATGATGACTGAAGATATTATTATTATTTGTATAGCGATCTTCTTTTGTTAATTCAGGCTAGGCTTTATAAGTCAACATCAAAATTTTGGCACCACTGCAAAGTATCTGGGGTTCTGCGATCTGTCCCGGGTGCCGTACCCTCGGGCAGCGCTCCACGATGTGCTCGACGGTTTTCTTCTCCTCGAAGAAGTCACATCATATATACCGCAGCTCATTGCAACCTCTCTGTGCCGTCCTTATTCCACCACCACCACCACCAGTGTCTACCTATGTGTCAACAATATTCCCCTCATTAATGAGAGAGGCTCTTGTCCTGGACATGCGGCTAATTATGGTGAAATAATCTATTCAGTCAATCGACTACTACATATAATCTTTGGTAGGTACCTACTTATAGCTATTCAAAGAAAACGCGATCGGTATCTATCTAAATCATTGCAATCAGCACCTGATTATGCCGGCAATGAAATCAACAATGAAGATAATAAGCCGTTGATTATTCATAACAAAGAGATAACAAACAGTAACGTCAAACATGTCTAGAAGAAGTTACAAACAATACGCGCTGAATAATTAGGAAATTGTAATCGATATTGACCGTTTTTGTTTCTAGTGTCAGTTATTAAGTTACAAAATGCGTGGGAACGAACTGCTACTGATATCGGCTGTTTTATTGTGTTGTAAGTATATGTTAAAATTTTGGGCTGCTTCTTTATTTTACAAGAGACGAACTCGTTTGTTGAATGTAACTATGTATCAACATCAATTTGCCTGTGCTGCGATTTGTTTGAAGCTGTGGTGCGTACCACAGCTTCAAACAAATCGTGGTAATTATTGAAAGTCTGACGTTTAGGATACCTATGTCCAAAAGTAGAATTATCAGAGATAAAATAAGTAGAATATACAGTTAAAAGGAATTCATCTTCACATCCAATTTTTTTACATTTGTTCAGTCTCCGTTTGACCACAATCTTACCTGATGTTAAGCGATGTTGTGGTCTAGGATGGTTCACGGTTGCCTGGAAATAGTCTATTCACTCTGGCCTTGAAGATATCCAGGTTGTAGAGCTCGGGAAACAAAAAAGCTGGCAGGGAATTCCACTCCTTAGCTTTATGCAAATGAAGAAGCGAAACGCTTCGTGCTCGATGACGACAGTGTTCTCCCTCTCAAATCTATTGCAATTGAAACAATGGCATATTATCAATTAATCGGATGCGGAAGCGGATCGGAAGCGGATGTACCTGTAAAGTAACGACGCACCAAAAATAATTGTTGTAATTTAAAAATATGCAAAGACCCCCAAAATATAAACAAAGAGTAAAGATAGACCACTGTAATGTATATTTCCAATTAAAATAAAAAATCAAGTAAAAGCATAGGAAGTACTACTTGTTGTGAATTGAACATTGTTCTGAATACTTTTCTTCAAAAAATAATCAACACACGTAGCATTTTCACACTTTTTTCGTAAAGGTAAATATGGTATCCGGTTATTATTTTAATTTCTTCCGAAATTAATTCAGTAACATACTTATTTTACTAATAAGTATTTGAAAAGTGTACGTGTCGATTTTTGGATATTTGTATTTGAATCACGAGTAAAAGTTCACCATTACCAATCGAATTCTACCACATTGCTGGTTTCAGGCGCTACTGTAATAGTGTCACAATCGCCAGTATCACGATGCTACCAGTTCACATGGCTGGGCCCGAGGTACAACAACGACAGCGTCTTCATGAACGCAACCTGCAGCGACGCGACGAGGCTGGCCAGCGGAGTGCCGTGCCAGGAGCCCCTAGTAGCTTCTTGTAAGTTTAACATCTGATAACGAGGTTCTCGCAGTAGCTATAGCAGTGCTGACTTTGAGTTAAGCCTTTTTTTCTCTCGACATGTTTGCCGAGTCCCGAGAACATATGATTCTTTCACGGCTCAGCTGTGTCTTCTCTATGTATCATTCAACGTTATTCAAATCTCGCATTTATTACGCCTGGCAATAGATATAAAACATAGGAACTTAATTTATTAATAATAATAATTAACAACTCAATTATCAATAAGTATATAGAAACTCCACAGACGGCTTAGGACATACCCTTGTGTGAACTGGTCCAGAAGTCGTAACTGGCTTTCTGTGGTAACGACCGGGGTTTATGTTGCCGCCAATGTTGGCACTCTCTTGGACCGCTGCTCGTTGAGAGTGGTAGTGTGCCTGCGTCTGGGAGCTGCTATGTACCGCCCAAATAAGTCTCAATGTTGAGCCATTCTATATCCTGATCCAGAAGTGCGGGCCGGTTCTCACGTCATGCGGCTTTCAATGACATCAAAGGGCAAGCCCTCGCTACTTCAAACGTCCTAGCGACTCTGAATCCTGTTGTTATTGTGCGGAATGGCGGAAAGAGGCCATATGGGATGACTCTCGTTCCGTGGAAGCGAGGTTCTTCTTTGGTGTAGGACACCACTTGCGTGGTCACCCAGGCCCCATGTCACATTAGAGCGACTTCATCCAGCGCGGGTGCTGCCGCTGCTACTGCTGAAGACAACAAGCTGCGCAAATATAGCATTCTCGGGGAGGGTTATATATTTGTGCCGTTTGTAGTGAAGACATTGAGTCCCTGGGGTCCGGAGACGTGACAGCTTGTGTCTGGTCGCCTGGTTGAGACCACGTGTGATAGGAGAGCTGGTGGCTACTTCCGCCAAAGGATCATTTTAGCTATCCAGCGGGGTAACGCTGCCAGCATCCCGCCTGCCCTTTACCCAACAGAAAGGGGCTGTATGACACATTTTAAATGATAGACTATAATTAGAATACAGATTTGACTAGGTTATAAGTAATTTGCAAAACTTTAATTGAGATTTGTATATGTTCTGACATTTAATAAATAATTATCAATAGAATATAATTATGCAAATAAATACAATACGAAAGTACACAAAAGTAAATTAAGGTACCCATCAACAGATTCCACAGAGTTGTTCGAGGAGGTCACTTGCTGCTGATTCTGTATGTATTGGGCTTTGACAATAAGCAAGCTTATTAAAATCACTGCTCCACATCACCACACACTGCTCTTTGGTGAGATACGATACGCGCCCTAGTATAAAGGCTGGATCCGCATAGCCTCAATGCCTCATTAACTCAAGGCTTAGCACACTTCCATGCGAATCCATAGTGTGTAAAAGTAAATTGTATTATATTTCAGTTGACGGAACATGGCCCGACGTAGAGTACATCTGGACTCACCATGCCCAACAAGCTTCATGTATCTTGGCCAGCAACGATGTCTGCGCTCAGTACACATATTACTTCGATGGACATGGTAAAACAATATCTTGGATCCCTTGAAATATAGTTTAGCATTTGTTAGCACAAACTTATTCGTTCAACTACATCGAAATAATGTTACTTTCGAAAGCAAATCTGTTTACCTGTCTTTTTGTTTCGTTTTCAAGACTAGACGGCTAAACTGACCTGAATGAAATTCGACGCCGATCTATGGCTTTAAAAAGGACTTAATATGTAGTAGATATTGTTGTTAATGAAAGGTTATCCGTTAGATAATTTTTCAACTCGACTCCGTCAAAGTCGCGGACAAATAACTTGCTCATATATAAAGTCTCGTCGGAATACACAGATATTTTATTTGACCCAACCAGACCGGAGAACAAATACCTTTTATTGTATCATCACCTGTCAGGAAACGTCCCTGCTGAACATAGGCCTCCCCCATGGTACGCCACAATGGCTGGTGACAAGACGCCGGCATCCAGCGAGCTTTACCAGGTCGTCGGTCCATCTATAAGGCGAACGGACAGGTCCGCTTATTATTATCCGTTATTCGAGCGATGTGAAAGGTAACAGAGCCAGCTCCTCATTAGATTGAGACTTCCATGAGATTCCATCAGGTGAGATGAAGGCCAAAAATTATTATTTTTCTCCAACCTTTTGTACCAAAGCCGGTCTGTCACTCACATAAGCAACAAAGGTTGTCCCTTTTTTATGTGTGTCACTAACCTGACACGTTTCGAGATAGTAACATATTTATTATTGAATATAGTCCAACGCTTAACCACAAATGCGTTAGATTTAAGGTATCTAAGTTATAGTAAAATATGCGCAATCATTTACAAATGACTGGTCCCCCCCCCCCCCCCCCCACACACACACACACACACTTCGAGGAATTTAAATGACTAATCTCATTCTTACATTTCGTATTTTCAGTTGAAAATTCTACATACATGTGTACACGAGCAGTGGACACCGATGGAGTTGCAATTACCAACGGCTGTTATCAAGATGTCAACGGAAGCTTTTTAACGAGAGTGTGTTTCTGTCGATCTATTCCCGGCGGTATACCTTGTAACAACGCTGTACTGTCCTCAGCAGCTTCGCTAGCTGTAGTAGTAGCTGCTTTAGTTTTAAACAAAAACATTGTCAATATATGGCTGACAAATATTTAAGATGAAAGTGAAGAATAAATATGTTATTACATACGATCGTCTCTTATATACTTCGTGCACAAATATTAGTACAAGGCAAATATTCATAAGTACAAAACATTTTATTGTCCAACATATGTGATGAGTAAAATGTTAACATTCTACAATCAAAAATTAAATATGTTTAAATTCAATAAATTGTACTCATGCTTCGGTTGAAAAGCAGAGGAAATATAACAACTATTCGTTTGAAATTGGTACCAACAAAAAACCGTTAAGTTAATGACCTCGTCTTAAAAACTTCTAAACGTTTATAGACCTATTTTGTATTAAAATCCTTACATAAATAAAGACAACATCCATACTTTTAATTAAAATGCTAAAGTGAGTTTGTTTGTTTGTATTTCTTTCAAGACATAACGAAGGATCAGAATGACTTGGTTTACAATAGATATTGTGGAAAAGCCGAAAAAGGACATAGGCTACTTTTTATCCCAATCGAACAAGTAGTTCCTGCGGAATACTTTTCGAAGTCCACGCGTACGAAGTCGAGGGCAAAAGCTAGTAATTATATATTTATAACATGTCTGCTGCGTATAAGTGAGTAAAAAAATAATTGTTTTGCTCAACTTGTATTACTAAAACTCTGCGCGTCAGCATACTGGGGTAAAACTAGATTATCCAACGCCATAAACGCTAACCTTAGAAGATCGATGACGTTCCATTTCATATTACCGCATTTTATAATATGGTTTACTTTGAAATTTTAGATATTTGTATTTACTCATATATTAACAAAATTGAAAGAACAAATAAATAACAGTAGCATTTTTTAAATACTACTTCACGATCTCACTTTTTGTTTCGAAAAATACAAGTTGTACACGTAAGCGTATAGGAACGGAACGACTTTTTGTGACAGATGGATGGCCGTTTGACGTGTGACGTGTCTATAAAAGTGTAAATTCTTTCGTGGTAATTTATCAGCCAAAAATCAACATTTTGCGGTGGGAAATATTTGCCACCGCTGCAACAATTTATATATTTGATTATACTTTATTGTTACCGACAGAATGTATTCGGTTTTAACAAGAGGCAACGCCATACTGACGTATACTTTGAGTGTATTAGCATGCTTAACCTTTTTGTGTTTTCTCTCCACTTTAACAGTGGATTATAGAACTGCAGCCCAAATGAACACAGTAAAGGTAGTTGTGTAAGTATATGAATACTACTCTTCGGCTGTGTTCACCATTTTAAGTCAATAATCAATTTTTTCTCGGGTTGCAGAAAAAATGTACCTGATTACGGCGCTTCCAGAGAAAGGAATGATCTGGGATTCCTAACGTTTGATCTGAAGACAGATTTGTCGCAACTTTTCAACTGGAACGTGAAACAGTTATTCCTGTACTTAACTGCAGAATATGTCACTCCCAGCAATGAACTAAACCAGGTTGTGCTATGGGACAAGATTATCCTAAGAGGCGAAAACGCATTGTTGGACTTTAAGAATATGAACACAAAATATTACTTCTGGGATGATGGCAATGGTTTGAAGTAAGTTTTGCCTATTATTGTAAACTAAAAGCTGAAGTAGTAAAAACTGGCATAATGTAGGTTTCTCAAAAATTCACTAATCAAAACTACTTTATGCTACCTATGTACAGAAGTTGATGTTTCCACCTCATTATGCCAAAGTGTTGACTACATCAATACAGAACCCTAAAATTATCTACTGTAGTATCTAGCCCCATATTAATAGATCATGCTCCAGAATGAGTCAACATAACTAAAAGTTTAGTTATCTACTATCAATTCAATCTTGGTCTCAAGTTACCAATATGGACCTCAGATATCAATTTTGTTTAGTATCTCAAATATCAGTTTAATATTGTCTTCAACTCATAAACTAAATAAAAAATAATACTGATATGCATTTACTAACTTTTAAAAGAGACAAATCCTTAGACCTGTCATCAAGAAGTGACAATATTTTTCTGCAAGCACTAATTAGCCTCCCAAGAAAGACAATTTAATATCTGTCTCTAGGGTTATGCAGTGAAATAATTTTTCCAATTTGTGGACATTGATAAACTCAAGGGTTTAAAAATATAATGGGAAGAAGGTTGTTTGACCCTATCTAATTTACCCTAAGTTAAACAACTTGCCACAAATTCACCAATTAGATTGTTCTTATCTGCACATATACCCATTATGATTATTATTTATTTATTTATTTGTAACTTATTACCTAGACAGTTATTTATCTTTATTATTGTCACCCCAATATTCATAAATATTGCATACATAATTGAACAAATATTTTTCATCTGTTTCAGAGGCCACAGCAACGTCACATTGACTCTGTCATGGAACATTATACCAAACGCAGGCCTCTTGCCAAACATCGAGGCCCTCGGTCAACACTCCTTCAAATTCCCCACTGAGTACACCCAGACACGGGTATGATCAGCAGTAATGTTAGTGACATGTTTTGGTGAATGTGAAGTGAATAAGAAGTGGTAAGATTGTCAAAAATATATTTGATTTATTTAATCTGGTCTTTCATTTCTTTATCATATTAGTTGCTTGACAAGTGCCTGATTTATAGTAATCTTAATGATGCCTAAGCAGTACTATTGCTGTGGATTATTAGCGTATAATATTTCAAGTCCAAGAACCCTAGAGGCAAGATAAGGGATGTCTGTCTTTTTGTAAACCTGCCACATGCCAGTCAAGACTCCCGTACCATGGAAGGAATCAAAATCTGATACGCCTTAGGATAATTTATAGTTCTTAGGGTTTGAGACATCTAGTGAAAAAACAGAAAACTTATGTCACTCTGGTGTCTATCTGTCTCATTATCTCAGCAACTACTAATGCTATCGATTTGGAATAAATATGGTAAAATGGTTACCCACAGGTGCCTAAGTTACACGGAAAAATATGTTAAAAAGGCTCGTGGCCTCACTAGTTCATGTGGTATATGGAAGGCCTTTGTATATTCTACAACTGATTATTATTTTATTTGCTGCATAGTGCATACTTTTTGACTTATGCAAAATCTGTAAGAATACCAAAGGCATTATGAAAAGAAAAACAGGTTGAAAAGTTTCTTACAAGATGTCACATGCACTTTCAAAATCATGTAAGATGCATAGTGATATGTGATATGACTAACCTTTATGGCCGATGTTCTGTAGTGTAAGTTTGCCTGCTGATGATGATGACATTAATAATAATTGAGAAACTCATCTGATGAATTTGTAATGCATCCATTTTACTGTTATTTCAAAATAGCACTATTTTAAACTAAGGTTTGCCAGCCATTAGGTTAAGTGGCTTGTAATTTAGGCATTCGGTTGCAACATTAACATAGAAGTTAAAAACTAAAACCCGACTACTACAAGAAATGTATTAGCCATAGAATAAAAATGTATTTTGCTGGGAGTTTTGTGTACATTATTAATATGTAACAGATACATTTCTGACTATACTCAATAATAACTTTCATTTGATACCAAACACGATATTTTAATAGTTATTTTTTGTACGACTTTGTGACTTAGGAGCCGCCATTTTGGATTTTATGTGACGTCATGTAGCCTAAAACCCGCGGACAAACACCAAGCTTCCAATGACCCCACATTTGTCAAATTACAATGAGTGGTTGCAGCAATGAGGGAATAGATAAAAATACATACAAAGGTTGCTAAAATCGTAACCCTCCTTTGTCTTCACTGCAGTCAGGTAATATCAGATATTCAAGCTGTCAGGTCAGGCCTTAGAAATAATACAAACATATTATATTTCATAGTGTATTAATTGTATATATTTATCAATTACATTTTACAGATACATTTATCATTTGCTCTACATTGTGTTGTTCTACAGCAGAAAAAACTAGTATCATCTATCATTGCTTTCAATATATCTACATGTTGCTAATTTTATTGGCATACTTATAGTCGTACAGTTTTAAGATAACTTCACTTGATCTCCAAATAATATTTACTACAATTTGATAGAACATAACTATATTTCTGATTGTTGATTTTGCCTAATATGGATCTAGAACGCACAAGCAATTTTAATTCAAAGTTTCTATATTTCTCTTCTTTGTATAGTTTTAAGACTTCTCACAAGCATTCAAGGAGATAATTTGTAATGTAAAACATCATCATATAATATTTAATATTTTTACTAAGATATTCTGGAGTCACAGTACAAGATATTTTGCTTTAGCATTTGTAACAATACTTGATCGATTAATTATATAATTTTATAAAAGCCACTAATTAGTGACCAATATTCCTTGTTACTATAATTTTGAATAGAATATTTTAAGTATTTATAGCATTTTATACATTGGCCCAGGAAATTAGATGACAATAAACCATCTTTTATGCATTCCTGACAATATGAAATATATCATAGTAAATTTATAATAAAATCCTTGTTCTCCAAGTTGGGCATTTCCATCACACTAATCTTAAATCATTCAAAATGATTTACTAGGGATTTATGCTATTATTGAAATGATCCTACTATGTATGGAAACACTATCGACACTTGAGTACAAAAATATGTATCCACTTTTGAACCATGTCACATTCACTCTTTCTTGTTGGAAATGGTTGTTTCTTGTGGCAAATGTTAATTAAAAGTGAATGTGACATGGTTCAAAAGTGGATACATATTTTTGTACTCGAGTGTACCTAAACTGAATATGTATTTTATGTTTGCCATATCTATTCAACAAGTTTTTGAACAAGTGGGTGCAGTTGTAATTGAATATGATGAAAATTCACAAATAGACACAACAATTCATTTAAATCTAACAAAACTACGTTTAATTTAATAAAGAAGATACAAACTAAAAATTATACTCTAACATTTTACTTTCCATTTGGGAGTAGAATTAATAAATTGTCTATAATACTAAAAACTTTGCATTTTACAAATTGTAAGTGCAGTTACCCTGAAGTAGCAACATACGAGTTATTTAACTGGTTTATTTATCAGGCGTCATTTGAATACACAATACGTATGCACTTGGCTTTCATATCACCTGACGGTAAGTGATAACCCCTGGATCGAAGTGTGCTCACCCATAAACCTTAATTGAATAAGGAACTGGCTATGTTATCTTTGATTACCTGAACACAGTATAGATATTGATAGTGTTGTTTGGCGACAGATTAAAATAACATGGCGGTAGCTAGTCAGATGGACATAACTAATTAAGGTACCCCGCCGGGATCGAACCCGCGACCTCCGGATTATCATTCCAACAGTATGGTAGTGGCAACTAGGCCACAGACGATTTTTTTCCACATTTTAAATCAATAACTTTAAAAATGGCAAACAACCACAAACAGTTGATCTGCTATCCCATGTTTTTAACTTGTTAACCATCATCAAATACAGTTCAATCATACCAGAACAAAGATGAGGACGGTTATGTATTACAGCTATGTATTATATAGTCTTGAAGTCTTGTCCCAAAAATTTATACAATTTATAATGCAACCGTAAACATGAAACAATCCAAATAATGCTCGCATGCCTTGGGCATGGGCATTGCTACATATCAATGGGTACACTAATCGAGATTGCTACTATTTATTCTACCATAACATTTCTAACAATCAAAGCTGACCTCGCTAAGTCGCATGAAAAAATATTGCATATTTCAGTAAATACTTTTATTAAGGATCAAAGACAGGTTTCCTAAAAAAATCTAATTTATTTATGTAAGCGTTTTTTTAAGAAACCACTCTTATTCCTTTGTCATCTAGAGCTAGTATACAAGTCATAGACGACTTATATTATACATAGTGATTAATCTATTTAACTACATTTCAACAACAGGATAATAGAATTTCTAATGAAGAAGATAAATACCAGAATGTCATCATACAAACAGGACGATCAGAAGCGACATCTTTCAGTTTAACTTCATACTTGTTCCACAGATAGATCAACCAACCTCTAGATGTCTAATGCAAGTAGATAATGGTACAAGTAGACAAGGTATGTTCTTTACGAAAGTGGGACAAGCTCGGCACAAGTATACGTCACAAATAGTGCTGCCAATAGTTGGAATCTTTTAAACAATTAGGAGTTTTGGTACCGATGACCACAGCTGATGGCGTATGCTCGTACCGTGAATTCACCCAGCTGTCACGGGAATTGAATTCCAAGTTTAGCATCTTATTGTTCCATGTTCCGTGCACTTCTCTTCCACCTCGTGTGTGTACATATATTGTATTCTTATACATTATATATTATGTATATATAATGAACATTGGACATCTATTGACCGACCGCTTAAATGAGTCCTCGCCCGCGCGATAAAGGGGCGCGGGGGTGCGGCGACAAAGGGGATCGAGAGTGGAGCGGATCCCTTTTGTCACCATACCCCCGCACCCTTTGTCACCGTACCTCCGCGCCCCTGTACGCGGGCGAGAACTCATTTAAGCGGTGTACCTATAGAGGATGGTTCGTTACTGCAGTCCCAGTTATGACTATGTTGTTAATCGCATCGCTATACTAATACTTCATGCGATTAGGAATTTTCTGATCCTATTATATTTTATAGATAAGTAGTGGGTCCCAGAACATAGGTACTGTCATTAAAAACGAAATTTTATATAAACTAGGTTTGAGAATATAAAGACGACAAAACATGTGCAACAAAAACGGATTAACGGGATTCCGCTCCATCAAAGTTTCATACTAAATTTCTGTTGCCATCTCCTATTTTTAGGTAATTTCTTATCTAAGCCATCTACACTATTTTAAAAGATAATGGCAACAGAAAGTACGGAATCATTTGGAGAGAGATACCATTAACTGATTCTCACAGACACTCAAATTATAATAAAATAATAATAAACCTAATCGTAAGATTACATCTAATTTTGATTGTTCTCTTATAAATAAACATTAAGGATATGAATGTTCCGCTAACTAAACAATTTTTATTTAAAAAGTTACCTAAAAAGGGAAATCGGAAATAATGAACCAATGATCTAAATCACAGTTATAGCCACGAAGTAGTTTATTACAGAGTGGCGTGTGTATAGATGAGACACGATTTAGACACATTTCACTTTACCTTTACATAAATTTCGATACAACATGGAAAATATTTACGTTATATGTATTTAATTTTATAATATTCAACATCAAATGTAACCAAATGGGAATCCTATAAAGGGCTATAGAACGTTTCGCTGTATTGTTCCACACTCATTTAACAAAATCTGAATGATAGATACTGTCAAAAGACCTAATATCCAAAACTGCAAGTACAAGTATACTGGTACGGAGACTGTTATAAGCGAGAGTCATGACAGCTCCCTGACCGGATATCTGACGACCAGTTTAAAAGGGATGTTACGGGGGTAAGTCTTATATCGGAGCTGTGGTTTACAAATATCCGGTGAGGCGTCATGTTGTCTCGTCTACCTATGAGTGTGAAGCTGGGTGTACCAGCGGCCGCCGCGAGCTCGTTCAGAGGCGGCAGGGCTCTGCTACGGATCGTCACGCGCCCGACAACGGCGGCCCATCTGTCTGCACGTCCTTGTCCTGCGTCGGGGGACCGATCGCTCTATCCGATCCGTACCGCCTTGATAGATCCAGCATCTCTCGCAGGCCCTGTAAGATTACTTCAGTTACATAAAATGTAGGAGGCTCGCACCGTTGTCCATATGGAAACTCCTAGCTTAGTTGTTCTATTAATTTGACTAATGAAGAGGAGTGTATATCAAATTTCTTTTGTTTGTTTGTTTTCTAATGGATTTGATGCTGTTGGTCCTGCGACCTCTACAGCTTCACCCGGACAATGGCGAGCGCAGAAGGCGCTCAGACGCTAGAGTTATTATTAGCAACAGGACTAAGGGCGCCCGATTGGGCTCGTCCTCGGCTTAGGGCGTTGCTTTGTGATAAAGAGATCGGAGAAAATCGGAATGTGCCGATAATTGCGGTAAGCGTTAGGATTATTGCTCGTCGAGGGGAAGGTGTGTCTTTGACCTCTCCAACGGCGGAGACGGTGTATTTGCAAAGTGTCGGTATGAGGATCTTTTTTTTGGACTGGGAAATTTCGAAAAATCCTATCTTATTGGTACATACTTCTACATCAGTGATTCAGAAAGTGTGTTAAGCAGAAACTTAGGATTGCATAGAAAAGTCATTAAATAACAATAGTGATGGGATGACATTAGGTGATGTGTTCCTGAAAATACAAGTGTTGTGTGTTCCTTGGCCTTAAAAGTTTGGGAACATCTGCTCTACATCATCAAAGGGTCAAAATTTTAAATTTCAAGTTCATCTCAAGTGGTTTCGGCTGGGCATTGTTATGATATAGACAAAAGCATAAACATAAGCGTAAACATATTCCATGATAACATGGTAATGGTAAAGGTAAAGTTAACAAATAGAAAGAATTTGGGTACAATGTCCATATGCAAAGTTTAGTTTGAAGAAATCATTTTTGAATAACTAGCTTTTTTATGCTCATTAGCCCGTGACTCAGTTTGTGTGGACTTTATAAATTATTAAACTCTTTACTAGGTTGATTGTGCAGGCTAAATGACACGTTCCGCCAATGTATGGAGCCTCGACCTAGTCTTGTACACTTGTAATTTTAAAAGGTCATTTTAAAATAAAAGTTATTTAATTACAATTTTCACATATGTTGTACAAAAACATCAACTTAGAAAACAAAGATGGCATCAATAAAATAACATTTTGATGTTGTCACTCAGTACAAAAATAATGATTTTGTACAATTAAAATAAAAGCAAAAATGAAATTCTAGTGCTTTTCTATACATATTTAGATTGATGATCCTAGAATTTTTAAATAGTGTATAAGTGCAGGCTGTATTTAAAGCATCTCTTTTCGGCACTAGTTGACATCACTTTGGCAAGAGGTCACCCAGTCCAGAGATATGTATTCCATTTGTTATATGTTATTCTTTCCTTTTGTTATAATGTGTTAAAACATAAAACATAGTTACTACTGCATTATTGGTATCAGAATTTGAATTTGAGAGAGAGACAGAGATCCATATCATGATGGGTTTCACGAAAATTACTTTAAAAATATTTTCTTAAAGGTCTTTCTTAGATTTCATCGTTATTTGTATTTTCCGTTTAAGTGAGCAATAAAATGTGAAAGTTTTAATAATGACTGTGAAAGAATTATTTAAATTACCTTGTTCTCAGTAATGAGTCTTTGGTAGAGTTCCTCTTCTTTCCTAGACTCCCCATTACTGTCCATATTGACCGCTTTGTACATGACGGTTGTCATTTCATTGATCCTCTCAGCTTGTTGGCGGATCATCTAGAAATAAAAGTTAAGCAATTTCAAATTCTGCTATCTTAATTGCCAAATTTGTATGGCATTGAACTTTTCCATAAAATTTAAATGAATAGAATATGAAAATTGTAATAAAAAAAAATCTTTATTTATTATTGTCAATTGTAACCATCACCAAGCTGCTATTAGTATGGGTAAATAATGGTAAGTAAAATTAAGAACAGCTACTTTGAAAGATTATTAAATTTATTTAAATTATACGAAATGGTATATATTTATGACTGATTACAAAACTGCCTATCATAATTAATTATACAGGGTGGTCCAAAATGTGACGTCCAAAAATTTTTTTTAGATTCCTTACACCTGGGTGTATCCGAAAATACCCCATGTATGTTCCGCGATTTTTTGTAGTTTAGAAGTTATGATTTTTTAAATGTATATTTCGAATTTTCTGCCGGAGCGACTTAAAATAATCGTAACTTGTTTAATAGTAAGGTTTTTTTATTTATTTTTTCTCGAAAGTGATCGTCTTGAATCACCCTTTCTACTTTATTATCAACTACACAACGTTATTCATTACAAGTTACCGAAAAAAGGGACGAAAGTAAAAATTTTAGGTTTGAGTTGAACGGAGCAAAATTTTCAAAAATTTCTTAATAATACAAAATTAATGTTTCATTGGTTCAAACTAATTTTAAAAACTCCAGCAGTTTGTCAGCTTACCAAATAATAAAAAAAAAGTTGTTCTTAATAGGCGATTTTACGACGAAATTGGCTTCAGAACTTAGTTAGGTGAGAATTCATAAAGAAAAAATTTTGTCAAAAAAAAATATTAAGCTTATTTTGTTTTCATTTTTATGGCCTACATTAGCAAGGCATCATCAAAAGCATTCAAATAATTTCAAATTGAACGATCAGTGACACATTAGAAAACATTTTATTTTAAAAAAGCTTAGTTTAGTTTTTATTAATACGGTTATTTTGGTTTATTTTTAGCATCAATAAAAGAAAACACAAATTAAGTTCAACTACTTTATTAAAGAAGATTTTCAAAATGACGCCCTTCAACTTCGATACACAATCGGCAACGTCTTAAAAAGTTATCTTTTAGTCTGCGGAAAGCGCTTGAATTTTGTCTGACTTTCGTCGCTGCTTCTCTCAATTTTCGTCTCAGTTCTTCTTCGGAGTTAGTTTGCTGAGCATAGACAACTTCTTTGTAGTAACCCCAAATAAAAAAATCTATTGGGTTCAAGTCCGGTGAACGTGCAGGCCATTCGATTGGGCCGCCACGCCCAATCCATCTGCCCGGGTATGTTTCATTAAGGTGCCCCCTCACTTGGCGTGCGTAATGGCAAGGAGCACCATCATTTTGGAATATCATGTGCCTTCTTGTTTCCAAGTTTACATCTTCCAGCAATTCAAAAAGGTTGTTCTGCAAAAAGTTTAGATATGTGTCTCCATCCAACCTAGACGGCAGCTCGAAAGGCCCAATCAGTTCTCCATTTACAATTCCCGACCACATGTTTACGCTGTATCGATGTTGAAAATTTGATGCTCTTGCAAGGTGTGGGTTTTCAATTTCCCAGCTGTGATAGTTATGGATATTAAATACTCCAGTGTTTTCAAAACGGGATTCATCGGTCCATAAGATCTTATTAAAAAAATCTGGGTCTTCCTGACACCTTTGTATCATTGTTTCGCAGAAAGCAACTCTTCTAGGGTAATCTGAAGCTTGTAGCTCCTGAACGCGCTGAATGTGGTAAGCGTGGTAGCCTTCTGAAAAAAGAAAAGGACTATTACTCACCACCTAGGCAGGAAGAAGTCTAATACCTGGCATTGTATCTGTGATTTATGTTTTGTGTAAATAAAAAACAAAACGACATACCATTTTTCAATATCCTTAGAACTGAGGTCCGTGGTATTCCAGTCCTTCTGGTTATTGCTCTGGAACTCGTAGAAGAGTCTCTTTCTACAGCTGCGATGACTTCATCTCTTCTGTCCGGATCTACTCTGGGTACTCCTTCGTGCCTTTGGCTACGACCGGGGATACGCCCGGCCATCAGCGTATTATGAGTATTAATAAATACCCTATGGTCCGGGTAATGGTCCAGTATTTCTCCTCGCCGGTCCAGTTGTTGACGATATAGCCTTGCGGCTAAATGACCGTTTCCTTTGGCCATACCATAGTAAAAGTGCATTTCTGCGTACTGGCTTAGACTAAAATTACTCATGTTGCCGTCAGTAACACAAGCACAAGTCAGTCGTAAGGCAAATCGGAGTCCGTAACACAAGCACAAGTCAGTCGTAAGGCAAATCGGAGTCCGTAACACAAGCACAAGTTAGTCGTAAGGCAAATCGGAGTCCAGTAACAAAGCGAAAGTAGGTTCAAAATATCGGTATCGGAAAGAAGCAACGTCAAGTAGTATCACACGCGATGGAAGTGAGTGAACGACTAGCGGACGGACGATACAGTGAGATGCTACGGAGAATGTATGGGGAGAGGGGGGAGAGGGAAGTGCAGGTAAAAAACCCCTAGCGCGCACGGCTGACTTTTGTGGCCAAGACAGTAGGTCTTTCTCTTTCGTACTTCTACGCAACCATAACAGTGCGAAAGAGAAAGACCTTACTGGCCTGGCGCCTTTTGAAACGTGTTATTTATTGCTTTGTGTCATTGTGTGTGATTGGCCTTGAAGTAGATTTTGGTTTAATTCTAGCTTTCATAATTTCATGTCTAAAAACAGAAAATGAAATGTGTCACTGATCGTTCAATTTGAGATTATTTGAATGCTTTTGATGCCTTGCTAATGTAGGCCATAAAAATGAAAAAAAAAATAAGCTTAAACATTTTTTACGACAACATTTTTTTTTTATGCATTCTCACCTAACTAAGTTCTGAAGCCAATTTCGTCGTAAAATCGCCTATTAAGAACAACTTTTTTATTATTATTTGGTAAGCTGACAAACTGCTGGAGTTTTTAAAATTAGTTTGAACCAATGAAACATTAACTTTGTATTATTAAGAAATTTTTGAAAATTTGGCTCCGTTCAACTCAAACCTAAAATTTTTACTTTCATCCCTTTTTTCGGTAACTTGTAATGAATAACGTTGTGTAGTTGATAATAAAGTAGAAAGGGTGATTCAAGACGATCACTTTCGAGAAAAAATAAATAAAAAAACCTTACTATTAAACAAGTTACGATTATTTTAAGTCGCTCCGGCAGAAAATTCGAAATATACATTTAAAAAATCATAACTTCTAAACTACAAAAAATCGCGGAACATACATGGGGTATTTTCGGATACACCCAGGTGTAAGGAATCTAAAAAATTTTTTTGGACGTCACATTTTGGACCACCCTGTATAGAATATTGAGTATTTACATTATGAACCAAAAATACAACTTTTGTGAAGAATTAACAAGTCATTGTGGAAAATGACAGAAAAACAGATGGAAAAAATCCATGCGCACCAGCTAATATCATATATGGAAATATCAAAACCAAACTAACCTCTTGCTGCTTTTCATTTATAGCAGCCGTGAAATCTATTTTTGACTCCCATATCCTCTTTTCAGTGTGCTGTCTGTACTTTGTCATGATCAGCTCCAGTGCACGTCTGTGGTCTTCCAATGCAGCCCTAAGTTCACCGTTCTCTCTCTGAACATCACGCATGAGACGAGACTCCCGCTCTATGCTAGCAATCAGGGCTCCTCTTGGCCTCTCTCTAGATGCCTCATTCAATGTGTCAACATCTTCTTTATACTGAAACAGAAAACAGCAAAAATTTCAGATGCTTATATTAACTAATAAAATAAACCTCTATCATGACTCTTGATTCAAGAAATAATTAATATTTGACCTTTCATGTAAATTGTGAAACAAATGTTTTAAAAAATAATTTATTTATGTTTCTTGTTTAGAAATAAATGGTGAATTTTGATAGAATTAGTTCTGTGACAACACCACCAACTACACCAATCATAGATTTGCTGATCAAAAACAAAGGCCTTAGGAATAGAAACAGATGTTCTACCTTCTGGTTTATCCTTAGGAGCCGTAAACAATGATTAAAGGGCAGTTCCAGTATGCCTCTATGAACTGAAATCTTAGTGCAATCACCAACTCACCACTAATGCTTGTTTTGTTAAATGCATGATGGGTACGCACTTGGCCTTCATCTCATCTGATGGTAAGTGATGATAAGGCCGTTGAATGGTAAGTGTAACTCAGAAGCCTCAACCTAATGAGGCCTTAGCTATGCTACCTTTCATACCAGAACACAACAGTGCTTTTAACACTGCTGTTTGGCACAGACTCAGGTTACATGGTGGTAGCTAGCCAGGCAGACATAGAAAAATCCCCCCCTTCCCTACCACCAAATAAATTGAGTACCGATAGGTAACCCCCACTGGGAAATGAACAAAAGCAAAAGGCTTTTCTGCCCGATAAAGGAGGCCTTAAAAACAAATAATAAACAACCAAAAGTTAATTCAGTGCTTTGGTTAGCACTGTGGGTCACTAAAGTGTTGTCTATTTTAGATTAATCACAGCATAGTGTTGCTAAGGTGTAATTTCCTTTCAATTATTGTTTTGTTTTAATTGTTTATTATCTATGTGTTGTTTTTACAATTATTTCATTCGACTTAACTTTACAATTTCATTATATTTCACTTTCTATCTTAGTATCATTTTTACCACAATCTTACCATATTATATTTTACTTTTTCTTTATAAGTAACAAAAAATAATCAAACTAAAATATAATATAACTTTATTAACAACACAAGTCATCAGTTCTTAAGAGGAGGTCCTGACAGTATTGTATAAATTCCAGAGTTTTTAAGTTGTTCAGTCGCGACACCCCTGGAGGCGGAGCACCCTTGGAAGCGGAGCACCCCTGGAAGCGAGGCACCGGCGCGAAGAGTGCACCAAGATGCAATGGACTTGTAGTGTGAGTGTGACGTAGTGTAACAAATTTCGACTTTATAGACATTCAAAATTTCAACTTTAAATTACATAGATAGTTTCAACTTTAAATTTCAAAATTAGAATAGGGACTTAGAATAATTTCAAAAAAAGTGCACTGACGGGGAACCTATGCCAAATTTTGTTTTTGTGACGTATGGATGTGTCAAACACTTAGAATATTTTCTACGGATTTTTCCCTTGAAATCGTTAATTTTTGGAACTGTTTATTTCTATTTAGCATTGTAATACTGATATATTTTGATACTGTTGTACTATCATCATGGCTGATATTCTGATTAGACTTCAAAGACATGTTTCTTCCATAATTATCAATGGGAATTCTAACTTCAAGAAATCTCCCAAGGAACGCATCACATGTCCTTATGTTGAATCGCGTTTAGAAGGTTTGGAACAACAATGGAAGGAATTTTTGAACAATCACCGTAATATTGTTCTTAAGATGTCCACGGAAGAATATAAAGATAGTAGCTATTATGTTGATGATGTGTATGACACAACACAAGAAATGTATTTTGATTTCAAGTCATTGCTAAAGGAAAAATTATCGAAATTGAAAGAGACTAGCACGTCTCCAGAATGTGGTTATCCTAAGGTTGAAAGGAAGGAACAACTCAACTGTACAAATGTTGCGGCAGCTATCATAAGTTGTATCTTTTGTAGAGAGAACCACAGCTTAAGCGCCTGTATAAAGTTTGTTCAGGAAGGCATTGAGGACAGGCGTAAGTTTGTCCAAACCCACAATTTATGTTGCAACTGTTTCAGTCATGATCACTCCACTCACAAATGCGACCAGCCTACAAACTGTAGTCTTTGTACCAATAACCATCACTCTCTACTGCATCCCAGAAACCCAAAGTCTGTCGGTAACAATGTTGTTGCTACTGCACTAGAAGCAACTTCACCACCGAAGACCTCTCTCAATGGCAATGTCTCAAACTCAACTTGTTTCTCCAGCATTCACGGTCATGTGGTCCCATCCACATCCAAGCCTGGTGAAAACAAGTCCACTCGTGCTTTGCAAACTCGCCTGGATGAAGGATCTCAGGCATCCTTTGCCACTGAGTCTGTATTGCAAACGCTAGGCCTCCGGACTATAGCCGGTGTCAGCTTAGCTTCAGGATCGTGCGGGGAACAGGCGACTTCATCTGCGAAGTCGTCCGTCTTAGTAGACATTCATTCCCGTCATGATCCCAGCTTCACCATCTCGGTGGAAGCTCATGTTGTCGACATCAAATCATCACTCTCTGACGAAAACAAGCAACACAACAGATCTGGTGAGCTAGAATCAGATCCATCCTCTAGGCTCACACTTACGATACAGGAAGAGAATCTCTTTAAGTGTCAATCTGACACCACTGCCTACTGTGAGACCGATGTGTCGTTCAGATCAAATGATGGTTCAATGCAAATTGATATCATGCATTCGTACGAGTCAGACGAGAACGTCAAAGTGAAGTCTATATTCGCTTCAGAGAATCAATGTTGTAAATACAGTAGTTCAAACAAAATGGCTCGCCTTCGTTCGACAAATCTGTCACAGCACGCAGTCGATCCGACTCACCAACCAGAGTTGCAACCACTAACAAACACCATCAAAATGTACAGACAAACAAGCGAGTTCCAGTGCACTATCACCAGCATATCATTTCATCAACATACAAACACAACCGCGCAAAGACTTTGGCTATCTCAAATTAAGTGGGACCCGGGTTTGAACAATCTTACACCTGTCGTCAGCCTTAAATATAAGAGCAACATTGAAGTTGAATCTGCGTTAGTTTTTAGTTTGTTAATAAGATGTCATTATAGTGTTGTGTAAATAGTTTTATTGTTAAGCTTGTTTGTATAAATATTGTTTAAGGAGATGTATTTAGTTTCGTTCAACTGTTGTGAGATTTATTTTTATTTTAATGGACACCGTCCATAGCGGGCGGTATGTTCAGTCGCGACACGACTGTTATAGTCTTGTCCTCTCTTGTGTATGAATATAGTTATCGATACCAGTCATTTGTGGATAAAATGACCTCGGAATGACCTTCATTTTATATTCCACAATAAATCAGACTTGCCACAGAACCTACTGTTGTTTCAATGCAACGGGGTTCATCTTGGGGGTTTCTGGAGATTTTACAAAGTAAAATAAGATATTTTATTATTATATCCCTACTAATATTATAAATACGAATGTAAGATTGTTTGTTACGCTTTCAAGCAAAAACTACTTAACTGATCATCATGAAACTTTGTACACTATTCTTGGAGGTATTATAAGTAACATAGGATAATTTTTATATGAAAAAAATATATTTAACTTCAATTACGTAATCCAAGGTGATTTTTTAAAAATATTTAAAATGAAATGACCACCCGTGTGAAGCCGGGATGGGCCTCTAGTATAATATAACTTTATATTAACGATAGCCATCTTAATACCAATTTTGCCTTTTTTCTGAATTCTGAATGGCAGTACATTGTAAAATAATTGTACTAAGAATTAGAAATAAGAACAACGTTGAAATGAGACCAAATGTTCAGTTAAGGTGTACAAAAGGGGACGCTGAAGACCAAAAAAAACTATAGAAATGAGTCCAAATAACACAGTAAATTCCCTAATAACAAAAGCTATGCTAGTGGTTTCAACTAAAGAACAGTCAGTAATCCTATTGATTTGTTTACCAGATTAGAATGTACAAGGTCAATGAACTGTTTTCATGTACAAAAACACTTTCAGAATTCAAAAAAACCATGCTACATAAATGAATGTCTCGGTAGACTTGATACAATTAATATTGTTTGTACAACCCTGTATGGTCAGCACTGGGTAAGCACACGGTGTCAATCGTGGCAAAAACTCCAATTAAAATATGTGGATCATATTAAGCCATCCTCGTGAACATGTTACCTGTTTCATTGTATGGATTTGCCTGTAAGCGGTTTGAGTTTCAGTCAATAGAGCATCGGCTTCAGTCTCTCGCTCCTTGAGACGTCCCGCGAGTCTTTTAGCATCCAAAATTATTTGCTGTATGGTCAGTGACATCTGAAAAAAGCCTTCAATGAATTTAAACGCACAACACGACAATAACACTACCTTTATATCTAAACAGCACAAACCCTGATCTCCACACAGAATAAAAACACAAATTACGTATCATCTAAGTAAATTTACACAATAAAGCGAATAAAACTCGAATTTTCATTGAAAAACCAAACGACGCACATCAGCTGTTTCGCGATATTAGAGTTCGGCAGCCATTAGCTTTCATTTGAAATGAGTATATTTCCTTCAGATAGAATAGACGCTTCGGCCGAGACAAGTCGCCATCCTGTGTGTGCGTAATAAGTGCTGTGTAAAAGAGAAAGAAGTATAAATTTGACCGAGTACTGTGTTCATTGTATTTTAGGTGGATAATGCTACATGACCTTGAAGACTCGTTTACATTAAAGTCATCAAATGTCATGACATTGTGATTTTTTGCGAAAGCATCATGACATTTTCTATATTTGAATTTCCAATTTTAATGATCTTTAATACGCCTTAAACTGGGCAATCTTGCAAGCAATTTGGTCAACCATTTCTGGTGGATTTTTTGCTGAGTACAAATCTGAATGGACCAGCGAAAAACCTTGTGGTGTACCTTTCTCGACATGATTGCCGAGTCCCGGCACGTTGATATTCCCCGCAACTCGTCTGGCAACCCCAATGTGTGCGATGACCAAACAAATTCTTGTAAAGCAATGTCATATAATACAATTGCTGACAGATCTTGCTACCCAAGTGACGGATCTCCTTAGAAAGGTTGACAAAATTCTAGCATCACTTCCCATCGGGGACGATGATAGCTTTAGTGAATTGAATGATGTGTGGGTCGTCAGCTTCCTCATAGAGCTATGAGAATTCTACGCATGCCAAATTTTAAGGCAATTTAGGAGCAATCAAACTTTAGCATTCATAATTTAGCAGCAACCATAACTCAGTTACAGCGAGCTGTTTTTAGTGTGTCAGCTGGAGACCCATGTCTCCAGCTGACACATGCCAGGAAGGCAAACCAGTGAGGTTAGGACTTTGGACTATAATCAGGCATTTAAAGGACAATTACAGCAATGAGAGCCAAAAAAATTGACGATCTCATTGATAAACTGTTGGATCTACGAACGAAATACCGTGTGTAAGCTGGCGACCCGTGTCACCAGCTTACACAATACATAATACATAATCGTAACTATTCAAGTTACGATTATGTATTGTACCTCATATTTTAGGGCAAAATTTCAGCAATAGGCTTCAAAATTTTCGAATCTCTAGTGCTAAAACTGTTTGAGCTACGAGCCGATATGTGTGTGTAAGCTGGTGACACGGGTCGCCAGCTGACACATGTTGTATCTCTGAAACTACATAAGTGAGAACTTCGTTTTAAAGATCAAATGAGACCATACAATAGGAGCGTTCACGAGTCAAAATTTCAAATCTCCAGGCTGTCTAGATTCAAAGTTATAAGGCAGAAACTATTTTCCCGCCAAAAAAATTAAAAATAATCGCACAGACGCCGCTGAGCGGGCCGTTGCCGTTCCGTGCGCTACGCTATTACAATAGAGTTTCAACTTAGCCGTGATTGTTTTAAAATTCATTTTAACCTGCACTTTCGTATTGATTGAATGACCAATTAAAAATTAGCCACAATAAAAAGGCAATGGTAAGCAGATTTATATTTTTGTAATTTAAATATTTGTAATTATATAGTTATTAACGTGCTACTTTCTTTTTATTTTACGGTAATACATATTTTGAAAATTTAAAGAGAAAACCAGTAGGTATGTGATTTTAATATTATGTTTTCTTATTTCAAAAGCAATTTAGGAGAATTTTTGTAATTTAGTAATTATATAGTTATTAACGTGCTACTTTCTTTTTATTTTACGGTAATACATATTTTGAAAATTTAAAGAGAAAGCCAGTAGGTATGTGATTTTAATATTATGTTTTCTTATTTCAAAAGCAATTTAGGAGAATTTTTGTAATTTAGAGAACTATTTTGTGCATCAATTATCTATTGAATGCACGTCATGGTTTTAGTTATTATTAAATCTTAATATTATTTTCATAGGTTACAAAATTATATAACAGAATTATAACACAGAAAAAAAAGCTATTTATGTTTACAAACAAACAAACTTAACTTTGTAGTTGAAAGTCATACTTCGGCTATGTTACATTAACCACAAAGTAAAGTTATCTACACTAATATTATAAAGAGGAAAGATTTGTAACTATTTTTGTATGTTTGTAATGAATAGGCTCAAAAAGTACTGGGCCGATTTAAAAAATTCTTTCACCAATAGAATGCTACATTCTTCCAATTTGACATAGGCTACATTTCATTTTGAAAAAAAAATTAGGGATCCTTGGTATTGAACAATGTAACCGAAGGTGTAGAAAAATGAGTCTTAAAATGTCTTTCGTCGAATGCGCTGCCGAAACTATTAGCGATAGAACAAAATAATGTACAACAATATTGAAGAACATCATAATGTCTACAAAAAACTCCGCGGTAGCATATGTCCAACTATTGTAGTTATGTCACTACAACAACTTTTTTCATTTTAAACATTAATGAAAATGCTAACCAAATTCAAACCATGCTATTTATGTGTTTATATTAATCCTTATCCAAATAAATTATTTTATGGTCAAGACCATTTAACTACCTATAAAATAGTTTTTAAATTATTTAAATTGGACTTTCCATTCAAAAGATATTACGAATTAAAAAATTCAAACAGTAAACAAAACCGCCATAGCGCCGTGGCCGTTGTTTGCGATGCAGTCTGAAAAGCGCGCCGGGCATCGCGGCGAGCTGGGTGGAGGGGGCACTGAAATAATTTTTTTAAATATATAATTAATAAATAATATTTTTTTAATAAATAAAAATATTTGTGAAAAAAAGTGTTTTATATCCAAATTTCCAAAAATAAATAATTGTCTACCCCGTGCGAAGCCGGGACGGGCTGCTAGTATAATATAAAGTAAAACCACAAAGTATTGGCTGGCGATGCACGGATGGGCCCTGCTTTGCTTGTTTTTCGGAAAATAGTCATTCACGCTCAGCCATAAGCTTCAGCTTTAAGGTAATTTTATGTTTATAATAAGGTGGTTGAATAAGATAGTAATAGGTTGATTAAATAGTGAAAAATATGATAAACTTACTTAATCGCACATCGTTGGACACTCGTCCGGGACAAAATGGACCAAAAGTCTTTGGTTTCAAATAAGATTAAAATGTTTATATTATGACTTAGATCTATCATAAAGTGTCTAATATTTAGATTAAAACTTTCACTACACTCAATACAAAAGTCTCTCACCACAAAATGGGTTTCTGCCCACGGCCATAACAGTTCTCCGTTTTCAGTTATTCATCATCAACAGCCTATATATGTCCCCACTGGAGGGGCTCAGCCCTACTCTCCTACAGAGAGTGTATGGGACATAGTCCACCATGCGGGCCAAGTGCGGATCGGCAGACTTGAAAGAAAGAAAGAAAGAAAATAATTTATTCCAAGCTAAAAATGAATACAATACGTAAATGAGGAAAAAAACACACACACACATGACATATACACAAAATAAAAACAAATAATTACAGCAAAATTAAGTTAGCTTGGAAAACGGCACCAGCTCAGCCCGATGCTGTGACCCAAAGACCACAGCGCTGATTTTCAGCTGGACCGTGACTTATTTATTCGGCGTTCAAGTGTTATTATTTCTAACTGTAACAACCGTAAGATAACTAAAGTCATCGTAAGACAACGCTCCACAGTTCACGTTCCAAAAAGCACGTTCAAAAAACGAGAATGTACACCAAATCACTATTAGTTTTAATTTTTATAATTAATAAAACATAAATAAATATAGACAAAACAACAAAAGTAGCTGCATAAACACAATGCAATAATCAAAAACACAAAAACAAAAATCATATTCTAATTTTGAATATTAACATAAGTTTTTAGTTTACTTTTGAAGCAACTTTTACTACGTACGTTACGTAAGGGCGGGGGCAGGTCATTCCATATTTTGGCAGCTGCAAATTTGAAACTACCTCGTAATGCACAAGATCTAGGTCTAGGGAAATTTAGAAGACCTCTACGCAGTTGTCTAGACCATGTTAGTTTTTCAAACAAATATATTGGTTTCCGACTCTTTATTATTTCAAATAGAAGAGTGGCAAAATGAACGTATCTTCTTGTTGTCATTTTCAAAGATTTCGCTTGATTAAGGTACGGTGTTACGTGGCTTCTAGGTGGTATATTATAACAAAACCTCGCACAGGCATTTTGCACTCGTTGTACAAGTTTTTGTGTCTTAATAAATAGTCGAGGTCCGTACACTGAGTCGGCGTAATTAAACCTCGAAAGTATAATAGAATCCACTAACCGTATACGCAGAGGCACACTTAGGACATCTCTCACTTTATACAGCATTTTTAATCTGTAGAAGCAATTTCTAGTCAGTTCCATAATGTGGGACTCAAAACGTAGTGATTCATCTACAAGCAAACCAAGGTTTCGGGCCTCAGAAACTCTGTTTATAGGTTCACCCATGACAGTAATAATTGGTTGCTTACGGACTACCTTTTCTACCATATTTTTTGTACCTATTATCATGAATTTGCTTTTATTAGGATTAAGGACTAGGCCGTTCCGAAAAGCCCAATTTTCTATTCTGCTTAAATCTTCATTGATTTGTTTTATAGCCATATCCGTATCCTCGGGCCTAAAAGAAATATACAACTGAACGTCATCAGCATATATTTGGCACTTACAGTTTTTTATAGTCTTGACTATATCCGCGGAGTATAAAATAAATAGCAAGGGTCCTAAAATTGACCCTTGTGGCACACCTCTGGTTACTGGATCAGTAGAAGATGAAATTGTAAGACCGTTGGCTTCTTTAATTTCAACGTATTGGCATCTATTACGAGGGGCATACCGAAATGATCGGGAATATAAAACAATACATACAGGAAATAACTAAATTTATTTTTATTGCTTTTCGAAGTATTCTCCGTTGCAGTTAATGCACTTTTGCATTCGTTCGAACCAATTATTATAGCAGCAATTCCAGTCCGAAGTTGACATGGTCAAAATCGTCGATTTGTATGCTTCCACTGCTTCTTCTGGACCTTGAAACCGCTGACCACGCAATAAATCTTTGATTCTAGGGAATGTAAAGTAATCATTGGGACTCAGATCAGGGCTGTATGGAGGATGATCCATTAATTCAACGTTTTCCTGCTTCAAAAACTCGCTTGTTTTCTGAGCGGTGTGAGAGCTCGCATTATCGTGATGGAGGATTATGCGTCGTTTCGGGTTACCTCTACGGAGTTCGGATATCATCTGTGGCAAACAAACCGTTGTATACCAATCAGCGGTAACCGTTCTCCGTTCCTCTAAGGGAACTGTGACTACATGTCCTGTTTTCGCGACAAACGAAGCGACCATTTTCTTCGATACGCTGCGAGAGCGGACAACTTTTGTTGGCTTGATCTCACCTGCGAAGACCCAGACAGCCGACTGATGCTTTCTTTCTGGCTCATATGAATAGATCCATGATTCATCACCAGAGACAATGTTATAAACTGCTTTTGACTTTCCTCCGTTGAAGCGTTGCAGAGTAGACCGGCACCAATTGACACGAGCCGCCTTTTGCTCTTCGGACAAATTATGGGGCACCCAGCGGGAAACTAGCTTTCTCACTCCCAGTTCACCATGTAAAACAGTTTGTATCGCAGTCATACCTATCCCTAAAGTAGCCCGAATCTGCTCATATGTAATATGTCGGTCATCCTGTATCATTCGGCGCACAACAGCGACATTTTCTGGTGTAACCGCTGTTTTTGGCCGGCCTGTGGAAGGTACGGTGCCAAGAGAAGCACGTCCACGCCGGAATTCAGAATACCAGCGATATATTGTCGTCTGGCTAGGCGCTTCACTCTTGAATATAGATATAAGCTCAGCGAGACATTGTCCCTGAGATAATCCTCGTCGAAAGTTGTAAAAAATTATGGCACGGAAACTTTCTCTTGTAAGCTCCATTTTTTTATCGACCTATCAATTTCAAACTGATATTGTTCTTTAAAAAAAATTTTTTTTTTAATTCTGTCAATTGTATTCGATTTTCAACTAACCAGTGTTTATTCATCAAAAAGAGTTTTTAATCTAATTAAATCGAAAGTACTCGATTACCGATCTTTTCGGTATGCCCCTCGTAGACAGATAACTGTCAAACCACTTTAAGGACGCCATTTCAAACCCATAGAAAGCGAGTTTAGACAAAAGCAAAGTAATGTTAATGCTATCGAATGCACGAGAAAAATCAAGTAAAACCAAAATGGAGCTCATTCCTGCATCTTGTGCTTCTAAAATATTACTAGTAACATCTAATAAAGCTGTAACTGTGCTATAACCTTTACGAAACCCTGATTGTACTGTAGGAAGGATACTACACGACTCTAAATAATTTGACAACTGAACATACACAACCTTTTCTAGTATTTTAGATAAACAGGGCAAAATACTTATAGGTCTCAGATCTTTAACTGTAGTCGGAGTAGTAGTCTTTGCTAAAGGACAAATTATAGCCTCCTTCCATAGATCAGGAAATATACTGGTTGAGATTGATGTGTTGATAATTGAAGATATATAAGGAACAACATGAGGCAGCATCATAACAATCATGTCTAAAGATATGCCATCAACACCATGTACATTAGTTTTAATACCTTTAATGATGTTGAGTATTTCTTGCTGTGAGACACATTTAAGACTAAAGGTTTCAGTTCCAAATCTATGAAACTCATAATATGTTAGGTCTGAAAGACGTACCTCACTTGATCCAGGAACGTCTAGGAAATGATTATTTATCATGTTTGGCAATTTGAGGTGTACAGGTAGCTCTCTGTCCGGTTTACCAGGTACGACATGCGACTTTAAGTTTTTCCACAAAACTTTAGGGTTATTAATATTTATGTTAATGTGTTGAGTGAAAAAAGCTTTTTTTTCGTTGTGAATTGCAGTGTTGACTAGTTTCTTCAGATCTTTGAAATAAAGTTTATGAGTTTCTAATCTGGTAGCATAATACTTTGCAAGGGCTTCTCCCTTCATTCTAATCATTACTTTGGACTTCACATGCCTGTTCAAGACATGCAGGTTTCCTCACGATGATTTCCTTCACCGTTAAAAAATCGGATAATGTACTTGAATTAAAAAACAACTCACTCCACTGCTCCACCGACGCTATTACTTAAGTAATAACTGAAAACTAAAAGAGAAGTGATTAGTGCAAGTGAATCTTAGAGGTTTTATTCTGATTTCTGAGGAGTGGAAGTGCCCTTGATAGGCCTTTGAACATAAATCACTTGAAACCTGCACTATCACGTACACACGGCTACACATCAAGCTATAGATTTCCAGTATACGCTGACGTCCCGCTCTTTCGAGTCGATCTACCAGTGCCATGAGGGCACTTTCGGTTGACTTTCTTGTAGGCATGTTGTCTTAGGTAGGTATAGGTAGCTTTCCCTGATGTAGACATTAATTACTTTCTCCATGGTCTTCAGCATGAAGGAAGTAAGACTGATCGGTTTATAGGACTTTGGTTGGGACTTATCTTTGTCCCCTGCTTTAGGAATAAAGGTGTCCCTTATCTTAGTCCACGCTGTGGGTATATATCCCCAGGCATAGCTGGCTCTGAATACCTTCAGAAGCGTAGGTAGGATGAGACTTGTTCCCTGCTGCAGTAGTGCAGGAAATATCCCATCTGGTCCGCTGGTCTTGTAGGGCTTAAAGGATTTTACTGCCCATCTGACTCGGTCGGGTCTGAAGATCTTGGAGGCTCTTCGCCAATCTTTGGTGCCTGGTCGTGTCTTCCTAGGCACTTGCTCCGAGATTCCCATTCCACAGGGAATAGACACTGAACCAGGGAAGTGGGCTTCAGCCATGAGCTGTAATGTTTCCTTCGCCGAGTTCGTGTATGTGCCATCAGGTTTCTTTAATAATCCTAGATGGAGAGCTGGGGCGTTGGAGAGGACCTTGTGGATTCTGGCGGACTGTGAAGTGCTGTTTATTGCCCCACAAAACTCAGTCTGTGCCTGGAGACAGGAATTGGTCAGAGGAACTCTTCAATATGTTCTGTGATCGAACTGAGAAGAAATAAAACAAAACATTGAAACAATTGTTCTTGTTTTTAATTATTTGACTGAAACAATACGCAAATATGTAATAAGTAGACATTGACTACCTACGATTATAAACAATAAATATAAATACGTAGCAAACTTATATTAACATACATACAACAGATACGAGGAATCTCATTGTCCTAATCTAGTTCATACATCTTGAAAACGTGTCTCATCACATGAAACTCAACTCACAATTGTACATCACAGATCATGTTTTCTCAGAAATTCTCTTATCAGACTGTTTGTTTTTCCTGGCTCCTCTTGCTGTAGGAAATGACCACAACCATCGACAATAGTAGTCTCGATGTGAGCGTATTCTTTCTTCATGACGTCGAGAAGAGAGTGACTTAGATACTTGTCGTCTTGCGCAAGAGCAACCAAGAATGGGATATTTGCTTCACATCGCTCCTTCTCCGGTAATTCGTAGTGGTAATTCGCGCGATAGTAATTGACTGGAGGCGTTAAAGTATCTGTAAACAAGGAAATAAGTGCCTTAAAAATTAAATAGAAATTAAAGATGTGGCAAAAGACAGTATTTCATTCACGGCCATGGCCGTTGGAATGTTGAGTCAAAAGTAACTGATTCGATTTCATGCTACATTTCGTCAGTCTCAATTCGGTTTGCTTGGTTGTGGGGAACTTTCGTATGTCTGCCATGTAAACTACCACAGCGCTGTCGCCTCTGCCTCTGACAATTTAAGAAAACTATGCTCGTTGCTATGCCTATGTCCAGCAGTGGACGTTTCCCGGCTGATGATGATGCTCGTTTCTCTCGTTAACTCGTGCCTCGTTAAATTGAGACTTTTGGGTGAGCATGCTTCCTTCCGGCTACCTTTTCGTCACTTACCATCAGATGACATCGACAGACCATGTAAAAATAAGGTCCCGCGACAAGTCTTGGGTTACTATACGAGTATGTTGTTTTAGTAGAGCCTTCTTGCCCTGTTCCGATGAACAAATAAAGGTGTGTATAGTAAGTATCAAAATAATAATAGTGCGCAGTTGGACGCTTCTGTCGCGAAATGCGAGAAAACTGCGTAAAACAGACTTTTCGTGAAGGTTAGGTTGGTAGCGTGGAGGGCAGACGGGTAACAGGGGAAGGGGAGAGAGATAATGGCGGAGAACTTTTAGGAAGAGATAGTAGTAACAGAAATAAATGGGACAGCAGGAGGCTGCGGTCCATGGGCGAAAGTGATGAAAGGACAACAAGGATGTTGCGACTGTCGGTAAGATGGTAAACAGTCCTGGTAAGTGACCTTGAACATAACTTTGGTATCAAAGAAAGGACAGATCTGGTGGTACGGGTTGGCTATATGGGGAGGCAAAGAGAGGCCAGTGGACTTGGTCCCCAAACCAAAGGGTTATTCAGATAACCGCGTCTGGTTAAGCCACAAGACTAACATCAGTACATGCATACACATTCACTACATTATAACATTACACTTTACACACATCGTACACTCAGGCTCAAAGGGTTTATCGCTAGACATTGCGACAGCTTCTATGGCTTCTCACTAGTTACTATAGTTTTATCACATCGTAAGATTCCCATTCAATGCCATGTAGCTGATACCAAATGTTATCGGATAAATTTAATGTCAACACCAAAGAGATTTAAATATATGTATATAGTAGGTTATTTAGATGTATTTGGTCAACACATTGTAACTTACGCATCTTTCCAAACCAATACTTGTAGCACTCTATGTCCTGCTTGGTGATGGTATCCTTGCCAGGCACCAGCATCGCTTTGTCCAAGACTTCGAGATCGTTCATCTGCAGCAGTCGCTCAGGTATGGTCGGGGCACGGTACAGAAACACATACCTACGTACATAAAATTCATATTACATGATTACTGTGTGAAAAAGAGATGTTTCAAATTCGGCCTGCACTTTTACACTATTTTATAAATCAATTCAATCAATCAAAGAATTACATTTTAATTGTACAAAATCATTCTTTTTGTACTCTTTGTTTTCAACGTTAAGTCTTATCTGTTTCGTGGGTTTTATATATTTTTGTACAAATAAACTAAACCAAAATATACAAAAATTGTAACTAAATCACATTTATTTGATAATGGCCCTTTTAAAATTATAAGTGTACAAGACCAGGCCTTCGCCCCATACATTTGCGGAACTTGCTTTTTCGTGGACTTCAGAAGTGAGTTTGCACTTAGTTTTCATCTCTCCTGATGGCAAGTGGCGATAAGGCATCATGGAAGCAGGCTTATTAAGTACTTAAATTGGATGACACTCTGACTATATTATTGCTCAGCAATGAAACAATAGTGCTACTGACGCTGCTGTTTTGCAACAGACTTAGATAACACTATATTAATTCACAAACAAGGCAAAACTGAGCCGTAAATTTGTTCGTCCCAACAATGAGGCTAAAATTATTTTGGTGTATAATTATGAGGAATCCTGAGCAGAATACGCCAGCGAATATATTAAATAGGATATAATTGTTTACTGAGGTAAATATGGTGGCTTGCGCGCAGGCAAAGATGTTATGTCATTGTAAAGGTATAGCATATTAATTTAGCCATGTCAATAGAGTACAAAAATGGTCATACAAACCGAAACTTAGCAAATTTAAACATAAGAATAAGTGACTTCCATCAGAGAAATCTGACCAGCAAAATAAATACAATGATAATAAGAACAAATCACTAAGGACAAACACCCTTAAAACCTCACCCTTTGCTAACTTCATTCGATGTTTATCCTTGTAGCCTAGGAAACTAGAGATATCGTCAGCAAAGGTTGGTTGAAGTCGTAAGGACGTTTGTCTTTGCCTTTGTCGTTGAATCTTCATCATACTACCAGATAATTTCGAGAGAGTAACGCCATTCCCGCCCACGTCTGTTTGGACCTCTAGACTCGGATATCACACTACTGTTCCAAAATTTTCTAGATTTCGAACGATACCAGACACAAACCTACCGTTGGTATAATGAGATTGCCAGAAATACCAGAATCTAGTTGAATCTTACTTTTTACGTGGGTGTCGTAAGAGGCGACTAAGGAAAACAATACTAGGAGGAAGACCTGAAGAACTAACCAACAATATTGCGATCACCAACCCGTCTGGCAAGGTGGTGGTATGTCATGAGCACACGGAGGAGGCGGATGTCCAGCAGTGGACGTCTCCCAGCTGATGATGATGACTTTTTACGTAGTCTTAAAAAAAGTCTTGCATCTTTCAGCCTCTACATTTTATCAAGAATCACATTACAAATATTTACCATGACTTCTTCCTTTGTTCCGGGTTATTCCAGACTTCGTGTAACCACGCTTCCCTTGAGGTGCTGGCCAGTAATATAATAGCATTTAGAGCGTCAGAGTGTAAGTCCCGGAATCTGCACGCTATCAGGCCGCCCCAGTCGTGGGCCACTAGGATACACTTTTTGCGTCCTGAAATGTGACATGAAAATCGATGACAACACTTCTAGCAACTTATAATAACTTATATGTGAAGTATGTACGTGTAATGTACATATGTGGCAATACGAATGAATACAAGTGCCACTGGATGTGTCAAGTGTCTCACAGTCAACGAATCTCTACCACGTACACGTGTAACATATCGTGTGTTAAAAAGGTGTTGAGTTAACATTTAAGGTGTACCAATATATAAACTTAATATAATATATAGAGAAATGCTTTGTGTGACGAATAGACAGAATTTTAATATGGAAGTGACCTACTCTACGCTATCAATTCGACCCTCAACGTGACACGACAGTCAACATTAATTTTTTTCTTTGATAAAAAAATTCTTAAGAGAGAGTTATCTCTATTATAATGTTTGTAATATTTATTTTGAGGAGAGTGTGTCATTCTTATTTTAAACTCACCAATTTAAAGTAAGACTACATAATCAGAGACTATATAATTTATCGTTAATTCTTTTTTATGACTTGCATATGTTTTAAATGTAATTAAAGTAGGTATTCTAGTATTGTTCATATACATAAATAAATTTTTAATTCATAAAACTTGAGTTAAAATGCTAATCTAATTATCTATAGATGCATTATCGAATTAATGTCTTTGATTAAAAAATATCAAGGCAAGTTACGTAAAATACACATGACTAAGAACCAGGTAGGGATTGTCGGCTCAAAATATGCTGTCATTTTATTACTCCTCAAAAATTGTTGAGCGCGTGTGAATTGTCACGTATGCATATGGCATTTCATCTCTCACAATCAAGAGTGGACTCACCTAACTGCCTAACGAGGTCGCGAACATCTTCAACCAATAAATCCAATTGGTAAGCGGATTGTCCCTCCGGTCTCTCCGAGTCGCCGTAACCTCGCATGTCGAAAGCTATGCACCTGAAAATATGAGAAAAACATCTTTTCAACCGACTTTAAAAAAGGAGGAGGTTCTCAATTCGACTGTAGGGTTCTTAGGGTTCCATAGTCAAACAAGGAATACTGAAGTTAAAAGGAAAACTATCACGACTAAGTTGAGACGTTATTAGCTCTAAACTGTGAACTTATTATGACGCGCCGGAACCCTACACTGCGCGTGGTCCGACACGCACTTGGCTGATTTTATATGTATGTTACACGATAATTCCACCAATTATCAATCGATTTTATTATTCTTTTTTGTTTGGTAGATCATACTTCAGAGTTTTGAGAAAATCAACAAAATACAAAATAACCAGGTAATTCTTGAACATTTTAGGGGGTGACCGCTGTAATTTTAGGGCAGCTGAAGTCTGTTCCTTCTTCTGTTCTGAATCTTTTTGAACGCGTTAATTATTCTTTAGTCGTAACACTGATCACCATTTAACGATCACGATAGAATAGTCTGTCATAATGAGTTTCATATTCGTCACACTTGCTTGACCAGTGGGTTGGTGTTCAGGTAGTCAGTATTTCAATGCAGACTGTTTCTGAATTGCCTTTTACATGAGGCAACTCTGAAAACCAAAGGTAAAAATAATCATGAATTTACTCATTTGTATACTTTAGCTACGTATAATACCGACTTTACCTACCGACTATCCAATACCGACATGCATCATAGATCCGGGTGGCGATTACACTAATTTTATATATATTATCATTTTGTGTTTTTCGTTATCTCTATCATTTTGAGTAACTAACGTATCTATACTAAATGTATGTTATATATCTTAGATATGTATAATTTTATATTTCATCTTTATTTTTGTAAACGTATGATATATGAAAGATTATGGTTTTGAAGAAAATCAGTGTGCTGCCAAACAGTAGTTTTAAATGCACTGGTTGTGATCCGGTGTTGAAAGAGACGCGTTAATTTGATGCTTCTCGGTGCTTAGGCGAGATGAATACCAAGTGCAAACACTTACACAATTTAAAAGGTTAAAAATTAGTTTTACCATAAACATTGAAATTATATTTTTTCTGGACATGAGAGGCATTCAAATGGGCTCCAGAAGTTTCCTGTTTAACACTGTATTTCTCCTGCTAACAAAGCAAGAAAGTATGTATGTACACTTGCACAGCCAGTGACATATGTTTTGCGTAGCTTTCACATTCAATTTTTATAGTCACTGCCTTTGATGCATTCAATAGTGTCAATTAAAGTGAATGTGATACGGTACAATGCTGCGTCTGCATTTTTGATGACGATGACAATAAAATTCACAATTTTTATGTGCGTTGCTTCATGAAACTATAAGTTTGTATGCAAATCGAAGAATAATTGTTGACATATTCCAATGCAACGCCTTTTCTGAAAGTATTATTAGCTTTATAAATTGTATTAATCTTTTCTTTGAATGAGTCTATAGATATCACAATAAAACGAACGTCCTAGATCACAATCATAAGCATGATAAGATAATAAGTGTGCCCTCTTATAGAAAAATAATTCTTATGAGCTCTCCGTTCAGAAAGAACCGAAACGAAGAACAAAAACTGTGACATCAAAAATTCATATTTAAACACTGTGCTTTGTACTTATATCTCACTAATGTAATTAATTAAAATAATTTTGAATTTAGAATGGCCTAGAACACTTTCTTTTCTTTATTACACATTTTTGTTTCATTTTAGACACACCAGCGTCACCAGACGTGTGAGTCTTTAGAAAAGCACTCGTGGATGTAGAAAACATTAACGCAGACGCAGAGGATGAGTAGAAACCGCACCGTAACATCTTCTCGATTACCTACTATAACGCGCCCGTTTGACGTGGTAATTTTGCACCTGGCCGTCATCTCAACTGATGGTGAGTATAAGGCCGCTATCCATAAGCGTGCGCACCCAAAAACCTGAAGCCAAATGAGACGATGCTGGCTCTGTTACCTTTCATACCGGAGCACAACAAGTGCTATTAACACTGCTGTTTGGCAGTTGACTTAGATAACATGGTGGTAGCTAGCCAGCTTTACCACCAACCAAACCGAGTACCGTTAGGAATGGCAATTTTTCAACATTTAATTTACCTCCGAATTGTTATTCCAACATTTAGCCACTAAGCCATGAGTGGGTCGTCAGCTTCCTCATAGAGCTATGAGAATTCTACGCATGCCAAATTTTAAGGCAATTTAGGAGCAATCAAACTTTAGCATTCATAATTTAGCAGCAACCATAACTCAGTTACAGCGAGCCAGGAAGGCAAACCAGTGAGGTTAGGGCTTTAGACTATAGTCAGGCATTTAAAGGACAATTACAGCAATGAGAGCCAAAAAAATTAACGATCACATTGATAAACTGTTGGATCTACGAACGAAATACCGTGTGTAAGCTGGCGACCCGTGTCACCAGCTTACACATCTGTATCTTCGTAATTATTCAAGTTACGATTATGTATTGTACCTCATATTTTAGGGCAAAATTTCAGCAATAGGCTTCAAAATTTTCTAATCTCTAGTGCTAAAACTGTTTGAGCTACGAGCCGATATGTGTGTGTAAGCTGGTGACACGGGTCGCTAGCTGACACATGTTGTACGGTATTTCGTTCGTAGATCCAACAGTTTATCAATGTGATCGTCAATTTTTTTGGCTCTCATTGCTGTAATTGTCCTTTAAATGCCTGACTATAGTCTAAAGCCCTAACCTCACTGGTTTGCCTTCCTGGCACTAAAAACAGCTCGCTGTAACTGAGTTATGGTTGCTGCTAAATTATGAATGCTAAAGTTTGATTGCTCCTAAATTGCCTTAAAATTTGGCATGCGTAGAATTTCTCATAGCTCTATGAGGAAGCTGACGACCCACACATCACTAAGCCACGGAGGCTGATAAAATAATTCACTCAATTTAAATTCAAGACTCTTTATCATCTTCTCTCTGTGTCTGTGTCTTCTCATCTTTTATCATCTTCAGCATTGGACGTTGTCACTAATCTTACTTTTTCTTTGTCAACTCGAAAATTTCACTGATGAACTTCAAACCGTCAAGAACACATTTTCCCATGAGGGAATTTCTCACAATCACCACGCCTTTATAGAAAAATTTATGATTGCATTAATGTCGGTGATCTTAAAATGTCCTTTAGTCTCGTTTTACTTAATATTTGGGTTGGGTTGGTTATATTCTAAAGCCGTAACTACACAGCCTCTTCATAACCCAGATTTCCTTACCAATAATCCTTATTGAACTCGACGATCTGATGCCTCCACGAGTACCAGAACTCTGGGAACCCGTGCACGAAGATCATCAATGGCTTCCCTGGGTCTCCGCTCTCCACATAATGCAGTTTTATGTTCTGAAATTACGGAATATTTTTTGGAACGCTGTATAACTAAAACGAACAACTGACATGAATTATGTTACGGACAAGCTTGTGTCCGCGACTTCATATGTGTGACTCTCAGAAGTAGAAATATGCATCCTTAAATATACAAAGGTACGTGCTTGATAAATTCGGCAGACTTTAACATCTGCTCATTGAAATGTGGCTTATGGTTTTCACGCGGCATTAAATCCTTTTCTTCACTTACTAACAAGGATGAAGGCTTTTACGAGTGAGGGTCACGTGGGATATCGCCACATGACGTAGTGTGCCTCATTTCGTAAACATGCATAAGCGTGGGGACACGTCTATCTTTGCTGTAGATTAGAACCGCACAGAATTGGAAACGGAAGGCTAGAATGCCATACAAAATGTACCGATCGTGGCACACCGTCAGCAACCAACCGGCTAGGATCTCGGATACTAACGTGCTGTCCGGTCAGATAGAGACGCGAATAACATAAAAACTCAATATATCTGATAGAAAGAGAGAGGTAAGTGTGGCGCGATCAACCCGGGTTCTTTTCTGATCGAGGTCTAAGTTCAATTCAGGATCTACCACTGATGATGACTGATGTGATTTTAATAATTTAATACAATTTTATCATCAAAATTATTTTGTGACCTTCATGTTTTGATTGCCACATACTAGAAAGTTTATTCGAAAAAGGAAATGGAGAGGGCAAATTTATTTACATTTTTTAAAACATACTAGTTTCGTCTGTAATTCGGATTGGACCATAGATTAATTAGATAGTGTATATCGTTTTCATGATTGCTTAGGGATGTTCAATGTATTTTTGTATACCTGAACAATGTACTGTACAGGCAATGTCAAGGCATCCATCTCAATTAAACCTAGAGTACCTAGATCGTGCCTAGATTATAAACATCCCTCAATATACACCTTTTTTAAATTCGAAACTCTACGAAGTTTACTAAGGCATATGCCATATTAGTGAAACTGAAATAATTTAATCGTCAAGTATTTCATTCCGTGTTATAGACCAATATACCGCGTGGAAACGGGCAACCTGCAACAGAGTGGCCCAGCAACCGTAACGAACATTGGCGATTTGCTATTGATTACACCTGAATACCTTATTGATCAACTCGAGCATTTTGTCATTCCTCAGTACCGTTGTTGTCAATTGTGAAGAAAGAGCTAAAAGCCGTGTCAGACGCTCGCACATCTAACAATGTACCATCGTTTTTGTTTCAGCCTTTGGATATTCAGCAGCATTTTAAAACAATTTGCCAAATCCTCTTTCGTAGATATCGTTTTTTTGCTAAGATTTTTCTGTGCAGTGCAATTTGTATCAACTACTTGCCGGTTTTGTTTTAATGGTTATAAACGGAATAACAGCCACGTATCATCCAAATATTTTTACGACTAGTTAAATAATATTTTTAATTTCGTTATAATAACAATTTAGGATTTTTCATCGATGACGATGCTGATTCCGCATTAAATTATACACTATCAGTCAGTTGGCTGCAGTTCTGAACAAAGATTAAAGATTTATGCAGAGACGAGAAAATTGTTATATGGTCTTGCGGATCGAGCGTGTGCATGCATACTTCGCTACATAATTCAATTGCATTCACTCGTAATACTGCACTAAAAGCACTGCACGAAAGCCGTTCCGCTTTCTGGAAGCGGTTTCTTCCGTTCGAAGAGTCGAGCAAGCCCGCCTGACCTGTTTTTGCAACTTGTCAATAGATACGAGAAAACTTATTTCAAGAGCGTCAGAGGAAAAGCCTAAGTGACTCATTCACTTATTCAAGGAAATCTGTGATGTCTGCTATTTTGGGACTACCACAGTACTGTATTTTTTTTTGTAATCCTATTCACCACAACAACTGACGTCATAAGAATAAGTGTTTGTGTTTCTCGTAAATCGTTGCACGACGGTGTAAGCAGGTATGTATATTAATTGTTGCACAAATCTGGGAAATCACAACAAATCATTTGTTGCAAAATAATTCTTATATGACGTCACAAAAAACATACTCAAAAAAAGCGGCCAAGTGCTAGTCGGACTCGGCCATGAAGGGTTCCGTAGCAGCAAGTAACATAATATAAAAGTTCTTGTAGTTTGTTGTAACTTTGATCGATGTTTTTTTAAATATATATTTGAGTTGATTGAATGAAAGGGAAATGAAAGGAAAAAAGGTTTACGATTTATGACGTATTAAAAAACTACTTACTAGATCTCGTTCAAACCAATTTTCGGTGGAATTTTGCATGGTAATTTACATCATAGTTTCGGAAAAAAAGTGGCTGTGACATAAGGACGGACAGACAGACATGACATGACGAATCCATAAGGGTTCCGTTTTTTGCCATTAGGCTACGGAACCCCAAAAATATACTCAATAAGTACACAGTACAACAAAAATTTTACCCGACTGCATCAGAAGGAGGTTACAATGTAAAACGCATTTTTACTTATGTAACTTCTCTACATTTCCTAAAATTATTATTTTTTTAAGCTCGTGCTCGTTTATTATTTTATAAATACTCGTAGTTCCTATATTTTTTACACAGATTGCAACAACTCTTTACAAAACTTACAATGATAATAATAATAGTTGTATTCAATGAAATATGTTCGAAAGAACATTATTAATAGTTTCAAACTTTAATGTAATGATAATACTGTTACAGTGAAAATCAATGTAAATATCGTTCACAGGTTATTGACAATTGACAACGCTGTGATAAGTGAATAACGGACTTTATGGGCAAGGCGCGCTTCATTCGCAATGTTGAAGAACGAAGTACCGCGGAACTGTAACAATTCATACAATTGTTAGAATAAGCGTTTTAAGTGAGTTGCATTGCGCAAGAAGTGCGCGATATTTCCTGCAAGTTTTGTCACAAGACGCGATTTCCGCAAGTAAAATGCGAAGTACGAAAACCAGCGGTAACTTTCGGTCTTGCGTTCTTACACATCGTCACATGATTTTCGATTTTTCACTGAGTTCATTATTATCTGGTGACACTAATTTGCAGACATGAAGTTACCAAAAGCAATCTAGACATAATTGTACAATAATTACACTGCAATTTGTTGCAATCCGTTTTTCGAAGAATTATTAGTCAGTTTTTGCTTACAGCTTACCTGAAGTTTTTTTAAAGTAATTTAAATACAAACTTACATTAACTTTGATGTACTTATGAACTCCATACTTTGGATCAGAAAGGCTCGATGGGGGTACGAGCTGCAGTCTTATCGCCCAAGGATCCCCAAAAGGGTTCTTCAGATAATTAACAGCGAATATCACCAAAGCTAATACACTGTAGTATAGTGTAAGGGCATTGGTCACAATGACCCGGTGCAGTAAAGTAAGGACACTCATTCTGTTAACGCGACTGCCTCGCTCCGCACAACTTGCCCGACTGGCTGACCAATTAGTGTGTACGCCTATACGAAGCTGGACTGGAGGGTCGATTCTGTATACTTACTACTTCAAGCAGACAGTCAGCTGATCCAGCGATTATGGCAATTATTGAAACGAGCATGTCATTCCACCCTCAAGTCATCATAATTCAGAATCTGAGGAAGATGCATGACATTATACTTTTGAGTTTTACAAATAGGTCTTAATGTAATATTTATTACAAAATTATTGTTATTTCAATTGCCTCGGTTAGTTTCGTTGTGAGCTGCATACGTTTACTGTTGGACATGAGCCTGAGCCGGTATTCCCAGTAGTTCCACGGAAGTTGTCCCATGGCTGGACTGTTCAGAATTTTGTTCCCAAAACTTACATTCCTCATACAATGGTTCTGAATGAAGTAGTATGGAGTAATGTAACTTTTGGGAATATACAATTCCCAACAGCCCAGCCATGGGACAACTTCAGTGGAACTACTGGGAATACACAGTCTGGGCGACACGAGTGGATTCGCTAACATAACCACGCTTTGGAGGCGGGTCGGTGATCGCAATAAGTGCTGCTTATGCATAAGCATAATGTTATTTTCCCCTAAGTCATTATTTTGGCACTAGCTAAGTATTCTGTGCCCATGAAATGACATAGGGTAGTCCTTTTTTACTAGGGCGGTTTCCGTGCTCAGCCATATGTTGGCCATTGTGTGTCCTATTCTAAAGCCGAAACTACACGGAAATCAACCAACGCAAAATCACGGGGAACTAGCAAACCTAGTAATATAAAAACTTGAGAGGTGTCAAGGGACACCCGGATGGAACGAAGTTCCTTTCGATTAATTAGTGAAGGAATTGTAATAAAATTTTACAAATTTTCAATAAGGTTTGAACGGATTTTTAACACTATATTTTAAATATGGTTTTGTAGGTTTTTTCATTAGATTTTTTATGTACGTGATACGTGTTGTTTTTAGCGACATCTGTCATTGAGTAGCGGCAACTAATCAGAGCCATCTGTCGTCACATAGCTGTACTGTTGGTATCGTCTTACTACTACGTACGTCGTACTAACAGATGACGCTAACTTACTATAGCAAAAAGTGTCGTGACAACTTTTCGTAAGAATTTTTTCCGTCTAGCCCCCGTTCACAACGCGCGATAAGGATCTTCGTTCCAATAAGAAATATTTCAACCTTGTTGTTACTGTGTTTCTAGGATTGGTCTCTAGGGCATTGGCCATGACATTTAAAGAAAGATGCAAATAAAATGGAAATAAATAGTAAAATGGTTGTTTGTTGTACGTCTGTCGTTGACAATTTTGATCAAATCATACAAAAAGTGCTTATTCATCCTGTTGATACGAGTATTTTTTTACAAATATACCGCAATCTATTAACTTATTAGCCGAATAAATACGGTTAAATCGAGCTATAAATGTGAAAATTTGTGTTTATGTTTGTTACTCCTTTATGCTGTTCGCGCAGACTACTGTAGCGCAGACGAAGTCGAGGACAAATATCACTAGTACTTAATTGACCTTCAAAGACAAGCTTCAATAAAATCCATAGATGGCGCTGTCCATGGATATGTACATATATTATTACATAGTATAAAGAATAATGGCCTGATATAGCGAGGCGGCGGGAAAAGACGGGGTCGGTAGAAGTCAGGCTTTTATCCCTGGTTTTCTTAAATGAAGTCAAAATTAACAATAGAAAAGTAAAAAAACATCTAAAGAGAGTTGTGGATTCTGTGATTGTGGGTACTCTCTTGGCTTAGGTACCTGAAATCATGTCCAGACAAAGCTAGTACGGATCGCAAAAATCGTCTACATTGGTAAATTGTTCGTGAATAAGCTTTAATCAAAATATCGTGAATTTTTTTTTATAATAGTGATGTGCAAAGTCACGTCCTCATAGTTTCGTATCGGTCAGTCTCAATACTTGACATTAGAAGATGTAGGTAGGGCAGGGCACAACTGGTCATAACAATATGTGATAACGATAATTTGTTCTAGTTCGTCATAACTCAGGCACCACTTCTGGCTTTTGTAAAAAATTGACCAGCAGAACCGTCAATTCGCTAACGCTAAGAAGCCATAAACTTGAAGTTAAAATTTTTGTTGTTGAAAATGTAGTGTTGCTTACGTGATTGAGACACACGTAGCGTATATCTAATTTATTTTATTAATTCCTAGCCTTAGTAGAGAAAAGCACTACGTAGGTACTTGTATTAAAGAATAATAAGCCCAACTGTAAACTTTCCATAGTGTAAACATGTATCATCAAATTCTTTTTTGAATTTCATGAATCTATGTAGTCATGTAGTAAAGGCATTATTTTACATTCAAGGGACGAAAGATAACACATCTTTAAAATACGTCACGTCCAAAAATATAGTGCGCTGGAGCTTCAATAAATATATGCAAAATAATTATGCAAATATGAGTTTTTGTTACGAAAATTGAATTTCGCAATGTCATAAATGTTCCAGTATTATTATATTTTACACGACGAGATATCTGTTTCTTTTTACAAGACAAAAAACATTGCTCAGGCAACTCTGCCAGTCTATCTGTTTATCAGAGTTTTATATCTCCTAAACAGAAATAGATAAAAGCTTGGTATTAACCAACCTAATATTTTTAAATTATTTTTGTTCTTGGTTCTGACCCTAACTAAAAAGTATTAAAATTAAACTTTTTTAATGTACATTAACAATGCGTATGTAAAAAAATCATTTTTTTAAATAAAAATTTGGAACTTGGCGGTCTCGTCCCATCTTGAAACCCGTTTTCGAACTTGTTTGGTTACGGGAAGAACTCAAAAACGCTTCGACACACGAAGCTTTGGGTTTCACAGTATTATACTCATATCCTGTATTCAAACAACAAATATTAAATTATTGTAAAATTATCATAGTAAGAAAACTGTAATCTTTACTAACTCACACTTTATTTATGTCGACTTAATGCGAGCAATGAGTCTGCTGACCGCAAATTCAGTTGTGTTTTACTGTGAGTTGTAATTCCACAACTAAATTCGGAACCATTCATGTATATTGTATAAGTATTTAAGTAAGATTCACTGTTAGACAATTATTTTTAAATAGTGTACAAAACGCCTCTTTCAATTCGGCTGCAACCACATCCATTCAATAAAACTGCAATTTTGTGAGCGGTCGTAGAGTTCATTAGCCTGTCCCTGCCGAAGGACTTTTAAGTATGAATGTATACCTTACCATTTGTATGTATATCAGTTCAGGTTCCACGGTATGTCATCTCGACCAGGCCAGGCTCCGCCTTGTAGCAAAAGTGGGACAATCAACTGAATTTTTTGCAAAATTACAACAGACTGCAAATTTAGCCATTGCAAAAAGCACGATCGTCCCACTTGTTCATAATCAGAAAGTGAAACCAAAGCCAAAATTGCAAACGGTGACCTAGAATTCTACATAATTTTTGAAAAACTTTATACAGTAAATTTATTGAATTTGGGTACGAGAATGCCAACTCAGGTGCTTCATGTCAGTATGAAGGAATCATAAATGAAACAAATTTTTAAAACGACAAATAAAATATATTCCTATTAAGAATGTAACGTTTGGTCTCGATAAATAATAATTTTGATATTTTACCTATTTGATGGTATGTTTTGATAACATGGTGACAGATAGACAGGTGAACTTGCCTTACCACAAATTGAACATAGTAGCAGACAGACACCGAAAATCGACCTCCGGATTCTCATACCTGTGATGTAGTCACGGATACACAGAGGTGGTTGTTGATGTCTCGTCAACGATTTTAACTAAATAATTTAATCAGTTACCGCAGCGAAATCCAGCTCATTGCTACTACTCGGACGTAATCTGTTAGCGAGATTATAATAATACAACCGTAATGATCAGTGACGGCAACCAGTCACTGTTACAATGTAAAACTTCATAGTACTTACTAAGTTCAATACCTACATAAGAGCGAAATAAAGATGAAATACTACTTGCAATGACGTGCGTAAAATTTTAGTTAAATGCGCCAATCGGCTTGGCAAGTTGATAGCCCAGAAGCAATGCTTCAAGGTCAGAAGATAAGGTGGTTTAATAGCATACCGAGACCTTAGACGCTTCTAATATTTAATGCCACTACCAGCAAAACTCTCTGACGTCAATACTGGCTCAACCTACAAAAATATGAGTAAAAGTAGGTACTAAACTAAATTTTATAGCATTAAATTAACACTTGTTTAAAAATGATCTCAAAAGCTAAAACCAGGCTAGACACACTGAAAAGGCTATGTTGGTAAGACCACGTGGCCGTGTTCAAGGTTACATTGTTTTGTAGCTGTCCCTCTCCGAGCCCTATCCTACACGAGCGCGTACGGCGAGACAGCATACACTACGCGAAGTTATCCACCCGTTATTTGGATGTTTCGTAGTCCAGTGATCATTTGAAGGATACAGTATATTATGTAGCCATTTTTTCAATACAGTATAATAATAAAATTTCAGATGTCGGTGGTTTTTCCAAATTGTTCTAAATTGATTCATACTCTTGTAAAACAGGTTCAAAGTTGGGGCTTTTTATTACCGAAAAATACAATACTTTGACGCCCTGTAATTCTGGAAGTATATATTTAAACGAAAATCTGACTCACCACCAACACAGATATTTGTTTCTAGATTGTGTCTTGAAAATTTCATAGATTTTCATAGCTTAATACTCAAAATATGACTGGACTACGTTTGTATGGGCGCTTTGACAACAGCATACCCTCTTAAATCTATTAAAAACAACTATCTATCGTTGCTATGATTGACATTTTGCCTCTATAAAAGATATTAAGACGAAACTCAGAAAAAATAACGCCAGTTCCAAATCCAAGAGTTTACAATCTACATCAGTAAAGTTAATTGGTCTAATAAACTTCACATGTATTAATTGCTTTTTATTAATAAAAGCAAAGTTTTACGTGCATTTGTGCACTCAGACATAAAACGATTGTTTATAAAATTGACTCTATGGCACGAAAACTCACATAAAATTGCCAAATTACAAGGAACAAGGAAAATCCTAATCGCAATCAACCACAGAACCTTCCTCACTACTAAAGAGGCCTATGTTACGGAATAAACTGTTGACATCGCGCGGAGCGTCATGTTTCGGGGTGAACTCGACATCCTTCCATCTTTCGAACTCATTCATGAATGTAACGCCACAGGTGAAAGAAGCAGTGGACGGTCCCGGACTTTCTCCTTTGCCTTCGTTGAGACGCTCAGCAGTCTCTCTCTCGATCTCCTCCAAACGCTCTATCGCTTTCAACGGATCGCTTCCTGGCATCTTGCTGAAATCTATGTCGATGTCTATTCTGTAAAAAGAGATAGAAATTATAGCCTCAATAGGCATGATACGAAGTGTTCAAGTTACATTTTAATAATGCATTAAAATATATATTCCCCAATCCCCAAAGCTGTCCTCTATTACAATTTTATAAAACTTGTGATAAACGGGACTTCTTTAAAGATTGTGGAGAGGAATTTACCATATTTGTATGCATTATCGAAAGATTGGCATGAAAGATTGGAACCATAATTTTGAAAATTCTTACAGACCCGTCGATATTATAATATTAAAAAAATCTTCAAACTATTTCCATCAATCTCGCAATCAATGTTACGTGGCACAAGCAAGCACATACAGAGATCATCAGCAAACATTACAATACAATATGCTCATTAAACGAGTTTTCTCTTTTCATAATGACGCCTTACCTTCGGTCTCCACAACACCAGGTCAAAGGACAATATTTGATTATTACTTTTCCGTTTGCCTACGCATGATATTACGCAGGCAAAGACAAACAAACAATTACAACAGTGTCTTTAGAATGACATCCTTATCATAAACAAGTTGACATTTTTTACGAAGTACCCCGAAAACCTAGACTTACCCAGTATTCACCTTGAACTTCGCCCACTCTTCGAGGCCCAGTGCGCGTGGAATTTCGGCGGCTATGGCCCGCGCCGCGTGCTTCATCGTGTCATTCATCAAATTTGCTTCCGTTTCCGTAACTGAATAAAAACAAACACAACTTGAAAAACGTTCGTTACAATTCCGTCACTTTAATTTAGTTATGCAATACTTCATTTTAGTCTTCGAGTATTCATTTAGATACAACCATTAATTCTGTCTGGGACCCCTTCTCCGCGGTTGCGAACGCTCCGAATCCTGTTATTCCGGTATCGAGTATCGACATCGTACGTTTACTGTAAATCTAGAACTGCACTACTTCTGCATACAAGTACTGCAAAGAGAAAACTGGTTTTGCAATATCCATGGACAAGGCCTCCGGTTATCTCATCTCATAAGCGGACCAAAGCGATGTTTGTTAGAGTGTTTGCAGTGCACGCGCAATTTCACAACTTTCGCGCACTGACGCAAGAACAGTAAGTTGACTCTTTCTATTAAATGCCAATGCATTGTTGTTGCCGCAGCTTGTTTCCATGTGGGAGTCAAGTGGGACATTCTCAGGTCAAATATACCGATTTAATATGCACCCTGAGGCAATTTTATGGCCAAAGTTTCTTCAATTACTCTTTGACATTCGGAATACAAGCATAAGTTGCCTATAATACTTCAGACTAGGTCTGTGCAGATCGAATATTTCTAAGTTTCTATGAACTCTTTAATAATGTTCGTCCCTTTCCATGTTCAAAGAAGCTCTTTAGTTTTTTGCAAGCATTTGCAATAATAATTAAATGCAGATAGAGACAGCGATGTATAACGCATTTCAACGTGATTGACCAGCACAACGACGTGACTTGCACAGACGTGTATATTTTTATATAATTATGCACCTTTAACAGCCTAAAGGTTAACATAAGCAAAATTAAATGTGTAATTCCCTTGGAGATAAATGCGTTTGTTGGCATGAATATTTACGTGTTTTGTTTTTCAAATGTTGCCTTTTTTACCGACAAATTGTATTCACGTTTGGATTTTCCTCTAATAAGTGAGTATAAGGGCATAGGACGGAAGCGCGCTGACCCAGAAACGGTCAGTCGAGGAGACGCTACTCGTACATAACTATGAACTCAAACATTCATTATTATCAACAATTGTAAAAGTCCACTATTAGGACATGGGCCTGCCACATTGGATGTGAATGACACAAAAATCTAAAGCCTCTTAAATTGTCACAGCACGTACTAAGTCAACATTATTTACGATTTTAGCTGACTTATGTATGTAATCCCTAAATCTCATACTTTTTGAGCTTTCATTCAATGAAGTCTAAATGCGTATGTATTTTACAATTAACATTAACAATTGTTATTACCACATAAAGGAAGAACAAACAAACCAACTAAATTTCGCATTTATATATAGTAAGTATGGATGTAATGCGAACGAGATATTGGGTAGTTGTTGTGAAACCGATCCTAGAAAGCTATAGTATATCCCAGCAGCGACAATTATACAGTAGATAGATATGTAGGTACCCTTTATCGCTCACGACGACATCCACCACGAGTTTGCGGAAACTCGTTATAAAATACCACCGGTACACGTAATTACCAGATGTATTCCGTCTGAGCTGTGCAGATGTTGGACGTCGTAGCGCACGCGTCAAGTTGCCACACACAGTCCCGACTGAAGTCAACTTACTGCCACTGGCACTCCAATCCTCATCTAAGAAAAGATGATTTACAGTCATTAGACTAGGATACAGCGTGTTGCCAGTGATGACATACGGAACCGAAACGTGGTCCTTTACTGTTGGACGAATAAACAAGCTCAAAGTCACTCAGCGAGCAATGGAACTAGGTATGCTCGGAATTTCTTTACGTGATAAGATCCGGAATGAGGAAAACCGTAGACGAACTACGGTCACCGACATAGCTCGACGAGTCAGTGAGCTGAGTAGCAATGGGCAGGTCACATCGCTCGAGGATCGGATAACGAATGGGGTGTAAGAGTACGAGTGGGCACCACGTACCGGGAAACGTCTACCGGGACGTCCCCTTACTATATAGACGGACGAACTAGTTAAAAGGTCGCATGGAGTCGCTGGATGCACCTATACGACACTCGCGGAAATAGATGGAATTGTCTCCATTCTACAGTCAAAATAACTCTATTACTAACCCATTAATGTATTCATTATCTGTAGTCTGGTCGGAGCGTCAATTATGGGTTTTTCGTGTGCAGTTTTCGGTCGGCGTGGCAACTCAGGTCTATCGGGCCGCACTCCTGCGCTCTCAGTGGTGTTAGGCCGGCGGCGCAAGCGACGAATACGAGATGATGTCTCAGAGTTTTTCTCCAAGACTGTTCCTTCAACTTCTCCATTGGTTTTCTGTTGAATTTAAAGGGCTCACTACTAAATGCTCTTTAAAAGCTAATCGTGAAACAAACTGACAAACTCTTACAGTGGATGAAGAAGGATCAGACTGCGTTTCACTTGCCGACTTCGGAAGAGTGACGTCCGGCATTTCCAGTTCAGCTTCAGAGTCCGAACTACAAGGCTCCTCGTCACAGAGATATTCCTCTAAGGAATCAAATTAAAAATCGCATCATTGTTTACAGGCTGAGAAAGAATTAGTGAACTGAATAAAATAAATACCGTCGTATTCTTCTGTTATAGACCGATCGTCCAGAAATTGCAACATTGGCAAAGCAGAGATAACAGCAGTGCGGTAATCGGGAGTGTTGTAGGCGGGAGTGCCCCTCAGTGTTAAGCGTCTCAGAGAGCTGATTACACCTAGTGTCCACAGACGACTTGTGTCCGGTATAGGATTGCTGTAAAGGTACCAGATATCTCGTTTTAAATCTAAATATTTGGTTGTAGGAATTTCCATCATAAGATTTGTTTTTTATTGACTTACTCAGCCATATTTAAGGTATGTAGCTTCTGAAGCGCTGCCAAAGGCTGCAGGTCGTGCAAACGGTTTCCAGCTGCATGAAGCTCACGTAAAGCTGATAGACCCCAAACTCCATCCAGACAAGTCAGACCACAGCGATTTATGCTTAAGTGCTGGAAAGAAAAACTTGATTAAAATTTTCATAACAATGACCGCGAATATGTATAAAATCATAAGGCATACCTTCAGGTGCACTAAACCAATGCCAAGTTCTCGTAGGGAAGGCAGAGCACTCCCGTCGAGGATGAGAGTACGCAGTCTCGGAGCCAGCACGTTCAGACGCCTCAATCCAACACGCTCCGCTACCACACGCAGTTTCGCTTCTCGTATGCGGAGTACGTCTTCATCAGTACTCACGCCAGAGCTTTGTTTCTATTATAAAATAGTTATATCTCGATCATTTAAAAAAATCGAATACCCTCCGTTTTCATTCTCGGTATCCTAAATTAAATAAAATAAAAATTAAATCAAAAATATCATCAGCTGCTTTAGTTGAACAAGACCCTCCAAAGACCCACTCCGTGTTTGTGGTTTAAGGAGGTTCCATATCTAGTCGTTACTTTGCGAATGTCATCTGGCAAAAACCATGCTAAGTTTATATTTTTAGTAACTGATATCCAAAAGAACTGCATTTCTATCGTATTTTTTGAAACATATATTTACCAACAACTCTATGAGGGTCAATTCTCGTGGAATGACTATCCGCCTATACCCTGGCAGACGTCGCTCCAGCTCGTCCTGCCCTGGTGGCTGCTCAGGGTCTGGAGGCGGCAGAGCGAGGGCTCTAGGAATAAATTTAAAAAGGATATAATTAAATATCAATTACATATTTTTTTAATATACGATAGGCTCAATTGTGTTTGACCACAATCTCACTGACGTTAAGTAACGACGTGGTCGAAGGATAGTTCACGCCTCACGCTTACAAAGTAGCTTATTCAACACACTTTGTATTTTGTGCTCGTGAAACAGTGGCCAGCAGATAATACCACTCCTTAGCAGTGCATATAATGAATGAGAAAAGTATCGTACTAAAGGTTGAAATGTCAACTAAGTAAAGCGCTGGCGTTCTCTGGTTGTGTTATAGTAGGAGAAGAGGACTTGTGCTTGATATATGGCTACATATATAAAAATGTGCTATCAGTGAAATACCCAGATGCCACGTAAGTACCTATATTACAAAAACCACAGTAATAACGTAAGTGTGCATTGCGTAATAAAATTTTCTGGTTTCTTGTTTAAAATAGAACCACATTCTTTCGAGGAAATTCCAGGGGATGTGGACTTTGGCAGCGGAGTCAGACAACATTCCTATCTTATGTTATCTTACTGCGATCGCAAATCCAAGATCAATGTTCAGCTGTATATAGGCTGAATGAGAGATTAACCATTTTTTTAAAAGTTTTAAAATGATTTATTGTCCAAAACTACACCAGTTATTAATGCATTATTAACATATAAAACAACAACAGTCATACAAAATTATTGATCAGCCACTGCTGAAAATAGGACTGTAAGTCCTGTAGCATAAGCACTGGCTAGCACGTTGATACAACCGACAGAAATTCAATTACAAACATTTATTTAAAGAAAAAAGAATAGTTGGTATGTTGGTATTGTGTGAGGTGTGTGTGTGTATATGTGAGTGTGTGTGTGTGTGTGTATTATGAAAACAATTTTTTATTAACACTGTTAAAATACATAAAATGACCTAATTATATTTTTGTTACTGCTATGTTTGTTGAGGATCTCTGATTACTGCAGTAGGTAAAACCTGTGTCGCAATAACCAGTGATTCGACCGAGACTTTATACAAACAAAAATTTGCGTATTGGTTGGTGTTATGGTATAAGAGTGTTGGTGTGTGTGTGTGACCACACATACTTTAACCATTGAGAGAGATATCGTATACATAAAGCACATTGAAGAAATTTTACTTCCTGAATCATTTGTGAGTACCTGAACAAAGGAGTGGCGTGTATCTCCTGTGGCGTAGGCGAGCTAGCGGTGGATATTTCAGATGGGGAAGGAGATGGTAATGCGCCGGGAGATCCCGGAGCACTGCCCAACTCAACACACGGTGCTTCCGTAGCCGGCATAATAGATAAATTTCTATGAAAAGTACAAATACGATGTCAATGCTCTGATTAGGTTACGATCAAATATATTTGCTTCAAAGCTATATTCTGTGATCGTATCGTGGAGTTACTCCCACTACCAATTTCTGGACACAAAATATTTATTTAAGTACCTCGGAAAATCTTAACAACAAATTATTGTTCACATATTTTCCAAAACGAAAAATACATATTTTCAACAATAATATTTACTCGTTACCATCAGTTACCATAGAAACCGTTATATTATCTTTGTGGTTGATACGACAGTAGACTCATAATAGACCAAGTAAAAGACTCACCATCTGTGCCATGAGTACCGTCGCAAGACGAACGCAGTTTTAGTAATTTCGTTAATCATGTTATATTATGTGTATTTTTTCTGTTATAATGGTGTGATATAGTGCAAAAAGTGCCACGGACGGTGTTACGGTATCAATTACTCAAAACTGTTTTTTTCAAGTTGGCTGCATTACAGATCTGTCAGTGTCAGAAAACGAACTTTTCGCGCTATTTTTACTTGAGTTTCATTAATTTTCTTTCTCTACTGTTATCATTACTTTAAAATTCATTATTACTAGCTAAGTTAAGTAAAGGAGTATTCGAAAACAATAAAGAGTTATGGAGTCTAACGGTTTTGATAAAAATCATGACGAATATCAATATCTAAAACTTGTAAAACAAATAATCGACACTGGTAAGGTTATTCGAGAAAGTGTTAACTAACATATTAAAATTATTTTAAGTATCAAACCTTTACAATATTGTTAACTTCTTCCGTTACAGGAGACAAAAGAGTTGACAGGACTGGTGTTGGAACATTGTCTGTATTTGGAGCAATGCAAAGATATTCTTTAGAGAACAACACACTACCTCTTCTTACAACGAAACGAGTTTTCACCCGAGGAGTGATTGAAGAACTACTGTGGATGATATCTGGGTCTACTGACGCTAAGGTGCTAGCCTCTAAAGGAGTACACATATGGGATGCTAATGGTTCTCGTGCTTTCCTTGATAATCTTGGCTTTAAAGATAGAGAAGAAGGTAAGATACGTATATTCTTACTTTGAATCAGGTTTTGTTAATGGTGTTTGGTATATGCCCGTCTAAATAGCTACCGTGTTATTTAAATATACCGCCAAACAACGGTGTTATTCCAGCAACAGATTTATATCAATATAAGGCGTTATAAATAGGAGCGTTAGTCTAAATGTAAGCCTAGTGCATATCATCATCATCAACAGCCTATATATGTCCCCACTGCAGGGACACTGGCCTACTTTGCCACAGATAGTGTATATAGAGTAGAGAGAGAGTGTGTAGATATAATGGATATAGTCCACCATGCAGACCCAATGCAGATTGGCGAATGTGCATATATATGCAATAAATTAGTGAATGAATGATACCCCAAATTAGATAACACATTTATTTTTAGACTGTGACAATCTGATGTAATATAATTCTTTAGAATATTTAGTACTTAACACAGGCCTTGGTGAGATAAATGACAGGATGTCATGTTATTGCAATTAAATATATCTATTTACCTACAATATTTCTTCAGAAAACTTACAGCTACTATATTTCTATTAAATTATCGAAAACTATGAGTATAGATAAACTATTTATCAGTTTTCACCTTGACTATACATACTTATCCTGTGGGTTACAGATCACTGTGTGTGATAATGGCCTCCATGTTGCAGGTGTCTGAGTGTTTGACTTAGATGCTCAATAAGGTCCAGGGTTTGCTCCCTGGTAGGGATATTGTAAAAAAACACTTTGTGAGACTTTCCCCAGTTTGGTTAGGAAATTGCAGGCTGAATCATCTGTCTGTCTAAAAAGTAACATTTGTGTGCTACAAAAGGTGCTATGTTAAGCCATTGGTCCTAATTACTATCTACAACAAGTAGGTAGCTAATTGAGCCATTTCAGAGGCCTAAGGCTGCTCAACAACTCTGTCATCAACCTACATGATGAAATGAGTGCTTCAATTGCTGCCTATTCTTTGAAATGTCTCATATGACATCCCACCAAAAGATTGTCAAAAGTTATAGGTCACGAACATAAACAAAGCAAAATGCACTGGCTGTTTAACCCAAGAATGTTATTGAGCCAGTGTATTTATTTTTGAATTCAGATGTACTTGAATGATTTTCTTAATAGATGTTGATACATTTGCAGGTGACCTCGGACCTGTATATGGGTTCCAATGGAGGCACAGTGGAGCTGAATACAAAAATAAAGATACAGATTACACTGGACAAGGAGTAGATCAACTGCAGAATGTCATAAATACAATTAAGTAATTACAAACATTTTATATTTCAGATTGCGTATGTTTTTTGATTTATTGTAATAATTTCTTTAAAATAATCTTATTTTATATTGTTATATCTTTTTTTAACAAAGTGCTAATTAACGTGAAGCATCTTGATGGGCATTGATCGGTACTGAGCCATTTAAATGCTCCCTGCGACCGTAACTAGGTCGTCGGTCCATCTAGTAGGGGAACGGCCCGGTAGACATTTTCCAGTACGTGGTCGCCACTCTTTTCTTCGAACTACATGTAATACGATCGACTCTGCGATGTATGTCGGTGATCTTAATTCATCTACGAATTTCCTCATTCCTGAGCTTGTTTATTTGTCCCACAGTAAAAGACCATTTTTCGGTTTCCATATGTCATTACTGGCAACACACTGATTAAAGACAGTCTTTAGAAGCTGAGGTATTTTGGAGGAGAAGATATGGCGTCCAAAGATTCTGCCGTTATGACTATGTCATAGGCGTTATTATTCTAAGCTGTAACGCCATTTACCAATGAAACATAATTTCTTTACTTTTTGCTTCTTCTAGAAACAACCCAGCAGACAGAAGGATAATAATGTGCGCCTGGAACCCATCAGACCTCAAACTGATGGCTCTACCTCCATGCCACTGCCTCACACAGTTCCACATAGCTGGCGGCAAGCTTTCCTGTTTGATGTACCAGCGCAGTGCGGACATGGGGCTAGGAGTACCATTTAATATAGCCAGCTACTCTCTCCTCACACATATGATAGCACACATTACTGGATTACAGGTAACATAATCATAGTGGGATGGGAATAAAACTGAGAACAATCTCAAAATGGCTGGAATACAAAAAGAGCTTGTATTGAAGGCATATTGAATGCCATTGCATAATGGAGACAGATGTTTATGCAAGGATCGTTCGAATTAGCTGATTGTTAATAAAAATGCGTAAGAGACTCTTAGAGCGAAAATGGCACCCTCATTAGCTTTTTTCTACACTACGAAATCCTCAATTATAAAATAATTACAAAAACCAAGCCAGACTTTTGTGGTCATTGCTGGTTTACGGTTTAACATTTTTTGAGACAAGGGGGGTGGTTCACCTGGAGCAACCACTCACTGTGACCTTGGTTTAACAATACGTTGTGGATTCATGTTTAGATACAGTGCCGTTATTATAAATTGAACAGCTTAAAATTGACACTTTCAACTGCTTTATTGATAGTAACTGCACACAATCGATATAACAATTCATGATGTATCGTTAAACCGTAAACATGTACAAAAAGTCTGGCTCGGTTTTTGAAATTATTTTATAATTGAGGATAAATGTATAAAAAAGATAATGAGAGCACTACTGCGCTCTATGGACTCCTTCAGAATCTTGTTATCTATCATTACCATAACATAATTCATGCCGACCATCGGGTCATAAATTCACTGCTGGACATGAGTCTTCCTAACCAATAGATCCCCAGTTGAAACTTTCCTTGAGTTGATTTACCATAATCACCACAATTGGCAGATGGATTGGTGATCACAGTAAAATTAAAAGTTAAGTAGTTAAATACCGGAGCCCATCACGAAGCGACATGTTTCTGAATTCCAGGCTGGAGAGTTCGTTCACACAACCGGCGACACACACGTGTATCTGAACCACATCGAACCACTCAAAGTACAATTAGAAAGAGCCCCGAGACCATTCCCAACATTGGAGTTCGCTCGAAAAATTGACTCTATAGATGACTTTAAATTTGAAGATTTTGTCATTAAAGGATACAATCCGTATCCCAAAATTGAAATGGAGATGGCTGTTTAATACCTTTTGTTTATTTATATTTTTAAGATTAGTATTACTAGTTAAATAAAAGCATGTTGCAACCACATTATTTTATTTAAATAAAACTTTTTACATGATACTACTACAAAATAAAATCCCAAATATTTATAATAAATTGGCAATCAATCGTAAACTATGTGATGCTACAATTAGCGACCTATATTTTAAATTCATTACCATAATTATTATTGTAATTGTAAAATTTCTCAACAATATCTTAACAAATACATAATTCTTTCATCTTAGACCTACTCAAAGTTTCTACTCATCAATGCAATTTTTATTTGTACATTTCATCATTCTTTGATTTATATCAATTTTAATAATTATTGTGATGTAATGTAATCTTTTTAAAAATATCATGGGAATAAAAAAGAAATACAATTGTAGACATAATATGAAAGATATACAAATTAAGTTTGTATGTAGTGTCAAGAGCGAATACAAAATAACGTTTGTGACTTCGAATATCAACACATTTGGTCGTCCTGTGGTGACGTCTGAAACAGAAAGGTAACATTGCATGATGAAATCTTATAATTAGCAGCTTGTTATAGAATTTTGCGTCATTGCAACTGAGGAAAATGCACGCCTTTAAATTGACCTTGACAAGTAACAGTAAGTTGTAAGTAACTCGAAAAGTAAAAATTATCCTATGGGAAAAGTTAATCTGAATTATCAGTCAGCCTATCGCATAATGTGCAATCGTGCATGCCAAATTTCATCAATATCGCTTCGGACGCTTATATATATTTCTAATGAAGTTTGCTAAATACAACTTTACCCAATAAATAATTAATCAAATTATATTGATTTGATTGCATAAATGACTCCCTTATTTTAATTTAAAAAACATGTTCGTTAAGCCAATTATTAATGCAAGCTTTTGTACGTGATCATTATAGCAAACGATTACAATTTATTAAACTGTATTAATGCAAACCATAAGTTTATAATTTCTAATACTTAGTATCATACATACTCGTACTAATATAATTAATATGAAAGTGTTTGTTTGTTTTTCCTTTACATGTAAAGGACACTCAGAATTATTAAATTTTTTGAATAGGGATAGTTAAAGGGCCCAAAATGTCATAGGCAACTTTATACCCTGACCGAATATGTAATTTCTGTTATGTACACCATAAGTCCACTTGGTGTAGTTGAGTATTTCTGATGTCAGATTTCTCTGACAATAATGTAACTTTTCTTACTAAACCCGATAAATAATCAGTCAGTCTTCCGCACATAGTGGATCCAAGTAGTAAAACCTTTCTAGACTACTGCACTGCCGAATAATGAAAAGGTGTATGGGACGTATGTTTGCAATATCTAGATATGATGGGATTTCTCTATGATGCTACTGAATGGCTTTTTTTTAAATTAAGTGATTATTTAAGATTACTAAATCTAAATGAATCAGACTGTACCTGAGGAATAGATTCCTCCAATCTACTGCTAGGGACGGGCAATGCAGCGAGCTGCTCTACAAGGGCCATTGTCGCCTCCGACTCAACTGTAACTTCCACCCACAGGGTATCTGAAACACAATCGTAAACCTTAAACCTCGTAATGCATGCTGTAAATACCCTCCACCTTTAGACTAAGAACGAGACAGGTGCACTGCCCATTACTGCACAGAAGTTAATAAAGTTGAAAAAAATAATTGATGAAATCTAAAAAAGATGAAGGTCTTGAGCGAGAGGACCTGATGAATATGAGGGAGATATTTTCCCAGCACTAAGACACTAGAGTCTGATTATAATGATTAGTAACACTACTGTGAAGTGCTGCCCATGCCCGATTAAACCCTACCGCATGGATAGTTTCCATGCGCCAGTTGTTGGTATTGTCAACGGTTTCGCTAACGTATTGGAAGTTATTGTGTAGTTTGAGCTGATAGCTTTCGGGTATTTGATATAGACAGCTTGAGGTCTCAGAGAATTCTCGAGTAGCAATCAGGTTCCGGGAAACGTCTACCGGGCCGGTCCCCTACTAACTGGACCAACGATATAGTTAAGGTCGCAGAGAGTCGTTGGATACAAGTGACTCGGGACCGTTCTATGAGGCGTATCATGGAGGAGGCTTATGTCCAGCAGCGGACGTTTCCTGACTAATGATGATATTGAGCTTACAGTGGAAACTTCATCAAATGGGATCTTTCCAGTTAGGTGTAAAATTTAATGTGCATAGAACCATGCAGTTATCACTTCTTGACCCTGTTGATCACAAAGACATTACTGAAGATCTGCCTCCTGGTACTCAAGATGAAGTCTATCTTGTTGCTCATAGACCATCGGTATGGGTTTCCCTCTGTCGCCTGTTACGACAGCCAAGAGAAGATATGGGGTGGTGCTATCTAAGCGGCAACCACATGGCCATTATGCTAGTACTATTAAAATATTTATAACAATTTCTAACTCACCTCCAATTTTATCATTAGTGTTTGTGACCAAATGGAAGTAGCCTCTGTGGGTGCCAGGAGTTGTGGGTGCAACTAATTTCAATATAACTGTAGTGGAATGTCCCGGTGGCAGCGAGGGCATGTAGATAGGGGATGCACCCAGGGGTTCTCCGCCCGCCTGAGCCAGTCTACAGCATACTGGCCATGAGTCTGTGCCTGTATTGGCAAGATTCCAATGCTGTTCAAAGCTGAAATTCAAGATTTATTTCTTATTAATAGCTTTAGTGACTTTTCGGAGATCAAGATTATTAAATATATTTGTGTGTACACAGGCAAAACATCTTTTATTAGAATTTTAATAGATTTATCACAGAATACATATGACTATTTAAGGCTCTGTTATTTAAAAGATAAATTGAATATGTTGTCTCAGCAAATGGTCTAGTTCATTAGTATGAAAAACTTTGTTTATTACCAGGCACCGGGCGCTACAGCGGTCTCTTGATTTTGAGCAGCTTTCAACGACATTGAAGGGAGCTTCTGTGGTAGAGTATAGTCTAGGTAACAACATATTGCTGTCTGCAAGTTCCTGAAATTATATATAAAATTAATTAGATTCTTAAATCCTTGTTCTCAAAAGGTGAAGTAAAAAAAAACATCCACTTGGTTGTGTTGGTATCCTTTTGGGGAAACAAGATAAATGATGCAGAAAATATTAAAAATTAATCCTTGTTTAGAAAGGTAAGTAAGTCATTTTCAGTCACATTTATGTTTTTATACTAATGTGTGATCGAAATGTAGTCCACACACCACAAGTATTATTTCACTTATCCCGCGGCCACATTTTAATATGTGAAATACTGATACTATGTTAAATTACAAAAAGACAAGACTTAAAACTAGACTGTAGCTTTGTAAGAAGCCCTAAAAGTTAATTATGATTATTAGGTATTGAGCATAAAATCAATTTTAGCTTATTATTTTAAAAAGGTAGTCTTCCATGTAAGTACCTGTAACTTGAAATTACTGTACAAATAAGTATTTTCTTATGAAAACATCTTATTACAAGCAGTTACAGCACAACTGCAATATGGAAGTGATTGTAAAAAAGAAATCATTCATTACTATATAATTTATATACCTACATATAGCAGATTACTATAAAAATGCTTTTATACTGATAAGGTTCAGGTCACATTGATTGATGGCATTCAACGGTTTATCCATACAAAAAGAGAGCAAAATATGGAATGACATATGTATTATTTCACATTGATGCAGTGAATGAGCTCTAGTACTTTGCTCTTTTTGTATGGGCAAACCATATAACACCATCAATCAATGTGTCCTGACCCTTAAATAACTAGATGTGATATCATATCTTTGAAATTAAATCAAAGAATGTGAATTAAACAATGTAGAGGACATTGACCTGGTGATCGAACATAGAGAGGTCTCAAGAGGGACCAGACGGACAACCCATGTCCTGGGTCCTGCTAACATAACACAAATCAGTGAGGAGATCTTACTCAAATAATATAAACCTGCCCCAAAGACTGTCAACCAGGAACAGCGCTGGGCAATGAAAAAGATATACAAACCTCTCAATAGACCCTACATTACTTATCTTTATGGCTTAATGCATTGCACACATTTAAAATACTATGAATAATAACTGTTGTTGTTTTTGGACTTGGATATTTGCAATGATGCATATATTATCATTTCATGAACATCAAATTCTTATAATAAAACAATTAAATGCATTTAAGTCATTTACCAATTGCTCATGTCCAGGAAAAAACTAGCTGTGTTGTAGTTCATACTGGGACCTAGAAGTCGTTGCATTTGGCTTATTAGCTCCTCCCTATCAGTAGTGTTCATACAACTAAACTGCAGAAGCAGGTTCTGGTCTATCTCCCCAGGGAGGGATGAGCCGTCGATGTCCATTGTGGCGATATATCACAAAGAACTTTTTTTGTATTCCGCTACACAGACCAATATTGACATGCCCTTTGTTTACGTTCGTCAGCTGACTTGACACTGCCGTTTTTCTTCACTATAGAAATTTTACGTAAACAATTGACCGCTGAGTATAATTTGATATATTAATTATTAATTACAAATTATTGAAATAAGTTATTGTAGCAGATTAAAATTAATTGTGTCGCCTAGTTCTTCCAAAATGAATGAATGAATCACAGTCAATCCACCCGACACATGTCACTTATATGTTCGAATACACGCATACATTCGGACAGTCGATTGTCAAAATAAAGTGTTCCATTCATCATCTAACATCTTCATAAACACAAATAAGCTAAATCATGCTAAGCGACGCTTGCCACGACTTAAGTCCATGGCGTTTTGCCAAAAAAGCGCGCGAAATTCTCCTTACGTGAGTATTATTCTAAAATTTATAACAACGAAAATAAATAATACGACAAGTTTGTCTCATAATTTATTAATATTTTATTAGACCCTTTACCAAATTATTATAAAGTAAATAAATAGAACTACATATTGGTAATATTACCATTCATTTAAGATTCTAGACAGCTGTAACGAGACGAGAAGAACAATGTATATCAACTGCAAATAAACTTTATCATAAAAACAAGCAAAAAGTACTGTATTAATTTTCTAGATAAGTAACACTTCCTTTGATTTAGATAAGTATAATAATATAATCGTTTATAAATATACATATACTTTTAGTGACAATAGAGTTCAAAATTCACACATCTATGAAACACTGAAATAAATTTCTATAACATTTCATTTTAAAATTTCTGTTCTAAGGCACAATCTGCTAAATCTTGATATAGTTACTATCACTCATGATTCCGAACTGGTTCTCCATAAATATTACCCTTTATTTAAGTAAAATATGTTATAATTCCTCTTAATTTATTTATTATAAATATATAACTCATAAAATTGAAACAGCAAAATATCAACGATGTTCACAGTGTGGCTCTACAGTTAAAAATACAAATTCTTTTCAACTGTCCTATTTATCTATTCTATATTACAAAGACAACAACTTAAAACGAAATTAAAATGTTGGTAAGCCGTGTTTTGGTATTAAGGTGAGGACTGCTATACTAGAGCATTTCTGTTGACATCGAAAACAGTGTCAACTACATGTATATTAGCGGACACGTAAGTTTCAATTGTCTACTTCCATGTTATTTTCCATCGCTACCTGGAATGTTTTGACTATTTACTAAATTTTCGTAAACATTACGCTTCAAAAATATTTTGCTCAAATATTTGAAGTTACTGTGATTATAAATTTCGAAACGTAAATTTTGTTAAACCACGTGTTAAAAGGTTACTTTACAAAATACTGTTATGTATCTCCTATTTAAAATCGCCGCTATTTCTCCTATATTCACAACATTCAAAATACTTTAGTGTGCTGCACCACACTTGGAAATAAAACATTTATGTCAAACCGCAACAATCAACAATATTCCCTCTGTATTACGAATAAATCAAACAATCATTACACTATTACTGTTACACATACAATTGCTTGATATTTTGGCAATACAGACCTATTATAGAAGATAAATAATTACAACTACTTTAAACCTCTGCAATTCTGTAAACACTCTATACTTAAGATCTGCTCTCTTAGTTAAATCTAGAATCTATAAAATATATTACTCTATTAAATATTAAAGGCAATATCTATCGTTAGACGTGGACGGATTATGTGAAGGCGCCCAATGGGGTTACCGATTAATTAATTAATAGCTCTTATTAACACTTAACTTTATGAAACTAAGCGCGGCACCGCAGCAAGGACCGACGTGTAAATAAAACGCCCAAATAAAATTTTATAAAAAGAAACAGCATAAATATAAGAATCTATAAATAATATAGGTTGCTCCTTTTAGGTAACTCACTAAGTCCCGTGGACGGTCTGCCGCGGCCACTCCCGCGGTCGATCGTAATAACAAAACAAAAGACATAACTTCGTTGGTAAACATAATTTCAGTTCCATCTAAGTCAATTTCGTAAACTTAACAGGCAAGACCACAACCGATATTTTAAGTACTTAAATAGCTAGCTACAGGAATGTAAATCTCAGGAATTTCTCAGATTTCTTAACTTTTAAATAAAATGGAACGGACTGACCAAGTACCAGCAATTAAGTACTAACGAAATTATAATATACATTAAATAATTATTTCACGTACTTGCCCACATCAGTTCAGTGTTTCCAAATTCAAATTGAGATATTAATATGTTGAACAATGAAACGCTGAATTAATGTGAACGAAAACTGTGCATATTACAAATATAATAAACAGTTTCTAAATAGCACAAGTGCTATATACAACACATAATCAGCACGCATAGGGAATTCCACTACAGATAAAATACCGTTTTCCGTGTATATTAATAACAACTATTTCACAATGCACTTTCGTTAGGAATGCAAAGTTATATCAAAGCGTTCAAAAAAAATGTCATTTTCCGCCATAATCAATTAAATAAAATATTTTAAAAATCTAGAACGCACCTCTCTAGCACACACATCTCGAAGTGAAGAATTCAAGGCAAAATGAACATTACAATGCCTTTGTGCGAGTGAACACCTAGCTCCGTCGATTGAGCCTTGTTGAAGTTGAGCAAGAGCGCCTTTGCAAAGTATTTACAATTTCAAATTACAAATAGCTTTCATTAATATTCGAAGCCTATGACTCAAAAGTCCTTTACTTTTCCAAATTAATGTAGTTTAAGTACATATCAATGTTTTTGAGTAAATAAAATAACAACAATAGGTATATAAACCTAGTACATAAGTATTAGTCGTGGACTTGCATTTAATGCATTTTAAGAAATAAAAATAAATAAAAACGGAATGTAGAATTTATAATTCCTGTCGATCACAATAATGAAATAATCACGGATAAATATTTATTAGGCTTTGCCTTTTATAACATTTTGTCAACAGCGAATGTAAAAAATATATTAATTTGTACAATCTTCACCATATTATTAAGTTTTATAAACGTTAATAGATTTTACTATCGCACCATAACAATATGTATTCTTTTAAATTTCGAGTCAATCACGGTAACATACAATCATGTAAGTACGGAAAATAATAATAAATACTTAATAAAAAATTAAGATACATTTTTAAGTAGGTAGCCACCTTACTCCCCACCAAAGATTGGAATATTTCGATTCAATCTCACAAAATGGAATGCATACGTCGCAATTTGGAATGTAAATAAACTTTAGATGACTAACTAAACATTCAGCTAATCGTACGTTTTCTACCGTCAAACTCTTCCGTCTAATAAATTTTAAGTTACCTCGTCATACCCATATCAATTTAAGTACTAAAATATCCGTATAAATATCTTCACTCGTTTAACTACTATATTCACTAAATATACCTTGACGTAATTTGCACTTTCTAATAAAAACAGCTTCGGGGGGACGTTCAGCGTAGCATATTCGAAGCACTTCAACCTAACAGGTGCCTCAAGAAGCACAACACTTCAAACTCAGAACAATTCTCCAATGTTAAATGTGATAATTATTCAGATGATTGCAAAGGGAACAACAAACTAAAAAGGTGAAGTATCTTCGAAGTGCTTACGTACTATGCACACGTACAAAATAATGTGCATTGTCGAAAAAAAGTCAATGGTTTTCGAACGTCCCCCCTGCAAACAGTCATTGATGACTCTTACTCAGCAGGTGGGAGTTGAACTCGTAAACATTGCAGCACTGCTCACCGCATATGTTGCATTTCCAAGGGTTGGAGTCGCAGTGGCAGCCCTTGTGCAGGAAATATAAAGTTGAATCCGGGAATGTTATGGAGCAAAACGTACACACGAGAGACGAGGGGAGCATAGCGGCATCTCCATGCGTGGAGGTAATCACACCGCCTTCCGATGGAGAGGAGCGGGAGCCCTGAAATATATTATGGTAGATATAAATATTGAGTACAAATATGTACCATCTTTAACTTTTGTTTTATTTATAAAGCACACAACATATTACAAAAACAAAAAGCCGCAATCGTAAAGGAGTATACACACGATTTAACAAAATAACTAAAACAATATTCAAACGGCGCACTAGTTTTGAAAGTTGACACAACACATAAACATGTATTACGTATAAACAACATATTAATGAATATATCATAGATTGTATGCAACGCTACGTACATTAGATCCGCGCGCGCGCCCCCGAGCAGATATGCGTCGTCGTAGATCTTCCCGCAGCAAGCTTTTAAGCGGCGATACCTTGATCAGTGATGAAAGACTCGATGACACTCCCCGTTTGTCGCCGCCGTTCGACTCGTTTTCCCGTTCGCCTGACTCATCTTGAGCGTTCGGCTCCTACGGAAATTATATTGTATCATTTAATAGGTATCCCATCTGGGATAGGAACACTAGTTGGCACGACACGGCACGAATTTCAATATTTTTTTCTGTGGACTTTTACTAATTTTCAGGGTGCCATTATAATATCACTCTGTTGTCTGTCAGTCTGTCCGTCCAACTGTCACAGCTGATTATCTCAATAACTACTAATGCTATCAGCTTAAAATTTGGGATAATGGGGAAATTGTACTCCAACTGAAATAATCGATAGCAAAAAGAGGGAGGTTGATATTTTAAAAGTGGAGTTTCAAAAGGGGAGAGTATTGCTTGAGAGGGTTTTGTTTAATATTACCCCCACTATCTCCCTGAAGTTGATAACGGTCTAAGGTAAAAATCTGTAGATACGCACAGTGTTATTACATTATTACACTTTTGTGTAAATATTACAGGAAATCCTGGTTGAAGGTCTCAAAATCATCGAAAAACCATGCCAACCAAACTTAGTTATGCGGTCGGAAAAATGAACCTTATTTCATCTATACACTTTTTAAGGTTCCGTAGTCAAACAAGTAACCCTTATAGTTTCGCTCAGTCCGTTTGTCCGTCCGCTGCTTAGCTCAGAGACTGTTACCACTAGAAAGCTGTAATTTGGTACGGGTAATGCATACATATTAATCACAGTGGGGGTACATTGTGTCGGGTATTGTTGAATAGGTCTTTCCAAAACATTCAGGATATAGGAACACCACTTTTCTGGTCTGATGATACTGAACTTAAAAGGAAAACTATCAAGACTAAGTGGTCTTTACAGGTTAACAAGTAATAGTCGACCAAATTATAAAATTACGAGTGGTCAAAATGAAAATTTCGTATAAATTTCATTTAAGATTACTTTTTATAAAACCAGTTCAGCTACGGAACCCTACACTGCGCGTGGCCCGACACGCACTTCTAAAAATCCAAATTAGTCGAGCCGTTCTCTAGCGATCAGCTTACCGAAAAGCATTTTTTTTAATACAAAAAATTTGTGACACCGAAATTCTTAGATCCGAACCTTGTGGCTCCAAAAGGGCGGTAAAAGAGGATGGTTCCCGCATCTCCAGTAACCACAATAGCAATTTCAAATGGTTAAATAAATATTTTTTGGTCGAGAATTGAGGTCGACAGTTTGTTTTAACAGGTACTAAATAGTTTGTTCAATTCAAATTTCTCAGTCTTAACTTCTATTTATTTATTAAATGATAATTATTATTGTTAAAAATACATTCACAAAAATAGAAAACCACTGTAAAGGAATACATAATTTCAAAACCTGCTCAGTATCCATACAAAATTCGCTCCATAAACCTGTTCGAGTCGTCAAATCATTTATACGACACGATTACACTATCACGATCGATAAGTGAGCGGGAACGACTGTCTCGCCCGTTACTCGCCCAAATAAGAAAGTTATTCAAAGTGTCGTGATGATTCCATAATTTTCACTAATTTCTTGTTGCTGAATTAATTACTAACATGGTTGTATTGGATTCCAAGGTAAAAAAACATTATGAAATGTCAATTAACTCTGTAATTTATAATGAGGTTGTCAAAAAATGTGCCGTTTTCCAATATAAACTTCAATACGGTAAACAATTTTGACCGTTTAAAATTCGTCGATTTCAATAAAGACAGTATTACCTGTTTTATGGGTATTAGAGTGATGGACGGAGTAATGTTGGTGGGGATGCCAGTGGAGAGTGAGCTGCTCGCTACGGCGCTGTCCCCAGACTGCGGGGAGCTGGGGCCCTCGCCGTTCATACGCGACGATTCTGTTCAACAATACATCTAGTAAATAATTTATACAATTACGTAAAACAAATTACCACAATGTGATACTTTGTTTGGATCTACCTGAATTACCAAGGTGGTTAGACTGACCGGGCGAGAATGTTTCGTTATTATCAGCCATGGATATTTCAACATGCGGCGTCAAGTAGTGCATGGGAGGAGTGGCATTGTCCACTGAACGTGCACCGTTGCTCTCGCCGCTGTCAGAGTACGCCGCAGCCACAGACACCGACAGTCCTGAGCCCAGTGCACCGAGAGCATTGATGGCGCTAGGGTCCATGGTGCCATCCGCATATGCCGCGTTGGCAATGCCAGCAGCGAGTAGGGAAACAGAGTTGTTGCTCGGTCCTGGATTGTCCAGGTCGATACCGTGTCTGTTAACAAGAATAATGCGTAAAGTTGACATATTGTTAGATACATCGGTGTATTGATAACTATAATCAAGTTTTGTGATGTCTTACCTATTAAAGAAATGAACTCTAAGACTCTTCATGGTGGGAGCGCGGTAGCTACACAGGGGGCAAGTTTTGACGAGGTCGTGCTGTCCTACGTGTTCGTTTTGGAAGTGGGCGCGCATGGCGATCTGACGCTGGAATCCTCTGTTGCATATCGGGCAATGGTACGGCAAGCTCTTGGTGTGTGTAGTGAAATGCTCTGCCAAGTGATCCTTTCTGAAGAACCTTTTCTGACAGACGCGGCACTCGTAGGGTTTGACGCCGGTATGCCGCATTTTATGACGCCGCATGTTAGCGCCGTTTGAGAACTTCATATTGCACACATCACACTCGAACAGTTTCCTGTGGGGGCGCGCGTCCGCGTTCTGCGCCGCCGCGACGTTGTTGTTGTCCGGCGAGCACTGCGCCATGTGCGTGGTTAAGGCACGACTGCTTAAAGTACTAAAACTATTACATGTGGTACATTTGAGTAATGTACCACTGCCCCGTTTAGGCGTTTCTTTACTGGCGGTAGCCACCTGAAATAAATGATATGGCTTATGAAATAATGCAGGAGTAAACCAGATACCTATACATACGCCGTCTTCACAAACAACAGCTACCTTCCACTGATTGCTGATGTTCATCATACTTGAAACTTGTCTCTACCTAGTATTGTTCTTGAGTTTCCTTTATTCTAAGTTAAACAAATAAATAGGCGATCTTTATACAACAATATGAATGCCGCCTATTTGGTATATAGCATAACCAGTGATTTTGAGTCATCATCATCAGCCGGGAAACGTCCCGAGCCACCTGCATCCAGCGACTCCCCGCGACCTTTACCAGGTCGTCGGTCCACCTAGTAGCGGGATGGCCTGGTAGACGTTTCCCGGTACGTGGTCACCACTCGGGAACTTTTACTCCCCCACCGGTTATCGGTTCTTCGAGCGGTGTGGCCTGCCCACTGCCACTACAGCTCACTGTCTCGTCGAGCTATGTCGGTGACCTTAGTTCGTCTACGGACTTCCTCATTCCGGATTTTATCACGTAGAGAAATTCCGAGCATAGCTAGTTCCATTGTTTGCTGAGTGACTTTGAGCTTGTTTATTCGGCCCATAGTAAAGTATTTTGAGTAGATGTAGAAAATTACATTATAGTTTGAACTCCAATCTATAGAAAAACTAGTATTTTTGGCCTACAACTTCGTCTATGTGAATCTCAAAAATTATCCCAATGGAACTACATTTTCACGGAAATAAAAGTAGCCTATATCATTTTTCGACCCTTTAACTATCCCTAAGCAAAAAAATAAAGACAATTCGAATATCCGTTACGACGTAAAGTAAAGACAAACAAACTTGCTTTCACATTGATAATATTTGCACAGAGGACTGTAATATATTATGGAGCTTGGACAAAATTAGGGTACATATAGATTAGAATAACGGTCAGTAATTCACATCATGCAATGCTTATTGCAGTGATTCATGTAACTCACTTTTGCAGAATGGATCTTCAATCTAACAAGAGCCTCAAAAACTTTTTCTAAGATACACAATCTTGTTAAATTTAATGGCAGTTAGCCATCTAATTTTGATAAATAATAATTGATGAAATTAATGGAACATACAAATTAAACACACATGTGGTTCTCATCGCTCTCTCATCATCATCAGCTGGGGAAATGTCCAGTGGTGACCATAGGCCTCTTTGACTATGCCCAAACAGCTAGGATCCGATTTTTACTAGGTTTGTTAATTGTTCTAAATGGGAAAATTGTACCAAATCTAGAAAATAATTTTATTTAGTTCAGAAGATCTGACATTTGTTTATTGTTTTTATTTAATTTATATATTTCACATGCCAGTTTCTGTATAAATATGAGAAACTATTGTTTTTTATGAAGATAAATCTGATCTGTACCACATGTAAGCACATTAAAGAACTCAAACTTTATTTTATGTTTAGTCTGATAAATCATATGAATTCCACCAGTTCTCCCTCTAAAGTGATGAAAGTCTTATTTTTATTTCTACCTAATTTGGTTTACCAATGTGCTTTGTTAAAACAATTGCCTTAATAATGATATTATAAATCTCTATGAACAAGACATATTCTACATTACTATGGTCTACAATATTTAGGATATGTGTTTTAGTAGATAGTAGTTATTTGTCATTTCTAAAAGGTGAGGTGATTAAATAACTGGTATTAGGCAGCAGGTATCTGTGGACACAAATACTTAATTATCCCAATAATAGCCTCTAATAATGGGAATGGAAAATTGGCCCAAATCATTTCCTTAATAGGATTTAAATAGCAGAAACCCATTATTTGTAACTTCAGAATATTTTCTTGGATAGCCTATTTAGCTATTCTCAATTGGTTTATGAAATAGACATGTATCTGGTTTTGAATACATTGACACGGCAAAATTATTTTTTCTGCATTGTCCCATTGTTGAGGAAAAACATGTTCAAAACATACTCATTAAATTGAATGATCCTCGTTAGATTGAGCCTTCTGTGTTTCTTCTACGCTTACCATACAACCACCTTATTGTCACTCACCAAGTGCAAACCCATCATAATTTTTTTAAAGTTTATATTGTTTATTTAAATAGACACATAATAGTTTCAAACATTTTTGAAACAATTCTTAACCTGAGCATGTTATCTAGCACCTAGGTTAGCACTGAGTTAAATATTTACACTGTAGTATATAAGGGTTCCATTGAAGGTATTTAAATAGTGAACTTACCGGTTCATTTTTTATAGAAACTGGCAAATTTGGCGACACGGTGCCAGAATCGGCATCTGTTTCCCCTTTTGATGACATCACATCACCAAGTCGCGGCCTTTTTGCTCATCACTCTCCCGCCACACTGTACTATAAAAAACAAACTCCCAGTTAGCACCAAAACCTAACATTTCAAAATAAGAACACCGTGAAGTATTGGCAAAGTACTTCGTGAGCCACGAATTCACAAAACAACTTGTTTCTCAAAAGAATGGCGAGGTGACCCATTTACGAAAACATACGAATTATCGACTCGCGATATACCTACTATTTATAAACGTTATCTACAATATCCGATGCATATCCCACATCACACAAATGATACACAATGATAATTTTGCTAACGCGGTAATAAATTACAAACTCACGTTAGCTTGATACGTCGACAGCCAGAACAGCGGTATTTTAGGGAGAGATCGCTATGTGGCCTAATTCAATACTCAGAGAACTTGATGCACAAAATACGTGTTACGCGTATAACTGTAAATGCACAAATAAGTGGATCCCCACCATAAACCTTAGTTAAATGAACATTATAGTAAAATATCACTTTATTTAATTAAATCAGTGTGTTTTAGAGTAATATTATAAACTTTTTATCAAATCCATTTTGTTACTGTTCTATACTTCGGCTAAAACCTGCGCACAGCACACACCTGTGATGTAAACTTTTTAAAATCATTTATTTATCTATTGGCAACAAAACTACAGACGTCATTTACAACAGTGTGTGATCTCTTTCACTGTCGCAGAATGCCGTATGGTTCTGTCTCTTTTTAAACTAGAGATAACCTGCATCTTGCTATACACCATCCAACAACAAACTGGTTCAGTCATTTTAAAGCACCGACGTAAAGATGTTTTGTATGTATCCGAATTTATTCAGCTGTCAGTCTTTATCTGTTCGTTCACGTCATATTTCTCATCTCAATCCTTCAAATAGTCATTCATTCTTTTCCATTCGAATCATCACATTCATCAATAAGAAAATTTAATTTTTCTGAACAAAAAACGAACAATCAAATTCCATTCCAGTGCAATAAACAAATTAACGAACGAAGACTACTAATAATTTTACGAATCACGAAGTATAAAGCATGTAATAAAATCGTGAAATGCTCTTCCTTTAGTGTATGTAATGTGATGTAAACGTAGTGTTTATGGGCAATGCCATAGGAAAATAACAAGAGAGAAGTTCAGTGAAACACACAAGATGTGTTCATCTTCTATACTGTTGTTTTTCAGCCAGTGGCGACTATGGATTAGACCGTTTTTAGTAGCACTATATTTTATACTAATAATTGCTTTAGTTCCGTTAGTGATAGTACATTCTATATACAATGGCTTCAAGAAGGCAGACACAGGTATTCTTATCGGAGGATCCTTCGTCCTGCTTGCGTTGCCAATATCTGTGTGGCAAATAACTCAGCATATTGTGCATTACACGAAACCGTCTCTTCAGAAACATATAATTAGGTGAGTTCATTTAAATGTATACATAAAAATTGTGGTGTGTGCTAATTGTATAATTAAATTAACTTATCTACTCTAAACAAAATATTGCAGGCAATCCACTTGTCTTTGATGGAGTAGAACTGAAACTTGGAATTGTTTTTGAAATTTTTGGAATTGAATTTTGTAATTATTGTTTGGTAGAATTTGATAAATTATTAAAATGTCACTTTTTTAATGCACAAATTATCTAATATTATCCTCAGTACCCCCTTCAGAACACCCTAACCCAATAAACCTAACAAACACTATTAATAACGTTTCTTGACTGTGAGTTAAATGTAGCATGGTACTTAATATGTCATAATAACAATGAATGAAAAATGAAAAAAATATTTATTTCCTTTCACATTTACATTAAAATTACACTACAGACAGTTTTGGGGACACTCCTTTTAGTTAAAATATATAGTAATATAAATAAATATAAATATAGTAATGTATTTCCATATAAACACTCAAAACTAATTATCCTAGATTTTCTTTAACACTTACTCACAATATTTCACAACAGTTGGACTAAAATTAACTTTATGTGTAATATCTGTTACTATAATGTTGTAATAAAAGTCTCAAAAACCCATTATTCTGGATTTTTTATTTATACTTTTTTGCAAAATTCGTGTTTCAGAATATTATGGATGGTACCAATATATGCGCTGAATGCTTTGATAGGTCTAGTATATCCAGGAAGATCTATCTATGTAGATTCTCTAAGGGAATGCTATGAGGCTTACGTCATATACAACTTTATGAAGTACTTATTAAACTACCTCAATGAAGACCAAGACTTGGAGGCTGCACTAGAGGTCAAACCCCAAGTCAAACATATATTTCCTTTATGCTGTTTAGCACCATGGGAGATGGGCAGGTAAGCTAAGTAAAACTATTTTACTACTGTACTACTAATCTTTTTATAAAGAAATATTTACAGCCCTTTCAGAATGTAATTTTATAATTTTTAGGTTGACAGCTAGTTTGTCTCCAGTAGGCATGATCCTATAAACCATTAGGTGGCAGACTAAGATAAAATGGCTGTAAACACATAAAAAATGCTCTAGCCCCAAAAGGCTAAGTCTAGAAGTAAAACAGCTGTAGTATGCCTTAATCATACTTCACATCCTCATTAAATAGTACAGCTGTTATCAGATCATTGCCCTTTTAATTATACTAAAATATATTCCACTTATGGCTCTATGGAAGGTTGTTTACATTTTGTTGTTAACTTTTATCTTGTTGTTATGATACAAATATAACTAGTTGGTCTGAATTATCATTTTTTACTTGTCTGTACCTGGCTAAACCCCACTAATGAATATATTTTGAATTGCCATGTCCATTAACCTCAGATGATAAGGCCATGTTGGAAGATATCTATGAGCTTAGCTAAAAGACTCGGTTAAATGAAATAATTAAAATAATTATTAATTGTGCATTACTACTACCAACTAATGCTATACCCATCACTAATACCAGCATCATATTTAAATACATTAAATTTTAATTTTCAGGGAGTTTGTCCACAACTGTAAACATGGAATACTCCAATACACACTAGTGAGGCCTTTCACAACAGTAATATCCGTGATATGTGAACTCTGTGGTGTGTATGGAGAGAGTGAGTTCAGTCCAAACGTTGCCTTCCCTTACATGGTGGCTATAAACAATCTCTCACAGTTTGTGGCCATGTACTGCCTGGTACTATTCTATCGGGCGAACAGGATTGAATTGAAGCCGATGCAGCCCATAGGAAAGTTTCTTTGTATAAAAGCTGTTGTATTCTTCTCATTCTTGTAAGTTGACTTTTTATTTTAATTGCATTTCCGTCACGCCTAAATGTTCTCTTTTTCTCTTAACTAGTTTTTAGAGTGCACTACCCAAAAGCTGCCATGAGACCTCTTAAAACTTTTAATGAGTCTGCACTTAGTAAGAGTGGGCACTCAGAAGCCTTAAGCTAATAAGATGCTGGCTCTGCTACCTTTCATACTGGAACACAACTGTGCTATGAACACAGCTGTTCCAGGTGGACATAAGAAATGACCTACCACCAACCAAAACTAGTACCGGTAGGTACCACTGGGAATCAAACCTGCCCCACCAACCGAACCTCATACTGGCAGGTATCACAACTGTGAATTGAACCCGGGAACCTCTGAATTGTTAGCCCAAGTGTGTAGCCATATCCAGAGGTGGTTTTACCAAATAAATGGGGGTCACCATAGAAGAAACATATTTTTTCCTAAATTTTTTTAAATATTGTATAATGGTATGAATCCCTTTGTGTGCAAGTCCAGCTCGCACTTGGCGTCGTTTATTGTTCATAGGACATATGTACAATATAAGCCGTAAACAAGTCTAAAACATACTTGATAAACTGACCAGAAGAAAATTTAATGTTACTGGAGGATACATTTATTCACCAACTGCCTGCCTGATATGTTCAGAACATATACTATATATACAAATCTTTTTAATGTGTTTTTATTGTTGCAGTCAAGGTGTAATCATCAATATTTTAGTATACTATGGAGTAATATCATCAATGTTTGACACTTCAGACTCAGGAACAGTGAAAGATATCTCTTCACAGTTGCAGGTATGTATAAATGATTCTTTGAGCAAAGTATTCGTTTGACATTAAGATTTTTAATAAAATATAGCCAATTTTATGTGTGAGATTTTTACACAGGTTTTCAGTAATTTAATAATAAAAAGTATGCTCCAGGACTGATGAAATTAATCTCCCAATAAAGATTATTGGTCATATTTCCTACCTAAGATATTTTGAATGCCGATGTCGTAAGCATTGCTTAAGCATATGTCGAATTCTCAGAACCATTTTATCTATTTACTCAGCTTTCTATACACAACACCTCTCATACAGTTAAATTATGACGAAATAGCCTTCAAAATAACATGTTAAGAAATAATTCCTATTCATGAAGCACTAATAATTAAAACAATGTTAGAGAGCGCATAGAAACAAAGTAAATAAATGATACGGGTAGAAATAACAATTTGTAGGAACAAAAATGTTCATATCGGTCTTGACAGTCAGAATTGGCAAGAAGTGTACAGGAACACAGTCTTCTGTTTCTAGTGACGTAAATAAAAGGTCTAAATTACATCAGCAGCACTAATAGTCATTTTTGTATTTACTTAATTTAAATCTAAAGTGATGATGTTGTTGACTACTATTTTGTTGGTTTTTAAATAAATAATAATATACATAAAATAAATAAAAAAGTATTTATTTTACAAAAATTGTTACATTTCACTTATAATGTGCGTGTTATGAAATAAGTAATGCATGACACTATTTTTAACCTAAGATGGAAAAATAGGTATTTCTAAGTATATGCCTTATACCAGTTGGTTTGAGAGATATTCTCGATATATTATCTAAATAGATATAGATCTGTTTGAGAAATATAGTGACACGGGCAGACAAAGTTTAATGAGGAGTGTTTTTAATAATTATGATGATGTACTTTTCATTAATTCCTATTTAACTATGAATATAAGTCGTGATTGCAAGCGCTGTAGACTGAGAGAGAGAGAGAGACAGATCATTCAATGCACATCAATTGGAGAGGAGCAAGGAATTTGTGCAGCATTCTTGTTTTAAGAAAGGGAATACTACAGGTCTAATGCATAACTGAGTCTGTTCCTGAGGTATGCGAGCGGTACGAAAGGATGTGTTTACGGAACTTCAAACGACGCAGTTTTATTAATACCAGATAAATATGAGCAGTTCATGAACTTATCCCCAGGACTTCCTGATCTGCATCGAGATGTTCCTAGCGGCCATCGCCCACCACTACAGCTTCTCGTACAAGCCGTACGTGTCCCCGCTCGACCCCTCTCCGTCGTGCCTGGGATCTTTCCTCGCCATGTGGGATGTGTCTGATGTTAAGAGAGACATCTCGGAGCACCTCGGTGTTGTTGGTAAGATACTAACGCTTCTATTTGACGTTTGATGTAGATTTTGTGTAACGTCTTTATTTATCACAATTTTAAAATAACCCCCAATTAAATACCCCGGATATCCAATACAGGTATTCGGCAAATACGATTACTTGGTCATCATCAACAGCCTATAATATGTCCCCACTGCAGGGGCTAAGGCCTACTCTCCTACAGAGAGTGTATTGGCCACAGTCCACCACGCAGGGCCAGTGCAGATTGGTAGGCTTTACACACACCTTTGAATTTCTTCTCAGGAGTGTGCAGGTTTGCTCACGATGTTTTCCTTCACTGAAAAGATTCTAAATATCAAATTGGAACTCATTGGTACGAGCCAGGATTGAACCGACCTCGATTGTTCAAGGACTGATGCTCCACCCAACTAAGCTACCATGACTCTTGGTTAAATTACTTGGTAGTTTGATAATATTCGCCGTATACGAATATTCGTATTCGTTCAAATTCGTTGCATCACTAATTTTATATACAGGGAGTTCATTCAGTCGAAGGCTGCGAGGCAAGTCAATGTACCACATGCCTCGTGGCTACGACGAGAGCAGTCGGCTAGTCAGCGAGCCAGTGCCGTCGAGCTCAGCGCCCAACCTCACACTGGAGGAGCCGCCGCCGACCGTTGAGATCAGACCCACTACCTATGGCTCCATAGACACCACAGCCACACTCAACTCTGATACAGAACCGTTGATAGACATTGATTCTAGAGACAATCCCAATGTATAAGCTAAGCTCACATTGTATTTAGGTCTACGTTTTATGGTCAACAGGTGCATTGTAAGTACAAACCGCTTAAGGTAAGAGATGGAAGTTTGTCGAATTCTCTGATGGTGTCTTTGAGACAAACTCGGAAAAAGTGCTTCATTTATTATGAATTAGGAACTTATGATATACATACTTATGAAAAAAAAATATTTAGGACTTTTATCATTTTTTAAATTAATTAATTATCACTATGAATTTATTATTTAAGCCTCCTCTTTGCTTAGCATTGAAAGGCTATTTTTATAGCAGATGACTTTTGTATCAATCAGATACAAGTATTATTTTTATGATGTTTTAATTATTTACAGCACAAACGCAAAACTATTGATCACGTATTGATGTGATCTAAAGATATTGCATAAACGCGAAAGTTGACATGCTGGCATTAGTTATTAGTTTGATGAATATAATTCGCAAAATATGCATAATATTATTATATTTACTGTAATACGAGTATGTGAATAAAGTGATAATAGAATAATCACAAGCCTTATCGATAAGTTTTATTGATACAATCGTACATTCCTCTCGACGGTGTTTTGCTGTAAATTTTGACGAAGGTGTAGGAACTGGCTGAAAAGTACGCAGTTTTATCGATGTATTAAAGTGTGAAATCTGTCAAAAATGGTGGCATGGTAACGTTTTTAGAACGCACCTTCCAAATTTGAAAATATATAAAAGCAATATAGCTTTTTTAATGTTCTTGTGATTGATAAAGGAAACCAATATTCTACTTATAAGTGTGTTCTAAAATTCGGATAATTGCCAACTTCTATAAAATTACGTACGTTTTCATAGACCAGTAACTGCTACTCTTATGTACATAATGTAGATTCATATTATTACAGATATCGCGAGTACATAATGAACACTTATTGAAATAACTCCTGACTCACTCAGAACAAAGTAAACTAACCAAAGTGAAGCAGAGTTAATTTCATATACAATTTTGTATATAATCTACTAAATATGTAACTATTCTTGTCATTGTGTAACTCTGTTGTATGTATTGATCTGCGTTTTATTGTAAATTGTGATATTAATTTACACTAAACGTTATCGTTAAGTTTTAGAGGTAAAAGAATAAAACATAATATATATTCTGTAATAAAATATAGTTTTATTTATTGATATGTTACATAATTTATTGATCAACATTTTAATATAATATATTAAAATCACAATAAGTTTCTAAATAAATATGAGCATCAATTTTATCTGTACCTTACATATTATTTTCCAATTTAATTTTCTGTGACAGTTGATACAGCTATAACTTTGTAAATTATTCGATAATATATTTACTATTTCGTTCGATGTTTGTTATTTATCAAACTGCTGACTAGGAAGGTAAGTATTTAAAGCACTTTCGTTCCCTTGCAACACTCGACAGATGAGATTTCGATATTACGATAAATTAGGTGCCTTTAGGTTCAGTGACGTCACAATGAACGTAGTTTTTAAAAGTTAATAAATAAAATTGTTTATGTATTGATTTTGAATAAACTTAACGAAATTATTATAATAGTATCGAACAGACAACTCATGAGGAAATGAGCTTAGAATATTGTACTTAACTACAAAACAATAGGCCAAATACACAAGAGAAGTGTAAAGATCATCCCAAATGATGCTAAGAATCTGAGTAAGAATATTGTGCTTTAGCGAAGTGACGTATAAACGCGTGACGATTAAAATAAGTTTTAATTTGTATCTGTGATTTGACTTTGCTTTCAACTAAACGAGATTTGCCTTTCTCGACTGAAATAAGAAAAGGACAGATTGTGATCTAAAACGATTTCACATATGCAATGCATGGGTCCCCAATATGATGATATCATAGTCATTTTTAAAAGCTTTTTTTATATATGTACAGTTGTACACTCTTAAAAATTAAACTAAAACTTTTTATAAACTTCACTGATAATAAATATTCTCAAAATTACATGAGGACAGAAATGTGTATCCACTTTTGTACCCTGTCACATTCACTCTTGCTTGTTCTTATGCAGTGTGTTCAGTGAAATGTCAATTAAAGGTGAATGTGACATCGTTCAAAAGTTGTTACATATTTTTCTACCCGAGTATACCTACTTCACAAATTCATCACAATAATTAATCTAACGGTGAGCATTACAATTAAAACGAAATCTTAACTAAACAATCACTTTGTATTCCACTAACGTTATAAGTGAAAGTAAGTTTGTCACGCGGCTGTCCGTTTGTTGCATATTCACGATTGAACAACTTAACCGATCTCGATGTGTCACCCATAGCCCTATAAAATGTTCCCGTGTTATAATTTCTGAATTCAGACAGGCAAAAGCCACTAGTATTATTGTAAATTACCTAATGTCGTCACATCTTGATCGTTTGCAAAGAAATGTTACATATCTTGGAAAACACAATCACTCGTCCATTAGCATTGTATTGATTGTACTTATCAAAAGTCATTTCGCTTCAAACATGTCCAAGGCATAAGAAATGCAATATTGTTACGGAATGTACTTTTAAATATGTGTACGCGATTGAGCTATTCCTATTGGCAAGGATTAAATTTCTTACAACTATAAAAAAATGCTTAACATATTTGGTTACTTAACAGCCATAGAGCTTTTTTACGTATCGACATACTAATAATTGCAATTTACAATCATAATACTCCAGTTCATTATCTAATGCCCGAGTAACAATCAAAGTAAAATTGCATACATCAATACTACAACTAAAGCCTTGATTTCCAAGGATATATGTGACGTAATATTGGCCGCTATAGCTTCAAATGACGTCACGAATAACCAATGAAAAAATTAAGTGGTTTTGCCTATAGAGCGGTATCAAAACACGGGATGAACTTGTCAAGTTGTCATCAAACCTCAATATGATCTCACATCATTCATAATCTGTTAACTCACTCTTATTCTTGTTGAAATTGTCTAAAGCAGTCAATCCCGCTTTCAAGCTATTCATTTCAATCTTATTCCAAATTGTTCCCATAACGATACAATATAACGAAAGTGTTGTCAGTAATATCTTAATTACGTCATACAAAATCTTGTTTGGCCAGAAACCAACGGTACCAAGTAAAAACATGAATAATATCCCACCAAAAGTACAGTACAGAGCTTTTGACTTAGCTATAGTGATTTTCGCTTCTTCACAGACTTTGATTGTCTCTCTAATAGTGCTGTGGAAGTTTTCGTCGTCTCTACTGAAGTTTCTTGGGACTCTCTTGTCGGCCTTTCTTAGACGCAGCTCCAGAGAGACTGCGTTGTGATCCGAGTACGAGAATGGTTGACCCGGCACTCTGTCCGCTAATGGGTTTCCGAAATTAACGACGTCGACCTGGAATTTTATAGTAATATTTACTTTTGATAAAATCCGTAGACGAACAAGGGTCACTGACATAGCTCGACGAGTTAGTTAGCTGAAGTGAAAATGGGCAGGCCAAATAGCTCGAAGAACCGATAACCGGGAAGCGTGTACCGGTCCATTCCTCTACTAGATGGACCGACGACCTGGTTAGAGTCGCTGGATGCAAGTGGCTCGGGACCGGTCAGTGTGGCATACCATGAGGGAGGCTTATGTCCAGCATTGGACGTTTACTGGCTGATGATGATGAATTACTTTTGACAAAGTCCGGAATATGAAAGGCATAAGATTTAGTTTTAAAATTATCTACATATAAGGACAGTGATATTCATAACGTTTCGTTCAAATGTGCAATCTTTTAGATTAATTTCTTAACATTGACATGAAAGGAAAATTTGATCCATAATGCCTGAATTAAACTCATTTTTGTTCCTCCCTCGAACAAATGACATTATATACGCAGGGATCGCGCTCGAATCGATACCAATGCAAATAATTAATTACTAGTCATTTTATATTTGATGGCGACCCTGGCCGCAATCTATCAGTTCTATGATAGTCACGCCTAAGAAATAAAATGTATTTTTATAATGATTTATTATTATCGTCCTAGCACACGCAATAGCTTTCTTTGATCATTAGCAGGCACGAAAATGCAATAAGTGACTAAAATGTAGAATAAAATACATGGAACCAGTTGTGTAATATCCCAGACTGAGTAACAAATTTCTGGGAGTTGGAGGAATTGGAATTGAGTTAAATTATCTTTAAAATTGTGTTTTGAAAATAATGATGTTTTTTTCTCGATATGAGCGGGATTCGAACCTGCGTGTCTCGCCAGTCCGGGGCAAACACTCTGACCATTTAAGCTATCGGTCGCTTCCCGTTACGGTCTGAAGTTCTTCACTAGGGTGTTAGCGACAAACTGCGCCTAAAGCAGTAGATATATGTATATAAAAACCAATAAATAATTTATTTACTGTATTGAAAATTATCAAATTATGATATAATAAGTTTCACTACACTACATATTAAAATAGAGGAGATCTGTAGACAAACTAAGGTCACCGACATAGCTCGCCGCGTCAGTAAATTGAACTGGCAAGTGGCGGGTCACGTCACTCAAAGAACAGATAATCGAGAGTAAGAGCTTTCGAGTGGTGACCGCATATCGGAAAACGTGTACCGGCCATCCCCCATCCCGGGCCAAGCATCTCGGGACCAGTCACGATGGCATACCATGCAGGAGGTCTATGTACAGCAGTATACTATGAGTGTCTATGAACATTTGCCGTCCGATTATGATAGAAAAATTTGCAAAAAAGCTAAAATAATGACAGGGATGACTATCTAAAAATTGCTAACAATTTTCAAAATATTACCTCCCAAGAACTATTCACATGGAACAATATGTGGTCAATCCTCTTCCCTTCGGGGCAGTCCCTTATCAGCTTGGTGTTAGAATAACTGTTGTTCACATTGTCAGATGTCCCGGATGCCCTGCCTATGGATGGGTTACTGCCTTCACATTTCATGTTGAATGGGTCCACTAGGTTTGGCACCTCTGTCAATAATCTGAAATGCAATATGTAGTGTAGATAATGGTTGTTTTAGAAATAATAATAATTCCCCTGGTATAATAACTTTATGCTATAAAAAGACGTTAAGCATTTGTTCATAGCTTACAACTCAACTTTTAAATTATATTTTTTCTGGATATAAGTTGAATTTAAAATAAGAGAATATATATGTGTTTTATTTGAGTATTAAGTTACATTTAATTTACCTATAGGACAACTCTCCTGGGGCTGTGTTCATATCTCCAGCAAGGATTGATATATCAGCCTGTCCTGATGTAAGCTTCACAAATTCAGCTGTCGAGTATGCCTGAAGAACTCTGTGTGCCAAGTATATGTCGTCTTCATGGTATTCTGCATGCAGCTATAAACCAAAGATAAACTTAAAACCGATACAGAGATTCAATTTAAAAATTCAAAGAAAACCCTAAATCATAGGCACATGCTTTAGAATAGTTTTGGATGTGTGGACAAGGAGAGCAGAGAATCATGAACAGTGGCACATCTTGGGAGCAGCCCATGTACAGCTGTAGACTGCCGCAAGCTGAACATTCCACCAGGGCGAAAGGCAAAGATAACATTACAGGCACTTAAGAGGAAATTTGCAAAAGCATCTACTAATAAAAAGTGTCTTACTGTGATCATCAATCTGCCCACTAAGTGTGGTGACAATAACCATGATAAATATATTTTAGTTTTAACACAAAGTATATAACAATATAATATAGTTACTATTGTCCTACTGGATACCATTGCAAAGATATTTTTCTAATTTGGTTTGAGTGCTTTCATCTTGTATTAACTGCTTGCTATTGCTCTTAATATATATGGGATCTTAGGGTCTGAGAATTTAGATTAAATTCAGTTTAGCACAAGAATTGATTATTCAGTCTAATCTTTGAGAAAATACTACAGCCCCTTGTAATTTCATTCCGTCCTAGCTATTGCAAGATTGTGAGTTAAACTATAACATCCAGGTATTACAAACTACATAAGAAAAAATATTTGTTTAATAGTGATTGAAAAAACACAGTAGTCTTACATGAGTGCAATAGATGTTGATGACTTTTCCAAAACATTTGATCCTGCACAGGCCAACCCCTTTACCTCCAAACCAGTCCCCGTGGTGTATTTTATGAATGTAGCCATTTAAAGGCCATTGGTGAAAGAACACATCCTGGATTAACCATTTCGAGAACACACATAATCCAGAGCCAAGAACCCCACTGAAATTTATAACTTTATGAAATTAACTTCTGTTTTTATTCAGACCAGTAAAAGTATAATTATATTTATGGAATAAGTGTTAGTCTTCCTCATGTGGACAAATTTAAAAAAATTAATAACATTTTATTAAAATAACATACATTTGAAGAAGAAAAACATACTATGTTAAAAGCAAAATTTCTTTGTATGTAGCAGTTAATCTGTATAGTAATCAGCCTCTACAACAGGGCAAGTAAGTCTTTATATTTAGTAAATATTGACTGTAAAAAACATTTGGATGAAGGTACACAAAATTAGAAACATTTACCTATAAAAGTAGTGTGAATAAGGAAGTACATTTCTCAAATAATCTTTTAAAAACATATAGTCTTTCTCACTCCAAATCTCTTGAAGGCACACAATATGATGATAATCTTTTTTTAGATACTCTGCTATTGCTTGAATTCTCTCCTTACGATTTTTTGATACAACTGGTATACCCCTGAAATGCAATTTACTCGAAAAACTTTAATCTGTTTCACAACACAAACTTTCATGAAAACACAAAGTTTAAAACATATTTTACTAAATAGATTACTTTACGGAGAATACTTACCAGCAGTTCAATGTAAAAATATTCAAAGCAATTTCCATTTCGAATGAGTAAAAGTTGATATTCTTTTGTATCTTTTAAAAACCTACCCAAATTAAAGATACACGTCTCACTTCCAAACCGAATCAATTCACTAATCCATCGAGCAAGTAAGTAATCACTAGGTTTCACTAATCTAGGAGAATATAATCACTAATATGCTCCTAATCACTAATTACGTAGTATATTATATACTCTTTGTTTGCAATTCAAACAAGTCTGTCTGTAGTCCTGTCAGTTAGTGATGCCCACTCAGTCCACTTGTTATAATCCATCGATTTGGATTAAAAATAAAAATGTTGTGTATGAAGGGGCTATACCATCACGAAGTTTTAAACCAAACAATAACAGTAATTTTACTGCTGTGTGTATTTAAAATAGTTCAACTAACAGAAATAAAACGTAATTATATATTGGAGATAATAAATTTAATTTCACCAAAAGTTTAATTCATGAGAGTTAAAAATGAAAACCCGACTACGACAAAAAACGGATATGTTTTCGTTTGTTACCACATACGATATTTTAAATTTCGGTTCTTTTGGTAACGCTTCTCCGCTATTAGTCGCAATATTGGATTACATTTGACGTCATACAGCCTATAACCAGCGGGAACCCCCGACGCTTCTAAATGATATCATCATCATCATCAGCCGGGAAACGTCCACTGCTGGACATAGGCCTCCCTCATGGTACGCCACATTGACCGGTCCCGAGCCACCTGCATCCAGCGACTCCCCGCGACTCTAATCAGGTCGTCGGTCCATCTAGTAGGGGGACGGCCTGGTAGACGTTTCCCGGTACGTGGTCGCCACTCGAGAACCTTTACTCCCCACCGGTTATCGGTTCTTCGAGCGATGTGGCCTGCCCATTGCCACTTCAGCTCACTAACTCGTCGAGCTATGTCGGTGACCTTCGTTCGTCTACGGATTTCCTCATTCCGGACCTTATCACGTAGAGAAATTCCGAGCATAGCTCGTTCCATTGCTCGCTGAGTGACTTTGAGCTTGTTTATTCGGCCCACAGTAAAAGACCACGTTTCGGTTCCGTATGTCATCACTGGCAACACGCAATGATCAAAGACTTTTGTCTTTAGACGCTGAGGTATTTTGGACGAGAAGATATGCCGTAATTTCCCGAACGCTGCCCAGCCGAGTTGGATTCTTCGGTTGACCTCTTTGTCGAAGTTGGTCCGGTCCAACTTCGACAAATGATATCATATTTGTCAAAATACGAAGATATAAAGGAAATTCCGAAATATAAGGAAATAGATTAACGTGCAAAGGTCACAAAAATAATAACCCTCTTTTTGGCGCTATTATAGTCGGGTAATTAACGAAATTCGATTTTGCTTTTGATCGAAAGCTCTTTTTTCGAAAGAAAATACTTTAAATAGCGTAGTTAGAATTTTTTAATATCTTTAAACTAGAACTATTTCTACCAATTCATTAGCGAGATTATGACACTCTTGAGGCGCTTCTTGGAGCCCTGCTACCTTGAGCGCCATTGAGTTTTTTAATATTCCAATATCCTTCCTTGGTTTACGTCCAGTAGCTTTAGTTTTGGGAGGTTGTTTCTCTGTTTGATTCACATGTTTTTTCTCGATATGCTCTCTGAGTTTAGCCTGTAATAAAACAGAATCACGTGAATTCATTCGTATTTTTTCCTTAAATTAACATTTGATATATTTTTTTAAACCTTTGTACATAGCCTGGCATCACAAATTTCACATTCATGCTTCACATCCAAATGTTTCATTAAGATGTGCTGCCGCAAATTGCTGTTTCTGGAATAAGTTCTGTAAAGAAACGATAGAAACATAAATAACTGAAATATAATACCGTTCAAAGGGGACTACATATTAACTTATCAAATCTTTTTACCTGTTACAATTGTTGTATGGGCAAAGAAACGTTCTGGAACTATGGGGGCAGAGTTTGGTGTGACGTAAAATTCGCGTTCTATTCTTAAAAGTTTTCCCACAGCTGTCACATGTGTAAATTTCTGAAATGTTTAGAAAAATTATGTTGTCATATTTTCTCTAACTTCGAAATAAGAATTCCTTTATCTACTACTACAGCATTTTGCTGAGGGTGGTCGACAAATACAGCATGCCAATAGCTTCCCGAGCGATGGCCGTGTTCAGACAGGTGTAGACAAAGGTTTTTAACCGACTTCAAAAAAGGAATAGGTTCTTAATTCGACGGGTATGTTTATTTTTGTTTAGTTTGTTACCTCAGAACTTTCGACTGGATGAACTGATTTTGTTGTTCTTTTATTATTTGAAAGCTTGTGCTTCCCGTGTGATCTCAATTTGGTCCAGTTCTGACAATCGCATCCATTAGAAAACCAATTTGCTGTGACTTAGGGCAGTTGAAGTCAGAACTCATTAACTTGTCATTTTCGTGTCATATATTACAGTTTAGGGTGGTCTGGGTAGGGTAGCTGCTATATCACTAATAAAAAAAGTGGAAATTCTGTGATCACAAATCCGCCTGCCAAACTTAGCTATTATGGTAAATGTCTGATGTCAGTGGATCGTCTGCTATCTTTAACGGAGGCTCATCTCGAACAATGGAATATATGTAGCCCATTACGACGATTTATAAATTACACAAGCAAAAATATACAAATATGGTCCAAGTAGTAGTATGTAATAGTATCAAAAATAGACGAAGTCCGGCCTCTGGAGATGGTTCCATCACAGTTGAACTGAAGGTCCTCACGTCGCAGGTTCGATTCCCAGCGATAGGTACCAGATTTAGCAAGTGGAATTTTTCTACCACTAGCTTCTGTCAAACAACAGTGATAATAGCTTTATTTCTTTGTGATTTATGACGATTTTTAGTTCAGGTAAGTTCATTAAAAAAATTATGTTACAACATAGTTTACACACAGATTTAATCAACAGTGTACCAAACAAATGGACAATACCTTCTTTCACATGATCCTTTCTTAAATGTTTCTGATATTTTGACCATTGATGGAACACCTCAGAGCATTTCTCACAGGTGAAAGTTTTGTGGTATTTTGAATGTTTCTTTTTTTCAAACAGGCTGACGAATTCTTTATCACACTTTTCACAGCTGCAAGAACTAAAAAAGTTTTTTATTTGTTCAATTTGACGTGAATGTTTGCTGATAATAAACCCCCAAAATGGACAAAATTCCATAGTACTAGTATTTTTGCCGGTTGCAGACTTTAGAAATTATTCCATGGGAACAATTTGTTTGAATACCTATATCTTTCTATGACCCATCAACTATCCCTATATAAGAAATCAAGACTTTGGACTCCTCACAATGATGTGATGAACAATAGAACTCCTTCACATTTAAAATATGCTATACTCCAAAAGCAATTTTAAATATGGAAGCATGTAGAGAGACATTTAGGATTTTAAATGGATACTATGATCTAAGATAGTAGAATGTAATGTGATGTTTATCCGTGACAGCAATACCCATTCGAAAGGACACAACCTAAAGTTGTAAGGGACTACTTCACTCAATAACATTTAAAAAGTTGTAGAAAATACCTAAAAGCTTTTATGCCTGTGTGCCCATACATATGTGCACTTAATTGATGTTTCTTGTTGAATTCCAGTTTGCATGTGTCACAAGAGAAAGTCACTTTAAGTGTGTGGTGTACTTTTATATGACGTTTCAAGTTTTGTCGGTTTGCATATTCCTTCATGCACGTAGGGCAGCTGAAATTTAAAATGAGTTTACAGTTATAACCTATTATCTATTAATGTAACACTTTCCATAGTGTGCTGTGATTAGGTTCTTGGTAAGCAAATTAGTGAATTTTTCTGATTTATAAAATTCCTGGAAATATTTAAAGCCACATTTTACAATATTAGGATATTTTTTACAAATTTTAAAAATCCCTGACTTTTTATTAGCTAATTTTTTTGAACCAAATATCTTCATATAAAAAATCCTTAATTTTTTCGAATAGTTCAATGTCTGGATTAAGGTTAATATTACATTAAAGCATTAAATATAACTTTCATTTTACAATCATCTGGAAAGTGTGTGGAGGAAACAACATAAAATTTTATTTTTCCTTTAACTCTTCAGGAGGCCTTCAATTTCACTTGCATTAGCTGTCTCCATTGAGTTTCCCTGACATGCCTAGTTTTTCCAGGGTAAAAAATAGTCTTATGTTCTTTTCCAGCCCTTCAACTATCCCCTATACAGAAGATCATGTCATTAAGGAAGAACAAACAAACTCAAATTCATATTAATAATATTAGTATTGATTATCAGCTCAATATGGGACTAAATTTACAATTTAAACATGTTTAAATCTCCTGAATATGGATTTATCACTTTATATTAATTATAAAATATTTAATTTAATAAATAATAATGTTATAAACATTGATAAATAAAATCAAAATAAGTTATCTTAAAAGTAGATAAATTCAACACACCTGTTTGTATTAGCTATTAGGATGGATAATATGTGTAAAGTTACTAACAATTAGACCATCTATTTATTAGCAAAGTTTAGTATGATGAATACTTGTAAAGTTAGTGAATTAAGGCATACTTTAGAAGTACATACCTAAAGACAACATCTTTGTCAGGGGCTTTATGAACACTATCAACATGTCGTATTAAGTGACTTCTGCTTGCATAGGACTTCGAACAACCTTTTACATCACATTCATAGGCTTTCTGAAAAATAAAATTGAAATCAACAATCTAAGTGTTTTGGAAATAATGTTTCTTTGATACTGTTACATTAAATCCTGATAAGTGTGTACATATGTTAAGAGAGGGTTCTGTAATCATAATAACTGTCTTTATGATTGAACTCGCAATTCAGAGGTCTCGGGTTTGATTCCTAGTGGGGTACCTATCAGTACTTGGTTCAGTTGCTGGTACCTCCCACTGCCACCAAACAGCAGTGGTAATAGCACTGATGCTTTCCACCCAGCAGCCTTATCATTACTTACCATCAGATGAGATAAAGGCCTGGTGCAAAGCCATTATGACATACATCAATAAATAAAATTATATAGAGGATTTGATCATAAATGTTAGTATTGATATTTCTATCAGGCAAAATTAATTAATGCACAATAGTGTATACGTTTTAATATTTTTTTTCATTAAACATACTAAGCCACTCATGATGCTGAGTCAGACGGTCTGAATGAAAATTGTATATCTATAACGATGTCAGCTTTTAATAATGTTTCACCTGATTCCTAACTGACTTATGTGGTAATCTCTGGGTAATATTTTGATGTAGAACTAGTTGACAATGAAATTATTGTTAACTTACAATATTGTTGTGAGCTAGCAAGTGCTGTACCAATCGATAAGGTCTATTGAACGAAGAGGTGCAGCCTTTGTGGGTACACTGATACTGATTTTTCCCTGTTCCTTCCATAACGTAAAAATAAGTTTGTTTTTTGCAAAAGCAGCAGTCAAGTCTCCTTGCTTTGTATCTGATCACAGGTATCTGAAAAGATTTAAATGTTTGTAAAACTCAAATAGACTATAGCATTACGTTAAAAAACTATGTGATATTTTAAGCACATGGCGTTTGTCTAATGTTCTACTGTTTTCAATTCACAGATCACTATGTGTTTCAATTTACAGGTTGTGCAATCACAGTTTCAATGAGTACCTCATTTATAACAAAATGAAATACAGATTTAGCTTGGATTTAAAGATAATGTAAGTTTGATATATGTTGAATAAATAAAGATAAATATTTGGATAAATAGATAAACTAACTATTAAATTAGCCACCCCACAGCCACCCCACTGGCCCAGGCAAAGCAAGCATTTGATTTGTCAATTTGACTGACAGTGACATCCAGTGATATTTGAATCAATCGAATTATTAGTGATGTAAATGTAACGAGCTAACTATACTCGTTTTATGATTTATTTTTAATAATATATTTATTGATGTATACAGAAGATACGAAAAGTTTTTATTTATTCTATTAAATACAAAATTACTAATGTTTAAACTATACCACATTTATATTACGAAGTAACTTTAAAATAAATAATATTTTTTTTGTATTAAAATGAAATGAGTATTCACTTTTTAATCTGTTGCTGTCGCCGAAGTTTTGTGTCGATTGAGAAAGTTAACTTTTTCGTAATATTACAGAAAATATTTCAAGTAAGTTACAAAATCGTCGATTAACCAGAGATAACATAAAAGTAGGTGATAAATTGCTCAAGTGGAATGGGAAAATCGACGCAGGTTGATGGCGATAACAACCCAACTTCGCCAGATTCTGATCCAGCCAAGTTATTGGAAGCCGCTTTGTTGCAGATGGACGGGATTATAGCCGGCAAGTACAATAGTATAATTTGATATTGAAGTCGTAGATAATATTATACAATTGGTAACATTCGCTAGACTGTTCCATGCTTGAATGAATATTGGGGTCTTCATTTCCTCACGTCGATGTTTCCTCGTTTATCTCAGGCTCACTTACATTCTAGTTCTAAACTTCGCGTTTCATTAATTTGAATACACTTAATTCAACAACAGCGCCTATTCTGTTATAGTATGGAATAATTACTAAATAAGAGTGTTGAAGCCTTGACTCATTTGAATGCACTACTAAAATCAAGATAAGGATATAGCAGCTGTCATGTTACTGTATGGTATGTACTATTTAAACAGTTAAAGTTTTTTGTCTTTGAATTAATTTGAAACTTTTGTTATTTCCATTAAACTGAACAAACACTAAGAAAACTTAGTTAGTAAACTTTCTTCTAGATTTTGTTTGTTTGTACTTAGTTACTCTGAACAAAAACAGTGAAAGTGTTTTATGCTTTGATAAAGCCAGTTTAACTATGCTTCCATCTTACAGTCTAATATAATCAAATGAGTACCTATTGTATTTATGAAAAATTCATTGCTTGGGAATTCTTCTGACCTGATTTTTAGGTTTCTGTACCTGCATAGGAAAAAAAGAACCCTTATAGGATCACTTCATTGTCCATCTCTCTTTCAAGACCCTTTTTCTCAGGAACTAGAGGAGAATACTCTAGCTAGACTGCTATCCCTTGGATCTGTGAAGAAATCAAACTTCTGATTCTTTTAAGACCAGATAGAGACCTGCATGCAGGTGACTATCAGCTGTACCAGATGCTTGCCTGTCTTCTAATTAATTAATTAGTCAATGCAAAAAATGTTATTCAGTTTATGCTGCATATTTTGATGAGTTATGTACCTTAATAGTGCAAGAAAATAAAAACCCATAGAGTACTTCTCGATGACCTAAAATCCTCAGAAGAAAGAAAAAATCAGCCAAGTGCAAGTCTGACTCACTCCCAAAGGCTCCCATTCCTCTGTACAAGAAAAGATCTAGCAATAATTAATGTGTTCAAAAAGTACTAAAAACCGACTTCAATTGCCATAAAATTTGTATAAAAGCACCTCTGGAGTATGTTCTACTAAACAAAACAAAAAAGAATTATCAAAATCTGTTTACTATTGGCGGAATTATCGCATAAAATACATACAGAAACATACACATAAAATACATACAAAAACATATGCATCAAATTGAGAACCTTCTCCTTTTTTTGAAGTTGGTTGAAAAATGATGGAATTTCTTGTAAACCCCTTTAAATTTTTAAATTTCTCTGTTGTTATTGTTGGTTGACGTTTGGTTGGTTATGGTTTGGTCCCAGTCCATTAAGTAGTTTCCAATTTCTAAAGTTCAGGCAGACATAGTTCAGGCAGACATAGCAGACGTAGAAACTGTGATGTTTATCTTATTGCACACCTACAGTTCTTATACCTACATGTTTCCGTTTGACTCAAGCGGCTCAGGACCAGTCACAGTGTTGTACCATGGAAAGGCTTTTTTTATTACTAGAGCAGTTTCCACACATGGGAAGGCTTATGTTCAGCCAGCAAGAGGATGATGATTATGACAAGTAATCATATACTTGTAAGTTGGTAAAAAATATGATATAAGTTTATATATTTTTAATAAAAAAAATTCTGTTTTTGTGTTATGTAAAATATTTTCCTTGTACAATAAACTGTTTAAATAAAATAAATAAAAATAGAAAGAGCATCATTGTGTGTTTTTAAACAATTAATTTTTATTTAAGTAAAATCAATGGATAGAATCAAGATAGTTGATCATTTGCTTTTAGAGGAAGCTACAAAAGGATAGAAAACAAATAAAATTTCATTTTGTAGGTAGCCCTATTTATACTCATACCATCCAATTTTACCTGAGCCCCTCTCCCCTACATCAGAATAAAAAACATGATTTATAAAGAGGGTTTACGTCTAGCGACTACGGAAGTACCATCTTCAGTGAAATCTTAGTAAACGTAGTTTGTGGGATGTATTTGCTTAGTTCAACAGACAGTACATTTTGCTTTGCAACTAGAGCTCTGGTCGTTGTACATTACGCGCTTCTTGTGTCATACATATAGATGGGTGAATAGGGGTGTATTCGCGAGGGGGCAAACTGTTGAACGAGGGGTGGCGAGGCGCCAGTATGCCGTCGATCGCCGTCGGGTCGGCCGCTTGCGTCCTTATAAAAGCGCACGCAGCTTTCAAATCTTCCGATTTCTCACCGGAAGATCATCCTCTAAAACGTTTATAATTTGTAAGGACATTTTAAAATAATTAACTGTTATTCAATTTATTTTATTTGTTTATCTCCTATTTAACCCTATTCTCTCCAAATGTTCTGTATTGTTTTGCTTATTCAACGTACGTTCATAAACGCCACAATTTAAACAAACGATCTACATACAACTTCCTTTGAACTATTCTCATGAAACTTAGCCAGGAGCTCCGAAGTATTTATGTGTCTCGGTTAGGGGCTTATATCTAAGCGCAGTTCCCCAATGCTATCGAATCGAGAATTTGAAATATTTATGATTATAGTAGTTATCATATAATCGTCTCTGGTGATACTCAATATATCTTTGACTCAAGAGTGACATTAAAAAATAAATGTCTAGATATTCTGATACGGGACAAGATAGACAATAAGATATTTGATCAGAATATTCAAATTTCTTCTTTCTCCGCCGATAATAACATGATTTTCTAACAAATAGGAAAGACATGAATGAACAATAGAGAATGTAATCTCAGTCGGGTTGCGTCAAGCAGATTAAATTTTTGAGGCGTCTCGTCGTTTATCGCTGCCGCTCTCGTTCTCCAAATATTTGCTTGCAAGCTTTTCCTTTTTGTTTTATCACATGTACGCTACTCTGGATTCCCGTTTCTGATTGTTATGAATTCTCGTTCGAATCTTTTTGTTGTTGTGGAACATGACTCTTCACCTGTTTCGCAATAATACCCTGTCGTGCGTCGTTAAGACTTGCTTCTCTCTCCGCTTCGTTCGTAACAAATGAGTTCTAAGCCCGTCACTTGTTTGACAAGTATCGTTTGTTTTTCCGTAAGCGAAGCACGAGCAAAGTTTTTGTAATTACCATTCGGGTTGAGCGTTCCCCCTCGGAAGCTGTTACGTAGTCGGTGCGGGACTCAACAGGTATTTTTCACTTGGCATTCTTGTCAGCTCGTCGTCTGACCCCTGTCTTTCACCCCCGCCCTTTAGGGATAATCCCAATGAGTATAGCATTGTGCTCGCACAATGCTCCCACAGCAGATATAAGATGTTTCTTTTTTAATAATGAAACAAAATGATGAATAAACCTGAGTACATAATTATATACTGTCTGTATTTTATATTTAACAACTTCTTTTTCTAAGTTTAATACCTACTTGGGGACAAGTAGGTACTATTTATTTATTCTTTACTTGTGGTTAGTAAGACCTATGCTCTTACTACTAGCTCTACTAGCTAACGTGCGTAGCAATTACCATAGAACACTACATGTATTACATTTCGCCTAACATTCAGAATAAAACATTGAACCCTGAGTCCATAAAAAATAATTGTGAGTCAACTGGCAATGGCATTTTCCTTAACAAAGCCCATTTAATTATACATAAAGGGATTTGGCTTTCGCCAGTTACGATCCTAGCCGCTTTTATATTCCCTATTGAATTACTTTATATCTGATTTCGTTTGTAATTCTGTTTCATTTATTTTGTGATTGTGGGACGACATAGAGTGGTAGTGATTGTCCGCATTTTATCGACGAATCGTGTTATGTGAACAAGTTTTCGGTAGCTATGCCCGGGTGTTGGCACTTACCGGAGCATGTCACCCGCTGGTGGCTATTGGATATCTGCAGACAAGGATTTTTTGGGGATACAGACACCGCAGACTCTCAAATACCGCAGCGTATGTATTCATAGATTGCTAATTAGTTGAGGTAGCCTTATTTAGAAATATGCTCTCGCAGGACAATCGAAAGGATGTTTACAGAATCCAATCCAAGGTAGAAGGTGGAATCCCAAATTCAACTAGGCATACAGTCTACCACTGAGGAGAGTATTGTCCTAAATCTTTCACCTGGTAAAATCTATATTTGCGAAGACGACATTTGTAGAGTACACGGGTAGAGCGTTAGTCCTTGAACAATCTAGGTAGGATTAGACCCTGGCTCACCAATGAATACCGTTCGGCTTTTTGGAACGAATGATTTTATTGCCCTAAAAGTCTACTTACTAAGGCAAATTTAAGATTTATATTGTTTTCTCATGGATGCCGCTGTCAGAACTGGACCAAATTGAAATGGGACCACACAGGAAGCACCACCTTTCAAATAAAAAAGAATCATTCAAATTGGTTCACCCAGTCAAAAGTTCTGAGGTAACAAACATTTAAAAAAACATATCCGAGTATTGATAACCTACTCCTTTTTTGAAGTCGGTTAAAAACAAACATTGCCTTGAGGAAATCATCAGACTACTGAGAAGAAATTCAAAAGTGTGTGCTCTGCGGACCCAAGTGGCAGACTACGGCCCAAGGATGAAGTTGCTCACGTCCCTACACTACACGTGGCATGGACTTAAATAAATACTATAATTTAGTTTCCAATATTCATACTTACGAGTATAGGGCATGTTGTATATATGCGCACAACATTTTTACATTATTATGTTGGTGGGATTGAAGAGAAATGGTGGAGACTTTTTCCGTTCCTCTGCCTGAGGCTAAAGCGTCATTGTTCCTGGGCGGATGCAATTCACTCGGTCCCCGCGCAATTTGCGCGAGTGGAGTCATTCCGAAGAGATTTCAGTTGTAGCGGTTAATGAATAGAGACGACCTATATTTGGTTTTATGACGTGAGAGTATATTGAACTACAACCAACGTTTTAACAGGAAACTAGAGTGTTGGTGGACTTTGAACAACAGTAACCTACCTACTGACAGTACACAGTAATGCATTCAAGCATTGCAAAAGATCATGTTTCCGTGACAGGGTATCGAATTATATCCGTAAACTGATCATAGTTCGATACCGGTGTCGCATTCATAATAAATAAAGCGCCGGCCGCGACCGTACCTCATTTTTCTTGTAGTCATTTAGTGTACGTCTGCAACTTTACGGCTGGGTTCGCACTTGGCCTTCATCTTGTCTGATCGTAAGTGATGAAGAGACGTGCTTACTCCGAACCCTCAAGTTATTTTCCTTCATTCAATACAATATTTGATTATATTATAGTGACTGACTGTTGCTTAGTATCAGACTCAAGAATGATAGTTATATAGCCAGACGGATATGACACAATCTAGCCATAGTTTTGACACTATATATCCAAGCTACTGATGTGAAAATGTACTTACCTTGTCCTTGGAATTTAAGGTCTATCTACCCTCCTCTTCTAGCCGTTAGTTGGGACCAATGATACATTCCTTGAATAAACAGAATACGGTCGTATTTTTTACACACATTTTTCATGACAAGTCAAAAACTATGAAGTAAATAAAAATCTGTTTCACAGTGTACGAATAAAGTTCTTTGATACCCCACTGGACATAGTAAATCCACGACCCCTTTTAAAATAAAAATATTTTATCAATTATTTCATTTGCAGCACCTGTGGGATCACAATTTCTCATATCTACCTAGTATCTACAATTCTGCATATTCGAGGATGGTCGATATCATTATTAAGTTGCTGAGATAATCAGCAGGATAGACACCAGAGTGAGATTATAAGAGTTTCGTTTTTTAATCGGATACTCGGAATCAGAACCCAAAAACAGTATCTCGAGTTCAATTTATTACATCACTTTAGTGTAATTGATTTTTATTTTAGTAGCATCCTAGCGATTTGTTCATCATATTTTTGAGAAACACCGCTTGAATCCTTACAGGCTTGTTGTTGTTTGCAAGATAAGTCCTCATTTGTAAGTTGTTCGTTCTAGTCGGTATTTACCGTCTTTGCAACGTGAGAGAGTTTTAAACAGAAACTTGTACGGAGTTAGGTCGGCAGTCGGCACGGTCGGTGTGGTGGGTGCCACTCAACTGCCACCTTAACTAACTTCATTAATTTAGAGCACTCCGCTTTAAATTGAGTGTCAAAACTTTTGTTACGGTTTTAATGAGCGGCTGTATTCTTACTGAAGAAATTTGAGAGAAACATCGCAACGGGATTCGCTGATTTAAAAAAACAATGGGACTCCACTTGCACTATATTATTACAATGTTGTTACAAATAATACAATACCAATATAGTTGTTCTTTAAGAAGAAATGTGTCTTATTAGCAGGTTTTGCTGATCGCAGTAAGATGCTGTGGACACATAGATTAAGTTGCTTATCTCCGGAAATTTCCTATTAATCACTTTTCACGACACTCAAATGCAAACATGGGGTGACACTATTGTTAAGTCAGGAGCACACGAGCAATGAAAAAAGTAACCAAAAATCAACATTGTCTATTGTTAATCTATTGTATATTAAACTTGAATAAATGCATTCATTCACCATAAATAACATAAATGTATAAAAATAGCATAATGTACTTTCACTTCATCTCAACTGATGGTGACTGTTCGTGAAAGAACTGTGTTCATCTAGAAAGCTGATATCTTGCTGATTACAGCTCTTTGTGCTTGCGGGAATAAAGTCGTTGGATATCCTTACTTAGGTAGCTAAACAAATGAACGTAGAAAAATGCTCTACCACCGATCAAACAATAAGTACCAATTTTTAATGTAAAACGGGTTTGTAATTAGATGGTAAGTTACGATAAGACTGTTAGATGGAAAGTGATTACCTGATACCTTAATGAGACGCGGACTCTGTTATCTTTCGTTATAATATGGTGGTCGATAGCCAGGCGAACCAAACCGAGCATCATAGATATCTGTGACCTTCGGATTGTTAGTATACCAGGATATTAATGTATTTTGTTTGTGCAATTGCAGAGGCTGGCGGCACCACGCCCAGCGCCCCCTCTACTGGAATGGGCAGGTCGGCTCGGGCCCGCGCGCTAGACCTAGCCCAGCAACTGGCTTCCTCGCTGCAGCACTCCATCCCGCCACCCCCTCGACCAGACTTCACCACCGCCAGCGCGATCCTGCGGTGGTTGCAACAGAATAACAACTCTGTTGCTCTGGTGAGTATCTGTTTATTACAAACGCTTCTTTGACTGAGTGATTGACATATCGACGATACGACGATTATTTAACTTCGGTACAGGTATCTACAAAGTTTAATACATACATACAATTTATTATATGAATTGGTTCAATACAGTTTCTACTGCTAAAAACGCATTTACTGTTCGTAATTATTTCAACGTCGCTGATAAAGAGTAGAGACCTTACGGGTGCCAAGTTCCATAGTGGTTTATTTAATCATAGATAGGTATGTACATGTTCTTCAATTTGTTTGTAAGCTTTTTTTCCGTTCAGAATTATAGGGTAAACTTTTCATTATCGTTTAATTTAATTAATTTAATGACAATTAAAACTTGCCAAGTTATAAAAAAGAACGTCTAGATTTTTAGCAATCCAAAGATTACGGCACATGAAGATTCTAAAACCAGCTTCTAAATCTACCCATCATGCTGCTCCTTATTGTGCATCTGAAACTTGTTACTTTCGACTATCAAACTTATCACAAGCAGGCTGTTTCGGTTTCCTCCGATCTCATAAACTAAAATAATCGATTAGGTAAAAGTAATCCATCCACAACGACCAAACAAAGTAATCAAAAATATGAATCGCTCGAATTATTTGTAATACCAGGCGTCTACCCGGAAATAAATTATTTGAAATAAGAAAGAAAAATGATTCGGTCTCCTTTTGCGGAAGCGGATTTGTCGGCATTAGAGAGGCGAACGACTCCGGCGATGCGGCTTACTTTCAGCAAACAACTGTCGTAATGTTTCTGTAAATATTACAAACAGCTGCAACGGACGCTTGAATGGGAGCCATGGGATTTTGTCAGAAATGTACTTGTACGTAAAGCGGGTTCATTTGAAACCAGTTTATCTTGAAGTATAACCTATTCATATTAGGCTCAACCAGTTCAGCCTAGGTTAAACTAGTTTCTCCTATCAGCTATAGGAAGAACTGGTTTGGCCTAGGAAAAACTATTTTGTCATAAAATCGGGTTTGGCCGGTAACATATATATCACGACAATGAACAAGCCTCTAGTTATCATCAGTACCTCTATTGTGAATTTTATACCGATACGATTGCGTTTGCGCGAAGAATTCAATTCACATTTAAATAAACTTTATTGTACACACACACACAAAAATAGAATAAAATAGAATACATAAAAGAATCACAGTTTCGTAAACGTGCCGCTAGGCGCGCTTCACAATTCTTCATACAAATCTGACGTAACCACAAACGCGATGGTATCGGTGCACAGAGAAAACCCACCGATACCCTGCACGTGTCCCCCGGGTGGTGCTAACCGAGTAACAACATATTGGCTGCTGTACCTGTCACATACGTCCTTACAGCACAGTCGTTTTCACGCATCCATGCAGTCCAACCAACCAACAAAATAAAAGGCTCTTCTAAGAGCCCTCTGACAAAAGACGTTGGCCATAGCATTCGCATCTGCCAACTTAATATCGAAGGTATTAGCTTAGCAAAATGTGACGTTCTTAAGAAAATTCTAACCGAAAACTCACGCTAGAGGTACAGAACATAAAATAGTTTATACATTTTAAACAAGTTTCTGTCCTCAGTTATTTTCATCCGATTTCAAAATGGAGGAGGTTCTTAATTCGACTGTTTGTTTTGAAAAAATTGTATGTATATGTTATGCGATAACTCCGCCAATCATGAATCGATTTTGATGATTTTTTGTTTGTTTGGTAGAGCATGCTTCAGAGGTGGTCCCATATAAATTTTATCGAAATTGATTCAGCGCTTTTTGAGAGAACAAAAACCAAATATGATAATTCTACCTCTAAGGGTGAACATTTGAGGGGATGAATGCTGCAGACTTTTAGAGTAATTGAAGTCGGTTTTTAGTTCTTTTTGAATGCGTTAATTATCTTCCTTCCAATATAATTACAAAATGTATCGCGGATTGTAAATTTTCTTATAATTAACGCCAGCAGTGCCTCAATACTTTGCGCTCAGGTGTTCTGTTCCCCCTATATATGGTATATGTTATGTATATATGAAACTCACTTGAGGATACGAGAGCGCGTCGCGTAAGAGAAATAATTACACGCACTCGCAGCCTTTGCTTAGTGACGTGAATTTTATTCGCTACCGGGTACTCCCGCCCGCCCACAGACATATCGCCCGCCCGCCCCATCCGCGAGAGGCGGTCGAACGGATTTTGACCCCTTCAAACTTCGCGGCTCCCAAAGCTTGTTTAAAAGGTGTTTTTCGGGATGCATACCTAATTTGTCCAATATTATCAGCGAATTTATTAAAAAGTATTAAAAAGTTATGAGGTCAGGAATCGCTTTTGAATTATTTACGAATGAACGAAGATTGGAAAAAATAAGGGGCGTCGGTTCGAATAACTTTCCCCGCCTTAAATGCAAAGTTACCACACAGACTCGGGGTTCTGAATATTCAAAGCGTATCCTGCAAGTTCACAGCTCAGTGATTTAACTTAGTTACGAGTACCTGACTGCGGCGACACCTTTGAGGGTCTCGGTTTCAGGCGAGCTACTGACAATTGGGATGGTCCATTAACATTTTAATCCGATTTTATGTCTAGTCTCAGCATTTTTTGTAGATACTTTGAAAGCAAAAGATAGATATAAACTATGTAAGTTCGAGTATTATGTTTTTAATGAGTGTGTATTTTATTAACGACTAGTTTTTGTCTGCTGCGTTTGGGTAAATTCCAGAAAGTACTCGTATTTCATTGGACCACTGGACCAAAAATGTAAATTATTGTTCACTATAAAGTTGTACGTTAATGATGTTCATTTCATTTTAATCCGATGTTTTATTTTGTGGTCATTACTTCAGAAAGCCAGTTATCCTATTTTGAAAGATTAGCATAACAGAATATTAGTGTAGTTAGTTTGCTGCCTGGTCCTTGTTATGATGTAAGTATATCAATTAATTTCACCGCAGCCACCGCGCCTCTCCCACTCATTCGTCAAGATCGTTTAAAAGTTATGGGTCTTCCATTGTCTAGCCACACAATAGTACACAATCAGCGTTATTATTGATCTATATACCCGCGCACCTAAACGAATGCGTCATTCGTTGGATCCGTCGTAGAAATGAGAACGTGGGGCTGACAATGACAGGCTTGTGTGGCATGCGGAGGCGAGTGGGCACCCATCCAGCTCAGCTCAGAATCAAGTGTATCCTCGGCCCATTGAACACGCCATGGCGCGGGATCCGTCAACGAAACGTGCGTGCTTCTTATCTCATATGACTACTTACGTAATGAGAAAGATCCTACTTTCTCTGTTCATTAGGGCATTTGCCATGCTCTCGCGACTCCAATTTTATTTTGCCTCCGAAATTACATTCTTGCCCATCTGTTATATCTTACATTTTCTACGTGAGCCTTATCGAAGCCTGCCGCGAAACAGCAGTGCTGATATGACTGTTTGAGTCCGACAACTAAAGATAGCATAGGCTGTGCAGTAACTTTAGACTTCTGGGTAAGCACGCGGTCAATCTAACCGTTTTATCGTCACTTACCATCAAGTGAGATGGAGATCAACTGTAAACCTATTCATAAAAAACGAAATCATCATGCGAGTCTCTGGAAAAAACTTGTATTATAGAGAGTGAGTATAAAAACCTGATCACCCTAATTTTTAAAAAATTATAATTTGAATACGACAACACTGAAGTTTACTTGAAGTGTACCTAAGAGCTAGTAATTATATGAGAAACAGTTATTTGGTTGACTATTTGATAGTATGAATTAATGTGTTCGAATTAAAAATTACAATAACGCGCTTTAAATCTTTAGATTTTCATGTGAAAGTATAAAAATGTAATTATGTATATATTGTGGTATGCCTGCACCGATGTTGGGACTTCTAACAGTTACCTATTCGTTCGTTCGTATATGTGAATTGGTTAACTGAGATGTATCTATCTATTCTTTAAAGAATGAGTTCATTAATTTGGTATTAAACTTGGAAGGCAAATCTGGTATATCACATCACTGAAGGTGCGCAATTTCAATGCCGTTATAACATATACTCTACAATATCCTGTCCATGGTACTGAATAATGTCACTAGCCGACCATTAACGACATTTTGCCCGTGACTTCATTTGCGTGGAATTACGGAAGAAAATACGTCCATGAGCTACGTGCCTACCACGTCGCGACTGATTGTGTCCACGTAGCACAATTAATGGCGTGTAATATGTACCACAACTCTAAGTTAAAGGACGCGTAATTTATTATTATTTCACAGGTTTGAAATGTAATAAAACAAACCATTCTTACTTTCAATTTCCGAGACACGCGTTGTCTTTCATGGTATCTCTTTCTGATGCACTGATGTGTAATTGGCGTTGTTGCAGCATACCTCGCCTCCCACTGTACATCGGTGAGTTTTGTTTACAAAACCGTGCCCACTCTCTCTCCCATACACCTTAGTCGCCTTGGCTGTGCCACTGTGGCGTCGTAAGTTAAAAAACAAACTCACATTCGCATTTATAATATGAACGTGATGTTGGAGTATCGCGCACTAGGCTACCAGGTGACACGTAAGCAATGAAAGGACCTAGTTATCAGGCAACTGACTCCCTACCTTGAATGCATCCAGCGTGCATCACTTAGGCATTCATTGCGGCCGCGCCCCGGTCCCCACAGGCGGGGTAACTAACCTCGCTGTGAATACCCCGTTAGTCTACCTAAGCTGGTATAAATTGTCAGGAATAGTTTATTAGTCTGTTATCCGACGGAATTTCGGAGCCAGTGCCACAGACAGTCGTCCTGCTGAATGCCTTTGGAATTCTACAAGGCTTTAGCTTTTACTTGTTAGATTATGTGTAATGTCCACTTTACTTGTTCCGTTTTGTCCAATTGAATCGGCTATTACCTGCGATAGCTGCTGGATAAAAAGGATGGTGAACGTAGTACTTGCTCTTTATCGTTTGTTGAATTTCAATGATTTGATGGAGTCCCTTAGTCGTGGATGATTGTTTTCGTAACTTATTATTTCTTTTATCGTCTTTTACCGACCGAAAAGTCCAATGCTGAACGAACGAGTTTTTGATAAGGGGATTCCCCGTAATCATCGCATTTTGCAGGCGTGACAGTGATCGCAGTATGATATCAGAGATACAGGAAGCTGAGACGATACATTCCGAGATTCCGCCCCCTGGGTAAGGAAGACTTAGTATGGTTCTTTTCTTAAGCCGCAACGTCACGGCAGATCCTTATGTGGATATTTTTTGTGTTTCCGATTTTATTTCTTGTGGTTATTGTTTACTGTGTTTTTGTTGCTGTTCTGTGAATGAAAATTTTATTCCCAATCATTGTTGTGGAAATTAATAATAATAATCTAATGTGAACTCCTGAGTTTTAAGAAAGTTTTTCTACGTTCACCCAACATATTGCACGAGGTAATTATCCTATTAACCCCCCTAAAATGTTCATAAAGTTTAACAAGGTGCTCGTGCCGCAGTCAAGTTTCAGGCTAACGCGGGTTCCATTAGCGCTAATTAGAATTACCCCGAGCCGTACCTCCGGCTAGTGGTACTTGAGTCTAAAATACCTTAGTTATTGGCTTATTTATAACTATATGTGACCGCAAAATCTCGCAAACAGATTTTTTTAAATAAGTGCCTGATACTAGTTACTAGCAAGAGAGAAAGACGGTAAAATAGCACCATTCGTAGGCGTTTTGCAATTTAATACTAGCCTATAAAAAGTTTTCACATATCATATCCTTTTATTGTTCCGTGGTCAACAAGGAATTGTTTCGTCGTATCCATCCATATGTCTGCCTGAGGCTTAGCTCAAAAACTTAGTACCTACTATCACGACAGCAAAATTGTTAAATAAAATATTGGGGGAAAATTCTCAGTTCTTGTTTCATTTCTTAGTCAGCTGGAAAATGCCACTGCTGAACTCCTTCATGGAACGCCAAAACAAGCGAACTTTCCACGAGGGGAATCTTCTATACTGGCATCGTATATTAGAAGTAGCCAAGTCAGACCTTAGGTTTCAATGTAGTATCCTCAGTTATAAGATGAAATGATATTTTAAGTTGTTGTAAAATATTTTATTTAGTTTTAAACAAATTTCAGGACTGACCATTGAATTTGGCATCCACTTCTTTTGTCGTCTAAGTCAACAATCAATATTGAACTTGGCTCTCGTTTCACATTTATGTTTTCGATGGGATTGTATCTTTCGCGTAGCGGAGCGTAGTTCATCAATCTAAGTACATAATACTTGTTTACATTTTTTATGCCTGTGCTTTTTATCTGGCGCAGTACAATTTATAACTGCAAAAAAATTGATATCAATTGACACAGAACAGAACCGTAGTTAATTGGAGTATCGGACAGCCGGACATGTGCAGAGACCAAATGTTAATCAATTTATGGTCGTGGATCCAATTTATCTGTAAACAAGCTGGTAACGAGCTACAGTTCCATTTGTAATGTATTATAACCATGCACCATGCATAAATAACACTGGGATACCTGCAATTGACTGAAAACCGAAATAAATAACAAAATATGTTTTACTTATAATTTATGTTAGAAGTATATGATTTGTGTTGCAGTAATTAAAATACACGGGAAGATTAAGTTGTTCCACCTATTTTAAAGCAGAAATATTTCTGCTTCCGATTCCACGCATATGTTTCTCTAGTACGGGTACTAGTTATTTACGAGAACATAAACAGTGCGCGTACAGCTAAAGTATTAAATAGCCCACCGGCGTCCGTGATGTCAGAAAACTACAATTTAGGAATTTTAAAGTCACCGAGTGTAGGTTAAATTATATTAGACCAAGGGACAGTTGACGAGGGCTAATTTCTGACGTAGTCGCGGGCAAAATAACTGGTTTTTAATCATAAGTATTAGAAACCAGATTGTTGTCTACGAGTTACAGTGATGTTTAGGGGTAGGTACTATACATTTTGTAATACCTAGGAGTTACCCCTCTCGATTGATTACATTGTCCTAGGTAGATGAATGATCGCTCGGTACACCTGCCTGCCGAGAGTTGTGTCTAGCTCGTCCCATCAGTCATTCAGCCTGACTGATCGTCTGCCATCAAATGGACAGTGTCTGATAAATCTTGCTCCTCAGAGATATCGTATTCTATTTATAAGTTTCGATGCTCATCATTACATTTATATTATTAATTTCGTTAGGTAAAGTTAAGCTTTGACCTCATCAACGACAAGCCTGAAAGCGGGCCCCCCGCGCCCTTGTTCCGGCCGGCGCCTGCCACCCATTTCCGCCAGGAACCTTCGCTGAAACGTACCCGTATTTTACAATTATTTTCAGACGATATCTATTAATATAATACATATATTCTTATAACATAGTTTTACTATATTTATTGTTAATGTATTATTTTGTTGTAGTACGTCCCAAGCGGTTTTGGCCGCGTTTATGACACGTTCCGCGAATGTATGGAGTCCCAGCCTGGACCTTGTACACTACCAATTTTCAAATATCCAATTATACCAAAAATCAAATAAATGTGTTCAATTTACAATTTTAGAATGTTATGTCCTAGTTTTTTTAAACCGAAGTATTAAATGCGCACGAATTAAATATGGCGTCAATGAAATGTCAACAAAGTAATACCAAATTGCAATTATAGTATTTCTAATGATCTTAAGGTTTTAATTTTATTTTTGTAATAGTGTACCTAGTGCGAGGCCTGTATTGAAACGTCTCTTTTCTTCTTTACTGTCTCTATAAACCTTCAAATAGATTGATGTTTCAAAGGTATAGCTCAAGAGTTTATAAAAATGTACGCACGGGAAACCTGTACCGGGCCGTCTCCCTACTACGACGACCTAGTTAAGGTCGCGGGGAGTCGCTGGATGCAAGTGGCTCGGGACCGGTCAGTGTGGCATACCATGGAAGAGGTACATTTGATATTGACATTGACAGACACCGTTGAGATACAATTTTATGGCCCAGATATATCACCTTCAAAACAAACCATATGAAAGCTGTACGTATGTCATTTTGCTTTCTGCGTACATTCTGATTTTTAGGTATAAAATATGTTTGTGTAACGTAATATTATGATGATGACTCTTGGTGACGTATTGATTACGTTAACCCATTCTGTTTGGCTTATCTCGGCTGTACATACATCGTTTATGTAATTTTACACTGAAACCATTCGTTCAGATTGAGCGGAACACGGATTCGCCGACCCGAGCCAATATTGTGGCGATTTGTTTGCGACGAATTTGTTTTGGAAATGTTATTGCTTTCCTATTCAGAGTTACTCGACTCGACATAACACCCATCTGAGTTTTGGTACCAAAACAGTATAACGTTTACGACCATCATTTACGATAGAGAATTTATTATTGACCACGTGGTTCTGGCTTGAGACGAAGTTGGTAGTTTGTGGACTTAAATGGGTTCACATATTTCAATTTTATTGGTTTCGTTGATGTTCAATATTGGATCGATCAATTTAAACGAATGAAGACTTATTTACAACTGAATGTTCAGTGACTTTTCTAAGTATATAGCTACAAATAAACTGCCAAAACATGACCAGTAATCTTAAACAACTTATTTTTCCACTGGCGATGAAACTAGAAGCCGATGTGGTATACAGTGGTGGTCATATAATTAAGAACGATTTGTAGTATGTATCAGTCATTTTTTTAAACACTGTCATGTGTACTTTTATGTTCCTTCTTAAAAGTAATTAGTTATGTCATGATATAGCTACATGGATAGAGTAAACGGGATTAGGATTAAATATTAAAAACACTTACGATTTTTCCTACAAATGTAATTTAGTATCGATAGTTACAAATTCAAATAGTAATAAAGCTGGACAAATAAGAACGATTCTTAAACTGCTCGATAGTTGTTTCCGTAGATACTTAAATTTAAAAAACACATTAAATAAGACGGTGATAATTTTAAAAATTGCAATTTCATAGATATTATTCTTACAAACATTTTTTTCTTAATTATATGATCACTACTGTATATAACTCTACGTACTAGAAAATGCAATAACAGTACTTGTGTCATCGCTAAATCACGTGATGAAAAACGTGCTACGTCATATGAATGATGAGAGTAGATGGCAGATAATTTCAGTAAACTGTTTACGGTAAAACATACGTCATTATTTTCGTAGAGGTAGTTAGCACTAGACTCCAGAACTCTGAACGTAAGCGAGTCTCGACTGCACTCACATACATCTAGCAACAATGCAATAGTCTGCAAAGCTATGCGCAAACTTTCTTTTCATTAAAAACACTGTGGAGCTTCTGATAGAGTCGCTATTACCGAGCGCTAAAGTTAACTTTTCCTGAAATGGTAGGCTTACTTTCAAGTTTATTTTATTTCCACTGTTAGCGAGTGAAAATTGTATGACCGTATACAAATGTATGTGGTACGTGTATATCTATGTTATGTAGTGTCTAGCATTATAAATAAGTTTATGCCACAACTGACACCGTTTTATCTTTATCATAACTGTCATACTCGTCCCAGTAAAAAAACAAATGAAAATGCAAAATTCTGCAGGCGTAAAACTCTAATAACAGCGAAGATAGGCGAAGCAGCTACACAAATCCTGAAACTCAAATGTCAAGCCAGAAATCTACTTAGTATGTAAATTTAGAATTTGGCTCTAAAAGTCGGATAAGAATCTTGTTCCTCGTTCAGAGATTGCGTGAGCCGAGATAGAGGCATCGAGGTGAAGCCAGGCGGTGTTTACTGCTCGCCTCAGCGGATTCCTCTGTGCAAAGAGTAATTTAAAATTCAGCTCGGCTCGGTCGCGAGGAGCCTCTCATTATTGCCTTATTGTCATGTAAAGTATCGCTCTTATATGAACTTTCTGGTGAAAACTCTGGATTGTTTAATTTTAACGTTAAAGCTCTTAAAACGAAGTGGTTACCCATTGAATTAATTTCGGTATAAGTGACATTCACACGTTGATACGAAAAAGTTTAAGAGTTAGGTTTATAGGATTTATAGACGAAGTCTGTTCTTAAAACATACATAAAGTAAAACTGCTCTTTTATATCTATGACAAGAGTATCATTTTTGGATTTAAAAAATCAAGGAAAAGATTATTTCTTTGTTCTGAATACCTAAACTCAATTTAAAAGTTTACAAAACAAAACGTAGATATATAAACATACATATTTTATCTCCCATTTGATGTCGCTAAAACACTTATCGCTTTTTGAATTGATATTAATATCTGAAGAATAACTTTTTAAATATATATAAAAAAATTAAAAAGGTTAATAAAAAAAGAATCACAGAATCATAACTAATAGAAACAGAAAGCTCCATTCGAAAAATAGGATTGTATGATTGAATTCCTTTGCCCGTGACTGATGCAACACCTCATTTCGCAACAATCGGGAAGAGTGTTGATAATGATGGTGTTCCTCTTTCACCACACAATAATTAAATGGGGCAGTGTATTATTATCGTTAACAAGTTGTATTTATAACCATCGCCCGCCTAGCGTCCATTTGCCGCCCACGGGGCTGTAGGGTGACGACCCGACGCACAGCGTTTGTGTACATATTTTTGCAAAAAAAACCTTGTTTTATTCACTCCCAGGAAATATGTTATTTGTGTTGCACTTATTTACTGGCCTGGTTTTCAAGATTATATTTCTTTTACAACAGTTTATTTATCATTTACAAATTTGAGTGTATAACATGGTATAACATACAATTTTAATAATACCATTGACTTCACCTATGAGGAAAGATGCTCTCCACCATTGTTGGAAATATGGGGGATAATATAGTAAATATTGTGAGATCCTGCGAAATTTTCGATTGCCTGTCTCTAGACATCGTTCCCAATCCAAAACAAACTATTTCTGTATACAACGGCCGACATGTTTTGACTGAGAACGTCCCGGTCGCTCCACTGTCCACTGAATGTGACGAATTTCAGCATCAAGTCTGTTAGATACAAACGGGCAGTCGGTTTGTGATAATCCGTGGGTTAAACAGCGTGGAGCTAGTGAACCTGTGCGTTGTTGTGAGTCATATTTATTTACTCGCTGATTCTTCAGATAATGTGAGTAACTGTTGTATTCAGATTTGTTTGAGACACGTTTACGCCGACCCTTCACCACGTGTCATGCCTTTTTGTACACAGTGTAAGTTGTTAATAATACATTGGAATGGGAAAATAAAACTGTGCTATTCGAAAGTATTTTCTAAAGTAATGTTATATTTTTAGTGTTATAATGATGGAAATTAGCGATGCTAATGAAACAAAAACGTATTACGTATGACGGTCACCAACAGCATCTTTGTTACAGTTAATTCACTGAACTGCGATGTATGTGTTGATTGATAGAGGATATACAACATATGATGTTGGAATGTCCTAAGTGCAAAGATAAGCGGGAGGCACTGATGAGAAATATTGCATCAATTTGTTGGGTGTAGAGATTATAGCAAGACATGCTTGTGCATTGATCACTGATACCCATCAGCAGCGGTGGATTTACACTAGGGTCAGTAGGGGCTAGTGCCCAATTTTGTAGGGCGGCAAAATTTGGAAACTAAATATTCCAGTCTTAATTAATTCTTTTATTATATTATTTTTTATTTAATTGAGAATTCAATAAATTCAATTCATGCATAATTTGTTACTTATAATTTTGGCACTTTAGGTAAAAATTAATAATCAAAATTATTTAATCAATTTATTTCCTTTTTTATTATTATTATTAATTTATGTTGTTATTTTATTTTAGAAAAATAAGATATATGAACAGCTATAACTTTCAGTGAAATTTCAGCATAAAGTTTAAGTGCGGCCCTACCCATCAGTGATTCCCTAGTAGATGTAAATAATATAGCTTAAGCCACGCAAGGTGGATAAAAATCCCAATAAAAATAAAAGATTTTTTTACCCAGTGACCTCATACGTTTTTCAACTTCGCTAGTTGAAAACTACTTTCGTGATTGATCCATTTCCTATTCAGTTCCTAAATAGACTTATCGTGAGTACGAATAAATCGAATAGGCTGGCAGAAAGGATAGTAGGCAGTGAGCTTAATTAAAATGGGTCGTCTGAGAGCATTGCTAGCGTCCATCCAATTTTCTTTGTTACCCTCGCAGCCGTGTAACTGCTATGCCTGGTGCCGCTGTAACCAGGCGCGACAAATCGATCGCATTATCGTGTACTCGTCCTCATCGGGAAGAAAATAAACTTCGACATATCCGAGTCTAGCCACGAGGCAGTCAGCTGTCAAGTTCAGGCTAAACTTGAATTGTATTTCGTATTTCCTTTTAGAGCCGCGACGTAGAAGTTTGTAGCTGCTGTATTATTTACGAGTGTTTCTGTTCTGTAAATGGCTCCTGCTTATTACTTTATTAATCGCTAGCGATCCTGTCCCAGCTTCGCACGGGCATTGTTCGCTTAGTTCATGTGAAACATAAGGCAAACATGTTTATGTTGCTTTGAAATCTTTCACAGGCAGTATGGTCTAACATTATACTGGTAATCAAATTAGTATGTAATGTCGAGAATCGTGATTATATTATTTTTAGGTTTGCATAGCACAGTTGTCAAACCGTTAGCCCCGGACTTGCAAGTGACTCAGGTTCGAACCCCGTTCGTGTCGAAATTTTTCACTATTTTCAACAACAAAATATTATTATTATTATCGGCTGAATGAATCCAGTGTTGGTAAATCCATTTTTCAAATGTTTGAGGTTTTTTTGGTCTAAGTTATAATACTTAGGGAACCCATTGTGAGTACTGAAGGACAATTTATGATGCCAATTTAAATTTTTAAAGATAGTACGTCATCAACTCATCAAAAATAAAGTTAATTTGTAAAAACAATTCAACATTGCACAATGTACGATTGTGTTGTGGTAGCCTAGATCTAGTACCTATTGTAGAGTTCGCGCAATAGACTGTTACGGCCAACCACCTGCCGTGGTCGTGGTCGCAATATTGACCTCAGAAGCACCGACCGAGATCCGTACAACCATGCAGCTCATGTTAACTGAACTACGAGTACAATGTCAATTGGCTGTTGCGGCCGAGTGCGCTTTAATATGAACATTCGCTTTATAATCTAAACTACAGCATTCAAGCTCCCTTGTTCCTTCCGCGCATATAAGGTACACCGGATTTGTCACATATAAAATTTGATTGTATGTAATTGTCTATTACTACGAGTATAATTGAACTGACCTTGGCCTTCAACTCGCCTAATGATAAGTTATGATAAGGCCATAAGGCAAAGGTATACCAAACGCATATATTTAAAGAGAACTGACGGAAGAGTAGGCTCCCAAACGCATATATTTAAAGAGAACTGACGGAAGAGTAGGCTCCCAAACGCATATATTTAAAGAGAACTGACGGAAGAGTAGGCTCCCAAACGCATATATTTAAAGAGAACTGACGGAAGAGTAGGCTCCCAAACGCATATATTTAAAGAGAACTGACGGAAGAGTAGGCTCCCAAACGCATATATTTAAAGAGAACTGACGGAAGAGTAGGCTCCCAAACGCATATATTTAAAGAGAACTGACGGAAGAGTAGGCTCCCAAACGCATATATTTAAAGAGAACTGACGGAAGAGTAGGCTCCCAAACGCATATATTTAAAGAGAACTGACGGAAGAGTAGGCTCCCAAACGCATATATTTAAAGAGAACTGACGGAAGAGTAGGCTCCCAAACGCATATATTTAAAGAGAACTGACGGAAGAGTAGGCTCCCAAACGCATATATTTAAAGAGAACTGACGGAAGAGTAGGCTCCCAAACGCATATATTTAAAGAGAACTGACGGAAGAGTAGGCTCCCAAACGCATATATTTAAAGAGAACTGACGGAAGAGTAGGCTCCCAAACGCATATATTTAAAGAGAACTGACGGAAGAGTAGGCTCCCAAACGCATATATTTAAAGAGAACTGACGGAAGAGTAGACTCCCAAACGCATATATTTAAAGAGAACTGACGGAAGAGTAGGCTCCCAAACGCATATATTTAAAGAGAACTGACGGAAGAGTAGGCTCCCAAACGCATATACAGGGTGGTCCAAAATGTGACGTCCAAAAAATTTTTTTAGATTCCTTACACCTGGGTGTATCCGAAAATACCCCATGTATGTTCCGCGATTTTTTGTAGTTTAGAAGTTATGATTTTTTAAATGTATATTTCGAATTTTCTGCCGGAGCGACTTAAAATAATCGTAACTTGTTTAATAGTAAGGTTTTTTTATTTATTTTTTCTCGAAAGTGATCGTCTTGAATCACCCTTTCTACTTTATTATCAACTACACAACGTTATTCATTACAAGTTACCGAAAAAAGGGACGAAAGTAAAAATTTTAGGTTTGAGTTGAACGGAGCAAAATTTTCAAAAATTTCTTAATAATACAAAATTAATGTTTCATTGGTTCAAACTAATTTTAAAAACTCCAGCAGTTTGTCAGCTTACCAAATAATAAAAAAAAAGTTGTTCTTAATAGGCGATTTTACGACGAAATTGGCTTCAGAACTTAGTTAGGTGAGAATTCATAAAGAAAAAATTTTGTCAAAAAAAAATATTAAGCTTATTTTGTTTTCATTTTTATGGCCTACATTAGCAAGGCATCATCAAAAGCATTCAAATAATTTCAAATTGAACGATCAGTGACACATTAGAAAACATTTTATTTTAAAAAAGCTTAGTTTAGTTTTTATTAATACGGTTATTTTGGTTTATTTTTAGCATCAATAAAAGAAAACACAAATTAAGTTCAACTACTTTATTAAAGAAGATTTTCAAAATGACGCCCTTCAACTTCGATACACAATCGGCAACGTCTTAAAAAGTTATCTTTTAGTCTGCGGAAAGCGCTTGAATTTTGTCTGACTTTCGTCGCTGCTTCTCTCAATTTTCGTCTCAGTTCTTCTTCGGAGTTAGTTTGCTGAGCATAGACAACTTCTTTGTAGTAACCCCAAATAAAAAAATCTATTGGGTTCAAGTCCGGTGAACGTGCAGGCCATTCGATTGGGCCGCCACGCCCAATCCATCTGCCCGGGTATGTTTCATTAAGGTGCCCCCTCACTTGGCGTGCGTAATGGCAAGGAGCACCATCATTTTGGAATATCATGTGCCTTCTTGTTTCCAAGTTTACATCTTCCAGCAATTCAAAAAGGTTGTTCTGCAAAAAGTTTAGATATCTGTCTCCATCCAACCTAGACGGCAGCTCGAAAGGCCCAATCAGTTCTCCATTTACAATTCCCGACCACATGTTTACGCTGTATCGATGTTGAAAATTTGATGCTCTTGCAAGGTGTGGGTTTTCAATTTCCCAGCTGTGATAGTTATGGATATTAAATACTCCAGTGTTTTCAAAACGGGATTCATCGGTCCATAAGATCTTATTAAAAAAATCTGGGTCTTCCTGACACCTTTGTATCATTGTTTCGCAGAAAGCAACTCTTCTAGGGTAATCTGAAGCTTGTAGCTCCTGAACGCGCTGAATGTGGTAAGCGTGGTAGCCTTCTGAAAAAAGAAAAGGACTATTACTCACCACCTAGGCAGGAAGAAGTCTAATACCTGGCATTGTATCTGTGATTTATGTTTTGTGTAAATAAAAAACAAAACGACATACCATTTTTCAATATCCTTAGAACTGAGGTCCGTGGTATTCCAGTCCTTCTGGTTATTGCTCTGGAACTCGTAGAAGAGTCTCTTTCTACAGCTGCGATGACTTCATCTCTTCTGTCCGGATCTACTCTGGGTACTCCTTCGTGCCTTTGGCTACGACCGGGGATACGCCCGGCCATCAGCGTATTATGAGTATTAATAAATACCCTATGGTCCGGGTAATGGTCCAGTATTTCTCCTCGCCGGTCCAGTTGTTGACGATATAGCCTTGCGGCTAAATGACCGTTTCCTTTGGCCATACCATAGTAAAAGTGCATTTCTGCGTACTGGCTTAGACTAAAATTACTCATGTTGCCGTCAGTAACACAAGCACAAGTCAGTCGTAAGGCAAATCGGAGTCCGTAACACAAGCACAAGTCAGTCGTAAGGCAAATCGGAGTCCGTAACACAAGCACAAGTTAGTCGTAAGGCAAATCGGAGTCCAGTAACAAAGCGAAAGTAGGTTCAAAATATCGGTATCGGAAAGAAGCAACGTCAAGTAGTATCACACGCGATGGAAGTGAGTGAACGACTAGCGGACGGACGATACAGTGAGATGCTACGGAGAATGTATGGGGAGAGGGGGGAGAGGGAAGTGCAGGTAAAAAACCCCTAGCGCGCACGGCTGACTTTTGTGGCCAAGACAGTAGGTCTTTCTCTTTCGTACTTCTACGCAACCATAACAGTGCGAAAGAGAAAGACCTTACTGGCCTGGCGCCTTTTGAAACGTGTTATTTATTGCTTTGTGTCATTGTGTGTGATTGGCCTTGAAGTAGATTTTGGTTTAATTCTAGCTTTCATAATTTCATGTCTAAAAACAGAAAATGAAATGTGTCACTGATCGTTCAATTTGAGATTATTTGAATGCTTTTGATGCCTTGCTAATGTAGGCCATAAAAATGAAAAAAAAAATAAGCTTAAACATTTTTTACGACAACATTTTTTTTTTATGCATTCTCACCTAACTAAGTTCTGAAGCCAATTTCGTCGTAAAATCGCCTATTAAGAACAACTTTTTTATTATTATTTGGTAAGCTGACAAACTGCTGGAGTTTTTAAAATTAGTTTGAACCAATGAAACATTAACTTTGTATTATTAAGAAATTTTTGAAAATTTGGCTCCGTTCAACTCAAACCTAAAATTTTTACTTTCATCCCTTTTTTCGGTAACTTGTAATGAATAACGTTGTGTAGTTGATAATAAAGTAGAAAGGGTGATTCAAGACGATCACTTTCGAGAAAAAATAAATAAAAAAACCTTACTATTAAACAAGTTACGATTATTTTAAGTCGCTCCGGCAGAAAATTCGAAATATACATTTAAAAAATCATAACTTCTAAACTACAAAAAATCGCGGAACATACATGGGGTATTTTCGGATACACCCAGGTGTAAGGAATCTAAAAAAATTTTTTGGACGTCACATTTTGGACCACCCTGTATTTAAAGAGAACTGACGGAAGAGTAGGCTCCCAAACGCATATATTTAAAGAGAACTGACGGAAGAGTAGGCTCCCAAACGCATATATTTAAAGAGAACTGACGGAAGAGTAGGCTCCCAAACGCATATATTTAAAGAGAACTGACGGAAGAGTAGGCTCCCAAACGCATATATTTAAAGAGAACTGACGGAAGAGTAGGCTCCCAAACGCATATATTTAAAGAGAACTGACGGAAGAGTAGGCTCCCAAACGCATATATTTAAAGAGAACTGACGGAAGAGTAGGCTCCCAAACGCATATATTTAAAGAGAACTGACGGAAGAGTAGGCTCCCAAACGCATATATTTAAAGAGAACTGACGGAAGAGTAGGCTCCCAAACGCATATATTTAAAGAGAACTGACGGAAGAGTAGGCTCCCAAACGCATATATTTAAAGAGAACTGACGGAAGAGTAGGCTCCCAAACGCATATATTTAAAGAGAACTGACGGAAGAGTAGGCTCCCAAACGCATATATTTAAAGAGAACTGACGGAAGAGTAGGCTCCCAAACGCATATATTTAAAGAGAACTGACGGAAGAGTAGGCTCCCAAACGCATATATTTAAAGAGAACTGACGGAAGAGTAGGCTCCCAAACGCATATATTTAAAGAGAACTGACGGAAGAGTAGGCTCCCAAACGCATATATTTAAAGAGAACTGACGGAAGAGTAGGCTCCCAAACGCATATATTTAAAGAGAACTGACGGAAGAGTAGGCTCCCAAACGCATATATTTAAAGAGAACTGACTGTTGTCATGGCTGAATAAAACATGAAACATATTTGACGTATTTCCAAATGGTAATGTAAATGTTCGTTACACTCGTGGACGGTGGTTGGTGCCGCAACACTAAAGTCTAGTATCATTACGACTTCTCAGCAGATTTCGGTAACACGCGGTAGATATTCAAACGGACCTAGACAAATAGATACCACCAACCAAATTTTGATCGCGTCACCGTTTCATCCACCTCCGGGGCCTAGTGGTTTCACTCTTCGACTAACAATCCAGAGGTCCCACGTTCGATTCCCAGTGGGTATCTATCGGTACTCGATTTGGTTGTTGGTAGGGCATTTTATATGTCCGCCTGGCTACCATCATGTTACCATGTTGATAGCATTGTTGTGTTCCGATATGAAAGGTAGCAGAGAGAGAGAGACTAATTAGCTTGAGGCTTGCGGCTGCGCACGTTTACCATCCAACGGCATTATCGTCACTTACCATCAGGTGAAATGAGGACCAAGATCATTTTTTAAACTAAATTAATGTGTCAATATATGTAATGAATGAGTTATTTCCAGGTTCTATGGATTTTTCTAAAAAAATCGCTACAAACGAAATTTTGCGTTCAATCTGCGAAACAAAGCAAATATTGAAAGAGAATAGAAAGCTTAATCTTAATAAAAATTATGCGATAATCGCGATCCAAAGTAACAATTAGTTTGTAATAAGTTGCAATTAAAGCGATGTCAGTTGATGCGGCGCGTGCTATTGTAATTATCACTGAACGATCTCTACATTCTTCTGTTTGTAATTAACAGAGACATAGTATTGTGTAGCGAGCGAGCGAGCGATGGCAATTAGCCCCGTGCGGCTCATCGTATCAGGCCTGCTGATTTAATTATCGAGTGCCGACAGCATCGGTTATTGGCGTGCTCGGCCCGGGCAGCGCCGCGGACAGATTGTGTCATATTATTTCGATTATTTTTTAATTCAGATAATTTATACTGCAAACAGATACGAAAATTATGTAATGCTTGTCGCTATATTTCAAAATTCGGTGTACAATCATGTTGCTTGGATCAATCATTACATTAATGTAAATACAGCAAAGTCTATACGCACTGGAATGTGAACTCGGAGCTCGTTGACTATTTTTAGGGTTTGTTGTGGAACACGTGCGCACCCTCACCCAGTTGAGCATTAAAATCGCGCTTCTGTCGGATACCCCCGACGAACGGAACAGCTGTCGTTCTATTTCCGAGACGAGGGGAGCCCACTATTCTTCCGACACGTCCCATCCCATGTCTTCACGGTGACATGTTATTTACGCAGTATTAAGAAAAAACTACACCGATATTACCGCGATATCCTTCAAACTGAGCGCATTGTACACTTGAATACAAAAACATGTTACGTACTTTTGTACCATGTCACATTTACCCTTGATCCTATGCAGTATGTTGAGGAAAATGACAATTAAAGTTGAATTTGACATGGTACAAAAGTAGATACATATAAACATAGTACTCGAGTGTACCAAATAACATTAAAACGATTACTGAAATCGTAATACATATTTATATCATATGTATATAACATTTAGCTTGATGTCTTCAGATCTTTTTAAATATTAGTTGAAATCGTTTATGAAACACAGGTGAAATTACATTTTACTGTCCTTTAAAATGCAGACGGGGAGGTTTACCACCACCACCACCACCATCACCACTACACGCGGATAGTATGAATTGTTTGAAAACGCGCAGCGTACGTGACGAGCTGCACCTGGCATGTCCCAGTGCACCGTCGTACTACCCACCCCAGCTGCCGTACAACCCTGACTACGTGTGCGAGCTGCATGCCTGTGAGCCTGCGTGCGCGTGCCCGGGGGGTGTCTGTCACGTAGAGATGTGCACGGAGAGTGCGTACGACGGTGACGACGAGAGTGACCGGTGGGGGCGACGCTCCCTCTATGAAGGTGTCAACTGCATGCCGGTGAGTGCGATCGTCTGTGTGCGCAGAGCTGCACGCACGCTGTACCGCACCGCGCTTACGCATCGTACTATATACAAATATGCGTGCGAGTGTAACAACACGCAGTGTGATGATAGTTTTTGTGAGAATCTAACACAACGTCTATTAAATTCTTATACTGGGAGAGTGTGTTTCTGTGACTAAAGTTACTACTATTCCCGTTTCGTCTAATAAAACCCGGATCAAAGCGGGAAGGGTGTCCGGAATGCATCAGGCGCCCATACTGAGATCTATTTCCGTGTGCGGGCGTCGGCTATAATAGTGTATGCGCCGTTCATTTTGAATTAAAACATGCGCGAGCTCGGCCGCGGGGGCTCACTCGTGGCGGCCACCATAGCCGCATTGCACAATCGGACCACGATCGACGAGAAGCCCCGCGCGATCAATCTGCGAGCGAACTCCGCCGAGATCAGAAATGTTTCTCGGTCTGTGAACGGGGATAGGCAGCGGGAGTGTCTGCGCCGCGCGTCCGGCGGCAGCGAGCGACCCCTGTCCACCGCCTCCGAGGCCTCCGAGCGGGACTCCGCTTCCGTGCAGTCCAGCGAGGAGCCGCCCCCACGCGAGAGTACGTAGCTCACGGTCAGTGGACGAGTCACTGACGTAGTGTTATACTGGAACGCGGCCAAACTGTAAATAGAGTTACGTCGGTGACTCGTACTGAGAGTTTGTCGCGCAGTGTCGTTTGTGTGGAGCCCCATGTCCGACCGCGAGTACCTCACGGAACCCCATGACGAGCCTGAGGGGCGCACGGCGGGAGCGGGGGTGAGCTACGTGCACCCCGCCGTGCGCTCCTACATGTACTCGCCGATGGGTGAGTTGTCGGCTCGTGGCGTGCGTGGCGCTCCATCAGCGGCACGATGTTGACGAAGAATCTCGTGACAGGCGGTGACTCGGACAGCCCCGATGAGGCGACGGTGAAGTGCACTGCATGGTCGGAGGGCGCGACCGCGTCCCGGCCAGCCAACTCCTCCGACACCGAGTCCAGCTCCTCAAGCGAAGAGGAATCCGATGAACGAGAATATGATCCGCGCCCCGGCGATGCAGACTACCGCACCCTGACACCGAGCAGGCGACTCGACAACTCGACGCGCCGCGACGACGATTTTAAGTGGATGCCGACCGGAGAAATCGTAGACGATGTCGAGCCCACATCTATGGAGATGAGGCCGGAAGACTACTGCTCCGGCAGTTTGGATAGAAGGCGTCGTCCCCCGAGCGATCGTAGCGACCGCGACCGCAAGTCTAGATCTTCACTGACGTCTAAGCCGCCCCAGCATCCGACCACCGTGCGTGCCTCGCCGCGGCCTCGTCGCTCGCGGCCCGAGGAGACTCCGCCCGACCTCCAGCGGCGATGGAATTCGTATGAACACTTCCGTTGGCCAGAGGGCGCAGGCCCAGTACCCTGGTGGCCCCCGATGTGCTGGTGCCACGGTCCGCCCGCGCCCCCGCCTTGCTGCATGCACGACCGCTCCTGGCCCTCGCACCCCTCCCTCCCTCCGGTACCCGCGAGAACTTACAAGGTACGGATAACGGGTTATAAAATCATTCTTGCCATAAAATCGTTCAGTTTAACGGTGCGTTTTGAATTCATTCGTATTCCGGTCACTCGTCAGTGCAAAAAATCATGTCAGTAAACCACAGTGTACGTGTGGAATGAGATCAAGTTGAAGGATGTATCATACTTAACTACTTAAAATGTTACGAATGAAATAATAACCAGTGTTGCGACTATGGCTATCGAGGTTTGTATAAATAGAAACTAATTAGTGTTCAACTAGCATAGACATCGTAATGTTTAGAACCTTGTTTCCCACATGAACACCCATGATAGGCTTATTAATGAAGCGTTATTGTTTGTTTACTAGCACTTACGTAATAACAACTCATTATCTAATATTGCCACCTGTGCAGTTGTTGTGTTGTACATATAGTTAGTTATAGGAAGTGTTGTTGTCGTAGAACGATGCGGAGGATCGCGTGCGTCGTCTGGAGGCGGACAAGGAGAGCCTGCAGCTGCAGGTGCAGGTTCTGTCGGAGCAGATCTCGGCGCAGAGTGACAAGATGGCCGACCTGGAGCGAGCGCTACACGACGCGAGGCAGAGACTCGACGACGCGGAACAGAGGCTGCAGAAGGTAATATTTCCAACAAGATGTCATATTCTTGTACTGTTTGAAATATGTATTTATTCGATGAAAATTTCCAACAACTGGACCTTTAAAAACAATAATTTGAGATACAAATTAAATGTTTCAGTTTTACTCGTATTGGGTTTTCTAAGAACTACATTTCATTTGTAATGAAATGCAGCATACCCTTGAAATACACGAGGGCTGGACAAATTTTATTGCTCATAGAATGCCACGAAGAACGGGCTTGGAATGAAGGAATTCGATATAACATAGGCATTAGGGTTAAAAGGTAACCTTTTCCATCCTTCCAAATATATAAAAATAAAGTTTTTATGTCTCTCGGATATGACGTGAAGGAAGGACTAACAAACTTAGTTTCCCATTTATAATATTACTATGAATCGGAAGCAGTACTCCCGCAATGAACTTGTACATCAGATACAATATAAATAAACTATCCAGCTTCGTATAAACTTAAGGACTCTAGCAATTCTCTTACATTAAACCGCTTCGTTATCAACCCTATTACCAAACCCTAGCCTAACCAACCCTATCAACCGACCCTACTGCCTAACACCAGTAGGTAAGACGATGTTCAGACGCTTTCCAACAGATACCATTAAAACGTTGCACGTGCTAGCCAACTGTTTTGCATTTAAAAATTGTCCCGCACTACAACTGTCAACAGTGTGCTGTGGCCTATTTACATCTGCGATTGTTTGCGAAGAAATTCTCGCGGCAACTCGGTCGCCTTATCAAAACTCTAGTATTGTGTGGGTTCTTAGTCGATCAGCGATTATGCCGAAGTGGCGTGTAGTTTACCGACAGCCTAGCCTAGATCCTGCTATGAATGTGCTGTTGAATAATCATGAACTCGTGGGCTGTCTAACTGAGCCCTCGCCTCCGGCCCCGGTGAGCATTCATCACTCAATTGCAACACCAATGCTGTTTCTAAGCTCAAGTGTATGATGTTGATGAGTCACTGAAATATCTCTGTATCACGAACATACTCGCACTCGCACATCAACAAAGATATATAATCTTTGATACAAGTACCTTAAGATTTTTTCAATTTAAACAATTCTATCGATTACTGCGTTCTCGTCATTCTAGTGACGGAATTTCATGTGTTAAAATGAGATGACAAGACGTGCAAATAAGGCTATTATTTGCACGTCTTGTAACACATCGCCCCGGTAATTGACAACTGACATTTTGATAGTTGTCCTGTAGGTTAACTAATGCAATACTAAATTATTGTTGTACAAATGGCGCCATTCGCCTAATTTTGAAATATTATTTGCGACAGAGAATGTATATTTATCTCATTTTGTCTTCTGTCAATTCAATGATATTAGAAAGGCCAGAATATAGTTATTAAGATCTCATATAATCTATCTATGGCATACTAATGGACTCTGTGTCTGTCTGTTTTTTACGTTTGTCACTGGAAGACTCCGCCAATCTTGATGGAATTTAGAATGCACTTAGCTTACAAACAAACATAGTTATGCGGCCGGAAAAATGTACATTATTTATAGATAATTGTACATTTCTTTCCATTGTTCGGAACCCTTGGCGCGCAATTCCGACTCGCACTTGGCCGGTTCTTTATCCAGTGTAATGTAATGAATATTTTGGAAACCAGAATACGGTTTTTTGTTAGCCTGTACCGATGACCGATTGATTCACTACTTTCGGGTGTTGTACGCTTTTCTTTTCTGGATTAGTGGTTAATTTGCTTCTAGGATTTATGTAATCGCATGCTTCAAATGACATGGAAATGTAGAAATTAATGTATTTAGAGAAACTTGGCTTGTCGTTGTACAAGCCCGCGATGTAAGTAAGTAAATGCAAATGATACGCGGCGGATTGCTCGTGCATACAGATTATCAGAACTCTGTCTCCTGAGCTATGCGGTGGTACATTCGCACAAGTCGCGTTTTTTAATGTATAATGCTTGGACTTGGTCTTCATGTCACCCGATGGTAAGTGACGATAAGGGTTTTGGACGGAAAACGTGCACTCCCAGAATCCTCCCAATCCAATCAAAACAATGAATCTATGTCATTTTTTATAATGAAATACAACACTGGTAATAACACTGCTGTTTGGCGGTAGACTTAGGTAACATCGTGGTAGCACCAACCAAACCGAGTACCGATTGGTACACTGGGAATCGAACCTTGAACCTCCGAATTGTGAGTCAAACCGTGTAGCTGCAGCCACGGAAGCGGCGATTGTTTTTTATTTTCGTAAAGAATTTGAAAGTAGTGAATATAGTACGAGGGGCATACCGAAAAGATCGGTAATCGAGTACTTTCGATTTAATTAGATTAAAAACTCTTTTTGATGAATAAACACTGGTTAGTTGAAAATCGAATACAATTGACAGAATTAAAAAAAAATTTTTTTTTAAAGAACAATATCAGTTTGAAATTGATAGGTCGATAAAAAAATGGAGCTTACAAGAGAAAGTTTCCGTGCCATAATTTTTTACAACTTTCGACGAGGATTATCTCAGGGACAATGTCTCGCTGAGCTTATATCTATATTCAAGAGTGAAGCGCCTAGCCAGACGACAATATATCGCTGGTATTCTGAATTCCGGCGTGGACGTGCTTCTCTTGGCACCGTACCTTCCACAGGCCGGCCAAAAACAGCGGTTACACCAGAAAATGTCGCTGTTGTGCGCCGAATGATACAGGATGACCGACATATTACATATGAGCAGATTCGGGCTACTTTAGGGATAGGTATGACTGCGATACAAACTGTTTTACATGGTGAACTGGGAGTGAGAAAGCTAGTTTCCCGCTGGGTGCCCCATAATTTGTCCGAAGAGCAAAAGGCGGCTCGTGTCAATTGGTGCCGGTCTACTCTGCAACGCTTCAACGGAGGAAAGTCAAAAGCAGTTTATAACATTGTCTCTGGTGATGAATCATGGATCTATTCATATGAGCCAGAAAGAAAGCATCAGTCGGCTGTCTGGGTCTTCGCAGGTGAGATCAAGCCAACAAAAGTTGTCCGCTCTCGCAGCGTATCGAAGAAAATGGTCGCTTCGTTTGTCGCGAAAACAGGACATGTAGTCACAGTTCCCTTAGAGGAACGGAGAACGGTTACCGCTGATTGGTATACAACGGTTTGTTTGCCACAGATGATATCCGAACTCCGTAGAGGTAACCCGAAACGACGCATAATCCTCCATCACGATAATGCGAGCTCTCACACCGCTCAGAAAACAAGCGAGTTTTTGAAGCAGGAAAACGTTGAATTAATGGATCATCCTCCATACAGCCCTGATCTGAGTCCCAATGATTACTTTACATTCCCTAGAATCAAAGATTTATTGCGTGGTCAGCGGTTTCAAGGTCCAGAAGAAGCAGTGGAAGCATACAAATCGACGATTTTGACCATGTCAACTTCGGACTGGAATTGCTGCTATAATAATTGGTTCGAACGAATGCAAAAGTGCATTAACTGCAACGGAGAATACTTCGAAAAGCAATAAAAATAAATTTAGTTATTTCCTGTATGTATTGTTTTATATTCCCGATCATTTCGGTATGCCCCTCGTATGTATTAGGCTTAGAGGAAATTCCCCTGAACGAGAGATTGTACTGTAAACACTCGCGGCTACATTTTGTCCTTTATATTGCTTTTAGTACTTACAGATTTGTTTTTAAAACGAATGAGAATCTATTAAATTTTTACTTCTCTTTGACATTTTTGGTGTTTCTCTCATTACCATCCCCGGGGCAGCTAATTCATTTACTCTGTTTCTTCTTGTTTTACCTTTGCTTGCTTTTATTTAACTGTCATGAAAACTCAATTAAATTGTCAGAGAAGACTGGCTGGCGGCTGTGAATCAAGGTTTCATAAATAGAACAATATTTAAACGCTAGTCACCACACCAATATAACACATGCAAATTTTGGTTGGTTTGTTACCTCTTGTTGCCTTATACACTACAACCAATCGTGATGACATTTGACAGCCACGCAACATACATGGAGATAGATTTAAAAATAATTTAATCAAGTTATTTTTTTTTTACCCGTTTAGGTAAGTTGTTCCCGTGCAAATAATGTCGCGAGCAAAAGGTCATTGATGTTTTATAATATTTAAAAGATATATCCATCCATTCTTAAAGCGATTTTAGTGTAGGGATAGTTGAAGGGACGGAATCGTATATAGGCTACTTATGATCCCTATCGATCAAGTAGTTCTCGTGGCAAACTTCCCGAAGACAACGCGGACGACGTCGCGGCCAAAGCTAGTTTTATACACAAATTTTTAGTAGATTCCGCCTGGATTATTCTAAATGTTCGTAATGTCTAAATGAGGTTTCAGGGAAAGAAATTTTTTGGCAAGTTATCCCAAAAACATTACAATTTTTTCAGAACAACGTCAAGATAAATTAACATAGGTAACTAAGAAATAGTACACGCCAACGGTCTATAATCTGTTCTGTATAAATCCATCTGTTCCCAACTCTGGTTTCCATCATTCAAGAGATATCTATCCCAATTGATATACCAGGTCTGGCGCACATCGTAAATTCTAAACACCAGTGAGTCACGCGTGTATGGTTTGCAAAAATAATAAAAATAGCATTGAAATCGCTATTTCTTCTCCAGTCTTTACACGCGCGGAGAATAACAATGTCTTCATTCTGAAGCACTATCACGTTCGCAGACAAATTACGATTATGACACGTGTATGAAACATGACTAGCGTTTATCATCGAGCTCATTTTCTTAAGGAATCGTCGGATTTTCGCAGCAATAGCGAATGAATAGAGCAATGGGATTTAAAGGAGCATGCATCATTTCACCGGTTTTCATGTTGCTCATTAAATTATGGCTCGTATTACCCCAGATCCTGGTTTTATGGCGTCATAAATGTGCGATATTCTGCATGAAGTAACATAAAATTTATAAGTTTGCAAGAAACTTTATATCTGAACTTAACTTTTTATTTTACTCGTATTTAAATTGTTTCTAGCATGTGCGAAAAAAATCGTGTCTAAAATGTTTAGAGTTTGAAATCTTTTAATTGTGTATACAATGTCATTGAAAAAGTCACGAACTATAAATCGATTGAATCGATTCCCAACAAGCATGTCTCAGAGTCTCTCGGAGACACCCGCTTTTGAGTAAAAACCTGAAGCTTGATGTGATATCCACCCCACTCGACCACCCGTTTAGACCCCTTTGCAGTTCAAATAAAATAATTCTGAACTTATTTCTATGCAATAATCATTTGCAACCATTATTTATATAACCATATAAAAATTTAGTCGATATCCTCAAAAGTTTCACAGATAAGCAGTTGTGACGTACATACACCTTTTTCCAAATCGCCTACCGCAAATCGCAAACCTAGTCGCCAATTTGCTTCAGAACAAAAAAAACTTGTTCCTTTTTGTAGCTACAATGTCGCAGACAGTCAAATTATTGCGTTCGGTTTGAAAAGAAAAAGACTAGAAAGCTGAGTACACAGTGAGAAGAATAGACTTTTAGGAACTTGCATAATTTCCGTTGTTTATATCGGTGTACATTTTACTCGCTCGTTGCTCATTATCTTACACTATAAGCGCCAGCATTACGCGGATATTGTTTAGTGGTTTTACGGCCAGTATATCTTCCGGTGCACTATCCACGAAGGAGAATGGGCAAAATAACATAAACAGATGTTCTATTTCGGTAATCCATTTACGTTACCGGCCATACATCGCGCGAACTACGCCAGATGCGTTTTTTATTAAACGAACGAGGTGCGGGCGCCCTGGGATAAACCAATAGTTCGTACGAATACGTTGAAATATTCGATTGATAACGTTTTAAACTAGACTGTTTACGCGTATGTCCATTTGGTATGTGCTATCTGGGCAGGTTAAAAGGATTTGCGTGCTGGTTTTTTATTCAATGTTGTGCACGTATTGTTTCTGTATGTTACTTCCAGCAGAGCCACAATGGAATAATTTGCCGTAATCTCGTGGCAGACGGGTTGATGATCGCAGTAAGCAGACGATAGTGGATGAAGGACTTTATATTTTTTTACTTGCTGAATTTAGAAACTATACATAAAAATGCCTCTATGGGTACTCCGTTTTGTACACTTATTTTATAATAACTGCATAATAAACATAATTACGAGTAGAAGACAACATTTCAGGATCATGGCAATTTGCCCTGGACAATTTATAGTACGAAGTTTCGATTATAATTCGAGCGGTATTTGTCTATTTCAGGAAATGCTAACCCGCTCCTCATTGGAGACCCAAAAGCTGGAGCTCCTTTCGAAACTAAGCGAGTTCCGACTGCGTCAGGCGGAGAGAGGCATCATGGAGCGGTCGCCGCCGCCACCAGACGCTACTTCCACTCCTATCGCCAGACCCGCGCCGCCTAGGGTAGGCTACTTTGATTTAAACGACTATTCCTACGTCCTTACGTCATCTAGATGTATGTATGTATGATGTAAATAGTACTTATAGTTATAGATTCCGATGATTTTCCTGTCCCCCGGTGACACTTAACAAAATCTCAAATTGTTCAGGCCGATAGAGAATCTATGGTTAACTCGATTTCAAATTAGCGATACCGTCCACTATCGAAAATCTCGGAATCGCCAGTAGCGAATGACGAGTAGAATTTACTATGAGTGAAACTCTACTGGCCTTTTAAATTTGCCGAACACCGTGGCTTGGACGTTTTCAAAAAACTGATAATAAGTAAAGATCGGTATAATGACTTCAAAAGTATTTTAATTGTAGTAAAGGCGAAAATCCAATGAAATGTCTGTTTTACTTTTAGTACCGCTAACTTGATTGTCAACTTTGGTGATTGTGGATCTTTTATGCAAACAGCAATGATGGTATCTCAAGCGAAATTAAGTGCCCATTTGTAAGGTATCGAAGCGGAATATCCTTGACGTACTTTGAATTTAATTTGTTACATTATTTTCTTGCTGTTTTATTAAGTCTTCGTGCTCGGATACATGTACATAGTACAGTACAAGAAGATAATATGGGTGTTGTGAATAAATGTGCAGCCGCTTACATCTATCATGCCGTCTTCTCTTGTGTGACCTAATGGCGATTACAACCACAATATAAATTGCTATAAAGTTTACTAGTTTTGTTTAACACATTAAATTCATCACACACACACACACACACACACACACACACACACACACACACACACACACACACACACACACACACACACACACACACACACACACACACACACACACACACACACACACACACACACAGCTTTAACGTAATAAATGTTAACACAGTAATTTATTATAGTATCGGACTTTCAAAACGAAATTGTTGAGATTTTTAGACGTTTTTATTATTTTATTTTAATTCGTACGAGAAGTAGTAGAAGTTACCGACATAGCTCGTCGAGTAAACTGAAGTGATGCTTGAGATATTGCTCCAATTGCTCAAAGAACGGGGAGAGAATGTGGCTCGAAACCGGTCATTATGGTGACAATGAAACGTCAGCAAACCTTCGTTGATAACACAAGTACGTTATCCATTGCAGACGCCGCCAGCGAACTACGGCCGTCAAATCGAGCGCAACACTCACATGTACTCGTCACTGCCGCGCTCCTCCATCGTGACGTCAGAGGCGCGGGTCGCGTTCGGTAAACAGAACAACAACATGGTGGTGGCTCGCGGCCGAGGGCAATCCGTGCCGAACCTAGGTCTCTGGGGATATCACGACGCATCAACACTACATTTATAATATTGTCTTTTTACGTTGGGCTGTTGAGAAGGTGTTGGTGACGAAATTTACTTAAGAATATCATGAATTTTTTTTTTAAATTTTCTCAAAATAATTTAAGCTCAGAAAGATTACTAAACAGGACAGAAATGATCACTCAATTATGTTCGTTAGTAAAACTCAAATAATGACTGTCTAAAAATATGTGGTTTTTCCTGTACAATGTACGAAAGTTTAACACAATTAAATTTAAATAAATTTATCTTTTTCTGGTACAGTGTAGGATTGAATTTGTTTAAGAGTATATAAAAACATGTGTATCGTTAGTCACATAATGAAATAGGAAATTAGACTACACGACCCTTAAAATGACTGGCTATTGAAATTTTTTAATTATTTTTGAATCCACCCAGAAACAGTTTTATTTATCTACTCAGAGGTTTTCAGATCCAACACCTTTAATATAATCCAACACATGTGTCGTGCGTAAATAGACGTAATGGTATTTGCAAGAGATGGCATTTTTGCGTAATAATATTGGAGACTGCGAAAAATTTGTAGATTATCATTTTTTCCATCGCATCTCTTAGAATGACGCTTTAATTGGTGATTGGTCCCTTCCCGTGTATAAATTTTAACTTCTCGCACTGTCTGTCATTATAAACCTTCGAAAACTAGTACGTAAAGCTTGCTTTTCCCAATAATTGTATCGATTTTTTTTTTAATCATACCGCATGCTTCTTTTTGCTCTTTGTAGAATTGAGGCGAATTTTAGAAAAGTGATAAAATGACTTAATAGTCGGAAGTCCTATTTTAGCTTCACTACAGCGAAGCTAAAAGGAAGATGTAGAAATACTAGATGAAGTGTGTCTTTTTAGTTATAATTTTTTTTTATTTTACTGTCATTGATGAATATGCTATGTACCGCTGACATTTTGCCAAGCACAGTGATTAGGGCAAATCCCCATGTGGCGGTTTATGGGGAAGAGTCAGGGTAGCATCCATAGCCCATTACACATACTGACATATTATCTGGAAATACATTTATGTATTTGCAAATACTTTGCTGTTCATAATTTTGAGTTTGTGATTGGGGAATTTTTATATATGTAGTTTTGACCGTTATTTATGGTGTCCTATGGTCGTGGCTCATATCAGCACTACGTAGAAATGTCGAGTCCATTACCCAGTAGTAACCTAACCTCAAACAATAATTTCCCATGTAAACAAATTGCCCGTTATTTGTAAGACTTTGGACTAATAATCACTTCGCTTATTATCATGAATATGATGATTTTATGTTTCCCAAAGTTTATTCCGGTAGTTCCATTTGTTCCATTTGGTAGTTCCATTTGTTCTATTGAACCTGACGTTATCGAACGAAATAAGGAAGAAAATGTTTCATTTTGTTGTATTCCCATTATTTTTGGTGTCTATGTAGAACGCTCGTAATCAGTGGACTATACCTTGTGTTGGTGATGATTCCCCAGCGGAGAAGGAGGAGTGCATCCCTCGCGGCAGTCCGTCACCGTCACTGCGCGAGGTCCGCTCCCGGCTCGGCAGCGGCAGCGTGCGCCTGGAGGGCGACGAGTTCGCGAGGTCTTCCTTCCGAGCTTCTACCTCCGTGTCGCAGACGAGAACACAGACCGCGACATGGTATGGACTATTGAATAGAATGAAAGCCTCCGTGGCCTAGTTGCTAGTGGTCCCGGGTTCGATTCCCAGTGGCATGGGGGACCTATCGGTTTGGTAAGGCATTTTCTATGGCCAGTACTGCCGGGTCCCGGCATGTATATAAACGACTTATTAGGTCTTATTAGGACTTATTAGGTCGAGGCTTCCGTGTGCACGCTTTCCGTCCTACAACCTTACCGTCACCATCAAGTGTACTAGAATTCCTAATTTGGAGTAGTTAGCGGGACACGGGTCTGCAGAGCTCCGCATAATCCTCGCTTTAGGGCTGTCTGTGAATAAATCGAAAAAAGTGTATATTGATATGCATAACTGCGAATATATTTAAACTGAAACAAATACTGATAAATTGATAACAAACTCGAACAGTTTCATGTATGACACTGTTAACAGATATTTAAAACTAGCGAAGCGTTTTCATACTGGTCCGAACTTGGACATTTCTCTTTTTAACCGATTCCAAAAGAGAAGGAGATTATCAATTCGACGGGTATGGTTTTTTGTTTGTTTGTTACCTCAGAACTTTCGACTTGGTAAACCGATTTGAATGATTTTATTATTATTTGAAAACTGTTGGTCCTATTTCAATTTGGTCTAGTTCTGAAAATGGAATCCATCAGAAAACTATACAAATCTTAGATTTGTCTTAATAAAAGTAGACTTTTAGGGCAATTGAAGTCGGTTTCCAGTACTTTTTGAAGGCATTTACTTGTAAGCATTTGTAGAACTTTGTGTTCAATTAATCAACATCTAACAATACGATAAAGGTACATATACAGATCTAACGTATAACTGAGACTGTTCCTGAGATATGCGAGCGGTACAAGAGGGTGTGTTTACGGATAGTCAAACGACGCCCGACTGAAGTTGTGAGTCGTTCGTTCGTCATTCGAGTCCAAGTTCCTTATTCAACTTAATATTAAAAATATATAAGTATGTCTAATCTAAGACTTAGTTTTTGCTGTATGTGTTTGTAGGCAGACAACTGACGTGCGTCAGTGGGACTGTGAGACCACGTGCGGGTGGCTGGAGAGTCTCGGCCTGGAGTCGTACGTGCCCCCCGCGCGCACGTGGCTGGGGGGCACAGACGCGCGGGGGGTCCTCGCCGCCGCCTCCATACAGACCATCGACAAGGAGCTGGCCCTCAAGCACCCCATGCACAAGAAGAAGATCCTGTTGGCACTCACTGATTTACTTGTGAGTGATTATCTTTTAAAACGAAGCCATATAGTGGCAACGCATTCCATCTGTCTTGCCTATGAGAAGCTTCTACATATATTATACATTCAAAATTGTCTCAGTGTTCTGTTACACTTCTTACACACACAATAATATTTTGCTATTTTCAATGTACACACAAACAGTTTTACCATTATATAGTGATATAAAAAAGCGTCGGTGGCGCATTGGATAAGGCGCGGACAGCCGTGTACCTATGAGTTGTTTTTCAATTCAAGTACATTATCTGATTGCTTAACGGTGAAGGAAAACATCGTGAGGAAACCTGCATGTCTTGAACAGGCATGTGAAGTCCGCCAATCCGCACTGGGCCCGCGTGGAGATTTTGGCCCATACACTCTCTGTATGAGAGTAGGCCTGAGCCCCTGCAGTGGGGACGTATATATGCTGTTGATGACGATGATGATATTTATATGGGCTAGGTACTTCGGGTTTGCAAATTATTTGAATGGTTTTGTAAATAATAATATTAAATGAAACCATTTTTAAAATATTGTTTGTATGGCTGGAATGTAAGAAAATTTATGTGCCTGTCATAAAACACTTTATCACATTAAATGGAACTCAGTGGCGTCGAAATGGGCCAATATTAGTTGATGAAAGATATTAATCTATTTCTATGCTAAGTATATTTTATAATGAGTTATTTTTCCAAAAACGAATTGTAATAACGGTACAGTCGAAACCATAACTATTGTTTTAATGTTATTGTTACGAGCTTGCAGGGTTCGTAGATTGAAGAGAAAGAAAGTCCAAAGTTCCGGAATTTATTGGTAACACAAGTTCACAAACCAATCTTAAAAATCACGGGTCCCCCCCAAACAGAGTACGTCCCTGTCTCACTAATTCCGAGTCGTCTGCACTGAGTCTGTCCCTGGATTCCACGTACAGAGTCCTTGAACACTACTGACGCCGATCTGTCGATACTGACACCACGTGACACACTGGTACACTAACACTTTTCCACCTCGACTGTACTTTTGCTCTACAATTTCTTCCGGTTTTCGTTTCTTCACTTTTTATCGCTGTGAACTCAACTCAAACTGAACTGTCTCCGACGCTCGGATCGCGCCTATATATACCCCGTAGTGTTTCTAGATCCTATAGTCTAGAATCTTCAGGAACATTGTAGAGTATTCGACACGAAGGAGATAGATGAATTGGTGTCCCTTTCGCACTTGACAATCCTTATGCGAGTATTCAAGAGCTTTCTACGGTTGTCATTTGTCAATATCCGACACGAAGGGGATAGATGGATACGCCCCTCTCTTTTCTTTATCTCTAGACTTTTCGAGCTCCGTGACATTATTGTCATTAAATATTTAATATGGAGCCTGAGATTTCTTGTAAGCAACTCGGGTTGGTTGTGGTGGTAGCGGATTTTCTATGTGTACTAAACACCAGTGTTGTTATATTGTTGTGTGATAGGTGCTAACAGCCAGCGCCTTATCATGTTGAGGCTTCTGGGTGGAACACGTTTACCATACAAAGGCTTTATGTATGTCCAGGGTGGTCACGGGGACGCTCTACTGACAGCGGCCGGCCAGCTGGACACGTCGTGGACGCTGCGGTGGCTGGAGGACGCGGGTCTGTGCGGGGCGCGGCAGGCGGCCGGGGAGGCGGCCCTCGACGCCAGGATGCTGCACAGGCTCTCCCACACGGAGCTGCACACACATCTCAGGGTCACGCTAGCACTGCACGCACTCTCTGTTAGACGAGGTCAGTAACAAAGCAGCGGACATGAGAGGTGATTTATGTTTAGAGAGTTTTGAAGGAAACTTCGTTCAAGCTCTGAAATTATCCCACGGGAACTATTGCTGCTAGCTCGATCGGTGTATATAAAGTAGCTTGCCTGATGTAGATGTTCTGTTCCGGACCTTCAACTATCAATATACAAAAAATCATTCTGACTCGTTGCGACGTAAATAGGACAAACAAACAAAAAGTATAAACTCGCTTTCGCATTTATAATGTTGTGTAACTTTACATTTTTCGTCCCCTAAAACCTGATTCGAATACGAAAAATGAAATTTTTTTATGCATGACAGGTTTGCACTTGGCCTTCATCTTACTTGATGGTGACGATGAGACGAGATGGTAAGCGTGAGCACCCAGAAGCCTCAATCTAATAAGGCACTGGCTCTGTTACAAATCATACCGCATTAGAACAATGCTATTAACAGTGCTGTTTGGCGATAGACTTAGATAACATGGTAGTAGCTAGTCAGGCAGACATAGCAAATGCTCTACCACTAACCAAACCGAGTACTGACAGTCGACTGAGACAGTGCAATCGAACCCGGGTCCTTGGGATTGTCAGTCCAAAATGTAGGCCACGGAGGCGGGTAAAATTTAAAAAGGGAATTATCCGTTTTTGTTAAACAGTTGTCAATATAAAAATAGTGAATGACTTCTTGTACATTTAGCGTTTTTACATTTGTACATTACGCTCCGAAGGGGATTGAACGTGGCGGATGTAACGTTGCAGGGATCCAAGTGTTGCGCGACAACCAGTTCAACGCAGAGACGATGATCCGGCGTGCGGCGGAGGGCGAGGAGGGAGGGGACAGCGTGCCGGCGGAGGAGCTCGCGCGGTGGTCCTCCCACCGGGTCATGCAGTGGCTCAAGGAGATAGACCTGGCCGAGTACGCGCCCAACCTACGCGGGGCAGGTAACAAACAATGAGAATATCTTGGTATAAACAAATTACAGGTTCGCAGTCCTAAAGCAATTTGCAGACTTCTTTTGATATGTTCCCATAGTAATATCGACATGAATTTTAGTGTTACATCATTGCCACTTCAAACAAATGTCGTGATATCAGTTTCAGTGCGTCTACCATGAGTTTACGTAGTCGATAACCTATATCGAATACTATCGGTAATGCTGCTCAGTCTAGATGCGCGTGACGACAGAGCGATAGTTAACGATACGAGGGGCATACCGAAAAGATCGGTAATCGAGTACTTTCGATTTAATTAGATTAAAAACTCTTTTTGATGAATAAACACTGGTTAGTTGAAAATCGAATACAATTGACAGAATTAAAAAAAAATTTTTTTTTAAAGAACAATATCAGTTTGAAATTGATAGGTCGATAAAAAAATGGAGCTTACAAGAGAAAGTTTCCGTGCCATAATTTTTTACAACTTTCGACGAGGATTATCTCAGGGACAATGTCTCGCTGAGCTTATATCTATATTCAAGAGTGAAGCGCCTAGCCAGACGACAATATATCGCTGGTATTCTGAATTCCGGCGTGGACGTGCTTCTCTTGGCACCGTACCTTCCACAGGCCGGCCAAAAACAGCGGTTACACCAGAAAATGTCGCTGTTGTGCGCCGAATGATACAGGATGACCGACATATTACATATGAGCAGATTCGGGCTACTTTAGGGATAGGTATGACTGCGATACAAACTGTTTTACATGGTGAACTGGGAGTGAGAAAGCTAGTTTCCCGCTGGGTGCCCCATAATTTGTCCGAAGAGCAAAAGGCGGCTCGTGTCAATTGGTGCCGGTCTACTCTGCAACGCTTCAACGGAGGAAAGTCAAAAGCAGTTTATAACATTGTCTCTGGTGATGAATCATGGATCTATTCATATGAGCCAGAAAGAAAGCATCAGTCGGCTGTCTGGGTCTTCGCAGGTGAGATCAAGCCAACAAAAGTTGTCCGCTCTCGCAGCGTATCGAAGAAAATGGTCGCTTCGTTTGTCGCGAAAACAGGACATGTAGTCACAGTTCCCTTAGAGGAACGGAGAACGGTTACCGCTGATTGGTATACAACGGTTTGTTTGCCACAGATGATATCCGAACTCCGTAGAGGTAACCCGAAACGACGCATAATCCTCCATCACGATAATGCGAGCTCTCACACCGCTCAGAAAACAAGCGAGTTTTTGAAGCAGGAAAACGTTGAATTAATGGATCATCCTCCATACAGCCCTGATCTGAGTCCCAATGATTACTTTACATTCCCTAGAATCAAAGATTTATTGCGTGGTCAGCGGTTTCAAGGTCCAGAAGAAGCAGTGGAAGCATACAAATCGACGATTTTGACCATGTCAACTTCGGACTGGAATTGCTGCTATAATAATTGGTTCGAACGAATGCAAAAGTGCATTAACTGCAACGGAGAATACTTCGAAAAGCAATAAAAATAAATTTAGTTATTTCCTGTATGTATTGTTTTATATTCCCGATCATTTCGGTATGCCCCTCGTACACGTTATCGACTGCGTAAACTCATGGTAGATGCACTGTTCCCATACATCGAGTGGATGACGGTTGTATGCACGCGCATGTGTGAGTGGATTCGAGCGCGCCATATAACCCGTCCATGAACCGGTCATTTTCTTGCGGGGAGCGAGGCGAGGTATCGCGGATCGGTGGGAAGCGGTGCACGTCTTCTGTACGTATTATATTAATGTTGCGTCATTGCCTTCAAGTATTTCATGATACTATGACTCATAGTGATTGAAATTAATTATGAAAACCAATGAGTTTTACTAAAAGAGACTTAGTAAAACTCATTGATGAAAACTTCCGAAGTAAGCAAATGAAATATTTGCGCTAAACAAAAAAACTTGTTTTATTTAGAAAGCAAGATTTGCAAAACAAGTTATGCAATAACCCCACACAACCCGTTCTTGTATATTTTATTAGTTCATCGTAAGATCAACTGTATTATCTACATCACTGGCCTTATCTGATGAGTCTCATCGGACCACGAACCTGTTAGCGCCTGTATTCCGAACAAATAAAGACATAATAATAATATACCGACTTTTCAATCAAGAAATCGGCAGCGCCTGCAATTTTCCGGCAGAATGTATAGTCAACTACAAATATAAACTTGAAAAAATAACTGTACGAATATTAATGTACATTATCAGGAGTACACGGCGGCCTGATGCTGCTAGAGCCGAGATTCAACGCGGAACTTCTAGCAGCGTTGCTCAACATCCCCGCCAACAAGACGCTGCTAAGGCGACATCTCACACAAAGGTATTCTATAATTCACTATATTTGCTTCAAAATACGCGTAGACCACGCTTCTGTGCAGCCTTGAAGGTTCTGGATTTGAGATAAGAGCTCCTAGCTTTGAGTATTGGAAAACTCGGACCTAAAGACGTTCGGCGTACCGGAAAGATATAGCTTTGAAAACCTCACTCTTGCTGTGATGGAAGTTACGAAGGTAATTACAAGAGGCTTCAAATTTATTGAACCTTTAATCCTAGATTATAGAGTACTAACGTTTTGCCCGCGATTTAATCCGCGTGGACTTCGGAAGTTATCCCACGGGAACGACTTTTCCGATCAGGATTAAAATAAACTATGTTTTATTCCGGTCCTTCAACTATCCCTATACTTAAATCAAGGAGGAGGTTAAATAAATGTTTATAAAAATTTAACCAGTCGGGTATTTTAAAATTTACTTTTATGTTTGGCTGTAAATAGTAATCCTCATATCGGCAAAAACTGACAACACTTGATTTAATTAGTTGAAAATGTATTTCAGATTCAATGATTTGCTCGGCCGAGACGTGATACAACAGAAGCGTAATGCCGAACAAACACTTGGCTACCAGCCGCTCACCGCGACTACCAAATACAAGGTAACAACCATTGATGAAATGGGGATGTGGCACACAGTAACACATAACCCCCTCTATCCCAAAGCTACGTGCACGCCAGAATTTCAATCAACATCAATATCGAAAGAAAAAAAACGGCTTCCGTGTCGCAGTCGTCTGAGCGTTAGACTCAGACGCGCAACCCACGCACAGGTCCCGGGTTTGATTCCCGGTGTGGACATTTCCATACATCACGCTGTGAAACTTTCCACGCTCTGTTTAGGCCATTGCAGGCTGAAACCACCTGATTGAATGAAAATATTCCGTGATTCGGAAGCACGAGCCATGTCAGACGACTATGGCGGCTCCACAACTTTAACACTAGTGTTTTTGTGGTCGATTATCAACCTTACAACCTACACGATAAGATGAAGATCAATATCGATCCACCCGTTTAGTCGTGACAAATCAACAAACAGACAAGACAGACAGGCGCTAATTTCCCAATTAAAATAAACATCAATATGTATTTTCTATACACAGTACAAAGTACTATGTCACTTTCACTCTTATACAAAAGAAAGATCAGTTATTGATGCAAACAAGTGTATTAGAAAAGAGAGTTTAGCTACTTTGCTCGGTAGGCGAGTTGTTAATCGCAGCAACATTTCATTAATACACAGGTAGACGCTGCTCTAAAAATTTCCCTGAAACTTAACGACTGGTCGAAACTAAAATATTACGAAATACTTTGCATGTGTTAAAAAGTGTATCTATAAAGAATAAAGACGATTTTTTTTCTTCAAAAGTGTATCTACGAGGTATAATTCGTCCAACTGTACCCGACCGCATTGTGATAAGGAACGGGACCACAGGGAAAAAAAATCCCAACAGACCCGTAACGGTACAACTTTAACGGGTTATCTGGTAATACACGACTTTGACAGTGCAACAGACACGAATGCTTTCAAAGTTTACTGTTATTAACTAAGTCTACATTTAATGGAATATTTTTATCGGTATATCGCTATTTAAAATTTACCACTTTCGGACACACTTTTCTACACGCACTTAAGTCAAACTAGCCGTGTAACTCTAGCGATCCTAAAAATCACAAGGTGCTTTAATTATTACTTATATATATATCAGACAAAATCCATATTTTTGTTAGTAACCTTTTATAATTAACACAGATGTCAATATTTAATGAAACTGTTTACTTTCTAACAGGTACCAAAGAAGGGTCAGTTCTCCCTGAAGCGAAAAAAGAGTAAAGACGAGTTGGATTTGGGAGACCTGGTGTGTCCCCTACACGACGACTGCTCAGGTGAAATACCCACCTCGCCTGTAAGTTGCATCACTAACCAAACTAATATAGCTTGCACTTAAACGATCCACAACTTCAACCTGAATACCAACACAAGGTCTTTTAAATGAATAAAGAAGTAATTACTCAAATAAATTATAGTTCCAAAAACACGATTTTTCAGTAATCTAAACCAAACAAAATGAGATCAAACTCGAGGCGTTTACTAGAAGCCCTAGAGGGGTTTACTTTCTGCCTCTTGGCTCAAACACCAGACCTTCGTCACCAAGTATGTGTTAGACACGTAAAACCAAACAAAATGAGCCCAAACTCGAGGGGTTTACTAGCCCTTGGAAGTTTCAGTTACTACTATTACTAGAAGTATGTACATTCTTTTTCTTCTGTACATATTCAATATATGTTCAATTTTAATAGATTCCTACCGATAGTGTCGGCAACCAAACATAATTTCTATGTACTTTTATAATTGAAGAAACAGATCGTTTACGGTGCTTTATGTCGTGATATAAAATTCGTGTTGAGAAAGAAGTTGTACAATCCCTTTCCGAAGCAGCACAAATTTTAAATCACGACTAAGTTTTAAGCCTACTTTGTTTCACGAGTTTTTCAGCACAGGTTTATTTATTTTTGCGTGCACATTTTAGCAATGGTTTATGGTGTTGTTTTTATTATTTTATTAACAAATTTAACGCGGGTTTGGTTTCGGCGTATGGTAATGGTTTTTCATAGTCATTATATTCCTGAAATAATTCAGGTTTGGGTTAAATTTTATAATGCGTCATCCTAATAAAATGTTAATATAAAGTTTCGCCCTGAATATGAATGCTTCCATACTAAATTTCTGTTGCCATAATCTTTTAAAATAAGTAATTACCTAAAAATAGGAAATCTGATTATAGTGTCGGGAAATGAATATCATTAACATACACCTTTATTGTCAGCTACAATAGCTAATACGCAGCTAATTGTCCCTAGATGGCGTTTTGAACAATAATCAAAAATAGTATGTAAAATTTAAAATTATGATTCACTATGAAGTTGAATGCTAATGATATTTATTTCGCGAAATTTAAATCCGATTTCCTATTTTTAGATAACTACTGCACTCTTTGTAGGAGAGTAGGCCTGAGACCCTTCAGTGGAGACATACATAGGCAGTTGATGATGACTGCACGAAGCCAGCTATCCTATTTGCAAAGGTTATGGTAAAATAAATTTGGTATGAAACTTTTATCGGCTAAATCAGCTAAAATTAAATATGCGACGAATTATATAAACATATCGAGGACTACACATTATGGTAATGATTCGCTACAGTCAGATTCATGTTGTTTCTAAACCCATTATAAAGTAATCAATATTTTTGATCAGACGATGAAGGTAAAATCAGCGGCAGCCGTCGCGTCGGCTGTCTCTCCCCCGCGTGACGACGCGCGTGCCCACTAGCGCATGCGTCTCACTGTGTGCGCCTCCGACGAACACACAGAGACTGTCGTGTGACAATGGACACAGGCCCGTCACGATGTTGTGGATAGAGAGTGGTGTAGTGGAACAAGAAAACTGCAATCAGCTGACATTATTGATCATTGGTTACAAGTGGTTCATAAGTAAGCTAAGCTGCATCGTCTTTTACAAAGCTTTTGAAGTTCTAAAATTAAGTTACACGCCAAGTGCGGTTTATTAAAATTTTAGTTCTGTAAAATGTTTCAAAAACTCGTGGTGTAACACGTTAGTGGGTTATTAAATAGAAACCGCCTTGAAGTTCTAACGAATTTTGAATTTTGTCTATTGCTCGAAGCAAATGTCTAAAAAATGGGCATTGGTGCTAAAATTGCAGAATTACTTCAGCGTATCCCTTATTTAAATAAAAATAAATATCGATACTTGGATAAAATTGTTAATAAGTATCTGTAAATTTAGGACCCTTTCAGGGCTAATAATTATATAATCAACTAATTTGAGTCTAACTGCCAAAAATCATGTCATGAATTTGTATTAAATTCATATTAGTTTAAAAAATAATATGTAACGTTATTATTTAAAAGTATATTATATTTACATAGTGAGTATTTATTAAGTATGCGGTTGAATGAATACAAGTGTGAGAAGTAATAATTAAGGTCAAGAAATGCAATAGACATTCCAGAGCCTTTTTATGATGCAAAAATGTACAGTTTGAGGAAGTTTGAATTTTTACGATGTATCTAAAGAAAGCGCAGGTTTTTGATCCGCTTCCCCAATGTCATTCATGAAGTACGATACAACTCGTATTTTTAGCTTCAATAATGTTACAGTACGGGGCCGTAAATATTGCACATCGGCAATCATCGCATTTCCGAACACAACTCAATAGTAATTTCCATGCCCATGTATTATTAGGTTCGTTAATTATCAAAATTTGAATTCAGAACTAAGTACTTTATTGTTGTTTTGATTCCTCTGTGAACTATATAGAGCTGTTAAACTATTTTCTTTATGAGCTTGTATTTATTGTTGTTGTTTAAACCGTTTTAGACTGTTTATAGTCAGTGATTATTACTAATTGTAGATGATTTCACGTGACTGACCACGTAAAGGTTTCCCTTTTTCCCCTATAGATGTCATCGTACAACTTTAAATTATTTATAGTGTGGGATTTTAACAACTCTCTATATATATTTTGATCAAGACGCGACTGCACTCGCATCGCATTTGAACCAAGATTGACAAACGTCATATAGGTTGTGCGCGACACAGATAACGCTCTAAGAAATCGAAAATAGCCGATTATCTCTTTCCAAAGGACGATGTGCAATATCTACGGCCCCGTACTGTACAATGTTTACAAATCAATACTTAGCGCATTTTTATAAACTAGCAAGTTAGTTATGTATAGGAAACGACTGAACGGCGACAATATCATTCTGGTCTCTTCTATTTACCACAAACAATTTTTCATGTAGTTTGTAAGTCTGTAGCCAGTTGAGAGTATTATTTGTTGGTGTATGAGAAATGTATATCTTGTTAGAATGATTCGATACAAAGTCTTGAAATATTCGTAATTTGTTTAATGCCTTATTATGTATCTACTCTATGGTTTCTTTGTTCAGACTTTTTCAACTAGTTATATTCTATAACATTTTAGAGCAGTTTTTTCCGAGAGAATTTTTTTTAAATGTCTTTGAGGATGATGTCAGTCATTTATATATTTACAGTTCGTTTTATATTAACAATAAGATGTATTAGTACTCCATCCTGTTCCTGATACTTGTGCCAAATATTACCCATAATGGACCCTTGTCTTCCATACGTACGAGTATATGATATTGGAAATGTTCGATTGGCTATATAAGATTATTACTGTTTGGAGTCGTTTGTACAATGCTGTATTAAGTAATTTTTACAATTAACTTAAAGTCATATTCATAAATAAAAGTATGAAAGCGTAAAAGTTAAATAAACACTGATTCAACACAATTACTGTTTTATTGTTTTCATATTTTTCTTATCCCTCAAACAAATCTTGTGAGCGATCGACTTGTGTGACATCGGCTTGTTTTAGCACCTTCAGACCCTCTGTAATATGTTTAAATTCATAATGGTAATTATAGCGTAGAAAATTCAAACATTCAGTATGGATAAAAGTAGAATAGTAAGGCCACTCACATTCAAATCAAAATGTCAAATCTGATCCTAGTTACGATGTTATTTAATATATTATCTCAATTGGTGATCGCGATAGATAACCACCGGATTTGAACGAAAGAAAATGACACAATCACCACGCCTGGAAAGCAGACTTGTGATAGCAGTAAGAATTTTCAGAAAGAGGTACACTAGAGTATAAAAATATATACCCACTTTTGTATTATGTCACTGTAACATGGAACAAAAGTGGCTACATGTTTTTGTACTTGAGTGTACAGTCGAGTCGAGTGTACCATACAAATGGAACTGAGCCAACATGTAACATATCAAGTCCGTAGGATAAGAGGAAATGGTTCTTATTCAGCGTGCAAGATTTAAATCCAAACAAACATATTGAATAAAAGTTTGAAATAAGTATCAAGGTATGGACGATACCTTTCCCTCGCCCCTTGCGGCGTAGTTCTGCTAGTCTCTCCATCTCAGTGTCTTCAGTTACATCCCTTTCTTTCCGTTTGTTCTCTTCTATTGCTTGCTTCAACAGACTCTCTTCTACGAAAGTAAACTCTGGGAACAATACGTGTATTTTAATCATACGGGCATTGGCAGCATTCGAATCTAAGGCCTGGACAATTATTAGACATATATATTTTGGTTTCTATATTTATTAACAGCCGTATGTGTTCCTGGTAAATATGAGCTGTTCCCATTTACATACGTAAAACTTCGTCACCAGTTGCAAATGGCGCTATTGTAGTAAAGAAATGCAAGGCTCGGGTGTCACTCTAAACGCGGCTGATCATCAGCAATTGCTAATAAAACCTCAAAATACAACTGTTAATGATGAATCCCATGGCTGACACCCAAGACTGGAGAAGATTACATTGTAAAGCCGCAACCACACGGTTCATCGTACTAACTACATAGCCTGGGTTCCATAGATATCCAGGGGGCGGAGAAGAGTGTGCCGGCCGTGGGGCGCTGCTTGGCTTCAGGTTCCATGAGCGCGGTGACCTGCTGCTTGCACTCGTTCGACAGCTGGTTCACTACTCCGGTGCGGAAACGCCATTTCCGCGTCATCTGATGTTCAAAGTAAATGTTACGTAAGTTGATAAGTACCGGAAGCTTTGATTATTAATTAACTACGATTTATTTGTGTTCAATAAACTACTTGCTAGATTTGAGCCTCCCAGCATTATATTTTCACCATAGAGAGCCAGACAGACCTGTTTCTCGTACAGCTTCTTGACGGAAGTCTCGTTGAACGGTAACGCTTTGTTCAGCATCGTATATAGGATGATGCCGAGAGACCACATGTCGGCCATCTTCGGCAAGTATGGCATTCCCTTCAATACTTCAGGAGCCGCGTAAGACAACGACCCGCAGTAGGTTTCGCTCAGAACATCCCTGTCGCGCTGGCGGACCGTTCTCGCGAAACCAAAGTCCGTTATCTTCACGTTGTAATTAGCTGTGATCAGAATATTCTCGCATTTCAAATCCCTGTGCGCTATGTTCATGGTGTGGATGTAATGAATGCCGGACATTATCTGTCTCATCCAGAATCTGCTCTGATTCTCTGGTATGGCTCCGTTTTGTGTCAGGAAATCTAGCAAGTCCCCGTTTTCAGCCCATCGCAGAAAAATGAAATATTTGGCCCGTCTCTGGAATATGCTGGTGACTTGCACGACGTGCGGATGGTTGACGCGGATCAACACGTCCAGCTCGCGTGGCAGGAACTTGGTTAGGTAGTCCCGCGGCGCCTGCGCAGTGTCTATCAGCTTGCAGGCCCACACGCTCTGACGTGTCTCGTGCGTCATTTGTGTCGCTTTGTAAACCTACAATTACAAATGTATTATGTTTTATCTTGACCTTTACATCTATTAAATATCAAAGTTACAATCTACCACATGATAGAAGCGAAAAAACACGCTGAAAAGTGAAACTTTTCACAAATACTCTGGACCGACCGACCTCCGACCACAGAGTAACAAACTTGGCGATAGCGTACTCTATACACAAGCTATGCGGGTATAATTTTAATTTAACTGCAAAATGTGGCTGACGTAACGTTTTCGCAACATAAGGTAAAGTAAATCACAGTAATTCTTACAGAGAGGCGCGATATCGGATCACAGCGGCCTGGAGCGAGCGATTGCGCCGACCACATCTTAGCCGCAGACCATCGGTCGCACGCTCTGTGTGACAATGATGACCATACATTCACTTTGGTGTGTAGCGAATTCAGGTCGAATCAACTGCACTATGTGGTTGCCTCGTTTACATTCAGCTATTTTGGTCGAACAACCTAGTCTTCAACTATGAATCGACCATCTTTTAAATATTTATGAGTACTATATCGTTAGACCACGAATCAACTGATGTTCCACTTTTATTCAATCGAGAAAATAATCAAAACCGCCGTTAAATTAGTTGAGGCACCCACACCGTTCTCGTTCTTACGTCTCTAACGGTACTTATACACGAGCCATACAGTCGTAAAATAATCTTTTAGGCACTATCAGACAATCGTATACTAAAATTATAAATGCGAAAGTGGAATTGATTAGGTACATGGGTAGTAAATGGAAAACTACAGGCTCCTATTTATTCCCATAATTTCTACAGTTCAAGCGGATTATGTCGCGGGCAGAATCTAGTTTTATTATAAATTAGTTGCTATAATTAGATTCTTTTTGTTTGTAAGCAGCATACAGCCACATTTTGCAGTCGATTCATGCGGATTGATCCTTTTCACCAACATTTAGGTAGAAAAAGGAATTTCGTTAGTACCACACTAAGATATCGAATTTAGATTTTAAAACAATAAAATAACGTTCTAAGAAAAGAAAGAATTATAGACGTTCCTGTAGCTAATAATTTAAAAAATGTATTCCAACTTGTTTTGCTAGTAGAACACAAATTAACGAAATTCCTGTGTGCCGCAGTGCGCTTACAGACGACGAAAGTCAGACGTCGCGAAAGATTTAAAAGAACTAGCAGTCGAGGACGCTTCATACCTTAGTTCTGAAGTTGTAAGTTACACTTCGCTTTTCAGTGCTGTTGCTAAAGCCGTTACTAGTGTAGAGAGACAATGTATATTTAATCTGCAAGCGCACTGAAACAGTCAACGTTCCGAAAGTGGCTCGTGTATGAGTACGCTCGCGCTGAGATACGAAAAAGTTATAGATGATATATATCCCCATGACTTGGAATAGAAGTTCTGCTTCAGTAAAGGATTCTTAAACATTGTCATTGCGCGCAAAAATCTTGTGCATAGTACCTACCCCTTCCAACAAACAATCTTATCCTAGTTTTGTGTCATGTGTCTCAAAATTCTTTAATTTCAGGTTCTGCTGGGATCAAAAGTCCTTCAGTTCATCAATAGGTTTTACAATTCGGATCTAATACCAATGCAGTTACGTGTTGTGTTTGTTACCTTTGCATAAGAGCCTTCACCAATGAGTTTGTCCAAAATAAACCCTTTCTCCTGCAGTACCGCTATGTCAGACGGAGACGTTGCTGGGTCTACATGTGCCATTATGTTACGTTTCGGCTATTTCATCTTTACTTTTGTCAACATACTTGGATTGTTCGTAAAGTTAAGTGGGCAATGGTGAGGCTTTGAATTATTATAATTTTTTGCGGTTTTCCATTTTTATTTACATGAATTCACGTTAGCTGTTTGTCAAATCAAGCTGTCACTAAGATTTTAATTGTTTTGAAAAGATTTCATTAGATTTCAATGCTTTGATATTATCTTTTTTGTCACGTCTGATGGCGATCTCTTTGCCACGCTTTCAGAAGTTAGTCTGATTTTACTACAGTCAATAGGGCTTTTGTTAGTATACTTCAACCACATTTGATCATGGAAATATATGGTGAACAATCATTACTATAGCTGTGAAATGGTTTAACTGTTGCTCCCCTTCGAACGATGTGAACTGCTTCAGCTAACTGACTCGTCGAGCTATATGGGTGAATTTAGTCTGTGTTTACCTATGGTACTACAAATATATTATGGTCGCTATAGTACAATTAATGTCGGGGTCACCACATTTTTAATCGGGTTAACGTATAGTTTGAGAAGGAACTAGTAAACACGAGCAGTAGAGTAGTGACACTGGGTATATCAAAATCATAAAAAGTTTGAAAAAATTACGTAGTCGGGTTTTTTAAAATTTACTTTTCATTCTCTTGTCTTTATCTTTTGAAAATAAGCGTAAAATATATAGATAGCAGATGGCTGTGTCGACTTATTTACAGACAATAGCGCCGACTCTGTGGTAGAGCGAGAGAAGCGGTCGCAATTTTTATTGCGTATTTACTTGATTGAGCTTCGACCAAAGGGCGTCGAATGACAATCTCGCTTTACCCTGATCAAGGGCTAGAGCCTGATTTGCATGCAGCACTTATGTAGTCTATGTCAGGACTCTAAATATATGCATCGTGTTTGTGAAAAGTATTTAAAAATCCTCACCAAGGAGATGATGAATTTTCTCCGCGGGCAACCTCAATATCATTTGGCACCAAAGAAGTTTCCGGAATTGGTGCTTCTTTTTCCCTGTCTACTCTTGGAGCATCGATATTCTCCAGCTTTTTTAAAAGTGAATTCTTTTCTTCGCGAGCCTTTTTGAAAGCTAGTGTTTCTTGAGGTGACCATTCTGCAAGAAGTCGCTATGAATGACTGGTTCAAACGGGATAACAGCGTATTATTTTAGAACAAAAAAGTTATAGCATTAACCTAATAATCTGGAGTCCATCGCAATCCATTCGCTGTTTATAACGTAGTCAATTTTAATGCGCTTGTGGGAGTTGGGTTCCAACATGAGAGTTACTATACGTTTGCAGTTTTCGGATAGTACGTCGATGTAACGTGAACGAAACCTCCAGCTTCTATTAATTTGTGCTTGATACAATTGCTTAATATGTTTATCTTCGAATGGCATTGCTCTATTGAGCATGACATACAAGACGATCCCTAGAGACCATATGTCGGTCGGCTTGGGGTAGTAGGGGGAGCCTTGCAAGATCTCCGGCGCCGTGTATGACAGCGACCCACAGAACGTGTCACTGTGAATGTCTCTCAGCTTCTTATCTACACACGTTCTGGAAAACCCAAAGTCGGACAACTTGGCGTTCTGATTCGCTGTCAGCAGGACATTTTCGCACTTGATGTCTCTGTGTGCTATTTCTAGCTCATGCATGTACTGGATAGCGAGACAGAGCTGTCTCGTCCATATTCTCGCTTGGTCTTCGTGCACGGCGCCCTTCTGCAGAATGTATTCTAGCAAATCGCCGTGCTCCATGTACCTCATGAAGATAAAGTATTTATAGCCACGTTGAAATATGCTATGGGTGTGCACTAAGTGTGGGTGGCTCAGTTTTATGAGCATGTCTATTTCTCTCGGCAGGAATTTCTTGACGAAGTCTTTAGGTGCTGTGTTGGTGTCGATCACTTTGCATGCTAGCATCGATATTTTGTCACTTTTATTGGGGTTCCTGTACTCGGAGAGGTATACCTGCACGACAAATTACTTAACATAAACATGTATGTATGGTATCTCTAACAGAAGTGGTAACTAAAAAAACATGTTAAAATTATTCTACAATTCTATTCAAAAATAAGTTTTGACAATATTGAGTCATTAATTATTCACGCCGAACCCATTTTAGATTTTCTCGTAGCGCTAAGCTAAGCATTCGTAAGTAGTTATTTTTATTTTTTATTTTATTTATTAGAATTTCCAACAAAGAAACACATAAGTAATCACACGATAAAAACAACTTCATATAACAGTGTTCCTTCAAGGTAGTGAACTTATTTTACCTTTGCATAAGACCCTTCGTTGACTTTCTTTATCATTCGGTACCCGCGAGCTGACAACGTGAGTTGCTCAGATCCAGTGAGTTTCAGTTCTTCTTCTCCGTGTTGGAGCTGCAATCAAAGTTTACGCTATTTTAATGTACTATCCTACATAAAGCTTTCAAACTATTTTATTTTAGCCGCGACTTCGTGTGAGTAACGTGCACTTAATGGACAGGGATGAAAAGTAGCTCTTGTCCATTTCCATGGCCTGCCCTACCTGCATGCAAACGGCACGATTCCCGCTCACGCACTCTATACCCTCCCTTGAGTCATTCCTTAACTACTACTAACAGCGTGCGAAGCTGGGTCGGATCGCTAGTCTATAATAGAAACTTGTATAAAATAAGCAAACCTTTGACTTTCCCTCCATCTAATCTTATTTTTTGACACTTGTTATATTCGCAAGAGATTTAATCATAACGCTAGCCTGTAACAAAAATGTACATCTCAGAATAAACGTCTCATAAAAGATGACCACACAAAATCAATCATATTGTGTTACCCGTGTCGCAGAAGCAGCTGATCTTCCTTCAAATATGTCGCCTTGTCTTTTAGCTGGATGTTTACTGAACTCTAACATTTTACGACGGTCTTCCTTTGCCTTGTTGATTGCTGCTTGTTCGACTGGATTTAAAGCTAAATAATATTAATTTAATGTTATATTAATCAAACAACTAAAACTAAGTTTGATGACAACTAAGTTTGTTTTCAGAGATGTAGGAATGAGGCTAGTAGGTCATCACTTAACATAGGCACTTACATTCAGTAATTTTCCTCGACCCCTTATCCCATTGGTTATTAGATTTAAAGCGATGTAGCCTGCTTTATGTATAACAATAACAAATTCTGCAGAAACTTACTGGTGAGCCTACTGTCCATAGCAATCCAATCGGAACACAAAATTTGAGTGGAACTATAGCGTAGCCCTGGATCCGGTTCTAGCATGTGCTTCACAATGCTTTTGCATTCCAGTGAGAGCACACTGGCGACGTGAGACCGGAAGCGGTACTTCTTGCCCATCTGCTGCTCATACAGCTTCCGCATGCGAGTGTCGTCGAATGGCATAGACTTGTTTAGCATAACAAAGAGCACGACGCCCAGTGACCACAGGTCTGTCGGCTTCGGTAAGTATGGCTTCCCCCGGAGGATTTCAGGGGCAGCGTATGACATAGAACCACAATACGTTTCACTCAATACAGGCTCGTCAGAGCTGTCCACACAATAGCGAGAGAAACCAAAATCCGATAGCTTCGCGTTATAATTAGCTGTGAGTAGTACGTTTTCGCACTTGATGTCTCTATGAACAATCTCCAGCTCGTGCAAATACTGCAGCCCCAAACTCAACTGTCGTATCCAAACCCTCGACTGATTCTCAGAAACCACCCCATTCTTTAAAATGTAGCCCAGAAGATCTCCATTCTCACTAAATCGCATAAAAATGTAGTATTTTGTTTTTCTTTGAAATATGCTGTGGACGTGGATCAGATGTGGATGATTGAGGCGTACGAGGACTTCGATCTCTCGCGGCAAAAACTTGACTACGAAGTCTTTGGGGGCTTTTGATGTTTCGATGATTTTGCAGGCGAGTGTAGACTTATGATCTACGTCCTTCCCTTTATATTCAGTTAAGAATACCTGTCGTGGGAGAAAAATGGCATACTAGAAATAATTACATGAAGGCTTATACATAAACACAAATTAGCTGAAATATTTAGATAAGTCAATTCTGACCTTGGCGTACGCTCCCTCTCCTAAGAAATGAATTAGTTTATAACCTTTACTATTAAGAGTATGCTCTTCTGATGGAGTGGTTTTCGCTTCGCTCATGATATCAAAAGCAATAAGGTGAGTATCGAGCTCTCTATGCACCGAGCATGTTCGTCCAAAGCTCTCTCAGGATCTGTTGGATGCCAGCTCAGGCCTAGATGGGACGTAGACATTTTTAATATAATTTTGTTTGAAGGATATTACTGGAATTTTGCTTACATTTTCAATCAATCAATCGTCTTTGGGATTGACGGTATTGTAAGACAGCATCAAGTTGACGTAGCCCTCGCATTCTTCTTAAAGAAGTTGAAAAAGATTAGACACGAAACGTCAATGAAGTATTCATTTAGTTTTGGTTTGGATTGATTGTGATGAAGTAGATTAGAGGATGATATGGATAGCCGAAATACCGTAATATGTTGTGCTAAGAGTGCGGTAAGGTGGCTTTTACAAACTAGTTAGTCGCAGGGTTTGCATCTTCATGAGTTTGTAAACACAAATTTTACATATTATGTTCATCTGTGTTTGCTCATATTTTCTAAACTGCTCATCGTATTTAGTCAAATGATATGTCATTAAATGCGTCGTGTTTGTTCGCTGGTTATAAGTATTATGACATAACATTAAATCCAAAATGGCGGCTTATAGGGGACCAAAATTTATAGTGTTTGGTATCAACAGAAAGGGCGTGATGAATTATAATATTATAATTATTGTAGTTTCTTGTAGGTTGTAGTTTTTCTTTTAAACTGTTAACTACTGTTAACAGGCTTCGTAAGTACTGTTTTGAAAATTTACCGTATTGAAAATACTATAATTTTGTGGAAAGCATTCGTGTATTTTGTTTTACTGCTAAACTTAGTTTTCCCCGGCATTTATGTCAAAGAATTAATACAAATAACATTTTCTTTATAAAAAGCCCTCTTTGTGTGAAAGTAGGAAGTGTCAGAAAACATTTTATATGTATTTCATATTTTTTTTACTTTAAAAACTTAACACTCACTCAGAATATTAAAAATAAATCGAAAACAAACAAAACTATATTTTTAGAACAATTTACATTTCCAACTGTTTCTTAGTTAAGAATTCACCTGCAAGCGATATTCTCTGTAGGAACGAAGGCGCCGGCGTCAGCAACAGCTCATATTTCTCTACATCAGGATGATCAGGGTACTTCTTCTCTTTCCTGATCTTCTCCAGCAAATGTTGAGGTTCACACTTAGGTTTTGTCTTCCAGTCTTTATTTAAGAAATCCTGTATTACTTTCGGCAACATTTTGAATGCTTCCTTTGCTTTAGTACTGCTAGGAGGTGATACTTTGTTGGTTTCTACTGCTGATTGGGTTTGTGCTACGATGATATCGTCAACATCAACTTTCTCAGGTTTGTCGTCGACGGTTTTTACTTCTTCAACAATTTCTTTATCCTTTTTTGTATTTTCTACTAAATCGTTGATTGTAGCGTTGCTGTAATAATCGATCATATGCTCTTTTAATATTTCCTTCAAATTTGGTTCATTCACAATTTTGTCTCTCTCAGTCCCATCTATATTTACGTAGCCTGTCCTTGTCTCTGTTTTTATAAGCACTTGACTATCATCCGTGCTGTATGACACAGTATCTTGTGTGTCTGGTTCCGCGCTGGTCGTGTTTTCTGTCTTATTAACCGGATCACTTTTGTTAGAGGTTGCATCTATCATAGTCATTATCTTTATGTTGTCTTCTTCCTCTAAGATTTGGTATATTCTATGAACTTCACTTATATTTACCCTGGAAATAAATGTTAACGTATTAAATCATTATATTCTTTACCGAATGCAGATGGACTGGTAATCCATAAGTTAGATTCCCGGCGGCAGTATATATTCAAATCAATTCAATTTATTCAATTTGTAAAACTTAGGTTCGGCTATGTTTTGCGTACGGAAATGTACGAAAGTTGTTTTTTTACAAATATAAAGTTTACATGACATACAAAATACAAATATGACAACAAATAAGATATCGAATTTCAAACGGTACTCTGTTCGATTGGGTGTGCTGAGGCTTTTTTATATGCGAGCTTCTTTTATACGGTCATACCAACACTTCCTATCAGTTGCAATAAAGATACTCGATCTTTATTGCATAATGCATATTTCGTATTGTAAGAAATACAGGACACACATATAGTAGAACCTTGGGTGTGTACTACGCCATGACGTCATCAGCTACGCCGTAGAAGACTCCTGAGCTACGCGAAGGGTAGGTGCGGGTATGCGGGGAAGAACGTCACTCCTGATTGAGCTATATAATCTACGTCATCCCTGCGCAGATAGTAAGTAGTCTCAATTTCTAACCTATAACGTACATAAAATGATATTGCACTATCTTACCCCTGTTTTGCCTCATGGCAGCAATGTAGCATGGTGGGATCAATGGGATGAGCTTCCGTGTTAAAGATATAACCTCCTACATCGACAACGCACTCGCCGTTGGGAGTATCTATGACAGTGCCGTGCAGTCCCGGGTTGTGGATGAAGTTGTCCGGGTCGAACAGTAGGTACAGGTACTTTGTGGTCTCCGCTAAGAAGAACGACTCCATTCTGTCTTCTTTGCGATGGTCTCGAACGTCTTTTATCTGAAAATTGTTGTTGTTAATTGGTCACTATTGAACGAGCGTGAGCGAAGCGTCTCCGTTTCAGCTTGGGTGACAATGATTTCGTATGTCCAGACGACTTTTCTCCCGTCGCCGATTCTACTGAAATTTTATGAGCAGATTTGATAAATTATACTATTATGTAATTTTTTAAGAGTTTCGTAATTTTTAAAATGGCGGAGATGGAGGTTGGAAAAACGAAGAAAAACAACTTATTTCCGCTATTTTGAAAACTATTTTGTTACCCTTATTAAGACGCATTTACAAACGAAAAAGGGGTCGGGGTGTGAGGGGGTAGAAAATATATTAAAAAAATTTTAGGTATGTGGTGAACATTTTAAGCTATGGGAAGACAGACTCGCTAAGTCAACAGAGACACAAGTCAATTAGTTTGTTTGACATGAGCGCATATCGGCGTTATTCCCTGAAGAATGTTTATGCTCATTTCCAACATGATATCTGATCATCATAGAACTAGCTAAATATTGCTAGAGACTGCGTGGACTTCAGAAATTATCACACCGGAACACTTTTGGGATATAAAGTATCCTATGCCTGTATCCATGCCACGGACTACGTGAATGACAAATTTTGTTTGTTAACAAAGAGAATATATAGTTACTTTCGCTTTTGTAAAACATTTATGTTTACAGCTGTTATTTACATTTACCTTAAGCTTTATTTAAAATTCGCCATCCCTTTTCCGGTTTTTTTGCCACACGCAATTTACTTTCATACTGTTTCTAACAGGTACGGAACCCTCGGTGCGCAGATTCGACCCCCTTCCAGCCGTTTAAAAAATTAATAATGAATTTGCATTTTTCCTTCATCTCACATGATAGTAAAAGACAATAAGGCCACTAGAAGGTAATTAAGCGTGCCCACTCAGAAACCTTAAGTTAGTGTGGCGCTGGCTCTGCTACGTTTCATACCGGAGCACAACAGTGCCATTAACACTGCTGTTTGGCGGTAGACTTAGGTAACACGGTAGTAGGCAACCAGGCGGACATAGAAAATGTCCTACGACCAATCAAACCGAGTCGGACCTCCGGACAAAGTACAAGCGTGTAGTCACAGCCACGGAGGCGGTTAAAAAAATTGCGACTCACCGTAGCATAGCCGCAGCTAGTTCTGGCACTGTGCTGTATACTCCTCAATATGTCCTCGCCCATCTGCAGCAGTATCGGGTCTCGCGTCTCTCTGTACAGGTACATGATGGACTCTATGAGCTCCGGCCGCAGCGGGTAGCTCTCCCTGGAGTTGGACGCCTCGCCAGTACCCAAGTTGTACACCTCGGGGGTGAACCCGTACTGCTTCCACACGCTGTGGTAGTTGTGGATTATACGCATCGCTGTGTCACTCTCGCCTGAAACGCATGGTAAAATAAAAACTACTTTTCAACCGACTTCAAAAAAGGAGGTGGTTCTCAATTCGACTATGTTTTTTATCTTTTTATGTATGTTAAGCGATAACTGCGCCAATTATGAATCGATTTTTGCTTGGTAGATACTTCAGAGGTGGTCCCATATACATTTCATCGAAATTGATTCAGCGCTTATTGAAAAAATCAACAAAAGCAATATACCCAGGTAATTCTACCTCTAAGGGCGAAAATTTTAGGGGATGAATGCTGCAGACTTTTAGGGCAGTTTAAGTCGGTTTCTTAGTTCTTTTTAAACGAGCTAATTCTCATTATTTTATACTAAACTTTAATGCCGAATGTACTAAACTACGTATCAATCTAATATCATCATCATCAACAGCCTATATATGTCCCCACTGGAGGGGCTCAGGCCTACTCTCCTACAGAGAGTGTATGGGCCATAGTCCACGACGCGGGCCCAGTGCGGATCGGCGGACTTCACATGCCTGTTCAAGACATGCAGGTTTCCTCACGATGTTTTCCTTCACCGTTAAGCAATCGGATAATGTACTTGAATTGAAAAACAACTCATAGGTACACGGCTGGATTCGAACCCGGTACCCTCAGATTGAGAGTCCGCGCCTTATCCACTGCGCCACCGACGCTTTGAATCTATCATCTGTATCATCTGTAATCAATCTAATATAAATAACCTTAAACAAACACCGAAACAAAACTATAAAACTTAGACTATACTGATGATACTTACCGATCATAGTCAGTAGCCCAGGCCAATATGATTCCAATGACTGGAACACTGGCAGAGTGACGTGTCCGCGAAGCATCGTCGCCCAAACGAACCAGTCGTCCTTCTTCAAGTACTTGTCAATCACCTCGCGGGCCTCGTGGAACATTGACATCAGCTCTGGCTTCTCAAGAAGTATAGCACCTGCATGTTAATGAAATGAATGATGCTCAAACGATTTCAGAAATGGTGGGTGTACTCAATTTTACTTTTTATTGTATTTTGTTTGCATATGAGTATGTTAGAACGTATCTTATAGCCAGCTGTGAACCGATGTTAATTATTTTCTTAGATAGATAAAGTTTATTTGCATCAATATGATGATAGTCAGAAAATTTTAGTTTCCCACATTCTACCTTAAGAGACATGCAATTTTTTAAATTGGTAAACATTATAACAACACGGTTTAATTTCATGCAAAAATTTCCTAAACCACTACTTTGCGCCTGAATATATTTTTCTATTATTCAATTGTCTATGGCACCAACCAAACGGACGAGATAATCGCGGTGATAACTTCGCCTTGCCACCAAGTTAGATACAAACTCTATGTGACTGTCTCCACAGGGCGATATCATCGCGGCGATACGACGGGTGACTCCAGACGACCATAGAGCATAACGTCACGGACTAGTGACTCGAAAAACAAACCAATCTCTTCTAAAACAGTTGAGTAACGCAACGAGTCATAGCGGTCTCGCAACATGCCGTGACCTGCGAGTTGCGACGATACGCTCAATCTCATCTGGGCCCTGTTCCATAGCGACAATTCTTAATGAACGTATATTAGTCATTCTCAACCAATACAGCGGAAATTACTGACATATGTTCATAAGGAATTGTCGCTATGAAACAGGGCCCAGATGTTAAGTGTGTCGATGATGTTACGCGTTGATCTAGACTAGAAGGTACCTATTTACTCATTGTTTGAAGACTCCTACTTATTCTTCGGGGAACATGGAAACTGCTAGATGTGGGGCATTCCATACTTTACACATGTACTGTACATATGATAAAAGTGGAAGCGGAACACTTTATGCGACAAGTGATAATCTAATCTTACACTAATTCATTTTTTAGTTATCTTCATCTGCATCTCACCACTAGGTGTGTACTAGTGGTGAGATGCAGCGACGATAAGTTCTGTAAATGGCTTTAGTTACCTTTCACGAGATATTCATAGTAAGAGTCTACACCCCCGCCGATGCCTGCGTCCTGGGCTGTCCATCTGCCTGTCATCACATCTATGTGGTTGCCTAGCAGACCTATAGGCGATCTGTGGTGGTACAAGGCTTTAAGGGCATTATTTGCTACCTGAAAATATATACAACATTTACAGATATTTGTTATGAACAATGCTTGCTCTAAGCCTTTGATTGATGCTAAGTGAAAGAACACATATTTTAAAAAACACACCTTTGAATTTCTTCTCAGGAGTGTGCTGGTTTCCTCACGGTGTTTTCTTTCACCGAAAAGCCTATGATAATGATTTTTATCATTCGTACATACTACTTGAGCTGAGTCTATTATTTGCCATAATCACCTATTGAGAGGCAAATTGGCGACTGCTCTGTCTTGTAGAATTTTCTCTACATCGGCTTTTAAGGTCACTATAGGATCCGTACCGGGAATCGTGTACCAGGCCGTCCCCATACTAGAAAGGCCGACCTGGTAAAGGTTGCAAAGTCAATGTGGCATACCATGGAACTAGCTGTGGACGATAGCCAAAAAATGTCTCGCTGTTGACGATTCCTGGCTGATGATGATAGGAAGAAACCATGTTGATGAATGAAATATTTCCTACCTCCTCATACAAAGGATCACCAGTAAGCCTGCTCAGGGTCCCAAATTCAATGATGAATGTTCCCACGCCAGCTGTACAAGTGACACTCGTCTCCCCTGGCGGCACTCCAGTCCTCAGGTTAATGGTGCCGTATGGCATACCTGTGGTCGTGTCAAATGCTGTGATCAGCCTCTGTGCTACGTCCTCAGCCAAGCGGAGAAGTGGGCCGTTGCAGGGCCAACCTGGCTCTAGTTGCATGCCCGTTCTGAAATTACAGTTTAAAAATCCATATTATGATCAGGTTAAATAAAAACTAAGTGCAGCAAAACAAAATAAAAAGTTTTTTCAATGTTTATTTTAAAAAAAAATTATTATAAATTCTTCAGGGCTTTTTTTAAATTATGTGCACCTGGAGAGTTACACATGTAGCTATTTTGTGCAAGTGTTTGGGGGTGCAAAATACCTCATTGTCTAAAGACAAGGTCTTTAGCCAGTGATAACATACACAACCAAAACATGGTCCTTCATTGTGGGCCGAATAAACAAGCTCAAAGTCACTCAGCGAGCCATGGATTGAGCTATGCTCGGAATTTATCTATGAGATAAAATCCGTAGATGAACTAAGGTCACCGACATACCTCGAAGAATCAGTGAGCTGATTGAACCGATAATCGATGGGGAGCAATAGTTCTCGAGTGGCGACCACCTTCCGGGAAACGTCTACCGGGCCGTCCCCCTACAAGGTGGACCGACGACCCTGGTTAAGGTTGCGGGAAGTCGCTGGATGCAGGTTGCTCTGTATCGGGATCGGTCGATGTGATGTCCAGCAGTGGGCGTTTCCTGGCTGGTGATGATCTTGTCTGGGGGTGCATCCACCCTTGCGTCCTTAGACTTATTCTGACAGAGGAATTGTTTCATAAAGTTTTTCAATTGTTTATTATTTAGTACTTCGATTTCATCTGTCAGATTTCTGTCATGTATTTATTTAAAATTACATTAAAGTTTGTGTTTATCTACTAGTTTTTAATCATGAACATTGTATTTGAATTTTAATATGTTCGTGCACTATTTATAATATTTATATGACTTCTAATTTGTTTGAAAATACCAAATCTATACATATATGTTTAATGAATATATTATTTTCCACTTACTTATAAGACAATAGATGTGCACTTAGCAATCCACCAATTATCCTAATGTTCGTTTCAAAAACAGACACATTAATATCTGCATCAAAGTTCTTCCTCTGGGCCACAATATCAACAACTCTGTTAAACTCTGTATAATTGCCCATGATGGCCAATGTGTCCAAAGCATCAATGAGAGTGAGTGAATAGCTTCCCCATGTATCCACTCCATCGCAGCTCAGCGGGCGAAGCTCATCATATGGAAATGCATACCGTAAGTAACTGTCATAGGCATGCTGGAACATTTCTCTTACTTCTTCCCTAGAAAATAAATACAATAGGATTAAGACACCCAAATAAGGGATAGAAAATAATTAATTACTTAATATTAAATTTAAATTTTTTGACATTATTCATATATATACTAACTTTGACCAATCGAACAAAAAATACCCAATATAAACTACAGCACAAAAGTTCTTAATTAGCACATAAACGTAAATGTGTAACTAGTTTACATTACAGGTATAGCAACAAGTATGGCATAGATTTGCTATATAGAATGTCAACATTAGATATGTCGACAATATACTGATGCATTTCACCTTCAGTGTGCCATAAGTTCACCATCCTTCTGTCTAGTTCTTCTTTGTGATGAAAATGAGACTGCCAATATTAATATAGTGTCACTTGTTAATATTGTAGCCTAATAATAAATATGTAGTTGTATTGTCACTACAACTGTACAATATTTATTTTACTATTGCTAATAAAGGGCAGAATTACACCAGTATGATGATGATTCAGTTTAAGAAGATCAATTCTGATCTTAGCTTAGTATTTCATAAAATATTATGCACATTCCTACATTGTAAGACTAAGTTGTTATGATAATGGAAACAGTAACTACAGGATCATATTTGTTATATTGCTAACAATATCCCTAGAAACATCCATTATGTGCTTTATTATTTATAAATACATAATATACACAATGTATACTGAAATAGTACATAAATGGACTCTAATAACTCAATACCTTAATTTCACAAACCATACCTAACAAATACAATAGTAAAAACATCACTACAATTACGTTTAGCCCCTTGTGCGCTGAACAGTGAATGAAACAATAAATTATCATTAATTTCATTATTAGGGGTTGCTGAGATGCTCGACTGCAAGACCCAAATTCAGTTGACTGTACTTTTAATCTATTCAGGTACTTAGTTTTTTAAAGTATGCACTGATTGAGTATATAGTGTGTACAACAACATCACATAGAAAAATAAAGAAACATTTATTTGCCATAGAATATTGAAATGACTAAAAACTACGAATTTAAATACATATATGTATTTATAAACTAGGGCAGAGTGCATAGTAAAAATTAACAGGTATATATTATTTTTGTTAAAAAGGTCTCCAACTCAGCAATGTATCTGTCACTACAGCCTGCATCAACAGTGCTGGTTTTCAGCAGAACCCTCGATAGGTGTGATTGCATGTGCAAAGCTACCAGGTTATAAAAATAATCATAAATATGTGAGCATGTAGTGTACTGTATCAGTGATGTATATTTCAATATCAATATATAAATACAAGTGAAATAATTATATAAATAAATAAACTTTGCAATTAAAACAGTCAATAGATAAGTACATATTTAAAAACATTAGGTATTGTGTGTGAGTCTACTTGAACTAAGTTGGAACATTTATAAATAACAAAATAGATAATGAAATTTATAGGGAGCACAACTTTATTGTTTCCTGGAATAATCCAATGAAAAATATAGTAAGTATGATTGACCATTGATTGAGACTGTGTAGATACAGAGGATTCACTCGTATCTCCATCCCATAGTAAAATAGTTAAAGGTGTCCACTGTCCAGACACTAGAAAATAAAGATGGAATGACCACTATAAATGTAAAGTACGGCACATAGGCTGTTTTCTATTCTATTTAATAATACATACGATTATACCTGAGTTTTAATATTTCTTCTTTCTTATATTCCCGGACCGCGAAACATAGTTTTAAACCGAAAAGCAATATAACGCATAATGTCAAACACTTTCGCATTTTAGTAATTTATTGTCAAGTTTCTTTAGTTAGCTTGATAAAATTATTTTTTTTAACTCACAATTTTTCAAAAATAACAATGTTGGCAAAAACTGTACTATTTTATATTTGATTACTAGCGTTATTACGTTCAAGACCGAATTGCCCCTAAACCAAATGAAACTATTGAGTCCCCTTAACTTACAAACCCCCGGAAAAACTATTAATTGTGGATTAATTATTGCAATTTATGTTTATTATTCTTTCTTTTGGAGCACTGAGGCACTGAGGAGCAAGTAATCTTGGAGTTTGTAAAGTTTGGTTTGATCTGTCAGTGTCACTGTCAAAAACACCCGCGCCATGACTATTTTCACGCCATGACAATACATTTACAATGTATATAAAACATTTAACGTTTGCCCTTAGATGCCCTTAGTGACACTTACAAACTTTTTACACTACACGCAAACATATAAACCATGTTGTTTATCTTATTTTTACACTGTTGTAATGGTTACCTACAACATGATGTTATCTCGAACAATATCCAACCTGATGTTACCATTTTAATAAATATAAATATATTCAGTCCGTTACTCAAAAATAAAAATTTTTTTAGAAAAATAACTTTGACTCGTTATTTCTTGATTACTGAAATACATCTAGTGTAGATAAACAATAAGTGAACGAGATGTCTAATTTTATGCACTCGATTGTATGGCTGCATCTCTTTCATCTCATACATTAATCCTGTCATGTATGAATGCCGTTGCCATTCTTATTGGCAAACGTATATGTAGCCAAGGCCATAAAAATAGCGGTAAGTGTATAATCATGTATATAATGTTATATAGGTGTAAAAATAAGGTCAGCCCGCCACGCACGTGTGTTTCAGGCATTAGAATGACTTTTTGTATAAGGATAATTGAAAGGCCGGAATAGAACACAGACTAGTTTTTATCCCGATCGAATAAGGTATTCTTTTTCCATGGGATAATTTCTGAAGTTCACGCCGAACAAGTTGCGGGCGAAAGCCAGCGAACTATACACACATTTTATTTGAACCGCCTCCGTGGCCTAACGGTTACACGCTTGGACTTACAATCCGGAGGTCCTGGGTACGATTCCCAGTGGGGGTACCTATCCTAGTACGTAAGACTGCTAGGTTTAGGACCCCTGTAACATTTATTTACTTGTCCCCCACAAAAAATTGTCTTTGTTTCACCATAGCTTTAGTTAACTTTGAATCTTCATAAACTGTCAACTTGTTGTTGTGCACTTACTTGTGGCATGTTAAATTTTCTGGTTCGTATTTTATTATTATTTTTATGTAAATACGAAATAGATTTATTGATATGCCCGCGATTTCATCCGCGAAGGAAGTTATAAATTTGACTTATTTGACTTTTTTGACCTTTCTCGGATTTCACTTATTATGATAAACACTGCACTGGGTGAAAACTTTGAACGTCATTTTACTATATATGTTGATTATAAACATTTTCCATATTATGATTAAACTGTTCGTATATAGGTATGAACATAGGCTTCCCTCTATCTTCAGCAGTGTATGTCGCCCTGCTGCTTCTGTTGCTAAAGTATTTAGATATGCTTCAATCTATGTGTCCAAGACAGTTTTATTCTCTATTTTACCTCTTTAAGAAGATTCGGATGAAAACATTTCGGAGAATTGAATTATAGAATTAAAATAGAAGCCTGGAAATGAATATCATTATCGCACAACTTCATAGCGAATGAAAATCTACACTAACACATTTTTTCGTGGTGGTCCTGATGGTAAATGACGGTAAGGACACTGGATGGAAAACGTGTTCATCCAAAAGTTTCAAGCCAATGAGACGCTGGTCTGATACATATCATATCGGAACACAACAGTTGATTATTTCTAATTTGCTCTGGGCATGTAGCGACGTAATGGCATAACATAACCGTAAAGTCCCATTTTCAGTTAATTACATTTCAAAACCTCGTGGCTTTTGAAATCTCGTTAAAGTATTAAATTTAAAAAAAAAGTTCTGAAACACATATTTATATTTTTTGCAATAATCCCAAAATCAAGTATATTTTTTAAACATTTCAAACATCGTGCTTAATTTTAAAGCAATTTTTTACAAACTTGCTTCATGAAACATGTAATTTAAAATTTAAACCATAAATGACACGTTCCGCACATGTATGGCGCCAATGCCTGGTCTTGTACAATTTATAATTTTAAAAGGACATTATTAAAATAAAAGTGATTTATTTACCATTTTTGTTTATTTTGGTTTAGATGGTACCAAAAAATATAAAAAGCCCGAAACAGATAATACTTGACGTTGAAAACAAAGACGGCGTCAATGACATTTGACGCTGTCACTTAGTACAAAAACGAATGATTTTGTACAATTAAAAGAAATGCAAAAATGTAATTCTAGTATTTTTATACATATTTAGATTATTACTAGATTTTTAAATAGTGTACAAGTGCAGGCCGAATTTGAAACACCTCTTTTCACCCCCTTATAGGATTTCCATCGTAAACACATCCGTTCTTTCTACAGAAAAGCCCAGCACAACATGACCATGTTACAATAAAACAGGCTTAGCATCTTATTGTATCATGAAAATGACCTCTCTACGAAAGTGACAAACTCAAAAGAGCAAAGAATAAAAAATATTATACGGAGGCTATATTATCTATTTTGAATTATATAGCCTCCGTCAATAGATTTTTAATAAGTTTTTAAACTAACAATCCGATTAGCTAATCTTGACGGATTCTATTTAAAAAATGAAACGTTACGTAAGTATAGTTACGAAATCAATGTTTTTTTTTAAATATACTATACGGTATACAGCTAGGTAAATATGTCCGGTATAGCATAGTTACCGGATATCCGTACCTATCGACGTGTTTCCCTGTACTTGGTTTCTATTGTTTCCTCTTATTCTTCGTCTGATTCTAGTACCTCATCAAACCCAAAGCATGTGTCCAGTTCGCTCTTGAAATATTTCTGCTTAGCTCTCTCCTTTTCTGCTATTTTGACCTCATCACACTTGGCTTCGTCTTCCGCATCAGCTTCATCCTGCTTTGGGTGCTGCTTGGGCGTGTCGTCCGGCGGTGTGACAGCTGGCACCTGATGCTTGGCGCTGTCTTCTAGCTCGATCACTTCTAGGATCACGTAGTGCTGGCCGTTAGCGTCGGCCACTGTCAACAGTTCGTCGCGCCCCAGTAAGTTGTAACTCATCGCTTGATTATCTATGTCTTTCTCCTTGTCTTCGACCCCCTCCTCGCACATGCTTCTGGCTTCCGACTCCGAACTCATGGATTCTTCCTCGACGAGCTGTATGGTCTCATCATTGTGATCGTGCGCGGCAAGATGACGGATGAGGTTCCCTTTGCGCGCGAACATCTTTGAGCATGCGTCGCACTTGTGTGTCTTTTCGCAGGGTGGCTTGGGTACGTACTGCGGATTGTGGTGCAGGTTATGATGACTTCGCAGTAGCTGCTTCCGTGTAAAGGACCGGCCACAGAGATCGCAGGTGAATGCTTTCTCACCTGTATGTCTCGTCATGTGGTATTTGAGAAGTGTCCGCTTGGTCGACGCGTATGTGCACAGCTCACATTTGAAATATTTCTCTCCTACATGAGTCTTCTCATGTAAATTGCGGGAGTATTTGTCAGGGAATAGCTTTACACAGTGCTTGCATTTGAGTGGTATTTCAGACGTATGAATCTTCTGCATGTGTGTTCTAAGATCGCTCTTCCGGCCGCACTTGGCCGGGCAGATCTCGCAAGGGTATACCGGCTTTTCGGAGACGTTATGCACCCGCAGATGCGCTTTTAGAGTATTGGCCTGACTATACCCAGTGTTGCATAAATCGCATTTATACGGCTTCTCGCCCGTGTGTGTGCGCAGATGACGCTTTAGCTTAAAGGAGTCGGGAGAAGCATAGGTGCAGTGTGGGCACTGATATGGGCGCTCACCGGTGTGGCAGCGCACGTGGCGTTGCAGCTTAGAAAGCTCGACGCAGGCGTAATTGCACTCCGTACAGCGGTGCGGCTTCTCGTGTGTGTGCTTGTAACGGATGTGCCGCACGACCTCACCACTAGTGGTAAACGTGCGCTCGCAATACTTGCAGTGATGCGGCTTCACTCCGGTGTGCGTATTCATATGGTTCCTCAGGGAGGATAGTGTCTTGAAGCCTCGTTCGCACACCGTGCATAGTAGGTAACGTTCTTCAGAGTGGGATTTCATGTGCCTTGAGATCATATACTTGCGGTGGCTGGTATATGAACAAAATGTACAAGGAAACGTCGGCATTTCGCGCTTGGTCTTCGTATGTTGTTTGGGCTCAGATTCTGTATAACCGGAATTAGCCTCTTCCTCTTCAAAGATGTACATGTCAGAATTGAGTATATTGTCCTTGACATCAATATTGTCAAAATGCTTTTTGTTCTCCTGGATACCTAGCACACTGATGACCTCTCCCTGGCTATTGTCTGAAGGCATCAGGATCCCTGTCTGGTATCTGTCACTATCCAACACAGTACAACTTTTATTTTGTAATACTGAAGGTTCCTCCTCATCTTCCTGTTTATCCTGATGCTCTGTTTCTGCACTTGTTGATAGGGACACGATTTGATTGCTGTTAGAAGGCCGATGGTAGCTACGGTCGTCTTTAACTACAAAAAACGTTACTGTTCTTTCGGATTCATCATTGCTCACTGGAACAGTTTCAAGTTCAGGCTGTGAGGTGGAAGCTCCTGGGTATGTCTGGAGCAGCACTGTCTTGCCTTCGTTGACAACGTCGGGTGGCGGCATTTCGCCGTTGTGGACTCTCCGCTCAGGGCGGTGCTCAAAGTAAAGTCGCTGCGTTATACTACCTGTCTAACCCATATCACACCCATATAGTAAGTATACTTTTTGGTCTACCCTCTGTTCTTCAAATCAAAACTTCTCAAATCTCCCAGCGGGGGCGACTCTATCACTCACTATAGAACTAAAGGACCTGTCAAAAACAGCTGCTTTTTTTCTCAAGTGGTACTATGTTCCAGTAAACAATCGTTACATTATCGTTTACCACATGTTTCTCATTGTCATTACAGGCAACTCCATCACACAAAATTAATTTTTATTTTTGGGGAAAGCAAATCTCAATCTCTGTATTTGACCTTATAGTTTGTTGATTTGTATCTGGATTCCATTGATCAATTTTGAGGCAAAAAGTTAGAGTAGGTGTAGTCGAAAAAGTTTAATGTGAAAAACCTATGAGAAGTTCATAGACTAAAGAAAATAATAGACCAACTTTCTATTGGTTGATTTCAAAAATCCAAAGACTATATAGATTAACGTAAACTGCAACAGCTGAATATTCACGAAAAAGAAATCTAAACGAAATGCTTATTGTCCGTTGACGCTTGTTGGCATTTTAGGGGGGTGATTTCGAAATAAAATAAAATAATATTCAATTTACTTACATTATTAGGATATAATGCGTTTCTAATTAAGTGACAGCCAGAGCAGCGATAATCCGCATACGCGGTTTGAGTGGTGGTTGTTGATCTATCTTATACTATTTACGGAAGCAGCGAGGGCAATGGCATCATTCAGAATACACGAGGATCAAGAAAATGCTGCTTTGGGACTTCGCAAAGAGAATGCAGATATGTTTTCTGCGGCGCAACGGCGCGCTCTCGGTGACTTGAACCAGTTTGCTTGTAACCCAAGCAGTCGGGCGTGCAACCAGAATGTGAAGATGGTATGTTTCCTTGTTCTTTTCCTTGGTGAGCACGAGTTTTATCTAATTATGACGTTGTTTTCAGCCGGTATTGACGACTGTACCCTGTAAAGTCCAAAATGAAAACAGAGCATTGAGGCAGATTAAAAATGAAAAGAACGTTGTACCCCCTGTGGCCCAATTTCGCGCGTTCAGTGTGTACGAGGACAAACCTTCCGAGGTGGAGGTTAAGAAGCGCGAATCAACATTCAAACCGTTTGTGGCCAAAGAGAGAAAAGAAAACTTCTTTAGTAATGCCGCTGAGAATGTTCGGGTTCTGTGCGCACAAGTTGAAAAGGTACATGAGAAACGACCTGAGCAGCCAAATGAAGAATCTGTTGTCAGGTGAGTTGCTATATTTTATAAATGTAATTAAATATTATCTCTAGAATCAGTTGAGCAATAAATTACTTTAGGTGTAGGTAGATATTGAAATTGAAGAAACATCAAATTATTTCAATTTGATTTTTGAATTTCCAACCTATGATTTAGAACATCAAAACTTTAAGTGTAATGAAAACAATTTCATACCTTCAATTCAAAATATTAGGATACCTACTTCAACATTGGTAATGCATTTAAAGATATCTTCTGCTAGGGTCCTTAAAGCAAAACAATATTGTAGTGTTATTGTATATCAATTAAATTTATAACTCAAATAAGGCTGGTTACCTTATTAACATACTACTATATCTCATTTTTGGGGTGAAAATATACACATATAAAGATTGTATTTCAATCATACAATGGACTTTAAAATCTACAAAAGATATTCATTGTTTAGGCTTCCATTGCAAGAGAAGAAAGATGTGCCTGAGTCTCCTATGTCATTGGTGGACTCTAGTGTCCTGTTAATGTCCATATCAAATAATGAGAGTCAAATTCTTGAAGAGATTGTGGAAGACAATGAGGATGATAAGGCTACTGCACAGACTGATAGGGAGATGTTCTTCCATGTTGCTGAATACAGGCAAGAGATATATGAGTACATGAGGGAAATTGAGGTAAGTCCAATTTGTTTTTGACATTCTGTACTTTAGTTGCTGGTTTTTAAATATCTTTTGTGGTTTAGTAGTTTGTTTAGTCTATAATGAGGTTGAACAGCGCAGGACTTTACGCTGGGTAGATTTACCTTTAAGCTGGGTAGATTTACCTTTAAGCTATCACTTTGTGAGATTATACAGGTATCTACATCTACTATAATACTGATGTATTGCTCCAGTATTAGTTGGACTTTAAGTGCCTGTCATATGAGACAATGGGGTATTTTTAGAATAGGACCACATATGTAATGATATTCTGCAGGTGTCAGGTTCTCATTTATGTATAACAATAGTTTGATTTAGCAAAACTATATTACTAATTTAGGTATGTCTAGATAAATTAAAGAAGTAATTAGTTAATTTTTATATAATTTTTAAGGTCATGTAAAAACAGTGCACTCTGAAGTCATTAAGAAACATACCTTGTATTGTTTCTGGTGTCAAGATAAATCTCTAAGCATAGGTGTATATTGTAAATTGATATTCCCATAAAGTGCTTTCTTTTATTTATCATTATTATCCAATAATTTAACTGATACAGGTAAAGAACCGCCCCAACCCCCGCTACATGCGCAAACAGCCGGACATAACACACGGTATGCGCTCAATCCTCGTGGACTGGCTGGTGGAAGTGTGCGATGAATATGGCCAGCAGAATGAGACCCTGCACCTTGCCGTGTCGTACGTCGACCGGTTCCTGTCATATATGAGTGTCGTCAGGACCAAACTACAACTTGTTGGTACTGCTGCTACATATATCGCTGCGTAAGTACAGATTTTTCTTTAATTCATCAGGTAGGTAGGTAGATAAGTCACACAGAACACAATTAGTGTACCTGTGTATGTCAGCATTAGCTGGGAAACACCCTCTACTTATCATAGGTTTCCCTATGTCACGCCAAAATGATTCAAAGAGATTGAAGAGTTTTGTCATTTCCTGATATTTAATCTCCACTCAAATTTTCAATCCTTCAATCATTCAAGCAATATTTTTGGTATTGTATATTCAAATTCAAATACTTTTAGTAGATAATTATCAAATAAAAATTATCAAAGCATTAAATAATAATGTTAAATAAATGTAAAATGTTAAAGAAAATTATGACTTATACTTAATACTATGCTTAATGTTTGTCATGCGGGCAAATTAGGAACAATTTTAGCATTTAGGAAACAGGTGTACCTGCCTACCTATACCAACAAAATCTTACTTTGATCACCAATCTGCCTGTTAAGTGTGATGATATTTACCTGATGGTAAGTGACGATTAGTCCGTTGTATGAAAAGCATGCTCACATAGAAGATTCAAGCTCTCCTACCTTTTATACAACACAAAACAACAGTGCTATTAACACTGCTTTTTGGCAGCAGACTTAATTAGCATGGTGGTACCATGTGGACATAGATAATGCCATTTTTGTCACTTACCATGGTTCACACCATGATAAATTATTTCAAGTCTTCTATACGATGCAAGAGTTCTAATCCAGTATAGATGAGAAGTTGTAACAGAATTATTGGTCTAAAATGTTTGTATTCCAACAGGAAATATGAAGAAGTTTACCCACCGGAGGTGTCTGAATTCGTCTACATTACGGACGACACATATACTAAACGTGAAGTTCTACGCATGGAACACCTCATCCTGAAAGTGCTGTCATTCGACCTCTCCACACCAACTCCTCTCGCCTTCCTGTCACTCTACTGCATCTCAAACGGACTGTCCAAGAAGACCTTCCATTTGGCAGCTGTGAGTAACTTTAATAATTTGCTTACATAATCCTTTCATTTTTGGTTAAACTTACTTGGTATTAGAAAACGGTGTTGAAACTGAACTATTTCTGAGTTTTCTTAAGAATGTAGAGAGTTGACTTACTTATCTACTACTTACACATAATTAATGTAGTACGACGTAAAATCAATCTATCATTGCTTTAAATAGGGTACAATTCTTAGTTGATAGACAATAGGACATACTCGTAGTATAAGAGAACGGACGTTTACCCACAGATCCGCAACAGACAAACATTTTGAAACATTAAAACAAGTGCAGTGATATACACGCATCAGCTCAAAGAGCTGCTAGTGTATCAATCAAATTATAATAATACATCTCCCCGCAAGAAAGTTGCCGTCTCAGGGGTCGGTAGTGTCGTCATAGATTAGATATTAATACTGCATAGTATCGTGCGTGCATACTTTCTCACACATACGCGTGTATACAAACGTCATCCGTTCGATATATGGGAAAAGTAACCTGCATTACGACATTTATATGAAGTGGCCAGTCCGGCCTATGGTCCTTTATAAGTGCTACAAGAAGAGGGTATTTGTCAACCGACTTCAAAAAAGGAGGAGGTTCTCAAATCTTTCTGAACTTTTAACTGGGTGAACCTATTGGGATGATTCTTTTTTTATTTGAAAGCAGGTGCTTCCCGTTTGGTCCCATTTCAATTTGGTCCAGTACTGACAATGGCATCCATGAGAAAACTATATAAGTCTTAAATTTAAGAATAAAAGTAGACTTTTAGGGTCTAAAAGGCAGTAAAAGTAGGTTTCTAATTATTTTTGAACGCGTTAACTTGTCTGTACTTCAGTTCATCGCGGAGTTGAGCCTGCTGGAAGCAGACCCGTACCTGCAGTATAAGCCGTCGACAGTGGCGGCGGCCGCCCTGGCCACGGCGAGACACTGTCTGCTCTGCGAGTCGTGCGAGTGTTGGGAGAACAGAGATCTGGAGGTAACACATTATATGGTATTTATTTTTAAGGCTGACATATAATATAGTTCTTATTTATATAAGCTATCTTAGTTGGATTTCATCATTAGTCTGGAAACGTGCAACGTTGACCGGTTTCGAGCCAGTTGCATCCAGTGACTCCCCGCGAACTTAACCAGGTCGTCGGTACGTGGTCGCCACTTGAGAACTCTTACTCCCCATCAGTAATCCGTTCTTCGAGCGATCTGACCTGCCCATTGCCACTTCAGTTCACTGACTCGTCGAGCTATGTCGGTGACCTTAGTTGAACATGTGAAATGAACAATTTGTGTTTGTCAGGTGGACGAGGGCGACAGCATCCCGGCGAGCGCGGAGTGCATGTCTGTGTCGTGGCCGGCGGCTCTGATGAGCAGCTCGGGCTACGGCCCGGCCGAGCTGCAAGCGTGCCTGAGACACCTGGCGCGCACACACGCATACTCCGCCCTGCAGCCGTACCAGGCCATACCAGACAAGTACAAGACTAACAAGTGAGTGTACTATGTAACCATTTGAATATTCGTACTTAAGCTAAAGTAAATACGTAAATTGCACTCGTCTTTACTCAAGTCTCAAATCACGATGGTCGTATAGATTCGGACACTGACTGCTGTATTGTAATATACATGTAATCTTTATTTTTTGAATGGAACGTATGCTTGTTTTAAGTTTCCTCACCACTGATTGAAAGTAAAAGACACTAGGTTGAAAAATGGATATATCAATTAGTTTTTAAAATTCCGAATACGAAGGCAGTCGGAAGCCCTATTGTGGTAGCAAATCCATTCATCTGTTAGAGGCTTCTAGCTCCTAAATAGAAATGGACTTTACTTGGAACTGGAATTGAAATAAATTACACAATGATCCAACATTAATTCAGTGTCAGCTTTCAATGACTTAACAATACTTGTCTCACCATACTATACAGAACACCTTAAATAATAATGATACGTTTTTTTATTACAGACAATGTGTCGGTAGTATGATTTAAATTTTGTTGTTAGATTCGACAGCGTGTCAACCATCCAGCCGCGGCCGATGTTCCCCGTGCCCAAGTACCAGGCTCCGGCTGCCGTCAACAGCGCACGCGCACCTTCGGACAACACCCGCTCCAGCTAGTACCAACGTCAACATATTATATAATACTGTGAGTTCGAGAGATACACGACTAACTTTTTCTAAATCTAAAGCTCTCGCTTAATTCCTGCTCGAGTCCACGCGACGTCCGCACGGCTCTCGATTGATACGACAAAGACTGAGGTAATTCACACTTGAATACGACCTATGACCAAATATAATTTCAGAATTCGGACTAGAGCAATTTTAGATCTTAAGGGTATTTTTACGGCAGAGGTGAGTAAACGCTGATATTCCTATTTCTTTAATTTAGTTTAAAATTACACTTAATGTTGCATTTGTTATGGGTAAGGATCGTTATGTGACCAGTTTAGGGTGAATGTACACGACGCGGATTATTGTGTGTTGTTTAAGCTGTTAGTTTCATAAAATAACAAACAGTCCAATGGGAATAAAATTAAAGCTTGGCGTTATTGAGGGCATAAAAATGGAGACAAATAATTGATTCACATTGCGACCATGATGGCATATTTCCCTTTTTTAAATATTAATATTTCTCAGGTTTGGATTTTTGAAAGATGCTCTTTTTCTATGCCCTGATAGTATCTATGAAAGCACGCTTAATAGCGAAAGCCCTTGTGTGGCGAAATTCATGATTGTACAGAATATAGGGTATAATTAATTTTAAGTGTTTTACTATCTCGCCTTCACTGTGTTCAATTTTTAGTACGTGAATTTTCAATTGTCATGGATTTTGTTAGACTTTGACTGTGGTGATACGGTTTTATGCACTAATATGTTGTTGGATTTTTATTCATAAAACAAATGCTACCTCTTCCGTAAATCCAAAATCTGTTCTATCTTATTGAATATTTCTGAAAATGTTTAGCAATATGTACTATCAGTTTATATACGAAATTTGTGATGCTTATCATGATGGTTTTAATTGCTGCCACATTGTAGCGCTCGAGTAATAGTTGTTTGTTAGTAAATTATTATTTTTGAGACGTAAGGTTTGTTTTTAATATTGGTAAGTAGTTTTTAGTGTAATTTAATATTAACGTAATCAATATTTTTCTCCAGTATTTGTACCTGGAGGTCTGTACCTATACATTAAATATAATAATTTGAAAGTATATAATGGTTTTATTTTCAACAAAACCAGAATCGATAGTTTGTCATAATCAACATGACTTGAGGAATTAATCAAATCACAGTCCACTATAATCTATGTGGCTCTTTATTGGCACAGTGTTTGTTAATGGTACTAACATATGTTCAGTTGCAATGGATGAAATCATACAAATTATGACAGGCTTATGTTCAGTTGGTGTCATTGTTTCGCTGAAGAAAATGATAATTATCGATCTGTAATTGCTTTGTTAATTATGTTTTACAAGCTTTTTGGCCGCGACTTCGTCTGCTCCGTTCCATACAAAATCTATGAGATTTTGTTTTTGTTTTTAATAGTTATTTTGCTATTCGGAGCGAAGACAAATCCCAAAAATCAAATATAACCGGTCGGTTCAGCCGTTCTTGACTTATAAATGGTATAGCTACCTTCAAATTGGTATTTAAAGATTATTCATAATGGGGCCTAGCTAATTAGTAACTAAAGATTGTAAAATGGAAGCGTGCTCGTCCAGACGCCTCAATTTTGTAATAAACCAACTCTAATAGAATAGCTACACCTGCAAGTGTAAATATTAAGAGGCTATGTTGGTAAGACCACGTGGCCGCGTTCAAGGTTGCATTGTTTTGTAGCTGTCCCTCTCCGAGCCCTGTCCTACCCGAGCGCGTACGGTGAGACAGCATACACTACGCGAACTTATCCACCCGTTATTTGGATGTTTCGTAGTCCAGTGATCATTTGAAGGATACAGTATATTATGTAGCCATTTTTTCAATACAGTATATTAATAAAATTTCAGATGTCGGTGGTTTTTCCAAATTGTTCTAAATTGATTCATACTCTTGTAAAACAGGTTCAAAGTTGGAGCTTTTTATTACCGAAAAATACAATACTTTGACGCCCTGTAACTCTGGAAGTATATATTTAAACGAAAATCTGACTCACCACCGACACAGATATTTGTTTCTAGATTGTGACTTGAAAATTTCATAGATTTTCATAGCTTAATACTCAAAATATGACTGGACTACGTTTGTATGGGCGCTTTGACATCAGCATACCCTCTTAAAGTCACACTGTATGAATGTGTTTCACTCGTACATTTCCGCTGCAGAGCGGTGCGGTGCCGCGCGGTCGGTCTACAGTCCGCCAGGTGCACGCCGGGGTGACGTTGAGGAATAGCTTCCTTCCCGCGTGCCCCGTGATTACACCAGCTACTAATTAAATATGAGCTTTATTACGTTATGATAGGGCTGTTTGTGTCGCCGGATGGATATCAGATGCGTTCTAGACGAGCTACGGTCAAATCTATTTGGAGAGCGACGGACCGCGTCAGCGCTGCGTCGCCCTAGAATGTACGGAACGACAAAAATTATCTGATGCGGTTCAAGGAATTTCAGACAACTTTCCTGTTTACGAAACTATCAAAGAACAGAAATAAAAAAATTGGTTCTTATGTTGGAATTGTGTATTTAGAAAAATATTTTCCATCTAATTAATGTGCGAGGTTCTTTGTAAAAGCTATTTGTACTGTGGACATAGTTATCGGTGGTAACGATCAGGACGAATGCTTCTCTTGCGTGTACACGTTGCCCAGTCCCTTTTTGTTGGAAGCCTTGGATGAACCTGCAACGAATAGGAAATCGTGATTAGAAATGCAGAAATGCCAACACGTCTATGATTGATTTGGTCACACAATTACACATGTTTACAGAGTGTTTGATATTGAATTCTGCCGCCATACACTAAATATAAAACGGTAGTTGTGTTGTGCAGTAACGTGCAAGAACTTTAGCTTTTGACAACAACAAACAAAAGCTATGGAACGAGCTATGCTCAGAATTTCTTTACACGTTAAAATCCGGAATTAAACAATCCGTAAACAATCTAAGGTCACCGACATGGATCGACGAGCCAGTGAGCAGAAGAACGGATAACCATTGAGGAGTAAAAGTTATCGAGTGGCAACCGTCACGTATCGGGAAACGTGTACCGGTCCGTCCCCCTACTAGATGGACCGATGACCAAATAAAGGTACTAGGGAGTAGCTGGATACAAGCGGCTCGGGACTGGTCATTGTGGCATACCACGGACACAGGTCGGACACTTCAAAAAATGTCATGATATGCATGCACCGCACATTGGTAAGTACGCACTCGCCGTAGTAACGATGCGTATCTGTGTCACTTTCTTGCGAGGAGAGATGAGGTATCGCGAAGGCTATGAACGTCCGTTCTGTACGTAGTACTATATTAATTTGTGTGCCATGGAGGAGGCCTATGTCCAGCAGTGGACGTTTCTCGAAAATGATAATGCTTTTGGGTGACAACATTTATACAGCCGGGTCTTACCGTCAATTATCATCAAATGATATATTAATCGATTTTTACATATAAGAAAGCAACTTGAGTATTAATTGTTGTATTTATGTCCGGTTAATGAAATCCATATTTGACAAGTACTGGAATATTATAGTATATTCCAGGTCAACACGCTTCAGCCCAAATATTATTTCTATAACTTAATTTATTCATATTTTCAAAATCCGTTATTAAAGCGAGATGCATAGAATTTCAATTTACAATAATCTTGCGTAACGAGACGTTTGCAATACAAAAAGTATCCATAAGGAGCTAATGCTAATTGCGGTTTGTAGCAGCCATATTTGAGTTTACGGTCGGTGCGCGCGCGTGGAATTCAAAACTGTCGCCAGCTGCCGATACTATTCGCGGCTGCTATAAAATCCTGCGGAAATTAATATTGCCCTTCGGCATTTAATATTCCATACCCATGCGCGATAGATACCGCGTAAATGTATATTTCGAAGCTTTCCGGATGCGTGCTTCAGAAGTGACAACCGTTACAACGCCATTCGGTTGAGTTTCACAAATTGTAAATAAAATATATTTTTATTTTCATCAACAGCAAAACCTATACATACTTTAATGTTCGCAATGTAAAATAATATAAAAAAGGTGGTTGGGTGGTTCTGTGTGTTCTTCAGTCAGAAGTTGGCTATTACAATTTGTAACTTAGCTGTGCTATGGCGACTACGGAACCCTACACTGCGCGGAGCTCGACATGCACTTGTCCATTCATTAGTATTATGATACAATATATCAGATCTTGATTTTAGTAAGTGACGATTATACAGATTAGTATGCATACATTAGAAGATGCCTCACAGTTATATTAGAAAATCCCACATCCCGATTCTTTTACAGTAAGAAATCCTTTTTTATTCTTCAACCGACTTAAAAAAAGGAGGGAGGTTCTCAATTCGAATATTGTTTTTTTTTGTATTTATGTTACGCGATAACTCCGCAGCCTCCCATTATGAATCGACTTTGATCATACTTTTTTGTGTGGTAGATACTTCAGAGTCGGTCCCATATAAATGTTATCGAAATTGAATAAGCGCTTTTTGACAAAATCAACAAAAACAAAATATTCACCCGGATAATTCTACCTCTAAGGGTGAAAATTTTAGTTTTATGGCAGTTGACAAATATGCTACATTTTGTTTGATTGTGATTTCTGTTATATGGGTCATAAAAATATCAGAATAAAAGTAATAATAAGAAAAGAACAGCCCTAACACGAATACTAAATGCGATATACTTATAGTGCTTCTTTGTTAGAAATCCGAATAAATAAAATATCCCAAAGCTAGGAAAATTAGGTAAATGTATGTGTATGTTTCAGTGTTTATAAGTATAATCTAATCTTACTCGTAGTTGGTTACGCGAGAACGTGCGGAAAACAACTACATTGGGCGCTTCCAGGAAACGTCTGTAACTGTACTCTTCTCAGAGATCTCCTCAATATACTTAATTTAACCTTCAAACGCTCGGCAATTCTTCGTTTTGTCTAGTGCGCGAGACGAGACGACTGCGGCTTGAAAAATTAAAATACGTTATTTGCGAGTGGCTAAGCGTGGACGCAATACGAAAATAAACCGATATTGTCTTGATACGAAATCTAACGGGACAGACACACGTTTACAAGTGATATTGATTTATCTCGCCTGTTGAGAGGAGAGGCTTTTTACCAGTAGTGAAATAAAAAAAAGCGACCAAGTGGGTACGATTATCTATAAAAACGGCAAAAAAATCTCGTTTGTATGGGAGCCCCCTTAAATATTTATCTTATTCTGTTTTCTAGTATGTTGTTATAGCGGAAACAGAAATACATCATCTGTGAACATTTCAACTGTCTAGCTATCACGGTTCATGAGATACAGCCTGGTGACAGACGGAAAGACAGACACACGGACAAACCGCGGAGTTTTTTACCCTTTGGGTACGGGACCCTAAAAATAGCACTTGTCATCTTTCATGCGACGGTGAAGATATAGATCATACATATATACAGGTAAAATACCACTGGAAGGACGCAGCGGTCGTTCGTTGCAGATTCGTTCCATGAGTGTTGTTTTAATTTTGTTGTATTATAATTTACTCGTGTACTTTTGTCCAATCCAGCCTGTCCCGGAATGAAACGTATTGCCAAGATGTCTTGCAACCTTATGTCTGCGAACAGCGATGACGCTTATATCATGACGCGGTGCATAAACACAATAAATCACTGGCGACGGCGGCGGTCCAGTCTGAGTGTCTCCTGGCAATTCTGCCGCACTGTGTACATGCACAGATATAACTACATTCATATATTCGTTATTATTAGGGCGTTCATTTAAATATAGCTGTTATTTCAGCACGGCAAGGGTTTATGTGCGTGTAGATATGGATGGTAAGTACACAAAATATGCAGGTACAAAACACTATGACATGTATTGTCTCTATTTAAGGTCTTATCAATTATTAAAATGCATGCCATTTTAAATGTCGTGTATTGTTTGGCTCATATAAATGCAGTTTGTGTAATTGTTAGCTGCTAGGTTCACGTGTATGGTTGCGATAATATTCCTGCACTAGCATTGTTATCGTCGGACACAATGCCCGTGACATTTTATTGGCCCCTACCTACATGGCTTCCTCCTAGATTGCTACTTATATCATCTACCTACTCGTAATAAGTGGTGGAGCGTGGTCGGAACGCTAATACGTTTACTACTCCCTAGTATGATTACTATGAAACTAACTTTAGTATCGATTCAATGTTTATCCTTTAGTTTTATGGTGTATACTGCGATCGGAGCTAAAATCTGCACCTCGTGCAAACGTCTTTCAAGCATCTGTTCTTGCTTTGCTTCACTCGACAACCTATTCATCGCTTATTCCTGTTTATTATAATTTATGCCAAACCGACTCACCCCAGACGTTACCGCTGGGCAGCTTTCCGCTTTGCAAAATTTACATACACCTATTTTAGGCGTAAAACAGTAAATATTTAACGCCCGTAAACTTTATCATTCAAGTTCTTGATCAATACGTGAGCTAGAGACCAGTGTTATTGACATCTACCGCACGGTGTTTTGCATGTTAAAGAAGATGCCCATATCGGCCACTTCCGGAGCCCCGAAAGGAAAGGAAATTCACTCGCGATCGTAAATTTATAATTCGGTACACGATTGCGAAATTGTCCATCGGCTACTTCTCATGCCGTTTTTTGTTGTTTGTTATCAAATGCAAATATCAGACCAAATTCGGAGAGGCTCTTCAAAACGCATATTGATGATTCCACGAATGTGTTCAAGGTGCCTTTACTACAGATTTAGAGTTAGACAAAGTTACAGAAGGTCAAACAGTTTGATCTTTTTTTACTTTGCAGGCTTATTTAAGAAAATCGGTGGATCAATCAATATCCACCGAAAAGATTTCAGCACTAGCCTTGGCTATCAATCAAATGTCTATTGAGCCCGTTGCATGTTTATAACGTACCGCTCTCGCTCGAACGATGTTCCGGAGAATGTACATCGATTCGAGCGTCGTCAATTGCTCCAGCGTTTATGATACACCGATAAATCAAGTAGCAATGTTGTGCGAGATGGAATCTATTATTGACTGCGCAAACGTAGCGTGAAAGGAAGCTTTTGGGCCATTTCCTGGCGCTCAGTGAAATGGGGCCGGCTTGACGCACATTTTTACCTACACATCCGTTCATAGAGGAAAGATTTTTTACGCGTCTAATTAAAGCTCTTCGAATTCCAATACTATAAACGTAAATAGACTTTGCCTTTCATTCTAGTCTAGTTGTGTGTCTCTTATTGCCTAGAGTTTAAACTTCATTGAGGTTTATATTTAGCTATTATTTGTGCACATTGTGGACCTGTTGCTACAATGTTGGTGCTGTGGATGTAGTCTGTATTTAGACCAGTGCACGCTTTGCTAATTAAGTTATTCCTGTACAATTAGCTTGTTGGTGTAACTGTAATAAATCTTCTTGTGTATTTTAGAATGGGGATTGGAGAAACGGGAAAATTACACGATTAACTTGGTAGTTGCATTGGTAAAAGAAGTGACTTTGACCAGAGTAGACATCAAAGCTATCGAGTCGTATATGCCGCTATCATCGAAATTTCTCACCATTATAATATATTATATGTACACTCGTGTACAAAAATATGTATACATTTTTGTACCCTGTAAAATTCAGCCTTGCTTGGTCCTATGTAGTGTTTAGAGGGAAATGACAATTAAAGGTGAATGTGACATGGTTTGAAAGTGGATAATCTTTTTGTACTAATGTGTCACGCTTAAACATAATAATATATTACAACTATGTAAATCAATGTTCGATAGATTGCGCTAACGTCATATCAAGCTGTTCATATAATGGTGAGAAATTTTGATGCTAGCGGCACGCGAGTCGTTGGCTTAGTTGGTAAAACGTTACCCGCGGACTGACGAGAAACGTTGGCTCAAATCGAAATTTTTCACTATTTACAACAACAAAAAAGACGTAAATAATTAAAAGAGAAAACCGAATAGTAAAGGTCGTAACGTAACCATGGAGCTAGGGCCGTGATCACGATTCAAACGTGACTAGACTGTCTTAATTAACATAGTCACACAAGACAACATATTTTTTCCATTCTACGCGGCCTACAGGAACAGATATAAGGTACAGTCGAGTACAAAAATATGTATCTACTTTTTTGCCACTCACATTCACAATTAAAGATGAAGGTGACATGGTTCAAAAGTGGATACATATTTTGTAGTCGAGTGTACAGTACAAGTACAATGTGAACCGTATTAAAATAGTTGGTTACTTTAAAAAGAGCTTGAACAGAGAACGAGACATCAACGTCAGTCTCAGACCAAGTATAACGACTCGTTATAACAGCTTATACAAATCTTTCATAGGTCAGTGTAATAAAGAAGTCATCAATGAAGCTAATAAGAGATTTTGGTGACGGTATTAGTTATCATCAGCCGGGAAACGTCCACAGTTGGACATAGGACTCCTTGCGTCCGCGACCTTAACTAGGACTATATTTATTACTCACAGTGTTTTAAAGTAAGAATTTATTTAATGACCAGAACAATTTTATCCGTCTTATCTTCAAAAGATTTTTCCTCAACGAAGTTCGTATCGTCTCCGACTATGGAGACTTATCAATACTCCGAAATCAGTCGTTCCAAGCGTCGTCGGTCGAGACCAACGTTTGATCCCTTATCCCACGACGACGCTTGCGCTCCTCACAGAATAATAAGTTTTCGAGTTCAATGCTCAGGCGCATCTTTGTTTATCTTTCCTTGCAACTAATACAAACACGCGTTGCTCGTAGACAATTATTAGGATGAGGTATTTGGAACATAATTAACGTTTTTAGCACAATGTGTCTTGGCAGCATTATCGCTAATTTCCCCGGGACTATATTTGTAGTCTCGGTATATAAGTTGCTTCAATTTATTTATTTGAGTGGAGAGTTAATGCGAATATGCTATTAGTTAGCCTATCTGTATCTACAATATGAATCGTGTACAATCAAGGACACCGATATAATTATTGAATTAATTAATCGATGCCGATGGTTTGATTTATAGCGAGTTGTTGTCAAAATTCGGTGTGAGCAGGAAGTGATAGGCTTCCCGGGCGGCCCGAGTGAAGCCCGATGGGACGGAAGCCCCGGCATCGCAGCCCGACAGGCTTGCATTACAAATGACCCCCTAATGAACCCACGTGCCCACTTAGCCGAGAAAGGGTCGATTACCTTGACTAGCACGTTTGAGAGTTGAGATATAGTTTTTTGTAGTATTGGAATAATTACCAATGTATTACTGCACATTCTAATTTTGCGCAGCGATCTTCTATTTACAATAATATGTCTGCTCGTTCGTCGTTTTAATTTTACCATTTTGATATGTTGTAAATATTTCTTAACAGGTCAAGTCTTGGTAACCTAGAGTTTCGTCCCAATTAAAGTGAGAAAGTATTACTCTACTACTTTATTACGACATAATTCTTTACTGTCGATGCTTCGAATGTCTACAGAATTCATAGTGTTTCGACAGCGCCATTAAAATTTGATCGCCATCCGCACTGGTACGCGTGTTGGAATCCTGCGCCTGCGCCCGTGCCGCGCGCGCCCGCCCGGCTAAGGAGCGGTGCATCTGGCCCTGGCCCGCGTTATACTTTCAGATCATCGCTTAGAATAAATAAGGTGCCTAACGGTGCCCTTGACATACGTGGCTTTAACAGTATACCCTCGGAATCAATACAACATATTTGTTTTGTATGATACATAGGCAGACTGTGTTCTATTTACTTTCAAGTCAAAAGCTTTCAGAAGTTTAATATCATTGTAAATTTTATCATGTAAATACATCATAAATCATGCGAATGTGACCCCCGAAATCAAATCGAGCATAAAAAAATCCGTCTCGGCGCCAGACAACGCAGCATCCCACGCGGGACAGTATTTTAAACCTGACTGGCACCGCGCCAGGAGATCCTCGCTCGGGAATCGGCCGTACGACGCTAATATGAGTTACGATGGTGTAAACATTCCTTATTTGGTACGCCTCTCTGAAGGTTATAGGTGCTCCCTCTGTGCGCACGCATATTTTCACATAAAATTTGATGCACTTCAGTTAGTTTACAACAAAACTAACGTTGGAAGGGATTATGGTTTGACACGTGTAGCTTTCAAATATCGCAAATAATTTAGTATCAAAACATGGGAAACGTCGGAGAGAGGTGAATCGTCCCATCACGATCGTGTAATTTTGGGATCAAAGGGTTGTCCTGAATTTCTTTTGACGGTTTATTGGACTTGGTCCAGCAGTTTCGTGCAGAGGAAGTAAATGACGGAAATATGAGGCGATTACTAAAAACAGTTGTCTAGGGCTTATTTCTATTCAAAAGCGTGTCGATAGATTTACATAACCCACTCAATTTATTAGAAACTAACTTTTGGCTGCGACTTCGTCGACGTGGACATCGTAAATTATCCCACGGGAACTTTTAGCTCGGTCGCGATAAAAAGTATCCTATGTGCTTTTCTAGCCCATCAACTATTAATATACAAATAACCACGTCATTCTGACTCTCTGTTGCGACGTAATTGAAGGGAACCAACCCACACTCGTATTTATAATATTCGTATGCATACAAGTAAACGCGTTCAAATAGAACTAGAAACAGACTTCAGTTGTCCTAAAAGACTACAGCAAACTTAAGACTTATATAGTTTTCTCATAGATGCCATTGTCAGAACTGGACCGAATTGAAATGGGACCACACGGAAGCACCAGTTGAAAAAAAAATCATCAAAATTGTTTCATCCAGTCAAAAGTTCTGAGTTAACAAACATAAAAATCTATACCCGTCAAATTGACAACCTCCTCCTTTTTTGAAGTCTATTGAAAATAATAACAAATTGTAAATGTACAAGTTTTTAGTTTGGTATTTTATTATTGCATTGTCATCGGATCTACTTAAGACTACCAATCGAGACAAATCAAACGAGCCCAGACACGACGGGTTTATCACGAGTAGTATAAGAGTTCCTATGACCTTCAGTCTCCACCCAGACCAGTTCGATAGTACTGGTTGTAATAATTTAGAGTAGCCAGACTTATAAGATGAGGAGAGCAAGAGTTCAGTGGTGTACCTTGGGAGACCTATGTCCATCTGTTGAAGGTTGAAGTAATTGTACTATCATACCATAAAGAACACAAATCATTGGGGCTTCTCGGTGGCTACTCTTTTAATCTACGGTTCTTTTCAAACTGATATCTACTGACTAGTCTAGTGGGCTAGTGCTGACTCTTATCGTGATTTTTACTACCAAGAAAAAAGTCAACTGCAAACCCATTGAACAAAAAATCGTTTGATAAGTCCGTCGCAGATAACTTCTTACCGAGTGTAGCGTCTTTGGCGACATGAATATTGCAGTAGATATGGTGGTCTGTGGGCACGACCGGCTCTGGCGCGGTCTCACCCGCCTCCATAAGTTTCAGCTTGGCTGATAAGTCTTCTACGTCTGCAATAGAACAATACCACATGAGTCAAGAAAACTAACAATACGTTGTATAATAATACGTATACAGGATAACATATAAGTCACGTTGGGATATAAATAGGTGACACGTTTGTACTATGTATAAGTAGGTATACATATAAAATAGATATAGGTGCTTCCAGGGTCAGACTGGGCCTCAGGGGCCTGGTTGGCAAGATCAGTTAAGTGCTCGCGCCGCCTGGCTAGAGGGCAGCAACTGTTTTTCGCAAAGTGTTAGATATTTTAAAGTAAGGTGTAATGAAGATAGGAAGGGACCCATGGTCCCTGGGTTTCGAGACTAAAAGCTATGCATTGATAGCTGGGCCCCAGACATTCACCTACATTGAAAGAAGATGCAAGAAGATGTGAGGTAGCTAAAATATCCACACAAAGGTGAACTATTTTTCAAGCTAGGAGGGCCCGCGCATTCTGGGGTCCGGGTTGCAATCGCCATCCTGCATTTATGGCCAGTCGGACCCAGGGTGCTTCTTGTTCATAATCGACTGCATAAATTCTAACGTTGGCAAGAGCATCCCTCATACCATCACCACGTGTGGCAGGCGGGTCGAAGTGAGAGATGTTGTTGTTACACAGGCGTCATATTCTAAAGCCGAAACCATACCACACGGCGACACTTCTTGTACTGATTCACCTTTACAGTCAAAAGCTTCTGACTATACTTATTAAATCTCCGAAACAATAACATGTGCTAATGACAAAATGACACCTAACACTGCGTCGATTGTTCTAATTTTGGTTATGCGAATGCAACCAAAAAGAAAACCGTTAGCTATTGTTTTTGAGCGCGTGCGGTCTGCTACGCAGGTCAAAATTAGTAGCGCACATGCTCAAACAAACACGGCATTGTTTATGTGCCGCTCGCTGCCCTGGCAGGCCGACATCAACCCGGGCTTTTAAAGACATAGAAAGCTTGCATTTATTTTAGTCTTTGTTTCCAAAGACCTATTTCAGAATTACTTGATGGTATGATCACAAAAACCATTTTCTTAGTACGTATTATTACAGTCCTCTGTGGTATTATACAAACAGTTTATTTTAGTACAAGTACATTAGCGCTCGATGAAAGCTCATTTGTGTATTTTGTATTATATTCATCAACACTCATTTTAGGTCAAAACCGTATTTTAAACAGCTTTGGATGATAGATATACATATGACGAAGTTTCCACTGCGTATATTTTCGAAGTTGCTCTACTTAAAAAATTGTTTCTTACAGTTCTACAATATGTACCTATATGTATTGAACTTTTCCTTCGATAAACATTGACCAGTTATAGGAATTACGGTCGATGGTGTTGTAATCTGTCAAATCAGTAAGTATAATACAATATTACGTATTCTTAGTGCGTTTATCGCAACCATGGATAATAAATAAATACACGACACAACTTACTTGGAGGTCGCATGAACTGACCACGACATGGTCCTGAATAAATAACCACCATTTTATAAACCGTCAGATTTTATATTTGTTTGCTTTGTACAATATGAACTCGTTTGTAACATTTCGTGTAGGAGCAAACAGAAATATCATATTTTATGGGCTATTTTGGCCGGAATCTCTATTTTCTTTGGCGTTGTTATTTGAAGATGAATTCATTTTGTTACATGTATGATGTGTTTCGCATGGAGGAACTTGCTATTTGTATCAAGAAGAAAGCTAAAAACCGGAAAATCGCGAGTCGGACTCGCGCAACAAGGGTTCCGAACAATTGAAAGAAACGTGAAACTTAGAATTAATTTGCACGATCGCATAACTCCGTTTTGTCAAGTTTTTTTACGCCCTACTACTACGTAGACACCTCGCTTAGGTTATCTTGTAATATTTACACTAAGTGCTGTGCAAAATAGACAGACAGACATCAGTAGTTAAATTATAAGAGTTCTTGTATTCATGCGATGCTCGGACCCGTAAGAACTAGGAAGGTACTTGTGGTCTACGAGGCCTTATAACGAACCGCAGCATATCTCTTTTCAAAGTTTATTTAATGTGTGCATGGGTAGTTGGATTGTTTGTTTTTCCAAGTCCCAGTTAACTAATGGAACAGTCTAGCTAGCTTGTTAGGTGATACACGCTATATATAGGAACGAGAAAATGTTGGTAACGTAAACATACCACCATATTCAAGGTTTCAGGTTGACAGGTACGTGCCAAAATCCACAAAACTTTGGCACTGTCTGGGTGGAAGAGTGACAGACAATCCTAATGCTAGTATAGAAAATTTGGCTTTGTTAAATCGCGGTTTACGTGAATAATGCAGTGGCGTGCGTAAACCAAACCGTAATCTGCTAGACGGCAAGGAGAAAATATAGTCTGTGCCAGCATACTCGTACTTTGAGCACCTCCGTACCCTGTCGCGCATTGATGGGGGATCATTTGACTTAATTTATGTATTGCTTCGAACCACTTATTGTTTTACCTGTATTTAATGGGTTGTTCTATATATTTAGAATAAATCACGCATACGGATTTAAAATAAGTATTAGATAATAAGTATTACTATTAGAGATTATAAGTATTACTATTAGAGATTATAAGTATTACTATAGAGATAAAATAAGTATTACTATAGAGATAATAAGTATTACTATAGAGATAAGTAGGTATATTATTTTATTTATATTTTTGTGACTGCATACTCTTTAGTAACTTCTGATTCGTTTCTTCGCGGACCACTTCGGGTGCTTCCAGGGACCACCGGTTAAGAACCACTGCTGTAGTGGCTAAAAAGCTGGACTCACGATTAGGTCTCGGGTTCGATTCCCAGTGCGAAGCAGAGTATCTTTGATACTCGGTTTGGTTGGTGGTAGGTCATATTTCTACGACCGCCTTGCTTTCTGCCACCATGTTATATAAGTCTGCCGACAAACAGCAGTGTTAATAGCACTGTTGTGTTCCAGTTACGAAATATAACAGAGCCAATCACGATCGTCTCAATAGCCCCTAAGGCTTCTGTGTGAGTCTTTCCATTCAACGAGATAGTTACTTACAAAGGAGTATTCAGGAGAGATGAAGGCCATTTGCAAAATAAAATAGCACATTTATTCTTCTTTTTAGATGCCATACGTGGAAGCTTAAAAATTTTACTAGTCCAGTACGTAATTCCCAGAATTCCTCCACCCATTCAGCATTCTCCAACCAACAAATCCTCATGGAGAAACGATGGATATGTAGTACAAACTAAGCACTAGGTCTACTTTGATTTACTCGTGCAGTACATTTATGTACTCCTTATAGATAATATAAAACTATATTTTAGCAAAGTATATTTTAATAACTCACCCGATCTCAGTACTTGCTTGAGCACCTTCCATTGCTTCGAATAATAAACGGACAAATACACAACCACCACAAAGAATATAACACACCCGCTCGCGGCTATAGTCAGTGTTGTTTTACGAGCGTCCCACTTCACATCACCGTTAACTTCATCATCGAAACTCTCCTCAAAGTCCGCGTCATCATCGTAGTACTCATAGTATGATAAATCACTAGTGTCATTGTCTATAGGGGTGTTGAGAGATATCCGGACTTCGTGGAGAGGTTGGCAGATAGTGTCTCTGTGGAGCTCGCAGGGGAGCTTGACGGCGAGGTGGTGGGGCTCACAGCGGGTGCAGGGGGCGCAGGACCCACGCTCGCGGTCCCACCAGCTGCGCCCGCGCTCGCAGGGCCCCCCGCCCGACGCCGGACCCAGGACCAGTGTTGCGAACAGCAAACACAATGTGGGTACTTCACCTAGCATTACCTGCGACACAACAATGTCGTATAAGTAACTGTAATAGACATTACAGACGGTACATTTTCTGTAAACATAGATATCCTCTATCAACACATCACGACCACAGTAGATGACCACGAGAGATTTATTCAGTCAACGTGACCAGATCTACCCAAATCGAGTACCGATAAGTATTGCCCGCTCTGGGAATCAAACCCAAGACAACTGAACTGTGAATCCAGATGTCTAGCCACGGGGAAGGATATCATTATCTCGATACTTTTGGGCAAGCACGCTTTCCATCCACCGACCTTGCTATCGTAACTCATGTGAGATGGTGGCCACGTGTAAAACCCTGTACATAGTAAAAAAACAAACCATCCCACAGTTCCATGAGTGTAGTATTCAAAGCATATTTCCGAATTAACTTGAACAGTGCCCGTGTTACCTAAACACAAGAGATTCTCATCTTACTGCTATCAAAAATCCTCCATGTCCATGTTATGGCAAATATCCAAATGGAAATCCCGTTCTGGAGGCTGATTTCATTACCAACAGTGGACATGACAGTGAAGAAAAAAAAACAGAACGAAGTCACTGCCAAAGGCCGGTTTACCATAATCTATTTAGAGTAATCTCTAACTTTGAGTGATATTCATTATTTAAAAAAGCGTTGTGGTGGCTTACTTGCCGTATCAGTTATTGAGTCCAACAGTTAGGCAAGCATAATTAAGTATGTATGTAATGTTCTTGAAAAAAGCACAGCTTGAGACTTCTAATATACCTCAATTCCAAAGTTTGTAAAATGAAACTCTTGTAATATTATGTGCTTTTAAAATTATCATCTTAATTTTTGGGATGTAATGTAAGAAACAAACTTAAAAAACGTACCTTACTCCTTAAATTCATGAATACTTTCTAAGTGTTCGCGAAGGACCACATCTCATTTGTAGGAAAGTTCACTTTCACCGATTTCACATTTCTTTTTGTAAGTTTTATAATATTTTATTATTGATAAATCCATTTAAACTCCAAGTAACGTTTTAAAGTAAGAGTCGGAGCGGCGTATTTTTTGTTAGTGTTTTTTTTGTTTGGGTCTTAACTGAACGGATGCACAATCTGTGCCGTCTAGGACACGGTCGGAGCCCCGTCTGGCAGAGCAGGCAGCAGAGACATGCGCAAACGTCTCATGCGCCGCGCAACTGTCTCGACTCTCGACCCGCGCCGCGCCGCGCGAGTGCGTGCAACGTCCATCCAATCTAACTAAACAAATCTGTCAGGATGGTTGTAGTCCACCGGTATGACATGATATGCACAGCAGATACGAAACAGCTTTTATGATTTTGAATCGCTTTAGTACCAGTATTTGATAAACAGGACAGTGCCAAACCTGCTAGGAGGAAAACATTCTTTATTTACGATAAACATTGTTCTGCGCCTGCTTAAAAATGGCGGGAAAGATTTTCTGCGTTAAACATATTTTTCTACCGCTATTTTAGATATTGTACTTTACAAAGATAGTTTTATCTCGGTCGACTGAGTTTTAAAAGCTACTTTTAAAAGTAAATAAATTACCTTAAAGACCCTTAAAGAAAAGACCACTGACGATTGCCAACCTAGTTACTTTTAGCTAGTTCTAGATGTTTTTCTAAGAACTTTTAGCTTATAATCAATTACCTCCTAATCTAAATATCACATCAGGGTGTCCAAAATACGTTCTTTTAAAGTATTTTTCAAAAACTTGGCTCAAAAAGATTACAGGTACAGAAACGGGATAGAAATGAAACAATTCTTATTATTAAAGTAACGGACAGCATTCTGATAACGATTACGCAAAAATGTTAGGATTTCGCTGAGTTTGAGCAATAATCAGTCGTAATATATGAGGATTTTTCAAATACTGGTTGATCAAAGCTGACTCATAGATTAATGTTGGATTAATGACTACACTCCGCTCCGCTATTATAATTCTATCCTGCTTTCGCACACATACAGGCCCGTTTAACAAAACAAGACTGCAACATTTTTATCAGTACTTCGATTTCTACACAATATTAAAAAAGAAATTGAAGTAAAATGACGTACGCTTCGTATTGTTGTTGGTCTTGCCCAATATATGGGCTTCGTCAAAAATCAAAACCATAATAATTTATTCTGCCACAAACCCCTTTTAAAAACCTGTATCCATAGCCATGATTAAAATTATAAAAAATCAATACTGACGTCAAATCAAGAATTTGCAGTTTTGTCATCCAGGGTTCCAAACTTAGTGATTTTACCCCTTCATTTAGGATTACAGGGGAATGTATGATGATTTTAGGGTTTTATAAGAAATAAATGATCTGGAACTTGTAAATATGTATCCACATTCTCAATAATTTACAGGTCTAACGTATAACTGTTCTAACTAATCTGTTCTGTAAACCCCCCTCCCCCCCATACCGCTCCTATACCTCAGGAATAGACACGGTTATGCGTTAGAAATGTAATAGCGGTGTAAGTTGTTTACGCTGTTTTAGATGATATAAAGTATTATGATTGGTTATTAAATTGACTATATACATGAATTATAAGTACCTAATACATTAATACAATGAACTAATTATATATTTTACACACTTTTTAATTTCAGGGAAAAAGTGTTATTATTCGTAAATAATATGTGCGCTGAGGATATAATGAGTAAAGAACCCCGTATTTTGCGAAGTAGCAAGCAGAAGCTGAATAGTGGCAAATAGCTATCCATCATTTATATTAGTAGCTTTGTTAAGTAAGGCCATAGATCAAGGACTTGAGAAAGGGCAAGGAAAAAGTACAGACATATATATGTCTTTGGGAAAAAGTAATAAGCGGAGTGCAGTTCTATATTCTAAGTCGGAAACACAAGGTTACAGAAAAGTATACACAAATAATCCTTAACTTCTATCGTCAAAATACCGTCTATTTTCTTAGAAATGACAGTTGCCGGGCTAGGTTGGTGAGTGAGGAAAGGAGCGCGGCATATCGCGTGTACTGCCGTGTAGTGCTTTCACAGTAGCGATGGGTCGTTGACGATTTTGTCGTGGACGAAACTAGACCGTTAATTTCCGTTCGTCAACTAGTCGATCAACTAGTTAAATTCTTCGACTAGTTGATGCGTCAACTGTAGTCTTCGCGACGACGACGCGACGGTCTAAGTAGATTAGACGGTGTGGATAGTTGAAATGCCGTCGACACGCGACGCGGTGTACTGCGCACTATGCGTTTCAACGAGTAAATTTTAAGATAGGTTTTTGTTTTTTAATTATTGATTGCTTTAAGGCTTACAAATAAACATTTTTATTTATTATTAATTCATCCTACATTTTCTTTTACTGCACGTATTTTGCAGTATTTTACAGTTTTATTTACAAAACAGTTAATTAATATTAAATTATGTATTTCAAATTCTATCATTATTTACATTTAATAATAATAATTAACACAATACTAATCCTGGTTACGAATATAATTTTAGAACTATGAACTCTACCAAAATTAATTTCTAGTCTTGCACATAATTCGTTACAATATGATATTTAAAATTAAAAAAAACCCACTACTGAAAATATCAAAACAAAAGAAAGTAAACAAATTATAAATTATACTTTGTGACATGAAAATTTCATGTTAAAACTCTTATTCCCGCTACATAAATATGAAATTCGCGGGACAACTATCACGGCGCGCATCTACTCAAATAAACCGGTTTCTCTCAGCCAGTCCAGCACGCTGTTTCATTTGTGCTCGCGAAATTATCCTATTGCCATCCTTCGACTAGAATCAACTTAAGTGTAATAGGTCTAACTCCCTCTAAATCGCGCATTAAAATTTCGACTTACTGATTCTGCATTTAAAGTTCAAATTAGGTTAGAAGTCGAGCCATTTACGACGTTATTGAGTGGATAGCAAACGACTGTACGAATTTAAGTAATCCGACCGTGTTAACGTGTCGTCTCGTCGCGTTGCGCGTCGACACGGGCTTTTTGTTTAGCCGTCTACGAATTCAACTAGTCCATCGTTCAACTGTAGACCGTTGAATCGTTGATTCTACGTCAACGGTTGAATTTAAGTAATCCGACCGTGTTAACGTGTCGTCTCGTTGCGTTGCGCGTCGACACGGACTTTTTGTTTAGCCGTCTACGAATTCAACTAGTCCATCGTTCAACTGTAGACCGTTGAATCGTTGATTCTACGTCAACGGTTGAATTAACTAGTTCGTTCATTCAACGCTCATCGCTATTTCACAGTAATTGGGTAAGCCTCTTTCTGGAGTTGGCAACCCTGCTGTCATCTGAGTTTGACATATTTTACTATACAAGAATTTCAATGTTTCATTCAATTGTTCTTTGAATTGAACAAAAATGGTATTTATTTGAATAGCGACTCTTAGTCGATATAGATTTCTTACTATTGGTATAAGAATAATATAAAGAGTCGTTTGTTGTACTCATTCAGGTTACAAACATGAACACGACCCGCAGTTCAAGAAGTTCGGAGGACACTGCTGCAGGTTATATTCAAGACAACTCTGTTTCCACCACAACCCCAGCTCCCTATCAAACAATCACCAAACCGAGAATAAGGCACTTGAGGACCGATTGCATTGGATTATTTTATCCACTCCCAAGTACCTACCTATTCAGATATCTTCCTTTCCTATCCTACTTATTTCCTGTTCCCTTTCGTTTATGTTGGTGGCAAATTCTAATGGTTATGTGATTTATAGATAAACCATAACCACTTGAATTTAGCCTAGATTATATTACAGTAAGATAATATGTTTCCAAAAAGAAAATTAAACTTGTATTAACAATTTGGGCAAAATGATTGAGTATATAAAAGTTATGACTAATAATAATAATGTGATATATGTTTGATTTGAAATAATTTTATGTTAACATTTCAGATTTTAGCAGTGACACAAAGAATACCAATGACTTGTCAACATCTAAGTCTCTAGTCCTAGTTATTATATTGTTTATTTGCTCATTGTTAGCTTTAGGACTTCTGTACAAACAGTTTCCTGAGTTGGAAGAGTAAGTTTTTTATTTGTTTCCTACAAACCTTTGTTAAAAAGGATTGAAAATTAATAAATTGAAGCATTTATCTAAAGTTGTGAAAATGATGCATTATGGACAATTAACTTATAGAAAAATTAAAAAATGAGACTGTGGTCAAACACAACCTTATTAATGCTAAATAATATGATAGTTTGAATCAATGTATACAGCAATATTGTAGTAGGTTTTGCATAACTATTTATTATCAACTTTAATGTTCCAGGCATGAAAGACAACATTTAAAGTTACCATGGGACCTGGATGATGCCAAGCAGTTGGGTCTTGTTCTAGACAGATATAAAGACAAATATTTTTTGGAAGTATTATTTGGAGTCTTCTTAGTATATATATTGTATCCTTTTCATATAGTTAATAAAAATAAGAAAGTAACAGTGAACACCAGTGTGATATCGGTTTGATGTCGGTAGCCATGTGTACACATGGTGTGGTGACAAAAGAAAACATGTTCTTTAATGTAATTTGTAGAACAGATAACCTATATAAAATATTTTCCATGACTAAATCTTCAGTTTGCAAACATTTGCAATACCTGGATCTATATTCCTGAGTATCCTCTCAGGGTTTTTATTCCCATTTTATTTAGCTTTAACTCTAGTCTGTACATGCTCAGCGATTGGTGCAAGCTTATGTTTCTTCTTATCTAATCTTCTTGGAAAGAAGGTTGTGAGGAAGTTCTTTCCAGACAGAGCTGAACAGTGGTCTAAGGCTGTAGAGAAGCACAAGAATAACCTATTGAATTACATAATATTCTTAAGAGTGACACCCTTCCTACCAAACTGGTTCATCAATATGTCTGCACCAGTCATTGGGGTGCCTTTGGTACCATTTGCACTTGGCACTTTTATTGGTGAGTTAATTATTTACCATTACATGGCTATTCCATCTTTCTCACCTGTGTACCCAAATCAGTGGGGATACCTAGAATGTTTTTTCACTCTCCCAACCAGGTGAAAAATTTAAAAGATTGTGAAAATAATGATATTGAGTGTGGATCTATTACTATTGACCATATTAATCTTTATATTTACAAATTGGGAAATGATAAGATAAGCCTATAATTTGCCCAGTAGTACTTTTCAATGTATGACAAATATTATCTCTTAGTAGTAATTTATTAATTTTGATTATTATTTTGTAGGCTTGTTATTATGTATGTCAATTGTCATGTCACAGGATAATCAGACCTTGGCCATTATCCTAGTTGCTAAAACCTAGCATGATTGCAATGGATCATAAGCAAAACATAAGCTATATTCAGGACCTTTGTAAAAATACCAGTTTGTTAATGATTATCAAAAATGTAACGCTGATTGGCTTACAATAAATATTATTATCGTTATTCTAGTTGGTCAATCAGAGCATCCATCAGTGACATTTTTTTATTTATTGAAGATAGACCAACACTTGTCCTCAATCTCACCTGATGGTAAGTGACGATGAGGTCGACGATGTTACGTGTTGGTCTAGAAGGTGCCTATTTACTCTTCTTTTGAAGATTAGCATATTGACATATTAGCTATTATTCATGATTAAGCTTGATCATCATTTATAATGAACATAGCTTGGATGATTTTTCGGGCCTGGAACTGTTGTAGGATTTTCACACACAAAAAAAGATTATTTTATGACATATACATCCCTTCTATAGCCCCGTTTGTTGAAATTTAAAACTGTAATATTATTTTGCAGGGGTTGCACCTCCATCATTTGTTGCAATCCAAGCTGGACAAACATTGCACACACTGACATCAACAAGTGATGCATGGTCATGGACATCTGTAACCGTCCTCTCAGTATTGGCTGCTGTTTCACTAATACCAGTATTAATGAAAGATAAACTTAAAGAAAAATTTGAATGAAAACACGGTTGTTACTTTTAATTATTTATTTTAATTAAATTTCTGTTGATTCCATTTGTTTTGTACATTCCACTGAATTGTTTTAATTATTAGCAATAGGAACCCACATGTGCTATTAGGGTCATATTACCTGTTGAAGGTTGCACAACAGGTCTCCAGTACCACCAGTTATACCATACTGAAAAAAATATGAAATAAGCAAGTCATACACTTGTTATGAGAAATATAACCATTTCAAATCCTTGACTATATCACTCTATACCGTGTGAGATTGATCAAATAGAATGCTATCTAATACAAAAAATAATCATACATAAATAAGTTTCCTTAAGTTCAATCTTTAGTGATTTACACTGGTGCTTGCATTCTTCAGCAGGAACTAAAGCCACAGTCCTACTGCCACTCAGTGAAAGTAGAAAAGAAAAATGGCACTCTGTATCTGGTATGTGAAATGATCCTTGGCTGGAGTCTACTATTATAAACCTTTCTGTGCTCTGACCAAATTTAGGCACTACTTTAGGCCTTGGAATGATTTGTCTAAGTAATCGTGCTGTATCCATGTTGTTAATTTTCCTGAAATCAAGAATTTCCTGTTTATGTCAGATTTTTAATAAATATATGCATACAATATAAAAGATTTCCTAGACATACCATACATAGAGGTTTTTATCATCAGGTAGCTCTGTATGAAACATCTCTTCAGGGCTTACATAATATTTACTATTAACAAATATTTTTGGAGAATCCTTGTTGAAAACATTTTTATGTCTCAGATATAAGTCTTTTAATGTTTCTCTGTTTATTATTTTCTGATCTGTCTGAAATATGTAAGTTTTAGAATTTACATTCAAATGTATGCTACAGAACCAAATATATATAGGTAAGTAATTTAACTTAGTACTTAACAATTACCTCGTATACAAAAGGAGCATTTTGTTGTTGAAGTATAGGTGTAGGATCATACACTTCTCTTACATTGCTGACTGTACTGCAAGGCCAACAGTCCATATCAACAACAGTGAAAAAGGGGTTTTGGATAAGGCATGTTTCATGATATAATTCTGGAAAGAATATTAAATGGAAAATCTATTGTATTCATAAGCTCCTTTCCTCGCTATTAGGACACTTACCAGTTAACGAAGGGAAAAGTGATATAAATGGAATAGATAAACGCCTTAAAAACCTCAATCCCGGATAAATATATTCCTGTAATCCACTGTAAACTATTTTAAAATTATAAACAATGCACAATGCAATCACCACTCCTGCCAATAAAATTTGATATTTCATATTAAATCTTTGACGACGATCTGTTTGTAATCTTTCCTTTATTTCTAAAGACTTGAGGGATTCGAAGTATAACTTTCGGAACTCTTCATCTGTCATGCCTGCGTCCCTACATTGCTTCCTCAGTGTCCGTATAGATTCTGAGTATTCTTGAAGTAATTCATCATGGGCCATGATGCCGCACCGAAGATGACACACTGACCAAACCTGAACAAAAACTCAAGTACATAATATGATCCAATTTAGTAATTTAATTCTTAATTGAATAATAATATTGCAAATTCCTTTTGAACAAACATTTGATTGACACTTATTTGTTGACAACAGTTGAACAGTTCTGTCAGTGTCAGTTGTCACTCTTTTGTGCTAAGTTTTTTTCATTAGGAGAAGGCAAAATACCATACAGCGTCACTTTGCATTTTTTTAATTCTTCGTGGACCTTGTCCAGTCCTCCATGAATGGAACACGTTGGGCAGTAACCCACAAGGTGCTCCATAGTATATAGTTTGAACAGCTCCACATCTGCAGAGTGAATGGTCTTTGAAGCCCCATTTGTGCATTCTCTGTACAGCGTCGTTGCCCGGTTCTGATCCTGTTGAGTTTGTACCACAGGTTCCGGGGCAAGAGGAAGCCTTTAACAGCGATATTTATTGGGTTGATGACGAAGTCTTTGTTGGGTGCGCTTGAAGATGTCCATCTTTCAATCCACTTTTCTACCTCTGTTCTGCCTTCAGAAACCAGCTTGTGTACGAGGCTGCCGAAAGGAGTTGAGGCAGAGCCCCGCTGCTGCTTGTATGAGGTATGCGAAGGTGGCAGTTCTATTACCCGTATAGGATTAAAACAAAAGAATGAAAAGATGATTGTTATAGAACGTTCTGAAAAAGACCTCCACGAGAATAAAAGGTGTTGACAGAGCTTTGGGAAACAGTTCGAGCAGCGAACAGTGGACAAACGCGCAGAGGAAGAACCAGAAGCAGACTTAAAATGCACGTAAAACTATACAATGAAATGCAAAAGTGGTAGTTAACTAGTGACGTCAAGTGTTCCAGTAGTGACAGACAGACGGACAGTGATGTCAAATAGCTATGTGTGTCTAATTAAGACCCGTAATCAGTGAAAACAGAGACGCGCTAGTCTGCCAAGAAGACAGAAGACAAGTAAATGCGTTTAAAAAGAACTGAAAACCGACTTCGATTGCCCTAATAGTCGACTTTTATTAATGCAAAGTTTTATATCGTTTTCTTATGGATGCCACTGTCAGAACTGGATCAAATTGAAATGGGACCACAAGGGACGTACCACCTTTCATATAAAAAAAAGAATAATCCAAATCGGTTCACCCAGTCAAAAGTTCTGACGTAAAAACATTAAAAAAGAAACATAATACCCGTCGAATTGAGAACCTCCTCCTTTTTTGAAGTCGGTTAAAAAGAAAGTAATTTTGGCTTGGACCTGTGACCAATAAACTCCGTAACTTTGGATACTTGTTTCTTTTAATCCTGAACTCTCTCTCGCTCGTAAAAATACGTATGTTAAAAATATTTTTAAGGATACATCACACAAATAATTTGATGCACGGAGTTGTTTTAGTAGTCTATTACTTATGTATGACCCCTAATTAGACAACAAAAAAGGTTATATTGTAATTGAAAGGGGGGTGTCAAAAATTAAAAATTATTTACCTGGCTTTGTGACGTACCGTTATATTACGGGAGTACTTATTGATTACGTAGTGATTAAATGCTCCTAGTATTGATTTGCCGAGGGAGGATGTTCCAGTAGAATGTTTCTGCTAAATTGGGGTTGGAATCCTAACAAACACAACATTAATTATTAAAAACCAATAACGAAATGCGCGAATATTCCCAGATAGAGCCCCAACATTGACTTAAAACAAATTTCATTGTAAAATGTCCCCTTTACATATATGGAATCATAGGGGTAAAAAATCAGTTCATCTAAGATATCTGTTTTTTTTAAAAAAAATTTTTATTGAAGATAGACCAACACTTGACCTTAATCTCACCTCTAAATAAACTCAATCAGCGATTTAAAATGGGTAACGCAATACTCGTATGTTAAAACTGTTGGTAAAATTTTTGTTATTAAATAAAATTGTTTTACCATTTTTGTATATGTTCGCTAGTTTTTACGAATATTTGTAAAGCAAAACAAACAATCTTCAAACCAGATGAAATTATGAACCATTCATATCAAACTGTAGTCGGGTAAATAATAGCTTCATTGTAATCGGCCCACCCTTCGAGAGCTACGACACCACAGACTCGCAGACACACACACACACACGTAGGATTCAAACAAATACACTTTTTTTGCGTCCTGGGTAAAAAATTTAAATATTCCAGTTTACACGACTTTCCATTGCTTAAGATCAATCTCGCGGAAGGAGAACCATTACTGCAAGGAAACAATGTTATTGTCAATATTTAAAGTATCACGTTGTCATTCATCATCATCAATTCATCAGGGATGTTGTTCCGGGCCGTCCCTCTACTCGATGGACCGACGACCTGGTATGACCTGGTCAAGGGCGCGGGGTGACGATGCAAGCGGCTGATCGGTCAAGGGAGGCCCACGGGAGGCCTATGTTCATGTTCAGTGCAGTTCAGTTCCCGTCTGATGATGATGAAAAATCGAACGTTGAAAAGACCATCCATTCTATTATTATAAATTCGAAAGTGAGTTTGTCAAACCACCCTGATTTGAATCTGTGCCTCATCATTATACAGTAAGCTCTATCTACAATTTACGAGGGATGGCTAACTCGTGTATTTATCTATTTATGTTCGTGTTTAGGAGTGGACTTATTCAGATACAAATATACACTTGTTTTTTCCAAACTGTAATCAACTAAAGAGATGAAACTATCAAATCTTTGAGGTACATTCTGAGCGGGCGCGGGTTAGGGCCCGATATGATTTAACAGGTGCACGATAACATGAATATGTGTGTAGCAATATCTTTGTCTCTTGATTACGTAGAAAAATAAAACAATACGAAATGGTTTTCTTATCACTACACGCGTGTACACTCTACAACTCACACCCAAAACTTGTGCTCGTCTCTCAGCCTCTCTATACCACGGTATAACAAATGTGAGGCTTCTACCAGGCTGCCAGAGGTTTTGATATGACTCTTCTGGTATGTGGTCGTCACTGGAGACTAGTCGAGACCTTTCCTCTTCGCCATCAATGTATTTACGAGATTTGCAGAAACATGCAGATGAGTTGCAGCATGAAATTAATTAGGAGAAGAACCGAGGTCGAATAAATTATTCAATAATGCCACAGTTCTGCTTTACATTGGGTAAAAGGCGACCGCTTCCGAAAACTAAAGCAGATAGTGTTCATTCACCAGATGTGTTTGACGGGTTTTAGGAACTCATACTAAAGTACAAAATAAACCAAATGCTTGGGATTTTAAACGCTTCGTAGAAGTATTACTATTATTGGAGTTACAATTTTCCGATACGAAAAGTCACTAAACATAAATTAAAACAGAGATATTTTGCATTTACTTAGTAATGATCGCGCATCTTCTACGGGTTGTCTTACTATTGCATTACAAGTGAGTGTCATTAGCCCATAGAGAAAGAAACAACAAAAACAATATTTCCAATTACATTGGGTGCTTGTTGCTTGATAAGATAAGACAAAAGTAACTACGTGTTGGAGCTGTCTGATAACAGCATTCGATTTGTGCCTAAACCTATTGGCTTGCCAATACGTTTGCATTGTTCCAGTTCGTTTTTAAGTGTGGTGTTAAAATGACTTTTCAAAAGTAGTTTTGTGGAGTTTAGTGGTTGCAAAGTGAACTTTGTAAAATGTTGGGAGGAAATACGATAAATGGAAGTTGAACTGCGAGTGTATACGGCGTCATGGCGCTGGCCCCTTCTGCTTTCTGTCGTGTTCTTAAATGTACGTCACTAATACATGTATTGTTTACATAACCTCAAGTAATATCCATAACAGGTGTTGTATTGTCATGATCATGAAATACAATGTATCTTTTGTTGTTGATCCGTTTTCTTACGGAAATTAATAATGGACTAATCTCATAGTCATACTTTAAAATATAGCTGTCTAACAATATACGAAAAATATTAATGGATTTTGATAATCGAATGTCTATATTTTTATATATGATACAAATTGTAAAAATTACATAACTTTCAAAAATATATTTTTCGTGATACGTTCAATGTGAAACATAATCTAACTTTTTGCTATTATCTCACTACCTAGTGTGAGTCAGAAACTGTTATGTGTCTGCCATTGTATGGAATGTGTCTCACTCACACTTTGGAATCGATTGCAGCACTTATATACCTCTATATATACATACACGAAAAAAGAGCTATACCAGCTGTGGAGTGTGTATGTATGCGTATATTTATATGATCTCTCATATCTCCTAAACTTCTCGCGTATTTTCACAAATGAGTTATCATACACACAAATTTGAAACGACGCACCTAGAAGCTTCAGGCCAATGATGCTGGCTCTGCTACCTTTCATACTGGTACACAACAGTGCTACTAACGCTGCTGTTTCGCAACGGACTTAGGGTAGCTAGTTAGGCGGTCATAGATAAATACCCTTACAATGTTTTTAAACTTCCTTCTTGTGTACGAAACCATTTGAAAAATTCACTTCACTAATGAATAAGCGTTGTTTCTATACCAGTTTATATTCACCACCCAAAATATTATTATTACTATCTGCAATCACGTGCCACTTATTGATATGTCAAAATCAACGAATCATCGATCATTTTTTTCATTTCCATCAACGTTTTGATTTATTGATACTTAATTTGAGCGAGATAGCAATTGTTTTCAGACGATCATGTGGGTACAAATACGCTTTCAATCAGGTCAATGACGTCATCATCAGAGTGCACTCTATATGTAATTATTTTTACGCGCTTTATATTAGGTTCGTTCACTTGTATGCCACTATGTTAGTCACTCACTATGTATGTTAACAAATCTCATCATGTACAGCCTGCGGCAGTCCACTGCTGGACATAGGCCTCTCCCAGAGTGCGCCACTCGATTCGGTCCTCTGCTCTCCGCATCCATTCACGTCCGGCTACCCTACGTAAGTCGTCTTTCCACCTCGCCGGGGGACGTCCTACACTACGTTTGCCTAGGCGTGGTCTCCACTCGAGAACTCGTCTGCTTCAGCGACTGTCTGTCCTTCGGCAAATATGACCGGCCCACTGCCACTTCAGTTTGCTAATACGGTGAGCTATGTCGGTCACTTTGGTTCTCTGACGGATCACTTCGTTTCGAATGCGGTCCATCAGAGAGACTTCGAGCATAGCCCTTTCCATAGCCCGTTGAGCGACTTTAAATTTGTGGATCAGTCGTGCCGTGAGTGTCCACGTTTCGGCTCCGTAAGTCATCACGGGTAGGACGCACTGGTTGAAGACTTTTGTCTTGAGGCATTGTGGTATCGACGATGATACTTGACGTAGTTTCCCAAACGCTGCCCACCCCAACTGTATCCTCTTATCGGCTTCTCTCTCGAAATTGTTTCTAGGAACAAGGTTTAACAAATCTAGCAAGTCAATTTTAACATATTTCTAACTGTCGCACCGATTTGAAACTTTTCCCTTTTGGGCCCGTTTTTTTTGTTTTTAGTGCATCACTGTCAAAAGCGTGGTTAGTTTTTTTAAACTATAATTTATTAAGTTAGATTGGCAAGGCTTGTATCAGTAAGAAGGTACTGGCTTAATAAACTTGGGTAATCTCATCTATACTTCTGACAAAAACGTTAGACTTACAGTGTGTTTGGTAGTATATATATACCTAGGTCTGCCGCCAAACAGCATAATTAATAGCACCATTGAGTTCCTATGAAAGGACGCACAGCATTGGCTTGAGGTTTCTGGGTAAGCACACTTCATTCAACATTACAACTTTATCGTCACTTAACTTTTGGTGAGGTGAAGGCCAAGTGTAAAATCCATTATACAAAAACAAGATAAGGTCCACCGAGAGGACCTACATAAAGAGCACAGGCTTTTATACCGACGAAGGGTCCATGTGCAATGATTTCAGAAGTCAATGCTTACACATAATAGTGACACCTGTATAGCCACTGTGAATATGGTCCTGTGTCGTCGATCCTATTTTAGTAATCACTACGTGTCATGTTTCAGGTGTGCCTGCCTAGCTTGGTGCTCTCGTACGGAGTGCTTCTCGTCCACTCGGCGCAGCTCGGCGTGCCGGTGTGGCTGGGGCTGGCCACACCGGCCACTTTCATCCTAACATACGGTCTTACACGTGAGGTTCTAGTTGTTTTATCTACTTACCTTCATAATCATCGTCTGAGGTACTACAATGCTCGCCATTTTTGTTGTTGCCTGTGCGTGAGTAAAACTGGAGTTGACTAATCGAGCCAACCAATCTCTTGAAAGTGTGTAAGGCGCCTGAGTTCCTGAAGTGATCGCGGATTGTCTATGATCGCCATGAATACTACTGTCGTACTACTCAAAGTAGTCCTCAGCTACCCGCACTCACTGCATGGCGCTGTCGGTGGTTTATTCCAAAACCGGGCTTCACTCGGCCGTCCCCCCATTAGTAGGTGACCTTATGGTTGATTTTCAAAAGTAATGATTTTTCCAGAAAGTTGGTGCAGAGATGCTGCCGATTCATGGGGAGGTCCGATCGGATATCGGTTGATGGCGACACTAGGACTCTTCGTGGTAGTCGGTAGCTTGCTGCTATGCGCCATCATACCCCTGCTTTGGCAGCCTCTCGTCTATGGATTATTAGGAGGTAAGCTGTATGAAAATAACTATAAATTGTCATGAAGATAAAGAGCAAACACTGAGAAAGATTTTCTGAAATTGATGCAATTGAATTTAATCAAAAGATCATTTGTTTAATTACTGATTTACACTTCCAGGTTTGGGGTCCTCACTAATATCAGCACAAGTGGACGCCGTAGTGTTCGAAACTTACGACTCCCAATTGGGAGTAATTCGTGGACTATGTTTTACTGGCCAAGCTATAGGGCAATCCATATTTCCTCATATAATATCAGCCTTGATAAGCTCCTTCGGGTATCCTATAGCCTATATTATGTTGGCTGGAATAATACTACAAACGTTGCCAGCAATTATGTTGCTGAAAGTCGACGAGACAGTTAAAAGACCGATGTCGTTCTCCAGATACAGTGACGTATCGAAAGCGTACGCATTATTTAGTAATAATGGAGATGCAAACTATTACTCGACAGAACTACAACTTCATGATTTGAGTAAAAAGTGTTGGAAAAGTCCGTCCGACGATAACTTACATAGGGAAGAGGAAGGTAATGAAGTTTATGTGAATGAGGTAAACACTACAATAACACCTCCGCCTAGCCCTGAAGAGAAAAGAAGAAACATATTCGGTGTAGAAATATTACCAGAAATACCAGAAGAAAGCGAAGATAGTGACGACAACGAACAAAACGAGGATGACATAGATAGTGCAAGTACGAGTAAGAAACGACTCAGTGCTGCAATTAAAAGGCTAAGCACAATGGGCGACAATTTTAGTGAATACATAACAAAACAAATTAGGAGAGATTCTCAAAGCAGTCAAGGTGAAAGCAGAGAATACACCGAAATAGAAGTGACTTACCATACGATTTCGCCAGTGACAGATGTTCAAAGAGAAAAGATATTCAGTTCGTTTAGTTTTCGTTGTCAGTCGGCGTACGCTAGCATAAAGAGGCGAATCTGGATGCCATCTTATAGGGTGTATAGAATTCGTCGCAGACTTTTATATCTAACGTATAACATAAATGATACGTTTGTCAAACCATTAACAAGATCATTGTCATGTTGGAGGTTTTATCCATCGCTAATCCTTTGTTTTTCAAAACTAAGTCTAACAGCGATATCACTGGTGTTATTGCCTATGATAGCATCTAAAATGCGCCCGCCGATCTCTGCAACAGAATCAAACTTCTTGATGACGCTCCATGGATTTACATGGATATGTTTCTTGCTGTGCACTCCGTGGTTAGCTCAAACACCAAAGCGCAATTTCAAATATGTCACACTTATTGGTCTCATTATTTCTACCGCAGCATGTTTCAGTAAGTGTTATCATTATGAATCATTATTAATCAATTGTAAATATAATCTAACCCGGAATATCTAAATCCATATGAATTACTGTTCTTTTTCAGTCATAGCTGAAGCTCAGACCCACGATATGTTTTCTATCGGCTGTGTCGTGGCAGGTCTTGGGTATGGAGCCATCACTTCATGCTGGGAGACGACCGTTCAAGACTTTGTTGGCGCCAGAAAGTGGCCTAAGTTACATAGCACTCTAGAAACGCTCTCCGCTTCTCTCTTGTTAATTTTTGTCACTGTCCTCTCTATCGTATTAAACTTTAACGGTGATCTTCAATACTCTTTGTTTATATTAGGTATAGTTCTGTCAGTAGTTACTTTTGTATGGCTAGTACTTGCAGCTATATCCATATATGTTACTAAGCTAAAGTCATTTACTATTAGTAGTGGTTGGCGTTAACTTGTGTCTTATATCTGTGTAATTAACATATGGTTGTGATAAAAAATTATCCAATAGTGTAATAAATAATTTATTGCTAAATATTAAACATTTTGTATCCACACATTTGGCTTAATTTTAACCGGAAGCAAAAGATTATTAATCAGTCACGCATGTTCTGTGCTGTCATACAGATTAAAATCTAGTTTAAAAAAAAATTAAAACATTATTTAAAGAAGTTGAAAAGGGTAAATGACATGCCTAAGTGATTAGGTCGGTCTATGAATTTATTATATTTCGGTACAATTACAAACATAGTAGGTATAATTAGCAACTGGGGCTATTGTAAGGATTAATACCCTTGAGCTAATTTCACTTGTTGATATAATACTAAACGAATCAAGAGATGTTATTCAGGTAAAATCCAAGACAGATAACAATGAGCAAACAGCGATTAAACAAACAGCAAACATCCCTGCAGGAAATGTGAGATAATTACGAAATGTTAACAAATATAAGTTATATGGAAAGGTAAATATTATGTATACGACTTGGTAGAATTTTCCAATTAACGATTATTTTTTACTTTTCACAAACAAAATATAATGATACATTTAACAGTAAAATACATGATAGGCCATCGGTAGCCAGCTACTGTATCTTGATACATATTTCAAAATTCAGATAAAAAGGCATTGAGGATGTATGCACTGCAAGTTGAGCAAGAGGCTGATACAAAACAATGCAGCGAAACGTCATGAATCATGCTGGTGAAAACAAAGCTTGCGAGGAAATACGATGTCAACCTTATTTATTTAACGTCATGTAATCTAGAATGAGATGTGCGTTAAGTAAATGAATCGTGCTGTGCTAACAAACTAATTACGTGGCTATACAAAATAATCTGAAATGAAAGTAGAGGTACTATTACGAGTTAGGACTTCATGAAGTGAACGACGAGAAAACGACTTTAAGTATCGAACGAAAAAGGCATGTAGCCATGGCTTTCTATAGAAACGAATATAAAGGAACATTATTACTGGTATGTAGCAATTTTTAACATACTAATACTGGAAAATATTAAGTGAAAACCTTTTGTTAATTACGGCACAGTCAATCGCGATGAAACTTGGCACGAAAATCTCGGCAAATTAAGTGATTTCCGTTCTATAATTTTTGAAGTCCATATAGACGGAAACGCGGGAAAACGTCTGCCCTGAGATATAACTGCAAATGTTTTTTTAACTTTCAGATACTCTTTGGAATACCGCTGATTTCATCAACGAATATTAATTGTGGTGGAAAATCATTTCATTGCCTAAATTCAACTCATTTTATGATATGCGTGGACTTAGGTGCAGGAGTATCGACTACCGTTGATGACTTTGTTATACCGTGCCCACCACCAACAGTATGCCAGGGAAATAACCGTTTTGAATGTGAATTCCCTGCTTCTACCACAACGTCAACTACGGCAATTCCATCAAGCATTGTGATGAAAGAACTTACTACTCCTTTCATTGAAGATGTGGTTACTACATTTTTTCCTACAAAAATAGACGAATCACATAATTCTAATCTCAAATATACAGACAGTCCTGCTATTTTTTTCGAAGAAACAGTCCCGGAGTCAACTGAGCGTTCTATAGTGTCACCCGAGTTAAACAGAATTGTTAATAATAATGGAACATTGCAAAATATGACGGAAAACATAATAAAACAATTCGTTAATAATTCAGAAACAAACACATCATTCGGGACTACCGAAACTTCTACACTGAACAACTCTCTTACGTTAGAAAACACTCAAAGCACCAATGTCAAATCAACAGATCCTACAATTAATACTGTCGATACAATGGTAGTCTCCAACACTAACACTGGAATGGGTGAAGTTGAAAAATCTACGGAAAGTTTTAATTACTCAGAACCTTCAACAACTGTAATCTCTCTCGAAGTGTTAAATGATACCACTGATAATTATCCCGTTGATCAGTACAATACCAGTGCCTTCACAACAGAAAGTATTATGAACACAAATACGCAGACGATTGTCACTATTAAAGAAATTACAGCAGACAAAGATCTTGAGAGTACAGGATTTAATCAAACAGGCAACTTTGATTTACCAACCGAACAAACTGTAATATTCAACGAGACTAAAGGACAAAATTTGTTGCCACAAGAACCTTTACTGACTGATTCTACGACGGTGTCAAACAAATTAACCGGCACAAATGAGACATACGGAAACAGTACACCTTCTTCTAACACAGAGGTCCTTACTAGTACAGATTCATTCCTATCGCGGATCAACACAGAAATAGCAGATTCTTTATCAAGTTCTAAAACTGACATTAGTTCAATGAATGAAACAAGTGCTAATACTACAAGTTTTAAAGATGCAGAGCCATATTCTACTGATTCAATAATGTGGTGGTCTACCACAGAAGTAACGACGTCACCATCAAGTTCTGTCTTTAATAATAATTCAACTAATGAGATGGGAATTACAGATCAAAGTGTGTTTCCTAACAAGCTTGATGTACTCACTACTACTACTGATTCGATTCTATTGTTATCGACAAGTAATACACCGGCCACTCGACCATCACTGATGTCAACAATTGATATAAATACAGTCAATGAAACAAGTTTCAACATTCAAGATTTACCACCTTTGGCAAATAAAACAGATACGACAGATTCACCATTGATTACATCGAATTTGTTCTATAATACTAGTACCAAGAAAGGAAATTTGGTAGACAATGGGCTAAGCAATACTACAAATTCAATTCTAGCAGCAGTTACCACTGAACCCACAGTATTATCATCTAGATCCATTTACGATATAAGTCCACCGATAGCAAATGGTTTTAAGACTACAGGTTTTATTGACTCCGAGCAGAAGTTCACAACGGATTCCATACCGACACCGAATACAGGCACGACGGAAAAAAAATCGACGCATACAGAGCTACGCAATACAAAAGAAATTCTGACAGAAACTACAACTGAATCTACATTATCCTCTGGTTCTATTTTGGACGTGATGTCAGTGACAGAGAATAGTTTTATTGACTCTGAGCAGACGTTTACCACGGATTCAACACAGTTGACACCTAATACAGGCACGGCGGATTCATCATCGACCCCTTTGGATACTATAAACCTCAATAATACAAATACGAAGAATACAAATTTGACAGATATTGAGATGCGCAATACTACAAATTCAATCCTTGCAGCAGTTACAGCCGAAGCCACAGTATTATCATCTGGTTCAATTTTTGACATTAATTCACCGACAAAGAATGGCTTTAAGACTGCAGGTTCTTTTGACTCTGAGCAAATGTTTACAACGGATTCATTGCCGTTGACATCTAATACAGATACGTCGGATTCATCATCAATTCCACTGGTTACCACCAACCTGCTCAATCATAATAGTACGAAGAAAACGAACTTGACAGATACTGAGATACGCAATACTACAAATTCAATTCTGTCAGCAGTTACAACAGAAGCTACAGGATTATCCTCTAGTTCTATTTTTGACATAAGTTCACTAACCGACAATGATTTTATTGACTATGAGCAGAAAATTACAACGGATTCAATACCGTTGACACCTAATACAGTTACGATCGATTCATCATCGACCCCACTGGCTATTACAAACCTCAACAATACTAGTACGAAGAAAACAAATTTGACACATACTGAGCTACGCAATACCACAGAAATTTTGTCAGCAACTACAACTGAATCGACATTATCCATTGGTTCTATTTTGGAAGTGATTTCAGTGACAGAGAATAGTTTTATTGACCCTGAGCAGGTATTTACAACGGATTCAATACCGTTGACACCTAATACAGGCACGACGGATTCATCATCGACCCCACTATTTATCATAAACTCCAATAATACAAGTACGAAGAAAACAAATTTGACACATACTGAGCTACGCAATACCACAGAAATTTTGTCAGCAACGACGACTGAATCTACATTATTATCCTCTGGTTCTATTTCTGACATAAATTCAGTGACAGAGAATAGTTTTATTGACTCTGAGCAGACGTTTACCACGGATTCAACACAGTTGACACCTAATACAGGCACGGCGGATTCATCATCGACCCCTTTGGATACTATAAACCTCAATAATACAAATACGAAGAATACAAATTTGACAGATATTGAGATGCGCAATACTACAAATTCAATCCTTGCAGCAGTTACAGCCGAAGCCACAGTATTATCATCTGGTTCTATTTTTGACATTAATTCACCGACAGAGAATGGCTTTAAGACTGCAGGTTCTTTTGACTCTGAGCAAATGTTTACAACGGATTCATTGCCGTTGACATCTAATACAGATATGTCGGATTCATCATCAATTCCACTGGTTACCACTAACCTGCTCAATCATAATAGTACGAAGAAAACGAACTTGACAGATACTGAGATACGCAATACTACAAATTCAATTCTGTCAGCAGTTACAACAGAAGCTACAGGATTATCCTCTAGTTCTATTTTTGACATAAGTTCACTAACCGACCATGGTTTTATTGACTATGAGCAGAAAATTACAACGGATTCAATACCGTTGACACCCAATACAGTTACGACGGATTCATCATCGACCACACTGGCTATTACAAACCTCAACAATACTAGTACGAAGAAAACAAATTTGACACATACTGAGCTACGCAATACCACAGAAATTTTGTCAGCAACTACAACTGAATCGACATTATCCTCTGGTTCTATTTTGGAAGTGATTTCAGTGACAGAGAATAGTTTTATTGACCCTGAGCAGGTATTTACAACGGATTCAATACCGTTGACACCTAATACAGGCACGACGGATTCATCATCGACCCCACTGGTTATCATAAACACCAATAATACAAGTACGAAGAAAACAAATTTGACACATACTGAGCTACGCAATACCACAGAAATTTTGTCAGCAACGACGACTGAATCTACATTATTATCCTCTGGTTCTATTTCTGACATAAATTCAGTGACAGAGAATAGTTTTATTGTCTCTGAGCAGACGTTTACCACGGATTCAACACAGTTGACACCTAATACAGGCACGGCGGATTCATCATCGACCCCTTTGGATACTATAAACCTCAATAATACAAATACGAAGAATACAAATTTGACAGATATTGAGATGCGCAATACTACAAATTCAATCCTTGCAGCAGTTACAGCCGAAGCCACAGTATTATCATCTGGTTCTATTTTTGACATTAATTCACCGACAGAGAATGGCTTTAAGACTGCAGGTTCTTTTGACTCTGAGCAAATGTTTACAACGGATTCATTGCCGTTGACATCTAATACAGATACGTCGGATTCATCATCAATTCCACTGGTTACCACCAACCTGCTCAATCATAATAGTACGAAGAAAACGAACTTGACAGATACTGAGATACGCAATACTACAAATTCAATTCTGTCAGCAGTTACAACAGAAGCTACAGGATTATCCTCTAGTTCTATTTTTGACATAAGTTCACTAACCGACAATGATTTTATTGACTATGAGCAGAAAATTACAACGGATTCAATACCGTTGACACCTAATACAGTTACGATGGATTCACCATCGACCCCACTGGCTATTACAAACCTCAACAATACTAGTACGAAGAAAACAAATTTGACACATACTGAGCTACGCAATACCACAGAAATTTTGTCAGCAACTACAACTGAATCGACATTATCCATTGGTTCTATTTTGGAAGTGATTTCAGTGACAGAGAATAGTTTTATTGACCCTGAGCATGTATTTACAACGGATTCAATACCGTTGACACCTAATACAGGCACGACGGATTCATCATCGACCCCACTATTTATCATAAACTCCAATAATACAAGTACGAAGAAAACAAATTTGACACATACTGAGCTACGCAATACCACAGAAATTTTGTCAGCAACGACGACTGAATCTACATTATTATCCTCTGGTTCTATTTCTGACATAAATTCAGTGACAGAGAATAGTTTTATTGACTCTGAGCAGACGTTTACCACGGATTCAACACAGTTGACACCTAATACAGGCACGGCGGATTCATCATCGACCCCTTTGGATACTATAAACCTCAATAATACACATACGAAGAATACAAATTTGACAGATATTGAGATGCGCAATACTACAAATTCAATCCTTGCAGCAGTTACAGACGAAGCCACAGTATTATCATCTGGTTCTATTTTTGACATTAATTCACCGACAGAGAATGGCTTTAAGACTGCAGGTTCTTTTGACTCTGAGCAAATGTTTACAACGGATTCATTGCCGTTGACATCTAATACAGATACGTTGGATTCATCATCAATTCCACTGGTTACCACCATACCACATACATTGGAAGTGATTTCAGTGACAGAGAATAGTTTTATTGACCCTGAGCAGGTATTTACAACGGATTCAATACCGTTGACACCTAATACAGTCACGACGGATTCATCATCGACCCCACTGGCTATTACAAACCTCAACAATACTAGTACGAAGAAAACGAATTTGACACATACTGAGCTACGCAATACTACAGCTTTACTTACTACTTTGTCAGCAACTACAACTGAATCTACATTATTCTCTGGTTCTATTTTGGAGGTGATTTCAGTAACAGAGAATAGTTTTATTGACTCTGAGCAGACGTTTACAACGGATTTAATACCGTTGACACCTAATACAGGCACGACCCCACTGGTTACTGTAAACCTCAATAATACAAATACGAAGAATACAAATTTGACAGATATTGAGATGCGCAACACTTCAAATTTAATTCTTGCAGCAGTTACAGCCGAAGCCACAGTATTATCATCTGGTTCTATTTTTGATATAAATTTACCGACAGAGAATGCTTTTAAGACTGCAGGTTCTTTTGACTCTGAGCAAATGTTTACAACGGATTCAACACTACTGACACCTAATACAGGTACGACAGATTCATCATCCACACTACAAATTATTACAAAGAAAACGAATTTGGTAGATACTGAGCTACGCGATACCACAAATTCAATTCTGTTAGCAGCCACAACAGAAGTTACAGGATTATCACCTACAGAGAATTTTACTAAAAGTTTTATTGTTACTGAGCAAAAGTTTACAACGGATACAATATCGTTGAAACCTAATACAGATACGACAGGTACATCACCAACAACATTAGTAAGCAAAAACCTGCTCAATAACATTGGTACACTTGAAACGAATTTATCCGACACTGAGCTCCGTAATACCACAGAATCAATTCTGTCAGCAGCTACAACAAAAAATACAGGATTATCATCTGGTTCTTTTTACGACATAAATACACAAACCGACATTTTTGGACAAAATATTTCAGATTCTGAGCAAAAAACTGCAACAGATTCAATACAATCGGTGCCTATTACAGAAGTCATCGGATCATTATTAGAACTATTAAGTGATGCAAAAACTTCCACTTCAAAATTGATTAGCCAAGCAAATAATGTATCTACAACCTCGAACATCATTGAGACTTCTACAAACAAAACATTCACTACAAATCAAGAAACTGTTGCTTCAGGACCAGTTACCGAAACTATTATTAACAGTGATTTACTCAATAAAACAGAAAACATTAATATTTCAAGTACGAAGACGTCAATAAATTTAAGACTTGACAAAGATTTTAATTCATCGAAGAGTATACACACGTCCGGACAAAAAAGTATTAAAAACGTAGGAGAAGCGGATGTGACCACGACTTTACCAGCAGTCACTTTTGGAAACAACACACAATATCAAACCGATAACAAAGTTGTAATTAATCCTGTATTGAAGAATGGAGTGATCTCAGATGAAGTTATATCGAAATCTAATGTAAGCGAAGAACTTCCATTAAATACCTACCTAGGTGAATCAACTTCTACGTGGATAACATCATTAAATGTTGATAAAAATAAGTCTACTACGGAAATCAAAGCAACATCAACGCTAAATATAACAAATTACTCAATCTTAGAAAATATCAATGTAATTGAGGCTACAACGGAAATACAAATATCTAACGAAAATACAACTAGCAGTAACGGGACATATACAAACGATTTCGTGAATCAAAGCACAGAGACTTTCACTGCTGATAGTACAACATTGTCCAGCTTCATTCCTAGTGAAGAGTACCCTCGTAGAGGTGGTGAGTCAACTTCGGTACTACAGGACACAACTCAAGAAAAAGTTTATAGAGTCTTAACCACACAACCTGCTGATTTAGAAGTTATAACCAATTTTGAGCCTATTGTGACGTCAAGTCAATTTGAATCTCAACAGATAACAACAACAAATGCAAAACTGAATGATTTTGGTTCAACTGATCAAACGGAAACTCACATCGAAGGAGTAATAATAACAAATCACAATTCACAGACAGAGAAGGAAAACCTTGGGGACAGGGATTTTTTTACATCTATTGTTTTATCAACTCCACTTCCAAGAAGCGAAAACACAATAATCATTGACGATATGACAGTAACAAATAATACATCGGTAACTTCAACTATTGTTCAACCTAGCGACTCGGTAACAGTTCATCAAAATCTCATTGAATTTACAACAAATGTACCACTCAGTACAGAAAAAGTCTATCCAATGACGCAAACGAGATCTAGTTTTACTAATTATGAGAGAAACGGAATTGTCACAAAGGTTGATATAAGAACCAATGCACATAATATTGATCACACATCCATACCAAGCTCGGTGACTGCCACTGAAACAGTTACATCGGCTACTATTACATCACCAATGACCACTATCACTACAACAGAAAAATCAACTACACCTGCAGTCACCCAGACAACCCATCATGGTTCAAACCCAACGACAAAGGACGGACATACTCAAAATCCAAGTGGTGATTTGAAGCGCACAACCAAAGCTTTCAACTGCCTTCATCGCAAAAGAGGTCGTTATTCAGATAATGAAGATTGCAGAAAATTCTACATATGTACCGGTGCAGCTACACCTATTCACGGGTTGTGTCCTGGTAATACGGTTTTCAGTGAAGTTCGCAACCAATGCACTAGGAATCTATCCCATTGTGTTAGAGAAAACCAGTTCAAATGTGTCTCAAGAGGCAGGTTCGCAGATTATATTAAGCCTAATATTTATTATATTTGTGTTAATAATGGAGTAGATGCGTTTGTTAGGTTCAAATTTCAATGTCAGACAGGTTATTATCTGGATAGGAAATTTGTTAGGTGTGAAAAGAATCCAGAAGATTCAAATTCTAATCAATCGGTATCGAATAACTCCGACAAAAGTACAAAGGAAAAGAAAAGTAGTGAAGAGAAGAAATCTAAACATCGAGGGGAAGACTTTGAATGTGAGAAAGTAGGTAAATTTGCTGACCCTAATAGCTGTCGCGGATATTATGTTTGTTCAAAGAGCAAGAGGAGCGAGGAATTTAGACGAAGGAAGAAAAAATGCGACAGTGACGAAGTGTTCCACAAGGAGAAGAGGAAATGCGTTGACGAAGAAAGTTATGAGTGTTCACAAAAATAAGAATCTATTGTAAATAATTTATGTCGTTTTAGCTTTATTTCCTATTGAATTTTATTTATTAATAATTTGCTAATTAAACTTAAATAAAATTATGTTGTTGTTTGTACAAAAGTAATAAATATCTTCGGAATACAAAATAAACATCAACAATTTATTCACATTCAAACATCGTCTTATAAATAAAGTATAAAATAACCTATACATCTATAGCTCAGACTTTTTACTTTGCAATATGATTGCTATGTGAGCAGCTTTGTGTGCGGGGTCTCCTGTAAGCTGCGCCTAAATTTTCAATAAATTGATCCTCGTCGTTCCTCTCTAGAATGATACAAAATTGATTGGAAAAGACTGTGCATCGCACTGGCAGCCCGGAGGACGGCGGACGCGGAGGACAAAAGTAAGCCGCTCGGACAGGGGTGTTATCCTGGGTCACTGTCAACTTGTAGTTTTTACAGTCAATGGGTCTTGGTTTAGGTAAATTGGCACTCGTATTTTTGTATCCAAAGTCGTCACGATGGGGTGTTCGTGGTTTGTGGGTTTCAAAAATATCTTCTTTAGGTTTCGTGACATTTGACATCGGACATTGGTATCTATCTGGTGCGGAACACGTCCGTGTGAAACCATTAAAAACGGTGGACCCTGTACATTTGAACTTGATGCCTTGGAATCGATTTTTGTTAGGGAGGCACAGTATGTAGCCTTTGCACCCTGGAATACTGGGGTCAGCAATTCTCTCGTAGCGTCGACAACGTAGCGATCTTATTTCCGGCTCGACAAAGTTGATGGCATTCTCGCAGACATCGCTCGAGTCTTCGTTGCATATGGTCCCCGAGGGACATAAGAACATAGGTCCGAGGAAGTTGTCTCCTTCACAAAGCCTCAGCTTTTGTTTTCCTTCACAAATGAAACCATAAGGGCCACACTGGAAGTTTTTGTTGTGATAGGGTGTTGACGCGGATGTGCCGACGGCGAGGAGAGTCTGTAAAGACGGCATTAAAGGAATACACTATTAAAAGTGCTTGTTAAACATAAATTTTTGTACTTAGTAAGTATTATAAAGTAGATGGACATTCGACTAAAAAAATATGTACCAGCCTTTGCACCATGTCACATTCATCCCTTCTTTTTCATATACAGTGCGCTGAGGGAAATTTAGAAATTTAAAAAAATTTAAATTTTTTTTTAAATATGATGAAAAGAATATGAATGACATGGTACCGAAATAGGTACACATTTCTGTACTCGAGTGTACCAGTCCAGCATAAACAACAACAAAGTGCTCGCTTACGATTGTCGAGAATCCCCATCAATTGAAATATACTTTCAGGTAGAATATCGTAGTTTGCATAAAAATGTTACTGACGACATTCATTATACACAATTCAAAATTTCAAAATGTATGTCCGTTGGTAAATTCATACACACTAAAATTTAAATAAGGAAATTAATATATTACTCACCATAAACTTGAGTACAACTCGGTACATATTTCCACAGGACATATTTATACAAAGAGCCAAGGTTGACGGCGAGACGGCCCGAGCACAACTAACGGAATGTCACCTGCTTTCTTCGATGCTTCGGTTGAGACCAATTATCATTTTTAACACCTTTTGTGAACATTAGAGAAATGAGTCCATGTCAATAGCTCAATGTGTCACGGATGCTTTTGAGTTCGAACTTACAAGAGGCCTGTTACAATAAAATTCAGTGACATATCGACTTGCGGAAGGAAGTATTAAAACTGATTATTTTTTCGTTGCATTCACGTTTTTCCCACTTGGCTAGTGCATTGTTACTTTTATAGTATTTTTTTATAAGCACTGATGTAATGGTTGTTGGCTGTTCAATGGAGCTCAGGTACGGCAATGAAATCAAATCCTTATGCATACGTTACATAATTGATTGTTGAATGGCTAGTGAATTACCTAATCCATTTTATAATAGCGAACTATGCAGTTCTACGCACCATTTAGCGAATTGTGGTGTACGGGAAAAACACGGAAAAACTAATAAAGGTTTTCAAAATGGCCATCGTGCCCTAGTAATAAGAACCCGATTTTTAAAGGCACAGATATCTCTTCAGGCTGTCAGGTTCGATAGGATTTTCTGTTTCCAATTTATGATTAATGCAAGTTACCAAATAAATAGAAAATATTTTATGTAACAGAAACATTTTCTTAACAGATTATTTTTACAATAACCGGATAAAAATCACATGTAGAATAAATATAAGTTCAACAAAGACCTCTGTTAAGAGATCATGCTCAAGGTTGAACAGATTTTAAGGTAAGTCAATTCATTCTTGAATGCTTTCGCTCCATCAAAAATACTGGAAGCAATAAAATAATCATCAAGCCTGGTCTCTCTTATAGTCACAATATTGTTGCATGGCCCTTAACTTATCCAATGATAAGTGGCGATAAAGCCGCAGGATGGAAGAGTGCTCACCCAAAGCCTTAAATTAATGAGGCATTTAGCGTTATGCTATCTTCCATTAACGGAACACATTAATGCTGTTTACCGGGCGGACTCGTGATGGTAGAGTTGCAAAATTTTACCAGTCCCTGGAATCGATGCCTCAACCTCCAGATCATGATGCGAAGAATGCGGTTGATATATAAATAAAACAGTATACATAAATACCTATACAATAAGTTTATTACCATAATTCTAGAGCAAATCTACTACATTAGTTAATATTAGTTAATACTACTCATCATCGGACGACGATTCACTGTCACTATCTGAGCTCGAGCTGGTCTGCGAGTCTGCCGCCGGCGCTCCAGTTTTAGCACTAAAAAGCAAAATATTTCAAATAAAGAACAGGTATTCCGTAGGAAAATATTTACCGACCCAGTTTAGCACATCTAGTGTGACATGAATCACGACAATGTAACTGTTACGGAATGTTAGTACCGGTAAAAAGCACAGTGAATATGTTCGTAGATTTACAGACACGTAACCTCTGAAATGAGTTGTGTTTGATATTGATTTTATGTCACTAATTATACACAAACTATGCTACACATAATCGAGTGCATGAGTAAACATAAGCACATTTGACATTCTAAGTTATTTGCCATAATCACCACGCTATTATAGTTTAAATAATAAATATCAGGGCTACCGAGCTTTGCTCGGAGTTTTTGGCCAAAAGTACAATTACCTTTTTAATTTGGCTTAAAAAAGGTAAAAACTTGAATAAATAATTTAAAAAAGTTAAACTTTGTATCCGACCGGGATTCGAACCCAGACTCAAGTGATTGTCCATCTTGAGCCTTGGCTGCTTGACCATGATGTGCCCAAGGGTGTGAAATTAGCGAATATATATTTTACGTTGAATAATGCGAAAGAAAACCGCATTAAAACTGGAAAAGCAGTTTTCCCAGGCATAATCTAGATAGATTTTCCGCCCCGTAAACCCCCACATACCATATTTCTGCGAAACCGTTAGAGCTATTTCCGAGATTGCCGGTATAAATAAATAAATGTACAAGAATTGATCGTTTAAAGGTATTTGATAGATAATGCGCGCTAAATGGCATCATTAGAATAGTATCAGTTGAAAAAATAGAGAATGAGCACCTTATAACCAAAGGAAGAAAGAAGGAGAAATGTTTCTTGCCAAATTGGCGTCAACTAGTGTTAATTTTTGTCGTGAAAACCCTCATTAACTTATATTGAACTTACATTTGGTAGGCCTCAGCTATGGCTAGTGCGGAGGGATGCAGTGACGTCACGAGGTCAGCTCGAGGTTGCTGCAGCAGTGTTTCCACCTCCTCCGGTGGCCGGTTCAGCATAACGCCCAATACTTGAACGCTAGCTGTCATCGCTTCTTCGAAACCGCATTCAGCCAGATATGATACTGCAGTCTGTTGACGAGGAAACCATCAGAAGAAGCAAATGAACGTTTAATTTAAATGTTTTGGAATCTCATAGATATTATATACCTTTTATTCCACTTCATTAACATAAAGCATCTGGGTGAGTACGGTTTCCATTTAAAAAAAAGGTCTCATGGTCACTTACCATCAGTTCAGATAAAAGCCAAGTGCAAACCCATCATAGACAAAAATTACTAGTACAATTAAAATTTTAATGAGTCTGACAACGATTTTTGTTAAGGGTATTAAAAATCTAGGAAAAAATTACGAGGAGAAAGGCGTTTTTAAAAAATTGTTGAGGGAATGACGAGTAAACATCTCTTTCCGCTGCGAGTCATTTGGCTGTCGGACTCGCCAGTCTGTAACCGCGACCATACCGCGATAGACCAGTGACGTCACGCTTAGGCGCCTGAATTTAAAAGTGAGTTAATACTACACTATTACCATTTGTTTTATATACCATTTTAAACCTTTTGGTGTGACTCAATTTGACATAGATTTGACCACAAAACAAAATTTGATGCTAAGGTTATGTATGCTTCTTGTATAGATAGTTTCAGTGACTTACAGCAGCGAGTGCAGGATGTCCAATAGCGGCAGCCTTCCTCGCGACCTCTGCTAGGACGAGGGGTCGGTCGGGCACGCCGGCCGCCTCCTCTCGTCGCAGGCGGTGGAGCGCGTCCGACACGCTATCCCAACCGGGGTCCGACGCAGGCGCGTCAGAACACAGCTCGATTATGTTCGTTAGGGCTGACGCTGATAGTCTGAACGAACGAACGGGGACGTTTTAAAACACAAAAACAAATATAACATTTTGGACGTATACATAATTAAATATAGATACAGCGCTCATGCGGCAGAAAAGCCGAATAAAATACCCAAAACAAGTAAATGAAAAGTTAATTTCAAAAAACCCGACTGCGTATTTTTTAAATTTTTATGATTTTGATATACCCGGTGTCACTCTCACAGTAAATACGAATCTACCGACACCTCTCAAGCTAAAATCCAACAAGTCGTTCAGGCCGCAGAGCGTGCCAAACAATTATACATACATACTCTCGAAAAACATAACCCACCTTCCCCTCGTCTGGTGCAGTCGGAAAAAATTTATCCCGCACATATGAATTATTAACTCACTGAAAACCATGCATAATGTAAGGTACCAAATTAACAATGCTCTAACGAAAATTTAATTCCGATTGGATGACAAAGTTAGCTTTGCAGTTGAAAAAATGTTATCCCATACATCAACTGCTAAATGTATGTTTGTAATCGTACAAAATATGTTCATATAATCTATCTTTTTGTAGAGTACAAATTCCCTTCTTTTACTTATACTGTAAGACATTGAAATTATTTTTACTATTATTGGGACTTGTGGGGCGGCGGCAGTGAACTTATGCAGCATAAGCAGCAGATATTTACGTAAGCCAATTTAAATAAATCGGACAAGGATCGTCTTCAGTAACTACTTACTTCAGTTGCACTGGCGACCGCATGTTCTTAGTTTCTTCTTGGTCCTCGGTTTGTTGCCCAAACTTCAGTATGTCACCCGCTGCGGCACGGATTTTCTCTTTCACTTCGTCATCTGAAAATGTTAAACATATTTTTAATTAATTTAACAAATAAAGAGTCGTTATTGTAGTGACAATTATAATAATACGTACTCAATAAAAAATGTAGATAATGTTCTGCATATCGAAATTTGGGTAAAACTTTCTAAAATTATTATTAGAAACTGGCAAAAAGAAAACTGAAACTACACGTATCACTTCACATAAAAATATTTAATATTTTATTGATGATAAGCGATTTAGTGAGATACGATAGTAACATGACGAATGTAGAGCCAGTAAAGTGATAGGCAGTCACTTGGTATCGAATCCGTGATATCCGGGTGAAACGGAAGTGGTCAAAGTCAAAGCGATATCCAGGCCCCATAATTTTACCTGATGTGGTCGAAAATGGTACACTCGAGTACACAAATATGTATCCTCTTTTGGGCCACGTCACATTCACCTTTAACTGACTTTTCTGTAACACTAATATAGGAACAAGCAAGAGTGAATGTGACAAGCAGTTCAACATAAACGATCTTTTTAGAGGAATAATTTTACGAGTATACTCTTTCCCCCCTGAAACGGAGGCTGCAGTTGCAAAGCTGGCTATTTGTTGAGGGTGAGCAAGTATGTACCTTGATATTGGTAGCAGCTGCATAGGGCGTCGAGCAGCCTTTCTACGAGTCTGGCTCGCTTAGCGTGCCCGAACACCACGAGCTGCGACCACGCCTGCGACAGACGATCGCCCGCCCCACCCACTTCCAGCGTTCTGATTATCTGCGGCAACGGAATCCGTATTTGACCGACAAATCAGCAACTTGTCACTATTGATGTATACTTTAGTTTTGTATGAAATCTAGTTATGAAAGATAGCGTTCACAGAGCCTTTTGTCTGTCAATTTGAGGCTTATGTGTGAGCACGCGTCTGTTCTACGGTCGTTTACGTGACGGATATGTAGATTTAACTCATAATTTCTTCAAAGCAAAGGTTTTGTAAAAATATGTATGTATATGTGCATTATCGTAGCTTACTTCACCACGGACACAATTTTTTTGATAAAACTCCGCCATCGAAACAATTCATGTCATGTTAATTCAACATGTTAGTTATGCAGTTTCGTCGCCCGTACCCCGCTCAACTCCTGTTTTGGCGGTGTAGTATAATTAAAGCCGTACCTCTTCCATAACGGACGGTTCTGGCACGTATATATTGGGAACCAGAGTGTCTAGCAGCTGCAGGGTCCTCTCGAAGGAGGCGTGTCTGCAGGCGACCGTCACCAGGTGGCGGTAGTAGATGCTCTCCTTGTACGCGTCGCCGACGAGGCAGTAGTTGTCATCCTTCATCAGCAGTGCGTGCAGTCGTTCCGCCAGATTTATGTCCTGCAAATTATATGTACTGAAATACATATATATGAATAAAAATCGGCCAAGTGAGACTTGGAATCGCGCATTAAAGATGCTACCAGACATGAAAACAAACATACAGGTATGAAATATTAATAATATTACCATGAAATAATGTTCATTTCTGGTCTGGTTTCTAAGGCTGGTTGTCAAGTTTTTTTTTATGATTTCTCAAAAACGATATAATTGATTCAGTTAAGGAAATTGTGTGGAAACTTGCACACCCCTGAAGAAGTTCAAAGGTATGTGTGAAGTCTACCAATCCGCACTGAGCTCGAATGATGGACTCTCTGCAGGAGAGTAGGCCTGAGCCCCTGCAGTGGGGACGTATATAGGCTGGTGATGTGTTGATGTTATTATAAGATAAAGACATTGATTCGGTTTTGCTGTAATATTGACACAAAGTTCTATCTACTGTTATTATTACTGACTTTCCACTTTGGAAACTTCGTAGATAGAGGGGGAATTGTATTTTTACACACATTTTTCAAGTTAACTTAAAAACTATGCACCAAAATAGTTATTGGTATTATCTGTACAAGAATAAGTTGTATACATTATAGAAGAGCGGGGACTTCTAATACAAGCTATCTTTAGCTTAAAAGCAGTACCCCAAAATCTGTATATTTATTTTAGTAGATAATTTTTTCCATTTTTATAAAAATTATAATAAAAATCTGGTTTAGAAAGTACAAATGAAGCCCTTTCATACTCGTATGATACCCCACTTGACCTGGTGACTCCACTTTGAAAATTATTATATTATCTCAGTTGCGGCACCTGATATAACCATGGAATATCTGATCGAAATTTCAAGTCGATAGCATCAGTAGTTCCTGTGATAATCAGCTGTCACAGACAAAAATAGAACCAGAGTCAGATTTTCACCGTTTTTTCATCAGAACCCTACAAATTCACTAAATAAAAACAAATATTTGTTCTAATAATACCTGCAAATGGTCACTACAAACTCCCATAGCTGTGATGAAAAAGTTCGTGTCTGTCGCTTCTTTGGCGTCAAGCTTCTCTCTCTTCTCTAAGTCATTCAAAATATTTGTTAGGATATCTATACGGGGACCACCTGAAATATTTGAAGTACATTTTGTTAATACGTTTATAATCTATTTTCAAACAAGACTAGAGGTTGAACTTCCATGCCAGTTCACTTTGTCTAATTTTTAATTCCAGTACACTGTGTAGACACTTTCCACACCATTTCCTTTTAATTAGCGTACAATTAGTCTTTGACGAAAATATCCATCGCATAAGCTTGGAATAGCGTATGTCTGTCACTGGCTATGTGTCACATTTCAATAAATAAATAAACAAATTATATCTTTGCATGAATCACATATTTTGATGTCATATGTGTGTGTACCAACCAGGCCACCCATATTTGGTGATGACTATGTTAGAAGTAGAAAAACATTTTGTAGCAGACTTTATAAAATACATTTTATTTGACACTAAATAACAACTATATCTAGTGGCTTGAAAAAAAGATTTTTTTCTACATTATTTTAAGCCCCCGAGTTTTGAAATTTATGCGTCTTAATTAACAAAAAAGTTCCGTGTAAATTTTGATTTTTTTTCAAAATGGCTGAAATATGTTTTGGTAACGTTTTCAAAGCTCGGTCAATAACAAATCTTCAGACCTGAACTAATATCTAATTTTTTAGGATCTATCGTCAATTAATATTGCAATGTCATCCTTATGTAGTTATGTACCTCTTTACCTGGTCTTCAATTAGCGGTCAGATAAAAAATATTTCTACTCACACTCCACCAGTCGGATTAAAACAGTTCTACTTACGCTCTTTACAAAACAGGCACAGCAAATAATAGTATGCTGATAATCCAGGCTTTATGCCAAGCTGTTTGAGTTCAGCTATGACCTGCAGAGCTAATTCTTGCAACAATTTGCCCCCACCCCACGCAGAGATGGACCTTAGGCAAGAGGTCAGAGTTTCGTCATTTGGTGTGAGGCCCTGGAATGAGATTGTTTTAATTATCAACACGTTTTTCTTCAGTTTCTTATGATTTGCAGTTAGCTGTACTTAAATATCACGCAAAAAATCATAACATTAGATTTATATAATAATAGATTAGAAAACAGGAAAGTATTTAACACAACTAATAATTACTTGCATGGAGTTATTTCTATTATTTTTGATTTCTATGTGAAAATTGCCAAAGGCAAATATAGCTTTACCTGTTCATTCATTTCTTTTAGCAGAGCCTTTAGTGCATCTGCTCTAAGGGCTGTCCCTTCACGTAAGAAACCCACACATCCTAGCAGGGAATTGTATACTCCAGTAGACAAGGGAATGCCCTTTTCAATTGCCTCCTGAGCTAATGTATGAGCTCTTTCAGCTTGATAGTATTTTGCCATCCCTTGAATAATGGCACAGTAGGCCTCTGGGGTCTTCGGCTCCATAGATGTGAATATTTTGTCAGCAAGGCCTCCTAATCTGAAATTTAAAATAGAAAGAATTTATCCATCCGTCTTTGTAATTATTAAGATACACCACAATAATGACAATTGATGAGGTGATAATTTCTGTGGGTGTCACTTCTTTACATCTTGAATTATGTCTTGAAGTACTTTATAACACCTTTTTATGTTAATAATTTACCTCCAAGTAGCTGCTTGTCTTTCTCTAGTACTGGCAGCAAACCACCTTTCTTCCAACCATTCAGGGGAATCAGGTTCCTTTTCATTGTAGAAGCAGAGTAGTTGTAGAAAGGACATTTTCAACTCTTCATTTATGGCTTCCGCACCACCAAGCAGTTGGAAAATCTTTATTGAGTCTTCTATTAACGCATTGTCTATTGTATATATTAAATCTTCTTCTGTAACCTGGATCAGAGACAATGTAAATTTTTTTGCATTAATAAATTTGACTGTGCTGTAATGTAATGTTATAATTTGAGTTAAAAGTTTTATTGAACAGCCCACTGATGCTGTATTTGACAGTCCACTGATGTTAAGTTTTATTATATAAATATGTAAACATTATATTGTATCAAACATTATTTTTATAGTAATAACAATAAAAATAATGTTTGAAATTATTGAAATCTAAAATTTAACTCTTGCAGAAATTTTCTTCTTTTTCGAGTCTTCTTGACCAAAACATTTCAATGGATCCAAATAAGGTTCAATAAAAAAGTTGGGTTGATGTTTAGAATGACAATTTTGAATTCCCTATTTCCAAAATCCTTGTCCCCCAAAAACTACAACTTGTGAGACTTCAGAAAGAGAGTAAATAGGCTCCTTATAGACCAGAGCGTCAAATAGCCACATAACATTAGGTTTATATATTTTTATATGCATAAAAAACTGAAAACAGTCAGAACAAAAAATAATATGAGATGACATTTAAGTTTTCAAAATTCAAAAGCCTTCATAAATCTCATCAGATAAATAAAAAGGCTTTTAATTGGGCTTTACTTTACTTGATACTGATGATAAGACTAAATGATAGAAGCTGTCTAAAACTCTTACCTTACTCTCATCATTATAAATAGGCCGAGGAGCATAGGCATCTATGTGTGGATCTGCATTGAAGTGTGGTGTCTTCTTTCTACCGGGAGGGTCCCAGACTCTGGTTGTAAACAGCTCTGCATGCTCATCACGCACCCAGGCTGCTGCCTTTCGTCCAGCCTCAGCAGATAGTGCATAGGATCTCTTGCGAAAGTTTGATAGGGGTATTAAATATGGGTCATCATGATATCTGAAATTGTTATGTTTTTAAATTAGTTTTTTTGTCCATAGTATTTTTTATATTATAGAGAGCGCATAATTAGTCATAATTCTTTTAACTAGAGTGATTCTAATTATGTTAAAGTCAAAGTACTTTATTTGTAGAAATAGGTAAATTACAGTAAGATGTAGAATAGAGGTATAGATCGCTATTTCTTACCTATTAGGCATACAAATATTACATTTATACAATTCAAAATGTCAACATATTACAAAATGTTACTTGATATCCTTAATTTATTGTATTTATAAGCATAGCTCTTTGCCCTTTTGCATCTCAGTGGATTTTAGAAATTATTTATGAATTATATATTGTCTATTCTATTACTCCACATTATATATTACATCTGAGACTTCATCTAAATCTGTGTAGTCGCGCATTAGTGATTGAATGACAAACTATATAAACTTTCACATTTAAAATATTTATAGGATTATTTTGCTTACTTGTAGTGAGCAGCTGTAGGATCAGGGCCTACGGTAGCTGCTAATGCTTGCAGGATATCGGTTGGTCCTCTCGGAATCCGAGGTGGTGGTGAAATTCCGTCACTCGATTTACTAGTTTCTGGAAGTTTTTGGCCCTCGATTGCGGTCAGTGATCGGTAAATAATTCTCAATCTTGAACATTGTCTACGCAAATATAAATAATAAAACGTTTATTAAATTAAACATTAAACAATTTCTAACCTGTAACGATCACTTACCTCGGTAAAATAATGTTAGTATACATTATAGCTCTATAGGTACAGAAATGATTTTGTACTAAATTTAATTTTTAATTAATCTTATTGGAAATAAGACAAGAATTTTCCCTTAACTAACTTATAGTATTTTTGTAGCCATAACATAACCTCAAAAATTATTCAAGCTAGTCTGTCAGTGTCATGTGCGGTTTTGCACGCAACTGTCAATGTCAAAGTGATTCATTCTTATTATTAAAGCTTTGGCTACTAGGCCATTAATAATAGTATGGATCAAATCATCAAAGGCACCAGCCTTGATTACACCAGTATTCGATAATACCACGAAGTTAAAAAGATTATCGTCCGCCCTGACAGTAACATATTTGCAGCTTCATGGATAATATACATAGAAAGTCCTTGGAATTTGAATTTCTAGTTCATATTCAAAATAACATAAGTGATATATCCATTCACTATATCACACTGCTGCCTAGAATTAATATAGTGGAACGAAAACACAGCAAACGAATAAATTGAATTGCGGGAAGGGCTTCAAAATAGAAGAGCGTTATCATAGGCAACGAGGGGAATAAGTTTGTTGCAAAGAACCATTTCCGGCAACAACGGAAACGGAAATCGGCACAGTTCTTGGACTTGGACCCAGAGGGCAGTGGTGTAGCTACTGTAGGGTAATCTGTAGGGCTAACCTAACCTTGAGAGCAGTGGCTCGGGTCTAGGAGCATTTAATCACGCTCGGGTCCCCGCATGTTCAAAGTTTTATAATATTTTAGTTGAACCCCAAAATTTGCCGTATATATTTTGTGATGTATGCAAGAAATATTTTTCCATCATTATATGGTTAAAATCAATTATTTCAAATATAATTTGAGGGTTTACGTAGGTTCCGTCAAAAAGTCTAACGTAAATATTTATTATGCCATGTGACATATTTCCCTCGGTTATATATCTACGGAGAGGGGAAAAAAGGAAGACAACGTCAAATTTTTAAGTTTTACAATCATATTTACTTAAACATAACTAAAACTAAGCCTAAAATTGTTAAAAATATCGACATTACATATTTTGTCCGATGACTCGTAGCTCTACTATATTCAAAAGTAACATTATTAGAAGATTTTGTTAGATCGTCGATAAGATCGGTGGTAATCACATTTGAAGTAACTGGAGACTCGATTTGTTGACAATTATACATAGTTCCATTAACACATACACCTAGAGAAGGATTAAAAAATTTATGTGACGGGCAACTGATTAACCTTGCATTTACGAAGTCAGTTAACCCTTTGATGCATGCAACGTACGAGGTGCAGTTATCACTGTCAGCATTGGCGAAGTTCCCTACTTCGGTGCAGACATATTCTGGCAGGCACTTGTATTCTGTAGCGTTAGTACATTGATTCTCCAAATGGTTGAATATGAAACTTGGTGGGCAGCTCAAGTCGTATTGGTAGAAAATGTCGCCAGCAACCAAACATGTAGTGTAGCCCCGACATTCCTCCGAGCCATTGTTTGGGAATCTTCCACGAGCGTTACATTGTGACGCCTTGCTGACGCTGTCGCTAAAGCCCTGTAATTAAAGTGATTGTTATCAGTAATGGAAAATGGCCGCATTAGTTTAGATCTCGAGCAAATAAGTTACTCCGATTCCTTTTTAGGGATCCACATAAAACCCTTATTACGTGTTTAGCATGTCTACAGTTTCTGTGGCGAGCCAAATTTCACCCAGATCCGTTCAGCCGTTTATGATATTCTCTGAAAATCACTTGTGATTAAAATAATTACGTGTAGTAGTAATCAATAGCAAGTTTTTTAAAAGCTAAAATGCCGGTTGTGTTGGGGCGTTGGGCGAAAGGCGAGTCCTGAAAGGCCATGAAGAAATTAACGTAGTGCTTATATATTTAATTTTCTGGGGTTTATGTTCACGATTACTTTTCATTCTGTCAATGTTCGACTAACGGGCTCACCTCTGATTTTATTATTGTATAGGTCATCAAATATGATACATTTTATAAATTGGCTTTATAAATGAAATTTATCAATTCGACTGACATGATTTTTCCTTTTTAAACAAATTAACTAAATCTCTAAGTAATACCATTTTTATTTGAAGAAAATATTCCACCCCTAAGTGTGTAAAATTTGGGGGTGAATGCAATGAATTAAATAATAAAAGACTTCGTGGTCGATTGATGTATGTACCTTTGTTTTACTTGTAGGCATTTATCGGGTAATAAACAATAGAAGAATATTTTACGAACAAATCTAAATTGTTGACGTCATGAACCTAGAATTCATCATTAGCTTACCCGTCAATGCGGCAAGACAGACTGTGGGTCACTATTTCGCAAAACCCATCTAAATTTCAAGTCGATAGATATTGTTGTTGCTGAGCTGAGCTGTGATAGACACACACCAAAGTTATCTTTAAAGGGTTCGAAACCCTAAAAACATTCACAGTATTGAAATCCGCTTCCAAATACATATGATCACTATGAGGTTTGCATAAACACATTCGTCAGCGCACTGGGTAATAAAAAAACACAACAAAGCCTTCACGTGATTTATCCTCGCAATACTATGTAATAATATATAATATAATAGACCCTATTATTGAAACTGACAAAACTCGGCGATACTCACAAAAAGTAAAATCAATACAATTCCAAGTTGTTTCATCTCAATTGTTTCTTCTAACCACAGTCTGCGCTAGCGCCGTGTTAATGCCAAGTGTTTCTCCGTGTTGGTACAATCAGTACTTTATGACAACTACATTATGTTTTTACCTAATTATAATATAATGCCCTCATATCTCCGCTAAGATAAAAACGGAAACTGAGGAATCCTTTTGTACAGATGAGAGTTAGAGATGGAAACGTTGAGATGGTATCGATAACGATGATTGTCAACTATTAATGATTGATTTTTAGTGTTCCGTACCCAAAGGGTAAACGGGACCCTATTACTAAGACTCCGTTGTCCGTCCGTCCGTCTGTTAGACAGTGGAAATTTTCACAGATGATGCTTTTCTGGTGCCGCTATAACAACAAATACTAAAAAACAGAATAAAATAAACATTTACGGGAGCTCCCATACAAACAAACGTGATTTTTTGTTCGCTTTTGCTCGATATTGATAATGGTCACAGGTAGACGCTTGAAATATACAGAATAGTTAGTTATATATTATCTTGAAAAATAAATAATCATAATAAAATAAAACAAATATTTAATATAATCCCATACATCAAATGTGATTTTTTGCCGTTTTTATATAGGATGGTACGGAACCCTTAGTGCGCGAGTCCACTCGCACTTGGCCGTTTTTTTAAAAGGTTTGTTACCTCATGGCTTTGACTGGGTGAACCTGGGGCCTTATCGTCTAACTCCAACACCTATCGCGATACCTTTGAAAGGTATCGGGATCGCGATCGGGATTGCGACTCTTAAATGGTATCGTCTAACATTCTTAATCACAATCGCTTTCGGAACGAATGAAATCGGCGCTTGTTGTCGTTGTGATTTTTCATTATCCTTAGCAGGAAAGGCAATGGTCTTTAAATCTTACAGCCAGTTGTTTACTTTCCTTAACAGGCAACGGTCATTAAATCTTACAGCCAATTCTTTAGTTACCTTAACAAGCAATGGTCCTTAAATCTTACAGCCACTTCTTTAGTTGTCTTAAAATATTTTTATCGCTGGTTTTGGTATCTTTTTTTACAAAAATTGCTAAGGTTTCATTTCATCTAATAACTAAGATAGCCTTGGTACCACCAGTGGTGTAGAAAGTTCATTTCCGAAGTATATGTAATATAAATTATATACAAATATTATTTTGTGGGTTCTCATCCATTCACACATAGCACCGTAAACACGTAGCACAAATTATGAAACATCCTTCTTGTCGGACGTCTGCCTTGCGAATGAAAAAGTGGTGATTGTGTGGATACATACGTGCTCGTGCTCAATCATTTATACGCATCCCTTTGTCGGAAAAAACTTCAGAACTGTCGATGACTGCAGGTGGTCATTGCCTCTACTCTCGATAATAGTTGATTATCTACACAACAGTAGTCACCTACAGTCACCCATCATAGCTAATTTTGAAGAGATACCATAATACTCGAAATTAATACAAAATAATTATTTACGTACGTAACTTATATTATCTTGTTGATTTTATTACTTATTTAGGCAAATAATAAAAACAATCTGAAATTATTGAGAGTTATAAATAAAACATCAATTTATTATATTGTGCGGCTGAATTTCTTCTTCTACGCTAGCTATCAAAATAGTTCTTGCTACTAATTCAATTGATATAACGACATTGAAACTAAATTAATCATTAAAGTTATAAAACAATGATAAACTTGCGAGAAATCTTTGAAAGATTCGAGGTCAGTGTTGAATCTTTCATTTGACACTTGCGAGTCGCTTTGAAAGCGATTTCTAGTTGTCAAAAAGTTACACGGTACCAATTTTATGTCAAAATTACGATTTCGTTCATTCATAATCTTTCAAACTCGTGATTAGTCGCTATACCTTTCAATGACATTTAGCAGTCGCGTTTGAGCGGTGTGAAGTTCGTGAATCATCTTCAAACGTCAAATTCAAAGGGATCGTGATCGGTGTTGGAGTTACACGATAAGGCCGCTGATCCTTCCCGTTTCTGTCAACGTATATATGTCACCCCTAGCGGGATCGGGGGAATTACGAGGGAAAGGGGGAACAGTACCAGTATGTTTGCGTTTGGAGAACGCACTAAGGATTCCCATTCTATACTCGTATTTCTAGTTATTCTTATGGTTATAGTAAAGAAAATACTTTTCACGTCGACATATTCTATTATCGACAAACAGGCTGCACTACATTTACATAAGATAAGAAACTTGGTTTCTTTACAACTCCATGCTAGTGAACTGAGATAAATAACTTCACGATACGAGAATAGTAAGCAATGTTTTCATAGAGACATTGTCGCAGGTGTGTAAGTCACCTTTCCTTTAGTCATCATAAGCCTCCCTAATGCATTGTCAAGTCAAAAGGATCCATGAGCGCGTTTGACATAATCACCACATCTAGCAGTTGTTGATCCTTGTAAAATTGATGATGAACAGGGTGACATAGGGTCGCTAGTTTTATAATTATGATATTACAAAGGACTAAACATCAAATTCCATTGGATATGAACAAGAATCTTTGCTCGCTAGCTGATCGACAAGTATTTCACTCAAGATTTTGCCTTTCATTATTTTCGGAGAATAATTTTGAAAATTCTTTCTTAGTGGTAGTTTACATAATCCAAGGGATCAATGTGTCAAATTTCAAGTTTCTAGCTTAATCTGAGCTGGACGTTGATATGTCAGCCAGAAATGTATTTTTGCTACCCTAAAAATTTCCAATGGAAGTAACAAGAATACCAGTGTCACAGCACAACTCGTGACAATATGCTGAGCCAGCGCCCTTTCATGTCATTACACAACACGACAAATCAGCCACATTTATTAGTTTTAGTCTTGTTTAATTATCTGTACTGTCTATGTTACATTAGGTGTAATTTCTATTTTTATTGTTTCTCTTTTTCTTTGCTTTTTCTCATGTGTTTTTAAAACAATATTCGGTCATGACAAATACAGTTTTCAGCTGTCATAGTTATGTAAATAGTCATATTAATTCAAACCATATTGTTATAATGTTTAACAATTTAAAATATTTGCATGCCTCCATGCTTCCATGCCTCTGAAGGTGGAATGTGAGACACTAATCTAACTTTAATCACATGTACCATATTCGAAGCAAATAAATTTATCTTTATCTTTTAAAGGTAGACATTGGAATAATTCAGTATTTTACTGCTTAACTTCCATCATCATATCTAAACACATAATATCTAAAATTGTTTACAGGCTCATTACATTCCTATCACACGAATCTATCACGAATCACTATCAATTAGCCTAAAATATAGTAGGAATTACTGAGTAGTCCGGTGTCGGAGCTTTCTTGATATGATAGAAAACTTCCGTAAGCTACATAGTAGTTCTTCTTAGTTACTTCGGCTCCAATTCCCCAGTATTGACTATGAGTAAAACTTATAATACCTTTGTAAGAAAAAAAAACAAGAATTTGGATGTTATTTGCAATTTTTTGTTTACATTTAAAAACTTCGTTAAAAGTTGTTTTCGAACTGAATTTTCTAATGTAGTATTTATAAATATTTTTGTCTAAATTTATTTTTCTTTTTATCGGTACAACGTTGCGTTTACCTTTAAGTTAGTTGCATATATCATATACATACTATCATATACTATTGTTTTGTAAGTTTAGTTTTTTTATTGTGTGTAATTAGTTGGTAAGCCTTGATAAATAAATAAATAGTATTATGATTACGTAAAGTAAACATTGCCAATATTTATTATTGTATGTATAAATGCGTGATCATATGCGATAAATTTTCCTCAAAGTAACTATAATACGTTTATAAACAAGGTGATCCCGGATTACTGAAATTATAGACCAATTGCTGAATTAATCGTTGGAAAAATTATCGTAGGTTAAATAAGTAGTTTCTTAGGAAAACAAAACAATAAAAAATATCAGAAACGCCAAACGGGTTCACAAAAGGCAAAAAGTATCAGAACGGTGTTGGAACATTTTGAAAGATAAGCGTAAACCTTTGTAAATTTGTAAATTAATTCAAAAAGTGAGTGACATTCAGGCAAACTTCAGACGGTTATATCCTATCCAAATAAATCCGAAATCGATTGGACAACCTTACATACCTTACATATATGCGTGTGGTTCAAAAAGTATCTATTTTATTTTCCAACAATTTTTAGAGCTTTTTTATTTCTTTGTAAAGACAAGTTTCTAGATTTGAGGACGGCTCAAATCTTACAAGAGATAAAACACAATTTGTATAAAAATACATTATAATACATCCAATTTTAATTTGATATGATAAACATTGCTAATCACATAAAACGACTTCAAACATTCAAACAGTCAACATTTGTTAACAATGGACAATAACGACGGATTATAAAGATCCTATTGGTGTAATAAGATGATGCGATAATTGTAAGCCGTATTATAGGGGATATCCAGCTTTACTGTCCTCTAGACGGTATATAAGTCAAAGCAACTTTTACTCTTTGGCACTAAAGATGGAGAAGATAGGAATAGCTGTGTTTCTTGTAAGTTGCAAAATTTTTTGGAGTGTTAAATTTTGTGCATTCAGAAGGAAAGAGTCGTTTTCCAATTCAAATACTTGTTTGATAAAGAAAATTCCAAACTGTTATGTATGCACTGCAATCCGCAAAATAAGATTATTGTGTGTATTACATGATCCTATTCCTTGGTAAAACATCCACGCTGAACATAGGTCTGTTATTATTATTTGAACATGAGGGGTGCAGTCCGTGTGTCTTGCATGTATGTCACTGCGACCTATATGGATCAAATCACCTCCCCAAGGCCGATCTCGGTCATAAACCGTACGATTGCTATATTGGATCCATGGTACGGGTTTGGAGGTCTTGATACTGTCCGTTGTGTCAGTGTGACCTCCGAGGTGTCTGAAAAATAAATCTTATCCCACAGGTGTTGTGCGTATCGTGGCAGACGCAAGCGCAGGTGACGTGCACAGCCGCGGGCCGGTTCGCAGACACTAGCGACACCACCTGCCAGAACTACACCCTGTGCGTCTACAACAGCGCCACCGGCACCTACCTCTCCTACAACTACGTGTGCCCCACCACCTCTGTCTTCAACCCCAACACTGCACAGTGCACTGATTCATCCAACTATAACTGCACCACAACCTCAGCCAACACGACTACGTCATCAGTGTGCACCGCAGACGGCTACGTCGCCAATCCCAACTCCACCAATTGCACCGGCTACATAGAGTGCGTGGAAATCAACGGGACCTATACTGAGACAGACTACACGTGCCCTGACGGTACCTACTTCGATCCGAACACGACTCTATGTGATACCACATACAACTGCACCTCCACTTTTACGTGTACTGCAGCCGGTAGATTCGCAAATTCCGCGGATACCACTTGCCAGACATATTATTTATGTGTTTTAGCCAGCAACGGGACGTATTTAGAATATGAGTACACATGTCCGACTACGTCTGTCTTTAATCCCAACTCTGCCGTCTGTACGACCAGCTACACATGTACTTCATAAATGGAGGCGCTCGTTAGTTTGATATCTCAGCGGAATATGATTACCACCTTTTGGAGCAGTCGCGATTCCTGCTCACACTTTGATCGGATATTTATTAAAAGTTGTGTAAATATTTGGGCACAAATAATATCCTGTTCAATATCTGAGAATCATACTATCGAGCGTCTAAAATTAATGTGATTGATACACGACTGAAATTGGCATGACTTGGGCATTGGATTTAATAGAATACATACAATTTTAGTAGACTATGCCACGATTAGTAGGAAAAAGGCATGAACGTATGTAATTATGTAACTTGCTTTTATTTATGGCTATTTATATTATAGTCAATTACTGTGATTTGTATCATTATTTCGTTAATTGGTGTATAAATTACACGTCGTAAGTAAAACCGTAAAGGCCGCAAACAAATTCTTTATAGGTTTATCTTTTGTCCACAACAGATGTAAAGACCTCGTATGACACAATGTAAACGTTATGGCATTGCAAACAACAAACACCTTGGAACACTGTATCTAATGGTATATTAGCGTTAAGTTTATTTTATTGAATTACAGGGACAAGAGCGATATTAAAAGGCTTTTAAATCTTATTCATGTTAATATATCTTGGTGTCCCCGATTTTTAAGTGACTGTTTCGGTTTCCTCATCACCCTCCTTTGCATCTTGTCCATTCCAACTAATTGTTCATACGGCTTCGGTTCCATGGTATGTTCAACCTCTCTAATTAACATTGAAGCCAGATTTCTTACTAATTTTAAATTTACCTCATTGTTGGGTATCGTTGGCTCTTCTATATTTAAGATCGTCTGTGGAAGATCCTTGTTTTTCGGAGGCTCTAAATTAATCGGAGAGCTTGGAATTTTCGTGGTTTCAAAGTAATGTTTGAAGTAGTTTTCCCTAGCTTTGTTTATCACTGCAGCAGGTAGTTTATAGTACGGCAATCGAACACTTTTCTTGTTATCATCTACAGAGACGGTGCTGACTTTGTGGTCGTAATATGCTCTTGTGCTGGCTTTGATATATTCATAAGGATCGTTCTTATCACTTCCTCCTCCTTCTGTCGGGGGATTTTCCTCCTCAACGCCGGGGTAACCTGTGTCCACTGCTGTCACTAAATAGTTCGTATCATTTAAACGGTGGACATGATAAGTTCTTACGCTACATGAAAAATTAGATAATGTAACAAACACACATAGTCCTAATAAAATATACTTTGCTATAAATGAAATCATTAAAAATATCCGCTCTTGTTGTCATCATGACAAATTGACAAAACGCTAGGGTCTATATGTATTCTATATTATAATTTGTGCATGAAGTTTGTGGAAAAAACTAAAAATTAATGCTTGTACTCTCTTTGGACAAAACTATCTAAGGCTAAAACGTAGTGATTAAATGCTCCTAGACTTGCTCAGTGTCTAAGGTAGGTACATATATTAGTCTGTGGTCTAAGGCACCAAAGATACCGCACAATTTGCGTAACAATCAAATGAAACGTTCAAATTTTGTTTTTATCATTTTCATTTATGTAAGGAATATGTAATAAAAATGTTTCTATTTTACAATGCACGTTTTAACGCAGCTACAATATTAGTATTTTATACTAATGAGAGTGAACTTGGACTCAATTTCACGTGCCGGTAAGTGATAATTGTCCCACTATGAATGAAATTCTTCAACTAAGGGGTTGAAACGGGCCGAGAAGTTATGTATAGGTAAACTACAGGAGCTTAAAACTTAAAATTTGAAATATCGAACATGTTGACCATTTAAAACACCCTACATGGGGCAATTTGACCGGCCGATTTCGCGCCAATTTCCAATCAGATTTTTCCGTGTAGAGAACTGCAATCTGATTAGTCTACAAGGCCAAATATGATTTGTTTAGCCACTTATACAAGTGTATCAACCAAAAATAAGGGATTGTTGGTATTGTGGTAACAAACTCCAGCATTTACAACGAATATCGCAAAAGGTAAATCATTTAACGCCATCAAGCGATGTTATCGTCGCCCGTAGTAAAAAGTGAATGAAAACCGCCACAATGCATGTCGAGAGTCAACTCCCATAGCGCGGAATCAAGGTCAAATTTGTCTGGCAAATCATCCAAATACACATTACAACTTTACGTATTGAATCAAGCTAAAACATACCTTAGACCCCACCAATTCGTTTTATTTTCAACGTTTGAGAAATGTGGTTGTTACGATGATTCAGGGGGAAAAGAGTCTGAGATAGTTCTCGGGTGGTGTCATTGTTTCTGAAGCTAGTGAGTACATAGTTTAATTGCTACTTCCGTAGATGAATATAGACATACGTTGAGTCGAAGAGAATCGGAAGTTGTGTCATTTTTATTTCCAATGTATAATCAGCAGAAGGGCAAATGATCTATCCTTTTGCAAATCAGTAACGGAAACGGATTGGGTTGGGTTGGGGTTGGGACCAGTAGAGTTAGAGAAGAAAAGCCGCCTAGACGAGAATACGGTGCTCCTATTTTCTTGAGGTCTCTCGTTAAATTTCGTGTGTCATCAGATTTATATCAGTTTTACAGCTCTATACGTAATAGTCTCCACTGAAATCAAATCAAAACAATAATCAACAAAACAACAAAAAAGTACATAGTTCTGAATTCATATAATAAATCCTGGGTCACGGAACAAATTTCAAACCTAAAATCATTACTTTTCGATCTGTATGACATGAAATCGAAATTTCCTGATAATGTCGATCTTCAAAATAAAATTGAGGGAACAAACGACCGTTACGTTACCTTATTACGCTCTGAAAGAACTAAATATCATATTATTATAAATGGATTAGGAATTGCGATGATTGCCGAGAGCCATGAAGCACTGGAACTGATGATGTTGAAAAGTGTGCTAAATTTCAGATTTCAGCCAGAGATATAGATTTAGCAAATAATATTATTGTAAATATGAATATGGGCTAGGAACCACTAAATTGGTCTACATGTGACAATTTTAGTGGCAAGATAATGTTTTCACAAGCAAGGTTTTAATATGTATTAATAAAGCTACATGCTTGTAATCAAATCTTTATATCATTATCTAGTCTACTCCAAGAATGCGTTTGTGCACAATGAAATCACTATCATGTGTATATCGCTTTCACTCCCGTGTCTTCCGCCAAGATCGATGAGTTCCCGATCCCAGTATTATAGTGCTCCGTCCCCGTGGCCGTGGACAAATTATACATAATTACCAACATGATTACTTAATTACTGTCCTGATTTATAGAAATGTCTCAAATCACTTGTACAAAACAATTCATTTTTCGTTCGCACATTCGCTCCAATTGCACTTTAGTCTTATGGGTCGGGCTGCAATGCCTTAAATGCTAATAAATGCCAAATTTAGCTCACTGATATCACATTGCACTTTTAAACAAATTTTTATCTTGTATATCATTATTAAAAGCATGCTGTTTTAGCTACTTATCTAGATAGCGAAAAGCACCTATTGAGAACACGGATGTAACTTCACGCGCTCGCGTCTCGCCCGCCGCCGCCGCACCGCTCCCCGGTCATTTTGCGCGGGCGCACCCGAGTCGACATCGTTTGCGCAACTTATGCAATTGGAATTATAACTTGGTTCTCGTGTTTTCTATATTTTACATAAAAGGAAAACATTGTATTCGTGATGGAATTGTTAACTTGTTAAGGTAGGTCAATTGCGTGATTTAGGTATTCAATAAGAAGTGCTAGATGTTTCACTGAAAGATAGTTCCTTGTACTACTCGAGAAGTTTATATATACTTAGTTTTTTTAAATAACTTGTTCATGGCTACTTACAAAGTCAGACGAGCAGGGTGCATGCTGGGACTGATGCCCATACTCACCACACATACGCTATTTCAAGCTCATGCAAGGAATACAGGCATACAATTAAACAAAGATCATATTTCTAGGGTTCCGTTCTTCTAAAGAAATAAAAGAGCACTTTATTGTACGCCTGTATGTCTTTCAAGACCCTCTTTTTCTCACAGAAAACAAATGAAATACTTACTGCATTTTTTGTCTACTTATTTATGATTTTCAGTAGATTAATTATTATTTATTCATATTCTGTACGGAGCACTCACTACTAACGACCGGTTTTAAAATATAGAATAGAAACCACTTTTAATATGTCTGCCTGTATGGCAAACGTTTTTAATGTTGAGAACCAAATATTAATTAATGAACACTCCTCTCGCGAAAGTGAAATTCACACAGAATCTGATATTCATCGCCTTGAATCGTTTGGATCGAAATTAAACGAGAAAATCAAAACAAACGATGTTGCAGCGGCGCAGCTTACTCAACAATACGTGAACTGACTGGGTAGCTGTTTGCGAAAGTCCGACATATTGAAGTCAACTGTTGAATAAATAAACTGTTGCACTTCTTCGTAATTTTACAATTTCACTCAATATGTGCAGAACAATGACTGAATACGGAGAGCATGTTGAAACTTGACGATTTCAATCAAGTGCGAGAGTTCGCTTCGGTTTTATAACTCCTCTTATTATTGATGAGGTAATCATCATCAGCCGGGAAATGTCCACTGTTGGACATAGGCCTCCTCTATGGTATGTCAGCAATGTCGGTGACCCTAGTTCATGTACGGATTTTGTTCATTCCGGATTATATCACGTAGAGATATTCCAAGCATAGCTCGTTCCATTGCTCACTGGGTGACTTTGAGCTTGTTCATTCGGCCCTTAGTAAAGGAATACGTTTCGGTTCCCTATGTCATCACTGGCAACAAGCACTGATTAACACTTTTGTTGGGACGTACGCAATTAAGTTCAAATTCATTTATTTTTGTTTGTAAAAAGCGCTAATAGTTTCATTATCATCCTCATAGATAGGCACAAGTCCGATAAGCGTCCGCTAGCGTAATCCTCTCTCACGGATCGTCCGGGATTGCCACGTTGGTATTCCCACGAGGATATTTTGGTAGGCAGGCGAATTCTGGTGGATAGATTTCGTGGTTTTTACGCCACCCATGACATGGGGAGATGATGCTTTAAAGCGAAACCACGGGCCTTACATAGTATTGAATTCTAAATATAAATCTGCTACATAAGTGGACACTTGAGAACGAAAGTATATACCCATTTTTACAATTAAAGTTGCATATGCCATGGTGGAAAAGCTGATAAATACGAGTATTTTTGTACTCGAGTGGACACCAGAAACATTTGCTATTGCATACTTGCATACTGAAATCATATTGAAAATTTAAATTACAATGGGAATGTTTCTTATTTTAAAATTTTTAGTTCAAAGTTTTATTATAGATGGCTACACTCCACATTCACGACTAAACTCTTTAAATCTCTAAAGCGGACCTTCTTTGTGTATTCTACGGAAAAGTTCGTTATATTTACGACATTATTTGATAGACTTTACAGGGAAATATTTACATCCTCTTGCGGAAATATAAAAGGAAACTCCTGACGTTTCTGTGAAATCGATAATAGTTTGCGGATATAATTTGATAATTATGCCTAGTAAATGCATTTTGTATAGTTGTGAAAATATAGGGGTATATCGTTTTTAAAGGCGGAAACAGTCAAACTTCAGTGGATAAAAGCTACAAGACTAGATATTTTAAAAAATTCGGCCGCCGTTTGGGTGAGCGCACAACACAGAGATTTAAGTATATTGGCGCACAATATGTTCGGCTCATTTCACAAAATATGACTTTGTAAATACGTCCTGCTCACATTTAGGTAAGTTACTTTACGTAATAATCTTATAATTTTTTTCAACATTAGACTTAGGCGGAACAACTTTGCCTCAATTCGTTTGACAGTTAGTCATATATCAACTATCAACGCCGTCTAGGTCGTTGACTGATAGCTCTTGGAATCATTCCCCAGCTCAATCATATATTCAAATAATACATATAGCTATAATTCCCATAGTTGCTTAGTAACGGAAGTTTTGAATTATTTATTTTATTTTTATTTTATTTAATTAAAGATAGACCAACACTTGACCTCAATCTCACCTGATGGTAAGTGACGATGAGGTCGACGGAAACCGGTAGTGTATTCCATATTTTTGCTGTACGCACGATAAATGTGGAAGCGAAACGCTTGGTGCGAGCTGTAGGAATATCCACAGTGTACGGACGAAGGTCTGCCGTTCTTCTGTTGGACCGGTACTTGAACGGCGAAGGTGGAATCAACAAAAATAGCTCTTGCGCACACTCTCCAAAATGTATCCTATAAAATACCGAAAGGCAGGCAACCTGACGCCTATGTTCGAGGCTTTGGAACTTTGTCTTATGTAGCATATCGTTGCCTATCAGTCTCATAGCTCGACGCTCCACCGAGTCCAAAGCAGCTAGTTGATAGCGAGCTGAACCATCCCAAAGATGGCAGAGGTACTCCATGCATGATCTTACTTGAGCGCAATATAGCTCCAAATGAATAAAAATACAAACATTGAAATGGAATCCGCACGGATTCGAAATTTGAATTAATTGGTGAATAACGACGAAATCGTTAACAAATCTTTCATTATAATTGAGGTAAATTAGCTGGTGAATCAACTTTTTTAAATTAAAACATGCGCATGCGATTAACTTTGTTGTAATTCCTTCCTAGACAGCGCGGAAATACATTGTGACAACAGCGATAAATCGCCCGAGTGCAGCGCAGCACACTTGGTATCGTGGCAACTGTGAATGGAATACGAGTAAGTAAATAATATGAATTTAAGATCCCTGCGAGCAAACACGAACTTATGGCTATGAGTCCTTAATATGTGTGCACACTGCGTAGTCATGACAACGCATCGTATCGCTTTTGGTTGGCTTTTGGTCAAAGTAGAGTAAGTTAGATAAGGCACTTTTTCCAAATGAACATTCCTAAAATTCTATCTTCGTATTACGTCAGCGGCGTGACCATTGAAAAAGGAACAAAATGCCTTTAATTGCAGTCGGGCGAGGACCTCATGGGCTATTCCCGCTTGCACTGCAAAGCCGTAAAACTATAAAGTTGATAAGTTTCTTCTTCAATAAATCATATTGACATACTCGTTTGAAGAATTCAAAGCGTAGACGGTAATAAATTGAAGAATTTCAATAATATAACCAGTTTTAGTAAATTTCTAACTAATCAAAGTATTTTTATTCTATTATACTATTCTTATAGATTTATCAATATTATATACGCTAAAGATAAGCGAGAGATAGAAATGATTTTTTGTGTTATTTAATATTGAAATAGAAACAGGACTAAACCTGGGTCTATGGGGTTTTAAATTCCAAACATCATTATGGGTGCTTACATTTGAAATGGGTCAGCAGGTATAGAGCGGGCGCTCCGCCGCCCCTACGTCGCGAGGAGCGCGCGCGCCGCTGCGCTTGCGCTCATTCGCTTTTTGCCCACCTTTCGACTCGCGCGCAGCCTCCACCATTGTTCGCGCACGCGCATTTCTCTCACGTGGGAACCGTTGACTTTTTCGTGCTTTACTCTGCGCTTTATTCATCTGCAACCGCGGGAGCAGTCGCACGCTGGATGTGCAATGATTATATGAGTCAGTGGTACCTAGGACAGTGATATGAAGACTGAGGATTATAGGCATGTGAGGTGAAAGTTGAGTGGTGATCAGATAGACACAGTGATTGGGATCTTCCTGACTGATAAGCGGGGAGCATGGCCGCTGTGCCGGTGAGTTATTCCCTCTTATTAATTCAATGAACAGGCCGGAGATTTTAATGTGACTAATCCGTATACTTCCGTTTTAACACTTAAGATTATCGGTTAATTCATTGATCGTCATAAATCAAGACATTATGTACCATCTTTAAAGTAGTGTTAATTATTTAAACCTGCAATCTTATTAAGAAATTGTTATCAATTGAAGTTCGTCATTCGTCTATCTATGCTCATTTCGTCTCTATCATTGAAACTCACACAGAAGTTAAGATTTTCAAGACTTGCGTTTTAATTATGATGGTCATGATATGACGCCAGTTTACGAGGTCTATAAAATTGGTTGGGTTTATTAATTTAATTTGAGGCAATTGCTTTCATATTACACAATGTCTTCCATATTTTAAGCTTAGGCAACACCTGTGTTTAATATTATGGTTTGGTGTTCTTTTGAAACAGTTAAAAAGGAATCTTTTTTATCGTTGTTGCTTTATTTACTAACTCTCGTAAGTGACACTGAAAGTTTCCAGAAGCTTTTAGTCTCCTGTACAGCGGCTCAAATAGGTTTTGTCAGCTAAACATTGATATAAGGCGTGAGTTATGACAGCACTAAAGTGTGACTTCCTACTGTAAACATTTAACCCTTTTTGTCGAATGGATAAGGATTTCGACTTTTTAAGCGTAGATAAGACCGAAAACTCGTTACCTCGTTACGATAAAGATATTTACAAGGTAAAGAGTTTTACGTCTTAAAAACTTAATGGATTGACGGGCAGGTATTTTAAATTAAAGATTGAGTTATGAAATAGTCAGACAGATACTTAGTTGTAATTGAGCTTATCCAATTTAATCACAATTCGTCACCGTCAATTTTATTAATTTAAAATTTTCTGTGACAAAACTCTGATTGAATATTAATTTAGAAGGGTATCTAATTTTTTATCCGGCGTCCTTTAACACTTCCGACTTTAACGTTCGGTTGTTTTAGGTATATTTTTAAGAATGTCGTGATCATATCGTCAACACCATTAATTTGAGAAAGTTTATGGCTTCAGGAAGTAAAGTAGGTACCGAAGATTTCCGTAGAAATCCACCAATGTAATGCAACGGAAGGTGTGGAGTTTTGTTTACGAGTGTTTTCTCTACCGAACTTTCGTTTACATTTCAAGCGCTTACTTCAAGAGCTTAATTCCGTCTTTATGTTAGTACTGTCACATGAACTCTCTGACAACTAATGAATCCCAATCTGATTAAATCGTGGCCAATGGAATTGCCAATCTCACAGATATCGTCATGATCTAAGACAAAAGAGACAACGGTATACTGCTGCTGTTGCCATGACGTGGTCATCTAATTATTAAAAATATATACAAAGAATAGCCCGGAGCGAAGCTAGAACCAGTATTATATAATTAAATAAATGCTGTTAAACCTGATATTTGTATTGGATCTCACTGTTGTACGTACATTGTGAAGTGACTCATCAAGGCTCAGTGAAGCTCGTATTTTGACACCACGGAGAAACTTGAGCTCGTTCATACGTGAAGACGGACGACGAAGCTTACCGGATCTAAATCATCTAGTCGGTACAATCGCACTCAAAACTGGATTGTCTACTTTTATTACAAACCTATATTTTAAATATACGTTTGGACTACTATTGGTTCAGAGCTGAACATGGCTCACCACTAAATAATATTTTAAGTATAATATCGTAAAGTTTAATGTCTACCGTAGACGAACGAAGGTCACCGATATAGCTCGACGAGTCAGTGAGCTGAAGTGGCAATGGTCAGGCCACATCGCTCGTAGAACCGATAACCGGTGGGGAGTAAAGGTTCTCGAGTGGCGACCTCGTACTGGGAAACGTCTACAAGGCCGTCCCCCTACTAGATGGACCGATGACCTGGTTAGAGTCGTAGGGAGTCGCTGGATGCAGGCGGCTCGGGACCGGTTGATGAGGCGTACCATGAGGGAGGCCTATGTCCAGCAGTGGACGTTTCCCGGCTGATGATGAAAGTTTAATGTTGTTCATAAAGACGAATCACGTGCGTTGATGTGTCTTTCCTTACATATAACAGGCAGACGATAATATGGTGATGAGATGGGTTTTGTTCACTAGTAAAATCATAATCACACCACGCAGGGTGCGGGGCAGCCGCAGCAGTCCACTACCTGTCGTCGCGCCACGCACCGACGGACCGATGCTGCGACACTGGCTGTCATTACATGCACCAGTATCCCAGTATCAGGTCTAACGCTATAGTTATAATTTAAGTTACTGACATAGACCTAAGATTACTAACTCTATGGTTATATATCTTAAATAAATAATAGTAATTAAAGAAGCGTCGGTGGCGCAGTGGATAAGGCGCGGACTCTCAATCTGAGGGTACCGGGTTCGAATCCAGCCGTGTAACTATGAGTTGTTTTTCAATTCAAGTACATTATCCGATTGCTTAACCTGCATGTCTTGAACAGGCATGTGAAGTCCGCCGATCCGCACTGGGCCCGCGTGGTGGACTATGGCCCATACACTCTCTGTAGGAGAGTAGGCCTGAGCCCCTCCAGTGGGGACATATATAGGCTGTTGATGATGATGAAACACAATGTTATTGAATTGCTTATCAGACCAATATGGAATCATGCTCACTCAGTTCCACTCATTTTGTTTCAAGTAGCTGCGTACTATCAAAAAGCCATATTTTACATTAGGTTTCAAAATTATATATTTTGTGGTTGCAACCAAAATGGTACTGGCTGGTGGCGCTCGTTGATGTCTTTTGTATCAAAATTTTGCATGGTGTCTTTTATACATTATAAAACTATTATTGCTCTCATTTTCAACCACCTCCATGGCCTAATAGCTAGACGCTTGACTTGAAATACGCAGGCCTGGGTTCGGTTCCCCACGGGGTAATTTCACTACCACCATGTTCAGTAAATCTGACACCAAACAGCAGTGTTGATTTCACTATTGTGTTTCGGTATAGAAAGTGACATACCCAGCGCTTCTTTAGGTCGAGGGTTCTAGGTGTGCACGCTTTACATCTAATGGCCTTATCGTCACTCACCATCAGTCGAGATGAAGCCCAAGTGCATAAGCCATTTAAAAACACTATTATACATTCTCTAGGTGTCTAATACGAGTATGTCCCACTACACAAGTACACATTCTAGATGATTAATTATCCGAGATAACAACTCGGACTTTAATTATAATTTTAAGCGACTGACTCTCAAATTCTGAACTGACATTGAGATTCTCGTTGATGTCTAATGTATCAGATTTTACTTCGCATACAGTGTTGATTTGCCATTTGTCATTTCGTAGCTGGTAATTGATCTTATTTTATTAAATCGGTATATGATCATTTCGAAAATCTTTGGGTACTCCACTCCCCATGAATATTTTGAACAGTAAATAGCACAGTTTCGTATTTGACTGTACCGCTTGCTTAACGTAAACAAAGATGATGGAGAGGCCGTGCTCGAGGGTCCGGTTTTTGAACTTACTCTGTATACTCTCTCAGACACTGTTACTGTGAATTACTTTATCCTCGAGTTAAGTGACTCCTCAAGTGTTTATGCCTTTTTATATTAAAATAGCTTAGTTTGCGTTGCTAGCGTAAAACGAATCACAAAGTTTTAATTAAGCAGAAAACAACCCATTTTCAGGCTTCCGTACTCAATGGGTAACCAACGGGACCCTATTACTAAGACTTCACTTTCTGTCCGTCTGTCTGTCAGTCTCTCACCACTGTATATCCTGAACCGTGATAGTTAGACAGTTGAAAGATGATGTATTTCTGTTGCCTCTATAACAATCAATACCGAAAAACAGAATAAAATAAATATTTAAGGGGGCTCCCATACAACAAACGTGATATTTTTGCTCGTTTTTGCTCGATATTGATAAGGACAACAGGTAGCTGCTTGGAATATTCACAGAATAAATTTTTTTCACTTAAAAAATTAATAATTATATTAAAATAACACAAATATTTACGGAGGGAAGAAAGAAGGTTCCTATACAACAATCGTGATTTTTTTGCCATTTTTATAGATAATGGTACGGAACCCTTCGTACGTGAGTTGGACTAGCACTTGGCCATTTTTTGGAAGCATGTGTGTGAATGATCACCCATACAATAAAGAATTACAGTTTTGTGCTTTCAAATATTACATCTAACTATTTCTCTATCCAAAGTATAGATCTTAGAAATTAATAAAATTATAGTTTTTGAAAAATATACGATAAGAGGCCCTGAACACGAGCAAATAATAAAAAATTCAGCGAACATCAGTGTGATTTTCAAGGAAGCTACTCATACATTGTAACTAGAATTGCGACTCGCAGATTATTACCATTGTTACAAAATGCCTGGCATTAATATTACGAGTGTGAAAACTGTACCGCGAAACGTAATTATTCGAAATTACTCTAAAAGTTTTTGTGCTATTGGTTGATTAAAAAATCGGTAGTGTGTCCGGCAGTGCGTGTAAGGTGCGCATACGCCGCGCCGCACCACGCATGCGCGATCACTTTCGATTTCAACGCATTTAGTTGCCGGTCGATCCACATACATTATATGGACTAGTTTTGGATGTCACAGTTTATTTAATGGAATACGGATGCGGTAGTGTCTAGTTTACTGTGTTATGTTATTTAGATTTTTAGGTAAATCTTTAGTAGATTTAAAACTAGCTTGGCGACCACTCTTTGATCCAATAGTTCTGTCGTGAAAAGATTTGTTGCTCAGCGGTCTTTATCGTTTATATATTTCGTTGTATTCGTGTAGTGTAGGCCTGAAACTTACTATTTGTCTTGACTTTTCAGCTGAAAGGAATCAGCGAAATTGTTAAAATATAGATATCGACTTTTATGGACAAAACTTGATAGGTACAGTCTCACGAGCATGATCAATTTTTCCTTAAAAACCTTGGCTTATAATGGCTAGTGTGAAGTGAACTAAAGCACACGAAATACTAAAAGTAAATTGTAGTCAATTTTCTAAGCTTCTAAGGTTTGTGCGCGTATACTTATAGAAGTAGCTCTTGTCTTCAAAACAAAGACAGGGTGTATTCATTGAAAATACTTGTAAGAGTTTGATCAATTTGTTTTGCCGTGAAAAAAAAAAAGCTTCTTGCGCTGTGGTCAGTGACATCTTGTACTGGACGCCACTAGTTATATCTTCTGTCGTTCAGTTATACTTTCAAATTCACGTAGTAAATACGTAATTCAAAAAGGTTAAACTACACATTCGTACACGAGGTAAATTTTAATAACTCTGATGACGCATACCCATTAATTTACTATAATTAAACTTATGCAATTATTGCTACTAGCAACACTGTCAGACTTACGTGCGCAAGCAATAAAAAACTGATCAATTTATGATAGATATAAGCGGCTTCTATATGTTACATACTAAATGGCTATGCAATTTGGGGCCGGAAATATTAGTCAGTTAGATAATATAATAAATAAAGTGCCTACATAGAGTCCAAGTCGACAAATGTGCAGCTTCCGCGAAAGTGTGTTAATTAAAATCAATAGATTCTTGTTATGGCAACGTGATTCACGTAATATTGATGATGTCTAATATGATGATTTGACGATCCACGTGGTTTCTGTAACTGAGCTGAGTAACTGGCTGCAACATTTACGGATAAATGCAATTTTTAACAATGCCACATTTCTTTTATTTGAAAGACTACGAAGGCGTGAGGTTTCAGCTTTGAAATAGGATCATTCCATGTCTGTCTAAGTAGGTCAGGGAAAAACGGAACGGAAAGTAGTGATTTTGTACCTTTATCCAGGGGGAAGACGTCGTCGTCGTAATTTTTAGTACTTCCAAAGGGTGCAAAATAAACCCCTTTACTTAGACTACGCTGTCTGTACATAGGTCCGTTACAGGGCTCTTTATTTTAAAATTTTCATAAAGTGTCATCTATAGCAGAAAAATAAAGTTAAAAAATAAAGAGGAAAACGGATTTCAAGAAACATGTTCCCTAATAGCGTATGGTGGTACGAAACCCTTCGTGTAAGAGTCCGACTCGCACTTGGCCAGTTTATTATCTTCAAAATATTTTGAGTGTCTTTCTTTTAAGTATATCTTTTAAATGTATTACTGAACTGTACTGTAATAAATTAATAACATTTTATAAGAAAACTGTTAAAGTTTAGTTACATTTAAACTCTTAAACAAAATAAGGCAAACAAATTGAATGTGTCACAGCGAGCCTATACTACAATGAATAAAACGTATAACAAATGTTGATAGTTGTAGCTATTAAATCTAATGGAGAGGCATCACATGATCGTGCATGGGCGATTCTCTGAATGATTATCATCTCTTCCTCAGGGTGAAAGGCCACGCAATGATATAAGGTCGTAACATTAAGATGGCTATTATTGTCATTTCGTAATAACTAAAACAGAAAGTTTGGACGACAAATTACTGTACAATGAGTTACTACAATGTGTTTATGGACGTGAGGAATTGCTTCAGCGCATAACAATGTTACCAGCTTGCACAATACATTTTTGAAACTGTGTGCATTTAAACTGGTCACACTAACTATAGTGGTCTTGGTTAGCTCCAGATCCTTTATTGGTTGATTCTAGTCTGTATATCTCATTGTGACGAAAAAAAATTCTCATAAATAATTATATACTAGAGGTAATATTACAAAGCGAAGGTGTATTTGTTTGTCCGTATTTTTCGTACTAACTGAGAGTCAGATTGACTTTGTTTGTATATAATAGTTGGATTCTTTTTGAAGTCCATGCGAATAGAGATTTGGGCAAATTGCTGGTTGGTGAAATAAATAATTCATGTAATACGTAGTTCGGCATTATACTAAGTCAGAAACTAATTGCTGACCTGAGACACATCGCACTCCACTACGTCATGTCACAATTAAAATGGTATATTTAGTCCGGTCAATTTAGACATTCGAGGTTACATAAAGTCCCAACAAGCTGAATTTCTGTGAAATTGTTAAAAACATAATTATAAACAATGTCTAGAAGTTCCCCATCATTCCCCTGTAAGGAATTTTTTTTATTCCAGGTCAAAGGTCAAAAAAATGAGTTTTTCGCGATTTTCAGCAAAACGGTAAGTTTTATCATAAAAGTACCATAAACAAAAATGGAGATCATAAAATTATCTATAAAAAATGTACCAATACTTTTTTTCTTACGAGCCACCGTTTCTGAGATATAACGATTCAAAAAGGTATAAAAGTTGTTATCGTCATAATATGCACACGTTTCCACGCCAGCTATGAGGTAGTGTACTTAGCGCGTTTTTTTAACGCGGTTTCCTCAGTAGGCCTACTCCACGGGTCAGTTGTGATCCTGTTTAATGTAAAACTATTGCATAATAACGGAAATTTTCAAAGATTAGGAAAGATAAAAGCGATGTAAATTTAAAAAAAGTGTTGAAGTTTATTCGTCTTATTCGTAAGTTTCAAATTCTTGTTCTTCTTCTTGTTCTTCTTCTCCTGCTTCTTCTTCATCTTCATTTTGGATGCAAGTAAATTGCGTCAATAGCGATGTATCGCATGATACTTTGTCGGAGTCAAACGAATCCTCCATTGTTTGTGATTCAATATTAGAGAACGACCGACCTTGACAATTTGTGCATGCCAAAGAACAAGACAGTCCGACTTTTTTGCAACCACATTTAGCACTGCATCCCTTTTTGCAGTTGCAAAAAATAGTGTTCCGGCGCAGGTGGAAGTAAAGTTTGAACTGGCTCTAATATATTGTTGACCAACTTCCAACCCCAGTCTGTAGGGTCTAGCTGATAACCAAGCCACACTTGAACTTGGTAATATACTCGAAAAAGATGTTGGTGAGCAGCAACTGAGGTTGGAGGAAGACAAGCTAATTGAACTTGTTTTTAATTTTTAGTATTTTTAACGAAACATGCATATCGATGCTTATCTAAACAGGTAGTTTTTTTAGGAGCTCCGTACATAGAAAGAAGAAATCGGATGCCGTTGGTAATAACTTCTTGTTGAGTTGAATTACTCTTTTTAAAAACTTCAGCACATTGAATTAAATCTTGTTTTTCAAACATTTTGAAAACTGCTACGTGGCGTACTCATGCATATTATGACGATAACAACTTTTATAACTTTTTGAATCGTTATATCTCAGAAACGGCGGCTCGTAAGAAAAAAAAGTATTGATACATTTTTTATAGATAATTTTATGATCTCCATTTTTGTCGTAGGTACTTTTATGATAAAACTTACCGTTTTGCTGAAAATCGCGAAAAACTCATTTTTTTGACCTTTGACCTTGAATAAAAATTTTTCCTTACAGGGGAATGATGGGGAACTTTTAGACATTGGTTATAATTATATTTTGAACCATTTCACTGAAATTCAGCTTGTTGGGACTTTATGTAACTTCACTCTCATTTTTTGGTCTAAATTGACCGGACTAATTGGTAGTTGCAAAATACATAGTTGCAGGTATATCCCATGTGAATCACGAAAAACAGTAGCCTATAAATTCATTTTCTGTGCTATACGTAGTCACGTAGATTTATCTCTTCAAATTTCTTGGGTCACTCTTTCCCAATAAGTTCTCGGTCTCTTATAAGGCTTGCAAGACGCATGTCCAACACGTAGAGGCTCCTCCTAAATAGACTTTTATCTAAAGAGGGATAGGATGCTTAGGATAAGCGTATCAACAGTGAGACACACTCAGACACAGAACTAGTGACTGTATCTGGGTGGGATGGGTGTTAGGTGGACCATTAGACAAGACATGACAAGACTATGGAAAGGGAAAGGACTAAGGACGTCTGCCTGGACAACTCCCGTGGATTGAATATGTTGGCAGACGTTGCCTTGCCACTCACTGAATAGTGGCGACAAAGGGAGCAACTTTGGAAGGTATTTTTGATTGCGATTGACATTTATATAAAAAAGTGCGATCAAATAAAATGAGATACACAATTCTTTCACACAAGCAAGTTCACAAACTTATGTTTTCGTCTTTTTCGTCAAAACGTTCAAAGAACATCGACGCATAAAAGCCAATTTGCATATTTCTATATCTAAAATTAAAACATCCGTGATAAAGTTAGATTTATATATTTTCCAAGTAATTTGTGAGATAGTGAGCCACGCGTCGCTGGTCATGTTATAATTGTGAATTATTGTAATGCTGCTATTTGTCGGTTGTTGGCATTTACTGATGTTTATGATTAACGCATTGTTCCGCACTTTGTTGCCGCTATCGTGTTACAATTTAATTTGTTTGTTGACATTATATAGGATTGTTGCATTCAGGAAGAAAGTGACAGCGCTGCGCTGCACTGGTCGTCAACAGGCTTTTAATGTACTAGGCCTAGACGATATTTTTGAAGCGAAAACTTCTTTAGGCTGTATATTTTATTTTGTGGGTGTTGAATGAGACTGATTCGTCACGATCGGCTATATACGAGGGGCATACCGAAAAGATCGGTAATCGAGTACTTTCGATTTAATTAGATTAAAAACTCTTTTTGATGAATAAACACTGGTTAGTTGAAAATCGAATACAATTGACAGAATTAAAAAAAAAATTTTTTTTAAAGAACAATATCAGTTTGAAATTGATAGGTCGATAAAAAAATGGAGCTTACAAGAGAAAGTTTCCGTGCCATAATTTTTTACAACTTTCGACGAGGATTATCTCAGGGACAATGTCTCGCTGAGCTTATATCTATATTCAAGAGTGAAGCGCCTAGCCAGACGACAATATATCGCTGGTATTCTGAATTCCGGCGTGGACGTGCTTCTCTTGGCACCGTACCTTCCACAGGCCGGCCAAAAACAGCGGTTACACCAGAAAATGTCGCTGTTGTGCGCCGAATGATACAGGATGACCGACATATTACATATGAGCAGATACGGGCTACTTTAGGGATAGGTATGACTGCGATACAAACTGTTTTACATGGTGAACTGGGAGTGAGAAAGCTAGTTTCCCGCTGGGTGCCCCATAATTTGTCCGAAGAGCAAAAGGCGGCTCGTGTCAATTGGTGCCGGTCTACTCTGCAACGCTTCAACGGAGGAAAGTCAAAAGCAGTTTATAACATTGTCTCTGGTGATGAATCATGGATCTATTCATATGAGCCAGAAAGAAAGCATCAGTCGGCTGTCTGGGTCTTCGCAGGTGAGATCAAGCCAACAAAAGTTGTCCGCTCTCGCAGCGTATCGAAGAAAATGGTCGCTTCGTTTGTCGCGAAAACAGGACATGTAGTCACAGTTCCCTTAGAGGAACGGAGAACGGTTACCGCTGATTGGTATACAACGGTTTGTTTGCCACAGATGATATCCGAACTCCGTAGAGGTAACCCGAAACGACGCATAATCCTCCATCACGATAATGCGAGCTCTCACACCGCTCAGAAAACAAGCGAGTTTTTGAAGCAGGAAAACGTTGAATTAATGGATCATCCTCCATACAGCCCTGATCTGAGTCCCAATGATTACTTTACATTCCCTAGAATCAAAGATTTATTGCGTGGTCAGCGGTTTCGAGGTCCAGAAGAAGCAGTGGAAGCATACAAATCGACGATTTTGACCATGTCAACTTCGGACTGGAATTGCTGCTATAATAATTTCGAACGAATGCAAAAGTGCATTAACTGCAACGGAGAATACTTCGAAAAGCAATAAAAATAAATTTAGTTATTTCCTGTATGTATTGTTTTATATTCCCGATCATTTCGGTATGCCCCTCGTATGTAACGCTATGTGGGGGGTTCAGAGATCAATATAAATATTTTTATAATTTATCGTAAAAATAAGGAAAGAAATCGTATTACTGTTAAATTTTCTGATACACTCGACAGTGTTTTGATAAATTTTTAAAAGCACACACCTATTTTAAAAAACATATTCATTTAGTTGTCACTAGATACGATTATGTTTTAAAACCAGTAGACAGCTGTGAGCTTTGTGATTTCTGATTTAGAATATGACCACCCCATGTCACGTGGGTCGTATAAGGCGACTAAGGGAAAGTATCAGGGGATGGTCAGCATCATCTACCTAAGTAACAACATCTTCCGCGATCAACAATGCACTCGCTAAGTGCGATGACTATGTCAAATACCCTCATAGAAAGGCCAGCGAGGTGAGCTGTGAGAGAGGCTCATGTCCAACACTGGACAAAGTAAAGTACCTGATAACGATGGATGATATGAATGACTACTTACTAGTCGCTTTGGGAGGCGGATTGGTGACCTCGAAAAGATGTTGATATTTAGGTAGCCGATGACTGCTGTTCGTATACTGAAAATTGTCGAGATGACACAGATCGATCTTATTCTAAAGCCGAGACTACATATATGATGAAACTAAATACGTGTTCACAATAAACAAGAACGACTGTCACGTTACCCATTACATGTACCAACATAATGCAAAATAAACGCAATATATTGTTTCTATTCTAGACATTGTCCGTGTGAACAATGTGATTTTTTAAAACGACCTTAACATTGAATACCTCCACTTGCGACGTTTTACTTGAACCACGAGAAACGCGCTTTCACGGGAACCCTGCATTATACCGTGTTCCCATACGTTGCAGAACAATGATCCGTTCAAGAGCACTGACTCGAAAATTATCGTGTGCTTCACACATTTCGTGACGATATGAAGACGTATCATTCTAAGTAATAAGGAACATTAACTTGCTTGTAGAGCCGGCGCAGCGGCGCGACGGCGCGGCAGGGATATTGAATTACTAAGGAATTTTGTTCTAATTAATTTATCGTAGCTACTGCATACTATATGATATAGGTACAGCTAGCAAGAAAACTATTAATAATTACAATTGTACTGAACATAAAGCTCCTACATGGTACGTAAAAATGACCGACCCCTAGCCGCTTCCATCCAACGACCCCGCGACCTTTACCAGGTCGTTGGTCCCTCTAAAGTCAATGCAAGAATTTTACGGACTATTTGACAGTGCATCAGACACAAATGCTGCCAGTGTGGTTTTGATAGATACAAGAGTTTGGTTCATAAGCCTACATCGAAAGAAGTATTGTCATTTATTCAAAATTAACCAATTTCGGTCGCACTTTTCTACTCACACTTATGTCAAATTAGTCCATGAAATTCTGGCGTCGACTTTAGTCCTTACTTAGGGGACTTCAAAGTAAAAATACATATTTTCGAATACTTTATCTTAGCTATTTAGAGTAGAAGATATTGTAAAACTGAGGTTTTCGAGTGAAGTATACCAATCTACCAATATTTGTTCAAAGCCAAAAAAGGTCATATGTTTTTTTCACTCATGTTGAAGCGGCTTAACGGATTTGGATGTGACTGGCACGGAATAGTATGAATAGTAGATTACAGATATAAAACTGTCTAACTTTGCTTGAAAGAACATCGGGTTTCATCATCATCATCCGGGAAACGTCCACTGCTGGACATAGACCTCCTTCATGGTATGCCACATTGACCGGTCCCGAGCCACTTGCATCTAGTGACTCCCCGCGACCGTAACCAGGTCGTCGCCAGAGGTTTTATTATTTGAGTATTATAGAGAAGACGAGTCCTATAGCTTAGATATATATGAATCACTTGCCTATTTTTGTTAACGAAGTACACAGTATTTATTATTCCATTTCTAAATTCATTTATATCGAAGACAAGGATAAAGAGTTATTAAAAAGTTAGCTAAATAAAATAATTGTTCAAGGAAAAAATTCTTGAAATTCAAGAACTGTTTTGATGCTATTGAGTTAACGACTCTTGGGAAAAAGGCGAAAAAAGGGCGAAAGTCGTATTGTATTATAATAAAAATAATTTGTTTTATTATTATTGTTAAATAATAATTTATACGATTACCAGAATCACAGCATCGCTTCTGACACGAGCCTGCGGCATACGAAAACACATGTAATCATTAAAAACCTATCTCGCGTGTGATCCAAACCTGTCAATCACTCCACGGCATGTTGTGTGTAATCAAATACCATGTCAAGTTCAATACCGACCTTTATTATCCCCTATTGATCCAAACAGGTTACGGGACGCACGTCAAAGGACGCCCACGGTGATCCGACGTACCTTTCCATTTCCATTCTACCCAAATTATACACGTGGTGCAATGAATTTTTGATTTGTTAGGTTGCTATTACAGCGTTTCACAAGAGATGGAGTTTGTTCAACTAATGAAGCTCACGTTCTTTTATGGTTTTCTAATTGTGTACGAGGGCTGTATAAACTTGTAGATTAGTTTAGTGTGTTCATGTTCCCAGTTCTGAGTTAGGTTAGATGAATTGACTGAATATATCTTTATTTCTCAATATTACATCTTGTCATGAGTTTAATTTAATGTATATATGAATGTATTTTTCTTTGCCGTCTAGTTTTTATACATAGGGTAATAAATGACAGAAACAAGACAAAACTGAAGAAAAATAGAACCTAGTTTGTTATTAGTATTTAAGTGTGATTGGGTTTGAATTTAGAACTTATATAATAGAATACTATGTTTCCTTCCGTTAACTTGCACCTATATCGTGCTTAGCGTCCATTCAGTGGCATAGTTTTTTGACAGCTCAAAGGCAATGTTCGCTATACACGCAAATACAATACCACCGGCAGAGTTATTAGAGTCGAACTCCCTTTAATTTTTAAATTGTTTATTTATTTATTATTTATTTAGCGGCAAAAATACAGTCTTGTGACAGATGGACAGTTGCACAGCCTGTTTGCCCCCTTTGGTATAGATCACTAACTATATATCTATCTTTTTCTGTCGATCAGATTCTGACTTTTGTATATATAAAGAACATCCTCGTTTCCTTCTCGTTACGTTTTGTTTTCATTTGAGAGTAAATCGTCAACCTATAAACAAAATGGATCGGTCGCAGGGAGCCTCTGCATGCAAGCGGCTCGATAAATGGATTAAATGGAAATTTTAAATAAAAGCTTTAAAAATACTCCATTCCATTGAATACAATTTGGGCAACGGCTTTTGTGTAAATTCATGAAACAATAATACTCTTTTAATTTAACGATTAATTACACTGAGAAACAAATTTTAAGATTACGGTGAATCCCACGTTCACTGGTTCTGAGATTCTGAGATTAATAACCGGCAGTTGAATAATATAGCTGTACGACACGTAGCAAAATAGCGTTTTTTAAAAACGGAATAATTTTTTTAGATCATTGAATCATTGCGATTTTTGTATGCCCGATAAACACTGCTCTAAAAAGGCTTAAATTCCAATTTAAATGCGTATTAGGAACATGATGAATGAAATCTATGGACACCTGATCAAACAGTAAATTAAACAAACTTTCTACAAACAAAACAAATACTTGTAAGTAATTAGATACACTTATACATGACTGTGAAACATTTGTATGAAATTGCAAAATTGGGCCGTGGGCTTAATAATAAGAAACTTTGGTGTATTCTTAATTTTTGAATTCTAGAGACAAAACTGACATATTCAAATTGGCAAGTTATGTCACTTTTAAAAATGAATAATAATGACGTAAAACTTAAAAAAAAGAAGGAATGATTAACTTAAACGAGGAATGTAAAAATCACATGATGTCTGTTTAAAAAAAGAATGTGTACAATTAAATATAAAATATGTAAAAACAACAAATACCACAGCGATATTGTTAACGCTCATCTCAGATTAATAGGTGTGACATGTGAATCTCGGGGTTATTGCAGGCAATGTCACGAGAAGGCTTTCTCTTCTCTTTCCCACCCCATTTGTTCTGACGAACGCCCGTTTTGTTGACTTTATTTAAATAACTATGACAAAAGCTCAGTAATGTGGCTGTCAAGGCGGTGATTGTTTTTACAAATCGCCGCCTTTTCGAGTTGCGTGCATATATCTTCGTTGATTGGACGTCATTGTTGAGGTTATGTTTGTCTTGTTGCCATTGTTACGCAACGTTGTTGTAACCGTGATGTTACGGTCGATATCTTTGTTTCTGTTCCGACGGCATAGTATAGTTTTAGATACTACGATTTGTTGGTCTAAAAAGAAGAAAAGAAAGCAAAGTGCGTGCCAACTGCTATTTAATTTTTTAAGCTGTTAAGTCATGAAATGGCAACAAACACACAGAAAGACAGCTACTTTTGCATAGATTTGTTAATAAGTTATGTATTTACGTATATGGAAAGTATGTCATACTGTCCTTTTCCAAATCACTTTTATTCAGTGACTCCCTTTGATATTTGAGTCATCATCTCACGTTATGGTAATTCAATCCATTGTGGACCACACCACACCGAGCCAGATATCTCTAATAACCGAAGATAATTTAAATAAAATGAAAATTGTGTTATTTAAAAACAACACAAATTATTTGCGTTCGACTTTCGACTAATCTGATGTGTAGGTGACGATACGATGGCGTGCTGACACGGAACCGTTATCTATGTTATTTTTAGTTGGCGGAATATATTTTTGGCTGCAGATTTATAGCATGTCCAAATACCATGAGAATGATGTTGGAAACCCGAATTATCCCAATATAGTCAAGGGTCTGGACATGGTTAAATGAAGGGGCATTTTCATTCACATCTTTTTTTCGATTCCAAAAATGGGTCCCGTATAAAGTAAAAGTTTTCCTTTTACAGTCATAGTAGTAAATATAGTTGCCCGAAGGCACTCGAAGGTCGCCCTTTGGCCTCTGCAAGGCGCGCTTCTCCATTCTGCTATCTGTGTTACATCGCAACTGCATAAATTGCCATGCTAAGGTTTTCTATGTCAATTAGCCAGTCATTGTAGATCTATCTACCTGGAGAGGAAACACCTAAATATATTTCACTTGTCGAAATTAAAAGTAAAGACTAAACTGATTTTGAGTTGGACAGAATAACGCCGATAAAAATAAGTAAGTTTTGATTAAAAATGTGAAATGTCGAGCAAGAACTTGACAATGCCTTGACCAACCGATTTGGCTATTTTCAACCGACTTCAAAAAAGGGGGAGGTTCACAATTAGACTTTATGTTTTATGTATGTATGTTACGCGATAATTTCGCTAGTTGTAAATCGATTTTGATGATTCTTCAGAGGTGGTCACATATAAATTTTATCGAAATTGATTGAGTACTTTTAGAGAAAATCAACAGAAACCAAATATGTAACCATATAATGCTACCTCTAAGGGCATTTTTACGGTAGTTGAAGTCGGTTTTTAGTTCTTTTTGAACGCGTTAATTTATTATTTCAAAATGTTCGTAATACTTTAGATGAGGTTTTAGGGTAAGAAAACCTTCAAAAATTGAAAATGTAGGTCGCCCTCTGTTCCTCACTTCTAATGCATTCTGATTTCATACATAGAATTCTGCTTTCGGTCTCACAATAAGAAGAGGGCTGTCTTTCGTGAATTGCACCCCTGAGTATCACTTACTTGAATCAAATTCGATACAACTTTCGCTATCTTTGAAACCGGTTATAATTTTCCTGGTTATCATTTAATCACACCCCAAGGTCCCAAGTCCGGTTATGTCAAGGTGCCATCATACACGTGCTCGATCAAGGACCGCGTCGTAAAATGTTAAACATATGTCGCACGTCAAAATTAGAAATCCTCATACATATTCATCGGCGTGTTTGTTTTTGCTCTCTCAGTATTTTCGGCGAATGTATTCGAGTACATGGACCGGGCAGTTCTTAGCTGCATTGGTAGTTCCATTGATTTACAAAGGCTATGCAGATGTTACTTCGTGCATTATTCACGTGCCGAGTACAGTTGGTACCCGTCGATTACTATCAAAATCACAAGTATCAGAGACCTAACAGAAATAATCAATGATCATTTAACTGACGTTATGACCGAGTATCAGGACGACTTCAATTGATCACGACGTGCGAAATATACAGGTCACGTAAATATTAAGGCTGTGCTGTAAGTGTGCCTGTAAGTTTCCCTTTTTCAAAACTATATAAGATGATGAAAATCATGTATGTTTCAAGCTATACTCGTTTATCGTTCACTCGTCTTCTTTCGCGAATGTTTTCCCTATAATAGGAAGCTTCTACAGTCGTTTACAACAATAAAATATACCTTATGTCTACCACTTTAAACAGCCTAAAACTAAATTTAAATGTCATATACATTCTTTACTTCACTGTCGTGTGTATCTGTAATGGTGCTCGTATCAGTGCATCTACCATGAGTTTACGCAGGCGATAACGTATATCGTTAACTATCGCTCTATCCTTGTCACCCGCATCTCGACTGAACAGCATTTCCGATAGCATTGATATACATTACCGCCTGTGTAAACTCATGGTATACCCGCTGATTCAACACTGTATACCTGTAGAGATAATTAATATACGAGATAGTATTGAATCGGTTGATGCTCCTTGGATGTATTATATAAATAAATAGTCCGTCTTAGTTGATCTGAAGTCAATGGTATCAAGTACCAAGATGCCAATTGTCGAAGAAGGTACTTGATGGTATTATTGTAAGAGGTCCATATAATCGGAACTGGGCACTTTCACTAGCGAGTGACCCGTGATGATACGCCCCATACATTAGCATAAGGTTAACATTCTAGCTGAGCATAATGGGAGAACATGAATGCGTTACGATCAGGGTCATAAATATTTACTACTAGACGTATTCGATAATAGTTCATTTTGCATTCATTTTAAAGCTGGTTGTGTTCTAATTACATAATGTTTTGACTTTAAATATTTTAAAATTTCTAATGAGATGTAAAATTAATTGCCATGTGATTTTGACAACCATATTTCATATTCAAAAACTTAAATCATTTTACTGCTGATGTACTCGTACGTAGATACATCCATAATTTTGTTCGTATCATTTTATTTGCTTTATTATATTTAACAAAAAATATTGTAAGCTTCTTTCTTTGGCTACATTTTTATGATATGAGGTATACAAGTCTGTTCCTGAGGTATGGGAGTGGTACGAGAGGGTGTGTTTACAGAACGTCAAATGACGTATAACTTCAGTCGGGTCAAGCGACACGTAACTTGTCACCCCTCACGTACCGCTCCCATACCTCAGGAACAGACGCAGTTATGCGTTAGACTAGTAGATTGCCACGCTAGCAGGTTTTTCATGAGGGTATTCGCTACAGTCACCAGGCTTTATGGATCGCAGATATTATTGATATATTAGATATACATACATACATCGCCTGCATCTTTTTCGCAAGTTAACTTTTAAGACAACCACACGGGATGACACGTAGTGATCCGAAATCAGCTATATTAAATTAGGGAATATCGGTATTTGGTATCACGTTCAGAACGTGGCTGAATCTCGCTCGCTTCGATTCACAATATAATTTACCATTTTTACACGATTTACGTAACTATGTGTGATATAACAAACCTAGCATATTACAACCTACTTATAACGGTCGTATCGATTTGAAACCTTGCGATAGTAAGTTATTTGGACGACAATACAATGATTTGGCACCGCCAAGTTGATTTGACCGAGGAGCCAGGAGGTGCAACTTCAATCCCTCAAAGTTGTGCTTATTTGGTTTGTTTTGACGAGTTTAGCCCATTACAAGTAGAACACTTATTTACAAGAGTCTGATGATGAAACCAGAAAGTAAAAAAGTGGAACTTTTCATGGGATACTGTATTTCCTTTCCTTTTATTTTCGCACTTCTCAGTTATTGCTTAGAATCGAGTTATTATGATAATGTCACAAACATTTAATCGTGATGTTAAATCGGAAACAACGGCAAACCTTTTTCCTGACAGACTTTAAACAAAACGAGTGTAGTAAATGATAAGATATAGAAAATCTTGACTCACGATCGTCCGCTGCGATACAGATTGAAGTCACGACGTTTGGATGACCGCTCAATTACTATGAAAGCCCGTCGATCTTGTCACAAAGAGACAATCGTCTATTATAGTATAGTGTAGCCGCCAGTGATCTTTATGGTTGGATTGCCTATGCTTATGACTAGCGCATGAGTGTAAAAATATATACTCATTGTCAAGCATTGTAGTTTATAGTCACCGAAGGTTTGTGTCAGTTTTGTTACAACGCGAATGTGGTATAAAATATATTATAATTTTGATTTATCAGGCCAGTGCAGAGATCCATTAGGAACATGCGAGGAACTGACATGTCAATTATGTTGATCAAAATTTTTGCCGGATGATTTTCTTGCTCAAATATAATAATAGCTCAGAATATATAAATAATATACTCTTGCACACACAATTTATTTCGTACAGCGCTAGGACCTAGTTTTATGCTCCTTCTCTTTCTATCTTGTAACTATATCTTCTGACGCATCTTCCGCCATAGTAAATACCATCCGGGGCGGCCACACATGAGTTGTCAGTGCCTAGCCAACCAAGCTTGATATGGTATAATTTTATAACATGTATCCTAAAATTCAAATCATTTTCCTTGATGAAAACAATGTGAAATATTTAATCCACTACCCTGCACATACTCGTACCTTAATATTAAAATCATCCGAATCCTGTAAACGTCTGTAAAAAGAATACAAGTATAATATCATATAAATATACGACACATTGCTATTATTTAATATTAAGCAGACCAACTATTGTATAATGAATGTTCAAAAAAAGTGTGAAAATTTAAATATGCCAAAACAATTAGAATAGCAGATCTAATATGTAGGTATTGGGTATTTGGGATAGTTACGCTTGTTTTAGAGAACGCTTACTACTTCACGAAAAAGTAATTTACGCAATGGTTTGTTGTTCATCGATTTTATTTATTAAACAATCAATTTGTAATGGTATCTAACACTATAACGTGCTGCTACTTTATTTATTTGGCCATACAAAAGGGAAAGCTCGTAGAAGCGTAGAAGTAAGGTGAAGTATTCCTGACATATACGCAGTATAGTAGGAGTTTAAAAAATATCACAGATGTAGTTTCAATACACGCATTACATTCAATACGAAGGTTTGTTAACAACATTTAATCAATATTTGTTGATGTAAAAAAAGTATTTATAAAATATTTATAGCTTTATAAGCGCTAAAAGTACAGCTTTCTTACTCTACTGTTCCGGTCAGTATATGAAAGTAAGTGTATTACGTATACCTTACATACCACAATACGAAACTTTTTAAAACAAATTTAAAGTGGAAAAGAGACGTAGTATATTTTTAGAAGAAAAAAAGGGTGCAAGATGTTTTCGTTTTTTAAGGTTTTAGTTTCGGTAGGGTTTTTTATGTAAATATGTAACACTTAACATATTGCATGGTGGCACGGCACCCCAGGTGCGCTAGCCCAACTCGCACTTGGCGGTTTTGTTTAAATTGTATATTTGTATTAATTTCTGCTTTAAATGTGTCGAGTTTTGGGACGAAATTTATAAATGCTAAGAAATGAAAAAAAAAAAAAAACTTCAGTGCTAAATTAGCTTTTAATTTGTCTACTTTTGGATTAAAGAATATTTTTTTCTCAAAAGAAATTAACATTTCATTTATAGAGAAATTAAGACTACATATATAATTAGAGTGTGTAAAAACAAACAGTAAAAGGGCATGCAGAAATTTAGGAATTTACGATATAACTATTTATATTTTAAAAAAAACCTAATATTTATCCTTGAATGTGGTTTCATCATATACTTTATTATACAAACAATAAATGATTCAAGAGACTTCATGAAACTCCAAGACTTTTATTCAAGCATCATCAGAGAAAATACCAGTAGCGTACCCATTATGCGTTATCAAAAACGCAGATCAACAACAACTCGTTTCAATCTCGCAAGCTCAACCTCGGCTCACCCAGTTTCACTTTCAAATGTTTCTGGCGATGAGAAAAAAGCGCACCTTATGTCATAGCAAGAAAGCATTGCGTTTTGTCCGGCAATTAAGTAAAAGTAGGGGACCGTGCGAACTGATGAGCCAACGACCTTTTGATGATGTACTTGTGACCTTTATTTACCACAGAACAGAAGAGAGGAGTATATTTATACAGATAACCCACTCATGTCGGAAAACGTTCTTATCTAACAAGGACGGTGATTAATTGTTTATAAGTATATTCTTTCGTATTCATTAATAGAAAGAGTTGTCTAAAGGCAGTTTAGTAGACTATTGATTATATGAAGACTATGTCAAAGTAAAGCTAGTTCTTACACTGTAATGACATTGGATGTATAAAGGTATTCAAAGCCACTATTAGCCAAAGGCACACTAAGGATGGTCCAACAGGAAACAGTGCTAGTACGCACGGCTACAGGTCAAGCTATACATTTCCAGTATAAACTGAACTAGCACCGTGCGGGAGTACATTCAATGCGAGGTCAGCGTATACTGGAAAAGTATAGCTTGATGTGTAGCCGTGTGTATCATGAAAAACTACCGATCAAAATCAGTTTAAAATTAGAATTTCGGATTCATACAAATTGTACCCAATCTGAAACAAAAACGAAACGAAACAAAGTTATTGGTATGGACCCATGTTACGAACTTTGTTTCATTTCGTTTTTGTTACAGTCATGGGTTCATATTGGGTTCATATTAAAAGCCATGATGATGATTATTCAGTACTTTAAAAAATGGAAAACATAAGAATATATTCGGAAAAGTAACGAATGAAACATCAAACTTCGTTTATTGTTGGTTCCTGATCTAAGATGTAATGTCATTTGGTAGTCAGAGAAAACCACTTAAATCGTGTAATGCGATTAATTAATCAGCTACAGTCAGTACGATGGTCAGTCAGACAGGTAGAGGTTACACTTACTAACTTTACTTACATATTACGTAATAAACGATAACTGCGGACTTAAAACGACTGTTGCCCACGTCTTCTGAGAAGAAATTAAAAGGTGCGTGTGAAGTCTACTAATTCGGACTGGGCCTGCGTGGTGGACTAGGGCCCATACACTCTCTGTAGGAGAATAGGCCTGAGCCCCTGAACTCACGAAAGTAATCGTACCAAATATGCAAACATATAGGCTGCAATCGGGTTTCCGCAGATGTGCAGTTAGACCCAAGAGGTGGCAAGAGAGTGGCATATCTTGTTGTATACAGTCTGTGCCCTTACACCGAGCGAGCACCAAGGTAGGGCTAGTTGATCTCTTTGTTCTATTAATTGTATTTTTAAAGCACTTCCAGCCCAAGATAAGACAAATTATGATCATTAGTCATCCGACAATTGGTCGAACGGATATGAAGTTTCGCTTTTTTGTTTGTCGATTTTTTTTGGGTAAACACAAAGAATTCGTAGATTAATGTTAATTGTAAGTCACGAAAGTCTCATATTTTCAAAATCTATATATTATTGAGCAACTAAACCACTTATTATCTCTTTCGAGAGCATCTGTGATCTGCGTGACTAGAAAATAATTTAGCAAACATAAAAGACAATTTCACTTTTCTGCACGTATTTATTTAAATGATGCGCCCAATCGTAGTTATGTGGTTTCGAAACTGGGCTCACTACGGGCATTGAATCAGTTATTGCCACTTGCCTCGTAGACTGGTGCTAAATCATGATGTCTGTTTACTTTCAAAGTGGTATTATCGGTTTCGCTCATGGTTACATCATACGAACACATGTCAGAATAAACGCAGAGCGACAGAAGCGTGCACGCTACTCGCTCATCCATCACTTAATGTTTTGATTGCTTTTATTTTATTAAATTGCGGGTAATTTTGTACGAATATTATGGATACACGGATTTGTAAATAATATACGGGTAGTACCCTGTTCAATAATGCGTGAGGTAAACAAACACTCGTGTAACAATGACGTGCGCTGGCCGCCGAGTGTCGGGTGTTTAGTGTACATTTGTTCGTATGTACTTTGTGCATAACAAATGGTGTCTGACTTAATTTCTTCATTCGTGTTCAGGGGAACATGGCGCTTGGATGCTATGAAGTCTGTGGTCAAATACATATTCTAGATTGCGTTTTAGACCTTTCTCCAGTAACCTCTTTATATTCGTTAGGTTAACTTTACTGTCCGTCCGTATGCCCGTCCGTCTGTCACCAGGCTGTATCTCATGAACCGTGATAGAGAGTTGAAATTTTCACATAAGATGTATTTCTATTGCCGCTATAACAACAAATACTAAAAACGAGAATAAAATAAATATTTAAGGGGCTCCCATACAACAAACGAGATTTTTTAGACGTGCGATGTAACATACTACTAGCGCCATTTAGTGTCGTACTCGTCTACTAATGTCACTGCAGAACTAAATTTATAACGAAAGGATTGTTCGGTGCATATTATTATTTATGGGTTTCCGTATTTTAAATATCTATATTCTGTACGGAACCCTTCGTGTGCGAGTCCGACTCACACTTGGCCAATTTATTATACCAGTTTTTAGGTGTGCTATGAATCCATGCAATGTAACATCTCTGCGTTCAATGTTTTACGATCAACCGGAAATGAATCTTGCGCCTATTATCTCAAACCTGACCCTTCTAACCACAATACAGTTGTCGCTGCGATTCATTCTTTTGATGGACGCACGTAACTGTTATTCACAAAAATGTTATACCTTCTATTATATAAGCTTACTTCAGTCACTATAACTTGCAGTTACCATGAAGTGGGCTCATGCAGCGGCTGCATGGTTGCTCGGGTTGCTGACGATTGAACTTATGTCATGTTCTGGTTGGTAAAACATGTGTTTGAACGTTGCAGTGCATGCAGTGACGCCAATTTTTGCCGGCAGTTAATCTAAAGAAAAACTCAAGTGGCACTATATAAAACTACATCCATTTCACAGATTTAGAAAATACAAGTAGATTAAACCTTGAGAACGTGACAGCAAACATTTAACTTTAGAAAAAAACTTGTTGTCAATTTTTTAGGAGATTGAAAGACAGAAAAGTTGTGATTTTGTTTTTTCATTCGGAGGATGACGTGTTCATAAGCAGCGTAGCGTAGATCTATATTATAATCTAACGTGCAGTCAGTCTGCATTCGGACTGCAAGCCAGCTGCCCAACAACAAAAAACGGCACTCCTATTGTATTTTTGCAGTCCGTCTGTCTTTCATTCGTACATTCTATAAATTTAAATATTATAAAAATATGTGCGTGTCGCATTTCGTTAAAATCGAGTGAAATGGTAACACACAGGGGGACAGAGAGACAAAGCTACCTTCATATTTCTAATATGATTTGGAATATGGTCAGCGAGGACGAATATAAATTTAATTTGCAACGCAGGTGTCCAAGTAAAATGAAAAAATATTTATTTCCTTTCACATTCACATTAAATTACAGTTTTTGGGACACTCCTTTTAAGTTAAAAAAAACTTGTATTAGGAGGCCCCGCTCTTATGCTACTTATTTAAGATGTTTCTGTGTGTGTACATAAAAATGTTAATATTAATAATTATGAATTAGCAACCAATTATTCAAGGCCAAACAAAAGAGGCGGGACATGTATCCTGGTTAAAAAAGGTATAGAATATAAAAAAATTACTTGTTTCGATGAATTGGCAATGATTCACCATTTTGAATACTGTGCAATTAGTCTCACCACTAACAACATTATTATTATATGTCTGTATCGTATACCATCAAAAACAAAAAGACATGTTGATTATTTCTTTGATAAATTAGAGTCATTGTTACAAAAATATTTTGCGAAATATTCTAAAAAGAAAATTATTATCGCAGGTGACCTAAATATCAACATGATGGAAACAAATCTAAACTCTTCACGACTTAAAGACCTCCTAAAACAATTTAATCTTAACTTACACATCACGGAGCCTACTAGAGGAAACTCATGTATTGATCTCATAATTAGCAATATTAATGATGCGATCGGATCAGTTCTCTCGTTATGGTTATCTGATCATGATACAGCACAGTTTCTAAAATTTTTTGTTACACATAAGAAGGAAACCCCGATAAACATTTATATTTACAAGAGAGACTATTCACAAGAAAACATTGAAAGATTTAAACAATACTTAACCTGTCTTTCATTCTCAGAAGTGTACAAGCACACAGATTTAAATGACGCATTTAGGGAATTTTATGAGCTGTTTTGCTTGTTATACAAACTTTGCTTTCCGGAAATCAAAGTAAAAACAAGCTTGTCTACAAGATTAAACTGGATATCCAAAGGTCTAAAAAAAAGTTGTCAAGTGAAAAGAACACTTCGATACAAATACTACAAAAATAAAACTATAGCTGACAAACATAAATATTTAAATTACAATAAATTATTAAAAAAATATATAAACTATTCGAAGAAAATTGCAAATAGAAAGTATGTAGTAAATAGTAAAAATGTATGCAAAGCTACATGGACAGTTATAAAGAATGAAACTGGTGGCACAAACATAAAAAAATACATAGATAAAATAGTATACAATGGACAGGAAATAACAGAACCCTTACAGATAGCTTCAACTATGAACAATTATTTTATTGACATAACAAATAATAACAAAATTTCAAAAAATGTTGTTCAAAATAGAAGAAACGCGTTTCATAATTCAATCTTCCTAGCACCAAAAGATGAGAAGGAAATTATTAATATAATAAGATTATTAAATAATACACAGTCTGAAGGATATGATTCTATATGTACTAAAGTGATAAAAGCGTGTAAGGAACAATTGAGCCAAGTCCTAACATTCTTAGTTAACCTTTCATTGGAGTCAGGTTCTTTTCCGGAACTGTTAAAAGTATCCGTGGTCAAAGCACTCCATAAAAAAGGAAATATCACTGAAGTCACTAATTACAGGCCGATTACGCTTATTCCGATTATATCTAAAATTTTCGAGAGAGTAATGCATAATAAACTAACATCGTTCTTTGCCCAGTTTAATATAATCAAACAAAACCAGTATGGATTTATTAAAAACAAATCTACAACACACGCAGCGTTTCACTTGGTCAATGACATCCTTAAGAGCCTGAATGACAAAAAATATACCAGTGTGTTATTTTTAGACCTGTCAAAGGCGTTTGATTTTGTATCTCACAAAATACTGTTAACTAAGCTCGAACAGAATGGTGTTCGAGGACCTGCACTTAGTTGGCTGAGTTCCTACCTAGAAAATAGACTGCAGTGTGTAGAAATAGCACAATTAAATGATAAACATACAGTACATATACACCGTTCTAATTTCAGACACAACAGATTTGGAATTCCGCAGGGCAGTATATTAGGCCCTTTATTATTTGTACTGTACATTAATGACCTACCAGACGCAACAAAACATAAAACAGTTTTGTTCGCAGATGATACTTCAATAATAGTTACTTCGGATATAAAATCTTCAATAGAACTGCATAAAATGGACATATCACAGACCTTAACATCAATAATACAATGGTTACATCAAAATAATCTAAACATCAATTTATCGAAGACTAATCTCATAAATTTCAATAACTTTAAAAATAAACAAATAACGGTAAACTACGATGGACAAGTTATACATAATACTAATAGTACGACATTTTTAGGATTAATTGTAGATGTGCACTTGAACTGGAAAGAGCAAGTAGAGAAAATATGCAATAAAATAAATAGGTTCGCATTCGCACTCTATAAACTAACCAAAATTGCCAATAAAAGTACAGCTATCACTGCATACTTTGCTTATGTAGAGTCTGTCCTCAGGTACGGATTAATAATTTGGGGAAATAGTACAGACAGTAACAAAATTTTCATTGCCCAAAAAAGATGTATACGGTCTATATGTGGCATCGCGCCAGACGTCTCCTGCAGACCCTACTTTAAATCACTAAAAATATTACCTTTACCATCCCTGTATATACTCGAGATAGGTAATTACGTCAAGCAAAACTATCATCTTTTTATTGAAGCTGGGGAGGTACTGCAGAGACCTTTAAGAAATCCACAAAGATTGGCTCTCGAAATAACACCTAAAACGACGCGCATTCAAAAAAACAGCTACTGTATGTGTATTAAAATTTACAACAAAATACCAGGATTTATTAAACAACTCCCGAGACATAGGTTTAAGAGAGCATTACGTTTGTGGCTGATGGAACACTCTTTTTATTCATTGAATGAATTTGACCAGTTATAATTATATTTGTTGATGTTGGTGAGATCGATGCATATTTAGATTAAGATATATATAGATAAGTATATTTAAACAGACTACAATGTAACTAGACTTAACATTTGCACGTCGGCATGTTCGACAGAATACGATTACTTTATATTAATATTAAGATCTTTTTAAATTTGTATTCTAGCAAATAAATCTTTCTTTCTTTCTTTCTTTCTTATGTATGAATTAGATAATAAATCTGTTTCATGACATCATTACTATTTACACAGCTCTAGTTGTAGGAACTGCGACAATTACCGACCAGGAAGAACGGTTAGCCATTACGTCTGGTGTTAGATTGAAAACTGACTTTGAAATTCCTGTTGATTATGTGTAATTATCGTCTATAAATCACTTTCCTTTGAGCTTCAGACGTGATAAGTCAGAAACTTTATACATAAGTGTGTTTGAAGATAATATAAACAGTTTTTTTGTGATTATATGTAATTTTATACTACTTATGAAGTTCTAAAACCTGACATACTGTGCGTCTAAGTTATAATAATAAATAAAACAAAATTGGGTACAATATGGTTGCAATGTACATCGTACAAAAACCCTTAAGAAAATATATTTAAAATAGGCATACTGCGAAAATTTGAATACCTGCTGTTAGTTTGAAGAAGTATTATTAAACAAAGCTTTATGGGACATTGCCTTCCTTTTGTCTGGTTCTTCTCACGAAGCAATTTGCATCATAAGTACACCCCTCAAGAAATACCAATCTAGGTAATAATTAGATTCAAAAAGCATCTTCCGATCGCGTCCATCGTCGGTGTATTATGAGAAAAGAGAAAAGTGCAAAGAATAGCTCGTGGGAAGCAACCACAATGGCTCCGATATGTCACGCCGAGTGTTTCACCTTATTTTCTAACTAATTACGAAATGAACGCCAACATTGTCTTGTTAATCGATGTGTAAGTGTATATTGACTTACGGGTTAATTATGCCTTGTTTCTAATATAGTTAATTAATTGTTTCAGACATACGTGGTCCTGCTAGTCGCAATCACTGCGAGATGTAAATGCGAGCCAGCTAATGGTTACAGCCACGGGAAGCCGTCGTCTCGATTTGGTGAACTGTTAAAGCCGCCGCCGCCGCCGCTGCTATCAAACATTGTTCCTGTGCCTTTTCATGGAGGCGCGTCAAGGTCACAGAGACAGAATGTCGATGTCGGATACATCTACCAGCCTCCACCGCCTCCACCTCCTCCGCCGATATCACCCTCCAACGATTTCAAGTTTCCAGCACCGTTCTATAAACAGTACAACTTTAATTTTGTACCCCCACCACAACCGTTCACATCAACACCGTCACCTACAATGTTCCAAAAAGTGTCGAGTTGGCTGTTCTCACAGCAGCAGTCGAGCTACGAACCACCAGTGTACAGTAACAGTATAACGCCTGTGAAAAAAGATTGCAACCCTTGCAATTTAGTGCCATGGATACCTGTAATTAGATACAATTTAGGAAGTAAAAATTTACAACAAAACGTGATTTCTACGTACGGCCCGCCAAGTCCAACAGCATATGCTCCAATAACGAATGTTGCTCAGTATCGCCCGCAACAGTTTTTACCACAAGATTCCAGGCTGCCACAGCTGTCCCCGGGAGTACCCCACGCAGTCTATGGACCACCAGTTCAGACGCAATTTCATAATCCAACCGGAGCTCAAAGTTCGACCTACGGTCCTCCAAGTCCAACACATACGATAGCCTTGCCATCTCCAAGCCCTCCTACTTCAACTTTCTCTGTGGACAGTAGCTCATTTTCAATACCGAGTTCTTCTTATGGAATTCCCAGCTCTTCTGTAGGGTTGCAGAGTTCCACTGTTGGGCAATCAATATCATCTTACGGTCCTCCAAACTTGTCTTATGGTCTTCCAAGCTCATCTTATAATCCGCCAAGTTCTTCATTTGGTATTCCAAGTTCAACTTATGGAACTCCAACGTCTTCATATGCAACACCCCCACCAGTGTATGTGAACACTCAAACCCAAACATCAAAATATGAATCTGTTACGCCAAGCTACCAACATTCAGTTGTTAATAACGGCTTGCCGTCACAGAGTGACATAGACATATTTCAACCATCTAGTGAACTTCAACTGCCCAAAGTAACACATCCCACAGGATTCAGAAATTCTTATGGAGAGCCTATAACGAATACATATGCTTTAGAAGTCCCCTATCCTGTATCGGCAACAGCTGCTGAATCAACTAAGGTCAAGACAGAAGTGCTGCCAAATGGCAGCAAGAAGCCGTTTGAGCCAAATGTATCTCTAGCACTGTCAAATCCAGCTCCTTTTACTTTAAATAGAGGAAGAAATATTCATACCTTACAACCAGTGGCTCTGCCTAATCTAAGTGTGTCTCCTTTGCCACCTATTTTTAATGCACGTCCATTTAGACCTATAGCACCACATGCTATTAATACAAATCTTATCCAAGGATTGAATCAAATGCAACAAGTATCAAATAATGTCAATATAGAGCAAAGCGTTCCAGTTGTTGAGTTTACTCATTCTATTGACTATCCAGCCTCATTTATAAAAACAACCACAATTGATATTGATACAAATAAAGCATCAAATCAAACCAAAGCCTACAGAAATATACCGAATACATTTGTTATAAATGACCTTCGCGATGTATCATCTCAGGCTTCCGAAGATCACGTCGCAGCAACCAAATCAAATCAAGACGTAAGTTTTGAAAGTACCGGTGCAGAATTCGATAATGATTTGTATGATAATGGTTTGCCCGCTGAATTCAAACAACCCAATCTACCTACTAATCATAAGAATAGTTTTGCTGACTTAAGAGGAGTGAAAGATGAAGATATTGACAAGTATCGCACTGAGAGCAATTTACAAAATATAGATTCACCTCTTTTATATTTGAAACCTAGTGCACCACACAAAGGTTTTGGTAACTTCGTGTTTGCTGTATCAACTCCTGGAAGTGAAAGAGACTATGAAATTTATGATGATATCCCAACAACGATTGCCCCTCAATTATCAACTCTGCCCAGCGCATGGGATGAAAGCAGAACTGATTATAGTGAAGGCTTACTGCCACCTCCAGTTCCACAAGACGATAACAAGCCGAAAATTGTTCAAATTATTGTCCCTTATACAACCAATCAGCAAAATCTGCACAACAGTGACGACTTCCAATCTATTTCACAATTTTGGGAATCTACACCAGGAATTGAAAATCAACCTAGAAAAGTTCCCTCTAACACAGATAATTCAGCCACGAATGAAAATACCGAAAAATACTTTACTCAAAGCTCAACTACGGCAGAGCTTGTAGCGTCAGTAACAGAACAATATGATCAGACCCAGTTGAATACTCAAGCTATATTAAATGACCTTTATGACGTAAAAGAACCACCGTTTGACATTATTAAATTGCAACACACGATAGATGATTGGACGGAGCAAGAATATTCCAAACATTATAAAACACCACAACGTACTCGTACTAACGTAAAATATGCTAAGCAAATACCAGACGAATATTTCACAACAAATAATCCTTTGCCTAATTACGAAGGTCCTACAAATAATTATAACTACGAATTTTATGATCATGAAGGATCAAGTAGTACAAATATACATCACTCTGTTACCGAAGAAAAAAATAAAACAGTGACAAAACCTCGTAAAGAGTACAATACTATTGAACGAGCTAAGACCAAAACTGTCAGCGGTAAAAATGAAGCCACTGAGGAAGCTAGGAAACCTTATATATACACAGCTGCGTCCTCGTTCCGAGGTACCACAACAACTCAAGCTCCGTGGGGTAAAATACAAACTTCAATATCACCACTAACTAAAGAAAAGGTGTACGTAGTCACGTCTAAGCCTTGGCGAGATACGTCGACTAAAGAAAAGAAAAACGAGTGGTACGACGTTGAGTTTGAATCAAAGAAAACGAATGCGGACAATGATGTCTCAGAATCGGAAAATCTCCCATTCCAATCACCGAGGTTCTCTAACCGCCCCACATCGTTCGGCTTTACGGGAAGCGGCAAAGTTGAGTCAATGAAGTCTGACTCATCATACGGTTTTTCAAAAAGCTGGCACCAGAGCAGTAAGTGTGTTTGAATAAACTCTAATTCAACTGTCATTTTGAATAATTTTCTAAATAAGTTTTTTCTTTTTTGCAGTAAACGATCTCGAGACACAAGCTCAGAACAACAGCACGGAATCGCTAGAAGGTCCTCAACAGATAACTTCAACTAACAGTTCTGCGGAGGACAGTAATGAATCTAACACGGATAAGGTTTCTATACATATTTACTAACAAACTCTGGCATATAAATATTAACTTCGTATGAGGGATATCTTGAAGTCACTTGCACAATAAAACTGTATAATAGCACAAAAATATTTCACCATCTTATGTATAACATTTCTTAATTGTACATAACATAGTTTCAAGTTTACGCAATGGCCTCAAGGAACGAAAGGAATGATACAGGAACTTAGAGATAAATAATGAATCTAAGGAGTGTGGAAGTGGCATATGCATTGTTAATATTATAAATGCGAAAGTGAGTTTGTTCGTTTGCACTTACGTTACACCGTAACGGAGAGTCAGTATGTCTTGATTTTTTTATAGGGGTAGTTCAAGAGCTGGAAAAGGATATGTCCTTTTTAACTACTACTGGCTACTTTTTATCCCTACCTATAGGGATAATTTATGAAGTCCACGCGGACTTCGGGGCAAAAACTCGTACAGAATTTTGGGAGGTCCATGTTCATCCGTGGATTTTCAGCGGTTGCTGTTGTTGATGATAACTGAGTACTTTAATAAATGCTTTTACCATTTCAGGACACCCCCACCACAGTGACTGTAGATCCTCATGAAGAAGACAATACATAGTGAAAAACACTTGCGTACGTGATTTCAAAAAATATTGTGACGAATGTGAAACTATTGAGTATCTAGTGTCTACATTACAAAGTGATAAATAAAATTTACATAAAAAAGTGACTTTTATAGAATATCATTATGAGACTGCTTCTAACTTAATTTTAGTTTTAAATGACAGCGAGCAAATTAAGAAGAGTACAACGGCAGTGTTCTTTTTAATTTGATCCCAAATAAAGTGTACCAAAGTAGGACTATTTTTCTTTTTATTTGTCAAAATATACAATATATCCCTATCACATTTATTATATAAATTTAAGTTAATATGTACAAGTGTACACCTTATTATATAAGTAGCTCTGATTTTATATTTACAAAATAGTTTTTAAGTTTGAGTTCTAAAAAAATTGTAAATAGCAGATTCCCAGTGATTGCCAGTTGTAAATAAAGTAAAATCAATCAGTAACTTTATTATGTTTTTGTTACCTTTAGAAAACCCAAAATATTTACATTTAGAGATCTGATATCAGAAAATTATCACATGTGTCGATAAATCTGTAAAAATTATCTAAAACAGTTTAAAATTGTTACGTAATAAAACTATGGGTAGACACAAAATTGGTAGCAAATGTCTGTCTTTTCGTGGCAGTGTTTACAGTTTATCAAAAGGTATGAATTTATGATTATAAAGAGCTATTTATTTGGTATATTTAGATAAGATACTACATATTTCATATTTATCCTTCATTGAGCAGACTGAGTAAATCTTGGTTTGGTAAAAAAGAAAATTGTGTTATCCTTTCCAATCCTTGTATTCATATTGGGCTTTTGCCTGACATCCACCTCACCTAATGGTAGAAGGAGACGAGGCAGTAGATGAAAGAGCTCTTCCATTTTGTAGTCATTAACAAGACGAACACTTATGTGGTAACGCTAGATTTGTTTTTGTTCTTCAGCCGGAAGTAGATGAACTCTGAAGACCACAGGATCACAGTTAGCATGGTGACAACGTTGAGGATTATTATTGGCAGCTGATACGAGCCCGACGCTTCGCGGATACGACCTGAAATTGTTTTATCATGATAATAAGCAAAGGATTTATCGATTGTAATTAAATAAATGTTCATTTGATTGCGATCATTCACCATTTTTTAAAGATTGTGATATGCATGTTTTTTAGAATTTTATTTCATGTATTATATAATGGGGCTTGCACTTGACCTTAATCTCATTTGATGGCAAGTGACGATAAGGCTGCTCAGCTAAGGCTGATGGCACTGCTACCTTTCACACCAGGATACAACAGTGCTTTAACACTAATGTTTGGCAGCAGACTTTGATAACATGGTGGTATCAAGCCAGGTGGACATAGAAAATGTCCAACCGCCAATCAAACCGAATACCGATCCGATGGGTTTCCACTGGAAATCGAACGCGGGACCTCCGAATGTAAGTTTGATTAAGTTTTAAACAGTCTGTATTTAGAATGACGATGACAAATCTAATCCTTAGAAGTAAAATGTTATTGTAAACTTAAAACAAGAGAAAGAGCTGCATGAAAATTGTGTAATGCGCGCAAGGTAATCAAGTGCTAATCACAGTGCTATCAAATACATTTTTGCGATATAAAATAAATGCGATGTTTCAGTAAATTTTTGGTTGATTACACTTGGATTATTTAACGTTATTTAATGTACCTACTTCAGATTTCAGTTTTTCAAGTTCAATGTACATACATGTATATTTTACAAATAAGCGATATGCGACGAGACCGTTAAACTCTACATAATTTTTGTATTTTACAAGTTTTCCGAGGCCGAAAACATCAAAGATGACAAAGATACATTTGTAAATACGTTCTTGTTATTTTGGACATGCTACAAATCTCTTGTTATTGCCATTCTGGCAAACAGATGCAAAATGAATCCATGAAATTTATTTAAGAATAAATAAATAGAGTGCTGTTTATCATAATATATTATAAACAGAATTTATTTCCATTCTTAATGGAAATGTTGGCAAATATTTCCCACAGAAGTTTTATTGATTAGAAAATTTTATTTCAACAAGTGGAACTCTAATACGCATATAAAAACTAAATAAATTAGTATTGTTATATATAACGACTTGATTAATCTCTTTCTGAAATTAAAATTTTATATTGTTCTCATTCATTTTATAATAAACAAAAGGTAGTTTTTTTTATTAGTAATTCGCTTACCTAAGAGCGATCCAATAGTAATGATTATAATGCCGTTGACGAACATCTGTATCCCAGAAGCGAAGGGTAGTCTCTCCAGGGGCACGTAGCTAGGTATCACGATGTTCATGTACACCGTCCTCGCTCCTTTAGTGATGCCCATGGCCAACCCGACGAATATCATCCCGGTCAACGATGTTGTAAACATCATTACTGAAAAAGGTAACAATCACAAAATTAAATGATTACCCTTGATACATCACATATTTAACTATTTTTATTATAATCTCAACTGGGAAACGCACACTGCTGAAATTAGGACTCGCCCATTATACACGATTTCCGGACTCGAGATCCGCCGTTCTTAGAGCGATGGGGCCTGCCCACTACCACTTAATCTTATTGACACATAGACTTTGAGTGTTCTAATATACATTGATAGAAGCGTATATATTTTTCAATTTTTGAAAAAAAAGGCAAAAAAAGACATTTATGATTGTCTCAGAGGGATGCCACAAACAGCTCATTCACATCTCTTTTGTGTTATAAAGGCATGATTGACGTCAGTGCTGTTGCCCCACAGCTTTAAATGTAGCCTTTATCAAATAAGCGCTTATCTAGTGGCTATTATAATGTATGCGGTCAATACACTGTAGAGCAACGACTCGACAAGCCGTTTGGCCTATATACTGATTAACTTCAAATAAACAAACTCATGTGAATTGAGTTTCCTTTTGTGGATTTTTTTTCATGTTAATAAATACAATTTTAACAAAATTATTTTTAAGTAAACTTTGTAAAACTCTACCCTTTTGTGTAGCTTTAAATTACAGAAATTTTGAGTGTTAATAAAGGCACTAGGAACAGTCTAGACATACCTAGAGGCAACGCCTTCGGTATCATTGCCCCTAAAGAGATTAAAATTTTATTGCAAATAAGTTACTTTCATAAAACTTCTGAAGCCGTATATACAGACAATTATTCATGTATCATTTATATTGAGATTAGCCAAGAAAAATCATGAACTAGGTTTGACTTACTTGTTCTTATAAAGATGATCAGTAACAAGCTAATTATATACATGAACCTCGGAGACTTGTTACACCATTCTCCAATAAACGGTGATACGAATCTAAACAGTGTGTCCGACAATCCAATGACTGCCATCACAGTCGCTATGTCTTCAGTCTCAAACTTCAGCATATCGCTTAGTATTATCGGCAACAGAAGTGAAAAGTTTGTCTCAACACAACCGGCTATCGAAAGCCCAAACAAAATATTTACAAATACTGGGTCTTTCAACAGAGTAAGATCAAAGAAAGCAACAAATTTCTGAAAGAAACTCTTATTCTCTTCCTCATTCTTCAGCGCTTCTTTTTCTTTATTGTGCTTCCTAGAATCAGGTTCATTAAAAATGTTTATAGAGCTTCCCAAATTAATCTCTTGAGATTCCCACCATTTATATCGAGACTCAGCTAGCGCTGGTTCGGGACTTTTTCTACGTATATCGGGATGTGATATAGCGTTTCTTGTTTCGAGACTTGTATTACTGTTTAGAGATCTCATCGATATACTTTTAGGTCGAGGTGCGCCATCTGTCGACGCTTCAATTTGTGGCAGTGACGGTACCCCTGAAAAAAAAAGAGTTATTACATTACTGAATGAATCATAATACGTGCACAAGAATTTAACTCATGAGTGCTGTTAAACCATTTGTAGGTATTCTAGATTGCGAATCTTATCGTAAAATGCACTCTTGAATGTCTAAAATCAATGCTGTAATATTTTGATAGTCGAGGATGTACATATATTTACGAGTATATGTAGGTATGATGTGTTTTTGTAAACTTTCAAGAATAAGAAAAATATTCGATTTTTTATACTATAACTGATATACCTCGACTTTACTAACTACTCGACTTACGTAACTTTCTACTTCGAACTGAAACCCAGTTGAAGTCTTCGTTTTGTTACTTGTACTTCTGCCCGAGACTTTTGTCACCGTGGCATACATAAAGTATCTCTTGTAAACCATTATTTGAACCACGATGGACTAGATGTGTGCCAAAATTCATCACGATTTCTTTGAGTTGAGATTTGCGTTAACTCTTCAAGAGGTAAGAAACAAATAAACGACCTCACTTTCGAATTCATAATAGTGTGATTCGTTATTGGACTATTAATCTAAATACGTGTACATATATTAATTTGAATCATCTCAATACTTGTAATGTATACGGACTTACCGTTTTGTTTGGGTGAGTTCATGCTACCATTGATTAGCTCTATACTGCCTCCCTTGTTTAGAGGCTCTAGTTCTTCTATAATTGGAGGGTCTTTTAAGTACCATTTCGCTGGTCTAAGTAAACAGGCAGCTAACAGGGAATGTAAGCAGATTGCTCCTAATATCAGAACTGCATATCTCCACCCGTAAGCGGACATTAGAGCACTCATGACTAGCGGCATACAGATGGCACCCAGGCCCGTCATGGACATTCCGGCACCGATAGCTCTGCCTCTCTTCTCTTTGAAAAACGAATTTATTGCTAAAGTGAACGCTGCCATTACTGCAGCTACACCCATTGCTGAAACAAGGAGAAATATAATGAGAGTTTGCATACAATGATGTAGGTATATTTTTAATCAGATGTATATGTTTATAGCATGTAGTGTTATCAAATGTCAATATCGAGCTAATATCAGATATTTTACATACATGTATAATGGGTTTACACTTGGCCTTAATCTGATGCTAAGTCACGATAGGGCTGTTGTATTGAAAACGAGTGCACATAGAGGATGACTTTGTTCCTTTCATATCGGAACACAACAGTGCTATTGCACTTGCATTTTACACCAAACTTAAAAAGCCAGGCGAACATGACAATGACATACCACCAACCAAACTGATTACCGGATTGTTTGTCCAATATGTGCTTTAGGTCACGGAGACGGTTATAACACGTCCTTTTCCAGAACAGTTTTAGTACGAGTATGCGTGTATGTATGTTTATTTTCTAATCATTGGTCTCCTAAACATTCAGGAAACAAATATGCACGTTGTTGATAATTTTGAAATAATATCAGTGCCCAGACCAGGATTGCAGTAGGAGGTCGATTAGTCGGTGGTGCTCAGATGGTCATTAATCTCCAATTTTTAGAGCTCTGTGAGATGATCTCATGAGATACTCGTACTTAGCAAAAGGTAAATTTACCTTACTTAGATCGTACTCTCATCGTCCATTATGAAATGTAAAGTTCACCATTGAACATGAGTGTGAACCATTAGATGCCCTAGAGGTAAACGATTTGGACATAGTACTTAAGTTTTTCAAAAGACTTGAAAGGAGATTTGCTCGCTGCAGTAAGTTGTCAGTGATGCCTAGAACTACTGCCAGTCTTCCCTTACTTAACTTTTACGTCACCAAGAGAAGGTAGGTAATTCTAATCTGAATCCGTGATCACATAAATATCAATACCACCTCATACTTAAATCTGTTCTAAGACAGGTAAATTACGACCAAAGCTTTTCATACTTACAGTTAATAATACTGTAAGATAAAATGAACACCCAAAAGGAGTTTGCGACTGAAGTCAGAATGAGACCAGTTGATATCAGGATAGCACCAACTACGGCGACTTTTCTGTATCCGAAGCGCCTTAGAACTGGACCCCCGAAGAATGAGAGGAGCATTCCAATCCCGTGGTTCAGAGTGATGACCATAGTACCCTGGGTTGCTGTGATCCCGGTGTCTTCAAAAGCTTCTTGAAAGACCAGACCGAAACCAGCGATGAGGGGAAGAACCACCACCTGTTAACAGAAATTTTAAGTCAGCAAAATCAGTCACGGTCAGCAATTCTTATCTCGGTCTCTTAGAGTTCAGGTAAATTACTTTAAATAGCGATGTACATGAATTTGTCAAAGTAGGTACAATGAATGTAAAATGTTCTTGCGAAGCGGTTTACTTTCAAGGAAAATGACTCAAGTAAAAAGACAATAGGTGACAAGGACATATAGTCATTCTTTTACAATGACGGAAATTTTATTTAAAATATTTATTCAGGTGCATGCAAGATCTAAGAATTCCAAAGTTTATTAAAGACAATAGGGACAGTTTTTTAGTCACTTGGCTGGTTGACTGTTACAAGACGGAATAACAAGTCAAAACCTTAGTACGGTTCATTGACCAATTACAAAAGATTTAACGACTGTTTAAATAGAAATTAAAGTTAAAAGACACTCAGTATGGTTGCTGATTGATAGAACTGTGTTGTTTGATATAAAAAAAGCAAAAAGTAGATCGTTTTCTGATTTATTAATCAAATGGAAATGTTTTCATAGAATGAAATTCTTTTCAATGCAACAACGCAAACGGATATGGCTATACCTTCTATATCAATACTTTTATTTATATAGACCTAATAAAATGTCTTGGAGAATATCTTATCTAAATACTTCCGTTGAGTTGGGTGCATAATTGACTGTAGCTTAATGCATCCATATGAGTAAATCGACTGAATTTGATAGGTGACTTGATCCTATTCATGTCGATGAGATGAACAAGTGTTGATCGAATTATAATAATGAGGTATTCACATTACATTTTTACCCTCGGATATATGATAGCGATAATGGAATACTGAACTTGTGTTTTTGATAATAATTCCAGTACGTAACACACGAAGTCAAAAAAAATACGTTGAAGAGCGGTATTTCATTTGAGACATCGTTCACTGCGACCTATAAAGATCTATTATGGCCCCTGTGTAGTTAAAGCAAATCCCGCAAGCCATTCTATCATATGTCAGACGACAGTTCCAGAGTTGGCTTAATATCGCGTGAAGACTATATGGTCTTAGAGGTGCCTTTTCTGCTGTGCATCGTAGTGGCAGAGGATATGAATTTTTCTCATATAATCTGTAGACGCCACTGACACCCAAACGCATACAGGTCAGATGATTGTTGAACTTTCAGTGCCTGAACAGTGTGAGGGAACGCTAAAGATATTACTTCTTAAAGAAAACACTTTTCTAGCAAACTGTGAAGGTTTCAGAAGAGCTCTAGAAGTGAAGCAATCCTAGATTTAGCCGACTTTAACTAGGTTCAACAATGTCGAATTTTTGGGTTCTATCAGGGTAAACTTAGTATACCCATTGTTTGGTTTCAAGATGCAACTTATTTACAGCACTTAGCTAATGCCGTTGTTTTTAGAATGAAGTTTCACCACTCCGTGTAGCTATGTAGAGAATGTCAGGCTTAGGTTTAGATACCTATAATGTCTCGAAAATGATACCCTTTGTTGTGAATATTCAGAAACTTTATTTCAGGACATTGACCCTGAGTACGTCCATCGATGTAACATCGGTACTTTACCGTGATCACTAAATGTCTACAAAGCGTGGTGATAGGGGAAAATCCTGCTATTATATCCCTCCGTTCGTGGGAAAGCTTACCTTATCAAATATAGGAAAAGTCTACTTTTGGACATATGGACATTTGGACGAGTTTGTTCCCCAAAGAGTGATATTGATTGGTAAGTAATCATTTGATCAAGAAAATTTGGGGGAAAATCTAGGGAGAAGGGCAGCCGCGTAACCACCCAAATCTTACCGCGGTCACCAATCCGGACCTATTGACTGTGGCAATGCTTCGGAAGGGGACGGAATTGATGCGGCTGATTATGATGTCATTGTATAATACATTAGGTAAATTTAATGAATTTTTTGTTATGAAATGACCTGACCTTGACCTCATTGAGTTCAATAACAAATCCTACTTGTTGTTAAAGTCGTCAAATAAAAAAAATTGACTATACTTAAATTTTCTATGGTTCGATTCTTGGCGCGAACTTGAAACTTGAAACTTAATTGCAATTTTACTAATTCGTTAATAATACTGTTATGTGTGTTTTTTGTGTTATAATGGTAATATAGTGCAAAAAGTGTCACGGACGGCGTTATAGTATCAATTACGCAAAATTGTGAGGGTTTCGACGCGATCGAAAGGGTTTACCATGTCGAGTACATTCGGCATATGGATTCTTTCGAATTATGTTGAAACCAAGGCTGACCTTTGAAATTCTCGTCAAGAATCGTCAAAACAAGCGATAAAACGTAAACATTATACATTTTATTGATAAAACTGAAGAAATGGCTTCGGCCTTGTTTATAACGTTAAAATTCTAAGATAGAATATCATTATCAAAGACATGGCTGTATGGTGTTTTGCCTTTGCCTTTTCCTGGTAGGAAAAAATCATACCAAAAAATGGATTTCATTATACGGTTGGGACACATTCACGTATTAGCCTTAGCTATTTATCGCTATTCGGATTAGGGGATTTTTTATAATCACTGTTGTATGATCTTCGTTGTTTCGCTTTACACATAACTCACTTCTGACTTGTAGCCTACCTTGTACCCTCTGGAGATCCAGTTCGACATCACGGAGACAATGGAGAGTACATAAGGCTCATACTACAAATTATTTATTGAGATAATAGTTACCACATATGTGGTACTTACTTTTCTGTGTTTCTTTTAATACACTCGCGCAAAGTAACTCATTGTAAGAGTTTTAGGCCCCCTAATTGGTCCTTCATCTACATTATCCAATTCGAGATCGTGATCGTTAACAATGCATGTATACTACTTTACTATATATATACTTTGTTGTATTTCTAAATAGCATAAACAGGACAGCATATTTTGATGAACGATTTACCACAAATCATGTGCGAAAGTAGTATTAGCTGGGATAGAATCTGCTACTTCCAGAGCAACATTAGAATTAAGTAGTATGTCTTCGTCGACACGAGCCTATTTCACATATATTATGTTGCAATACTTACAACATTTTTATAGTTATATTAAAGCAAATACATAAATAATGTACTACGAAGTAATAAACTAAGTTATTACGAATGCATAAACAATGAATTCTGCCTTTCTGGTAATGGTTATGTTAAACCGAAATAAATCGCATGCGATTTAAACAGTTAGTTAAACACTTCATCAGTTAGTTAAAAGTACCAAAATACTGGTTGCAAATAAAATTGTTACGAATTTTATAATTATACTTACATTGTTCAGAGCATAAGCAAATGTGACGACCCATCCATAGCCCCCGTCGGGCGGCACTTTGTTCACTGCACCGACCATTTTACACACTTACACAAGTTCACTAATCATCCGAGAAATTAGTACCGAGCACTTCATTCTTTCAATATTATTGTCAATACACAAAACATGGCTTTTCACTAGAGATGTATTACTTTCTGCTGCCTGAAGTCAAGCGACCGCCAAGCTATCCCAACACTATGTGATGTTAGATTACAAAGCGGCAACTACGACAGTTGTTATCGGTTTGACTTTATAATGTGTTATGTTATCAAGAGTGAAGTTTATTTGTTCGTTCACATATTTGCTATACGTCTGTTTGAGACGGGACGATAGCTCAATGTGAGGTGCTCAATTTAGTGAATTTATGCAACACCTGATTCTATTTCGAGTTCAAATGCCGTCTCTGGCTATTGTTTCACAAAAACAATACGTTCCCGTTCTGACACTAAAAAGGCAAAACAAATCTGATCAAATGTATCATGCGTTTTGTTATCATAAAATTAGATATTGATGAAATCCAATTTTGTTCGTTATCACTCTATACCGTCAAATTGTGTTATCTCCGTATTGAAGAGGAAACAAGCGGTATGAGGCAGTGAGGCCGAGTGGAATTAACCATATCCTGGGTTTTAAAGGACTAATTATCTCCCTGTAGATTTATTATCACGATTTTAACCGCTTCCTTGGCCTAATGTAAATACGATTGGACTTACAATCCCGAGGTCCTGGGTTTGCTGTTTGGGGTACCTATAAGGTTGTCTGGTGGTAGGGCATTTTGTATGTTCGCCTGGCTAGCTACCACCATGTTAACTAAGTCTGCCGATAAACAGCAATGCTAGTAGCACAGTTGTGTTTCAGTATGAAAGGTAGCAGAGCCAACATCTCATTAGCTTGAGGCTTATGGCTTATTTTACAACGGCCTTATTCACTTTTAGGTGAGTTGAAGATCAAGTGTAAACCCGTCATACATAAAATAAAATGATTATGCGCAGTAAACTATCATGGATATAAACTTAAATGTACCTAATTCGATAAATTTAGTTCAATGGAACATTAGTGTCTGATAAGAAATCAGGCCTCGGCAAATAGCTGTTTAAATAATGTCGTAACTATAAACTAATATATTTCAACAAATATTGCCACCACTAGCTACTTAACATTCAGTCCCGTCATCATATCAACAAGGATATCTAATTTATATATGAGTTAAGAAGAGAAAGTTTTAATATAACGATGAAAGGTGTAACAGGGCCACTACTGTAAGAAAATGAATAGTCAATTGAATTTCAATTGGCATTATCTGTTAATACACATTTAATTCCAAATTTACGTGACCGCTTATCTGCGATAAAAGTGGTCACGCATTGCATTACCTTATCCACCATCTGTGTAATGTGCTGTAATATATGTACAGTACACTATTTAGTGGGATTAGCAGGAGGCTATTCCTGATAATAGGAGGCGATTGGTTCTTGTTAGAAAAACGCTTCTATTTCGTTGCTCTTAGTGATTACTAAAATCTTCTCTTAATCTACTCTTAGTCTGTCTAACCGTATTTTTAAGGGCTCTGCAGTCCAACCATTTTTGCATCTGCAGATTTTCAGGCTCAATTTTCTTGTACGCTAAAATGGTTCTTCCAGCTCGAAGCTTGGTAGTTTTTGCAGTCCAATTAATTTTTTTTTCGGACTGCCAATTTTTGTTGACCTATTTATGTCTTCTTTTTGTAAAATGTGGTATTTTACAGTAACTCTATAGGGTTGGCTGCCTGACTTTGTGGAATAAACTAGAGTTATTAGATAGGAGACATTTGGACAAATACTGAATAAAGAATTAAGTTTTGACACCATATTAAAGTTAAAACCATTGTAACAGTCCATTACAATGCTGGTACATAAGCAATAACCTTTGGTTTAGATGCATTGCGATGAATGTTTTAATTAATGTGACAATAGTTGCGTCATATTGTAAAAAATTCTTACGCATGGAAGACCATGAAATAGATAATGCATGACAATCGCGGGCCACAGATATGGTAGACAGTTTACCTAATCATTGGTTCTTCTTTCGAGCGAACCTATAGGTAAAACAAATTGCCATGTGAAAAATGTATAATGTAATCAGCTCTACAACTGTTTGCTACAAAACACATACCAGGCGTAAAATATATGACATTTATATCGCTGTACAATAAGAATTAAATTGGTTTTGTATGGAATTACGCCACTGACAAAACAATTGTTACGGTCTTTGACCTTTGTACTCCATTTTCGTCAATTTTAAGATATCACTTTGAAGCTTGAGCTTGAGTATTCAATTTAGCTGTTGTAGAAAAGTAATCTCACAAATAATTCCACCACATCACTATAACAATTAGGACTGAAGACTGTATCACTATTATGTTTGTAAAAAAAGATGTATATTATAGGTGCGCGAGCGCACGGGCAGATCTGACCCCTGACACTGACACAACTCGCGGCTCGACGACACTGCTAATCGAAATCATTGATTAGCCAGTCCACTGCGAGGCTAACCACATGCACGCCCCACGAAATTATGACATTCACAGTTCAAAACTACTTTTAAATCGCTTTTTGATTCGGGTATTTAGGTAGATATTCAGTTTTAATCGTCCGCTTACAATGGCAGCGCTTTCGTCACTAGCATTCTGAGATTCGGATGAAATGTAAAAGGAAACACCTGTGTAAGTACAATCTTTTCATTTTCAGAACGTACACAATTTTTATTAATGTAAGCAACACTTGACGTTTTATTTTACGATTCAATGTTAACAACTCCTTGTTCTATTTTTAAATTCTTATTTAGCCATATGAGATTTTTCCGTAGCTGGCCAATTTCATTAATTAAGTACAATACTGACAACTCTCAAATTTTTTGAGCACCTCTCATTTCACTTATTCCATTATTCAAACATTGACTGGGCAACTGATATAAGTTTCACGCTTGCACTAGTTCTTCCTTTGATGCCTGTCGATGTCGTCTAGCTGTGATGTACTTCTCTAGACCCCAGGATATTGCTGTGAGCCATGTGAAAATGTTTAAGCAATGGAGTGTTACAGCTGTGGAGGCATTGTCTTTGATCCAACCTGTGAAATGAGAATAAAATATATTTTTAAGAAAGCAAAAAACTTTCTGATTTGACAGTGTAAGAAAGATTGCAAATAAATAAATAATATCTATCACGTGTTCTGGAAATAAGATCAAACAGTGATTTGGTGATTTGGGAACTTCTCCCAAATCCGTCCCTAGGTCATGAAATACTGTCTTGTTATAGAAAACAATAGAGAATTTCCTAAATGATATGGTTAAAATATGGTAAATATTTAGCGGTCAATGGGGAGTTACTGAAAGAAAATGACTATTCAAATTGGTTATCAGTCTCAGAATTTTTTATTTCCAATGTTCCAATGTTTCCAATTTCTACGAGATGGCTTCACCTCTTGTATTTCTTGTCAGGGTTTAGTTACAATTATAAAGTATATGATGTAATTAAATATATTTAAAAAAATCTCAAACTTTAACATCTGTTTCAGAAGTATTAATGTTATATTCTTACCTACAACAGGTCCTAAGCTCAAATAGACGACACCTGCGGTAAGGAGCTGAATACCGGTGGCTCCTGGCAGTTTATGTAACGGTACATGTGTGGGTATCACCAAGGCCATGAATACTGTTCTCAGTCCCTTGCCAAATCCAATCACAACTGCTACCAACAGCACCACGTGGTAATCTTGGTTATATGCTAAAACTGCAATAAGAAGTAGGTAATAGTTCAATACCATTCTATCAATTTAAATGTTTCGATTGATTAAGATTTAAGTATTCAAAACAAAAATGTATTACCTACTCTCCCCATAGCCATGGATATAACTCCAAATAGAAAGAAAGAGTTGTTGTCCCATCCAATTTTTCCAGCCACAAATGGTATGCAAAATCGTACGGATAGATCGATTCCAGCTAGTAACGACATAAATAGAGCCACTTCTGGCTTAGTCATACCATAATCTCCAAGTATGAAAGGCGTAAGTATCGAAAAATTTAATTCGGTAAAGTTCGCCAATGTTATCCCTAACATTAAATTTATAAATGTGTAGTCTTTGAGGAGATCTAAATCGAAAAAGAATGCAATTTTTTGGCATAAAGTCAATGCTTCTTCGGAGTCATCGCCCATGTTTTCTTTTTTATCTTCTTTTTTTTCATCAAAAACATCATCATCTAAATCAGTATTGAGCAAAATTTTTAGTTTTTCCTTATTTTCTTCGTTTTCTTTTAAATATTGCTCTAGTTTTAACGAGGCTAGCTTTAATACTTCACTTTCATAATTAAAATTATTTGATTTTCTCCTGGTCTTTGTTTTTACCGATTGATTGCTTTGGTTATCTTTTTGATATTTCCTATCGTCGTTATCGTCAAAGTTCTTGAATGAAATATTGCTATGATTATCTTTACCGTATTTCTCTCCGTATTGGCCGTCCATTTTAAATGATTTCATACTTTTACTGCCAGCCATATGTTTTTGTTCTGTATCAGCGATATACTTTGCCTTTTCAGGATCAATTTTTTCAACAACAGCCTTCTCTTCGGCTTTCAAATCTTGTGGAGCTTTAAGTGTTGGACAATCTTCTATTTCAGATTCTGGTATTAGTATTTCTGTTATAGACTTCTTCCGTTTAGGTTTGTATGTGTCACGTTCTTGAGCTAAAGCACCGAGATTTGCTGATGAGTTTTTCTTAGACTCATTCAAGTACAGTGTTGATGATTTTCTTGAGCGGTTTTCAAGTAGATTAGACATTGAAGGCTTTTTAGAGGCAAGACGAGAATTACGGTTTGATCCCTCTCGTGACGACAGTCTACTCCTTGATTGTCTTGATTGACTAAAATATCCATCATTTGCTCTTAACATCATTGGTACACCTGGATCTGTAATTTCGTATCCAGCATTGACTGGGTCGTCTTCATTGTAAATGTACTGACTTGAAAATACGCTTAAATTCTTGAGTTTGTGACTGAAATATCCACTTTCTTTGCTCTTGTCGTTAGTCAGTTGATAATTTTCTTCTTCTCTGATCAATTTTTCTTCATCGGTTTCCTTGAGCTTTGAAGATTTACAATGCCATTCTACAGGTTGGAGTAATAACGCACACGCAACGGCGTGAAGTGCGAAACCGCTTAAAATTAAAACAGTTCCTGATTCCCCGAAATAAGCAAATAGGATGGTTATAATGTGAGGCCAGAGCATGGGTCCGAGGCCAGTAGTAGTCCATGACAGACTGGTAGCTAATCTTCTTCGGTTTCTCCAGTAAGTGTTGAGTGCAAGAGCATTGGCTGAACTACTGATGCCGTAGGCAGCTCCTGAAAATGTAATTTTTAACGGTGAGATATATACATATTATATATCCTAGTACGTCATCTATGTAGTATAACTAGTAAGTTACTTTTTCGGCTTATCGTCTTTTAAGATTCCAACCTGAAGGCTATTCTGCATTCAAAAAATATTCAAGCCACTTACCGTAAAGTATTGAGAAAGAAGCAAGATATGTAATGAAATTGTAAGAAAACGTTGTGCAGATAAGAGACACGAACACAGCTATCGCTCCTGTCAGCGACACTTGGCGATATGTGAATGTTTTGAACACCGGACCATTTGCCAATCCTGAAAATAATAATTATTTGTTAAGGTTTATTCATATACAACTATTATGCAGATCCAGATCCTTTGAATCTTTGTCTGTATGTTAGACTCTATAGAATGAAATATACCTTCTATATGTATACAGGCATAGGTACTTTTTAAAAAACCATTGCGCGTTTGCACGACTTACGTATGTCCAAAATGAAAAATAATTCGATAGGAAAAGTTACCATCTGCAAAAAGGTCCAATTGTAAAATAGTACAAATTTTAAACTGTAAAAACTTACAAATGTCATAATGACCAAATTTCGAAACATAAATGACTAAGTTTACACAGTGGAATATGGAATATTCTCAACCAATTCATAATGATCTTGCTCCTGGAGGTGAATTTAGGTGGCTAGCACGGTGCAGTGCAAGAGATAAACATATATATTTTCTTAAAATTATTACGCGTTTGAGGAAAACGACTCATGCGGATGAAAACACACAGGTCCAGTAGTCCAACAAGTTTTTATAATTGGTCAATATTATGATTGGATATTATTATGGTTTAACAAATTTAATCATGGACATATTACAGTTTGACCATTTTAATATTTGACATTGTTTTTGAACATTTTTATTTTTGGACATAAGTGTTTTGCAACGGGAAAAATATACGATGTTGTTAAGTAATATCGCAGGTAGTATTGACAAAACAACAAGAAAACTTGATGTTAACATCATAATTGCAAATAACGGATGTAAATAAAATTTGCCTGAAATGTTTAATTATTACAATAAGATGAAAAAATTAATCACGTGTGTCTATCTATTGCAGAGGCAACAATTGGTTGGCTTTTTTGGCTTTAAATATTTTTGCAATAGATTGATATCATAAATAAATAATTAGTATACGGTGATATTTACATATGATGACGCATACCTCGTTCACTCAGAGGAATCACCATGCGTCACGCGTCACGGACAAGCTCAACGCCCCAGACGAATCCGGCAAACTTTAATCAACAAAACCTGTCCTTCGAGCTCTCCGATTCCCCTTAATTTAATCGCTGAGAACCTTGCAGTCCTTGGCCCAACCTGAAATTACGTATAAGGGAAAGGGCCGGTATGGTATCAGAGAGTTACCATGCTAGGCGCGTCACGCACCGACGCAAGAGTTGAGGGCCGAGTGCATGTTGATGATGGTGGTGGTCTCCGAGCTGGTGATGCCGAGTCTGGTGAACTTGTCGCGGAACAGTAGACCGAATTGTTGCAGCATTGGTAGCGCTGCGAGCTGAAAACAAATAACAATAGAATAAGATCGTTGTCACAAGTTTTGATTGATATAACAGTTATGAACAGTGCAATGGAGTGTCAATGGGCAGGCCAAATCGCTCGAAGAACAGGTAGTAACTGATCGTAGCTCTGTATGGCAAACTTGGCGTCCAAACCGGAATGTTCTTTATCAAAATTAACAAATTAACCCATTGTAAACAGTGATTTTAATTATTATTTATATTTAATCAGGGTCACCTTGCAAAGAATGTTTTTGTAGTTGCAGATAAACATTCCGCAAAGGGTCTAAACATGAGTAGCTGTTTTGTTAAATGCAACGCAATGAAAATGTAGCTAGACATTGTACAGCTGTTTTAGATAACGGAGCTGTATAGTATACCAGCTAACGGTTATGTAAAACAGCTTAACTGCGACATATCTATCTCTGCATTGAGAAATAGTATTCAAATATAGGATGTATGTGAGGGGCTTGTGCTGTTGAAAGCAGTTATGTCGTGGGTGTTTTCGATGTCTAATGTCAAGTTCTTCTTGCAGATAGCTGCTTCCTCACACACAAAACAATGCCCAAATGAATGCTAAAATAAGTCTAAAGACGCAAGGGTGAATGGAGGCACCTCAGTTTTTAGATTGATATTTAGGAAGAATTCGAGGAATTTTATCATTAAACTCAAATTATGCTTCATTATTAAAAGCAAAATAAAAATTTTTATGGCGTATAATGTGTACTACAATTTCAAGTTACACAAAATATGTATGTATGTATAAATAAAACGGCTACATTGTCGTTGTCGCACCTCACCACGCCACCTACCGTAAATCAGTGAATTTTGATTGAGTTCACACTCTATCCACCATTCACTTCTATCCCTTTATGTAAATTTGTATGCAGTCGAATTGATACTCATCTCACGTATTTGATGTCAGTCAAAATGTTTTTTATACTACAGAACGGTGACTAAGCTCAATAATGTTTTCAATTTATCCTTTATCTCAGCTAGACATCAAACGTCAATAGAGCCAGCTGATAAAGCTAAATCAAAGTTTGTCTGCCCATCGTGGACGGCACAAAGTTACAAGGACTTCGGGCTGATAACCTGAATGTGTGTTGAAAGATGATAGCTAAACTGAATATAACTGGATATTATATCTTTGTTTATGTTTATTAAAATGCAATATAACTGCGCACTCATGTTGGTGTGTGGATTGTACGAGTATACTTGTCCTAATTTTAACTTCCTTTGTACTCAGACAAACAAACATCCTGGGACTAGGGAATTGCAGAAATCTTTGAATGCGATTTTGCAACATTTTTGTAAATCGAATCGTTTATTATTATCTAGAGGAAGTCAATGCTTTTGTAACACTGTATGAATTTAACAACTCGCAGGAGCGTGCAAGATAAAGATAAAGACGCTTCCGAGGGAGGATAGCGACCAACACCACCAGAGCGGCACCAACGTGCCATAGTAAATAGTATTATTGTAGTGTGTAGTAGTTTATTTTAATGTATTTTATTGTATTGTATATATACTTATGGGTCATTGTTACCTGAAATAAATGAATAATAATAATAAATACCAAGTGCTACAAAACAATTTATGGGTGACATATCTGATATCCAGTGCAAAGTTCTGATACTATTCATATGTTTGTATGTATATTTCTTTTGAGGATGTATGTCACCAAAAAGTCAATGCAGACGTTATGGTACCTTGTACGAAATTATGTAAAGCAAATGTAAAAAAATGGATACTAAAAACTCAGCAAACATTCAAAGTCAACTTCAATAGTATTTAGTGTTACAGCTCAATTTTTCCTCCGAAATTATACTTTCTCTTATTTGCTTTTCTCTAATGTATCTTCATTCCTTGAGAACTTTTATCAGTTATCTACAATTTCAGAAATTATTTAATGGGAACACTTTAAACACAAAACTATCCTTTATCAAAAACTGTTGATGCGTAATTTAGTAAAAAAATCTAAGCTTCAGAATTCTTCTTTTGGTGTCCACGGAAAACATAGAACATTACACAAAGACCAGAAGTAGCCAGTTCAAATCGAACAATATGAATTAATGAATTAAAATAATGTACCATTAAGTTTAAAAATTTAAACTTTTTTACTCAGTGTTTTCTTAAATCGTGATTTATTTTCTTCAGAGGCAGTTGTTTAGTTTCTTATCTCTCTACAACAGAACTTTATCTGGTATTTTATTTGAAACCTCATTGGAATATTGTTGTATTGTCTCTTGCTGAAATTGAATTTGTTTTAAAGAATTTAATATCAAAGACAGCAAGGTCACGGCCACAAAATATCAGTTTCGATAGTTTACTCCCAAACAATATTTGTTTTGCAGGCCAAATTTCAGGCCAAAAGGCTATCGATGCATGATAAAGTAACAAACGAATAGATAGGTATACTCACATTAGAAAATCCAGCTGCAATTACTATCATCCACCCCCACCCTCCATCTGGGGGTATGAAATCTTCATCTTTCTTCAGCTTCGATTTCTGTACTTTGAGTTTCCCCATATCATCGGGATTCTAGAACAATTATAATTATCACGATTCACAACTAACAATAATATTGTTGTTATAATCCTTCCGTCACTGGTTCAGAATGTGTACTGAACGGCAGAGCAAATTGCTCTTTTTTAAATACTCTTTACAAATCTGATAAATTTGAACGGCAATGGGCATGAATCAGGCAGACGGATCATGGGCTGTCATTACTGAGAACTGTGGTCCCTTGTTTGTTGTTAATTTAGCTGATAACAACTCTTTACTTGATTCAGTCATCTAGTCATATCAAGGAAATCTACGATTTATTTACGCACGTGGATAGGTGATGCTATTTGATAAGGTATAGCTTAGCTTAGAAGTCTCGACTCTTAAGTTCTAGATAAAATAATATATGGAAAATTTTGTGTAATGAAAAAAGACTTTATTGTAAGTTCATTATAAAATATTATATATTTTTATGGGTTCAGTACCTCAAAAGGAAATTTTCCTCAAGAACGCGTAGAGATATCAAGTTTAAATTAATATCGGTTAGGCAAATCTGCAGTCCCTGGAGCTGTAAGAAAAACAAGCTTCTAAGCTAAAACGTCTCGGCGCATTCACGCATCTTGTCCAATACGCGTCTTGTCAAATTTGTTGACGCATTACTCGTATGTCCAATACTCAATTTGTCAAAAACACAAAAAAATCGTTTTGGCCAAGAAGCAATATGTCAATTCAATTCAAGATTGTATGTATCTATGTATATTTGTTTGGTCAATTCAAGATTACAAACGGAACTAATTTGACAGAGAAGGGTGATTCAAGCCCTTCATTCAACAGACATTTGCCTTCATGGTCAAATGAGCCCACAGACCACTTAGCCCGCAGGTTCAGTTGCCCGCCCACTTTATTTTTTATCGTATTGTCTCAACCCACACATTGATCTACTCGTCATGATTTTTTGTATGTTAATTATTCATATTATATTCTGTACGGAACCCTCGGTGCGAAATTCAGACTCGCACTTGGTTGGTGTTTTAAATTTACTGCTACTTATGACTCTTTCGGAAAGAAAATCAAAGAATGTGTTAATAAATTGAATTATTTTTCTTTCTTTTTAAAATACAGTTAGAAATCTATTTCAAACCAATGAATTTGTGGCAATAGGTTACTAGAAGAACAGATGTTACATAAAATTTTCTTTTTTTGAAATAAACATTTCGTTCGTAATTTAATAAAAATGTCCGTACATGTATAATTCAATAAATTATGAAACATGATGCATTAATACAAGTATGTCAATGTATTGAAGTGGCAATATAAATTCCAAATGATTAATTTTATAGACAATTGTAACTATAAAATATTATTATTTTATGACCGCATTTGTGTGCGTTCTTGATCATAATCATAATTATAAGAGGGGATTAGTTTATATAGATTTATTCCAACGGTTAATTTATTATCGTCACGTCTTAGCTGGAAATAATTCCATAGCTACACATGAGACTTCCTCATGAATCCGCGCCGTCATACTTTCAATGAGGGGGTATGCAAGGGACGCACGGCAGGTGGATGCAGGTCCGGACTGACCCCAGGGTCATTCGTGTTGATTCCGCCGTCAATTTCCATTCCATTAAAAAATGTTCTCAGTTCTCTTGCGGTGATTGGAAGTGGCAATGGCCGATTCACTATATACTGCCCGGGCCGATTTTAAGTCCCAGTCCGGTCCTGGGCGGATGCTATTGATAGAAGAAGATACTGCCCAGTGTATCTCCTGAATATTTATTTAATCGCTATTTACGACACCTATGGAATGACAATGCCCTATTCGAAATCCTGAAACACATTGCTACAAGAGGTAATATAAGATGAATCGTAATAATTACCTGTTTATTTACTTTCTTCTTGTTGAGAACACAACCGGAGGTATCCAAGTGTCCAATTAGAAAGAAATGACATAGCGTACAGTGGGTTCGATGTTATCGTCTTATCGTATTCAACGTTTATTGAGTAATGCCCTTCTATTTAGCTGGTTTACACTATCAGCCGCTGACGACGTGATGTCTCAAGTAGTCCTATAAACATAATATGACTTTGTTTATGTATTTTAGATGCCGTTACAGTTTTGTTTCTTTTGGATGTTTTTTTAAGTAGTCATAGTCATGTGACTACTTTAAAATTGTATTATCCTATAATTGAATGAAAGAAATTGTCGTAAATGTCTTAATAACACCCTACGGCACTTTGTTGTCTTGCAAATGAGTGTTTTTTTTACTTTGAGCTGTATTATTGTAATTATGAGGATAATTTTTCTTCTGACATAAACAAAAAAAAATTAATTAAATTGTTATTGTTTGTTTTACTTACCCAAAACTTATGCAAAAATACGGGAGTAAAAGCCTTGTACTATTATGTATTCTGTGGTAAAAGAATAAAAGAACAATACAGTTGACACTAGAATCTAATACAAAGAGTTTCTTCCTGTGTCAATTATCAAAAACAACATCTCATCACCTTTTATGTTCTTTTCTGTTCTGTGTGTGTGTGTGTGTGTGTGTGTGCAACAATTTAAAAAAATTGAATTGAGCATCTCAAAAATTTTACCCAACTCTGCCATAAGGGGGTTATGTCTTTCAAGTGTATGTTTTATATCTTTGTCACGCTCTGTATGTACCCTAAACAGCTTGATGAATTTTAGCTTGAGATGAGAGGTACCGTTAGTTTCGTCGAGATCCTTGTTCGGGTGACACTGGGAATAGCATAAAAAAAATTGATTGCCGATTTTGGCTGCAATTTGTCTGCAAAAAAAAAATTTCATTCAAACCTACCGAGTGGGATATCAAAATAAAGGGTTTTATAAAAAGTTTACGAAAATATATAAAGCGTATGTCTAAATGAAAATTGCGAACTTTTTCTTTTTCATTTAAATTTAAATTTTTAAAAAGAGGGGTGCTATAAGTTTGTCTGTGGCATCGTAGCTCTCGAACGTTTCATTGTTAAAACGGATTTATTTATTTATTTTCATATAAGTATTGCGTGGGTTTAAAAACCATACTTGTTATTAGCTTGTTTTAAGAAACTACTAGAATCTATCAATATCAGTAAGTAAGGCTTAAGTACATAACAGAGTCACTAGAGTTATCTGAATTTTTTGTACGAATGTTATTTGAGATAATATCATCACCAAAATTAATATGTTAAATAAAATTTACACACTGACCTGACAAGTACCTAATCTGATTATGTGTCACACAACCTAAAAGTACTAAAAGGATATCTATTAATTTTACAATGGTTTCGAAAAATTGTGTTTTGAAAATCGCTATCTTACGGTATCGATCATAAATTGAATGTAAAATACTTTTCCACTTGTTCTGACGTAAGTATATCGACTGTGAAAAAAAAGGTCAAATGTGAGTCGGACTCACGCAGCAAGGGATCCGGACCATGGATATCAGGGAGGTGGAGCGAGCGTGGACCTGGTTTATTTACAGTAAACGAGCGAGATAAGCTGCGCGCGACAACGACATGCAATATTTTGATTTGTTGTAAATAAACTTATAAATATTATAAGCTTGAAATGATAAAGTACATGTTTTACAAATAACGGCACAATTTTAAATATTCCTGATTAGGAACTCAAATAATTAACGCGTTCAAAAAGAACTAAAAACCGACTTCAACTGCCTTAAAAGTCTGTAGCATTCATCCCCTAAGATGTTCACCCTTAGAGGTAGAATTATCCGGGTACATATTTGGCTTTGTTGATATTCTCAAAAACTGCTGAATCTATTTTTTGTTAATTTATATGCGACCAACTCTGAAGTATGCTCTAAAAAGAATCATCTGATTCGTAATTGGCGGAGTTATCGTGTAACATACATACAAAAAAAACATACATCCGAATTGAGAACCAATGTGCCTTTAAAAAAATTATAATTGTTATTTCCATATGATATTTCAGCTCCTATTTTTTCTATAATTTAAAAAAATATATATTTGTAAGTGACCCTCTACACACCGTATGGTAACGTGTAAGAGTCACAGTACACTCTGATTGGAAATTGGCACGCCTATCCAATTACCCCGGCCAGAGATAACCCGCCTGAGCGCCTCCCGCGCTCAGCAAATTGTTCGAGTGCAGGTGTAAAGACCACCAGCATTCCGACAATCCGCAATACAAAGAAATACGCGTCATGCATCGATCTCTGGGCATCTCTGTGTCGGCCAGTCACTGCAGTCCTGTCAGTCAGTGGGTGGTAATCGCGTGTATATAAGTAGATTTATGCGTACGTATGCAGACTCGTTTTCTGACGGATTTATACAAGTGTATGACTATTATGTATATTAGCATTAGGACATTATATATATGTATTTAGATAGTACCAACAACATAGGTCATGTTCGACAAGCGTGGTTCCGCAAAATGAATACGAGGTGCGCATACAATAAACTACAAAACTAACAGCGTTCTACAAAATCATAAAACGATAAAACAAAGAGATTTAGATGCGTGCGGCGACATAGAGATATCAATTTCATAGATAACTACATAATGCCAGTTGTATAACATAGCAACGATATAATTTTTTCAATAAATATTTTTTCTATACGACTTCATAGTGTCTGTTATTGATCTTCAATGCAATCATTTACGTATTAACGTCCTTACAACCAGAAATTCACAAATATTATGACAGATACATACATACTATTGATACAAGTGCAATAGAATATCTGATGATAATTTACAATCATCAACAGCTTATATATGTCCCCCCTGCAGGGGCTCAGGCCTACTCTCTTACAGAGAGTGTATGGCCAATAGTCCACCACGCGAGCTCAGTGCAGATTGGCAGACTTCACACACACACCTTTCAATTCTTCTTAGGAGTGTGCAGGTTTCCTCACGATGTTTTCATTCACCGAAAAGCCAATGGTAATGATTTGTATCATTCGTACATAAGTTCCAAATAACAAATTGGAACTCATTACGCGCGAGGATCGAACCCAGGTCTTGATTGTTTAACGACTGACTCTCTACCAAACTGAGCTACAATGGCTTAGTTTATACGAATAAGAATAAATTTATTTATAACAATGTACAAATATTTTTCTTATATCTAACTGGGCAATAATATTTGATCTAGTTACATTCTAAAGCGTCTGCAGCTAAACTAAGTTTAAAACTTCTATTTTAGTTGCCCCTTAGAAAAAAGACGGATAGTCTAGCCACCATCAGTCTAGTATTAAATGTATCATATATACATTTAATATCGGATTGATCTACCACTCAGGGAAACCGATACCCAGCTGCAGAGGCCAGGCGGTATCCCATAAGCAGATGTAGTGTAGAAACTCACGAAAATAAAAGATACTGTTGAACTTATTTTGTTTTTCCTCCGTTGTTTCTTTTTACGACAGCCATGGGCCTTGGGATAATATGGGGTGTTCTTATTCTACACTGCACGCATATTGAAATAACGGAAAATATATTTCATTAAAGATTGAGTGTTAGAAATATATTACAGTAATCAGTAAATCATTTTGACGTAGCTTAGGTTGTCACAGTTCGCTGGAATATAATTTGTCCTTAAATACCTATATTTTTCTCAAATTATTATGAAATAAAGTTAGAACTAATACCAGCTAATAATACCTATAAACAAAGCACATAAAGCACATGAACATGAAAAAAAATTGAAATTACCGCTAATGATAATGAATGAATGATATCCCATGCATGACATTTCATGACAGAGTGTAATTGAATGATTTTCACTATTAGAGCTGATTAGAGAACACAACTACAATTAAACCGATTTCATACGGTAGAATCTAGTGGCTAGATGACAAAAAACGGTAAAGTGCATTTGAGATCCCGTATTTACCCCCTTTAAGCATTTTATTTATTTATATAATATTATATTACAAAGTTACGATGCATTAAGTACATCAACATTATTCATTGTCAATTAAGCCATTTTCGCTAGAACTTGTGCGAAATTTATATTTACTCAAGAGATAACTTTCCGGACATGGTTCAATAAAAGTCACATAGATGGCGCTGTCGGTAGACTACGAAAATATTATCTATATGATGCTCTGTTTACGTAAGGAAGATAAGCAGCAAAATAAAGTGTCATGTAGTATGAAAACTGAATGTAATACATATTTTATATAGTATCTAATATTAAAGTTGCTGATCGGACAGCTCCATCTACGAGACTTTTATTGATCCTGGTTTGGAAAGTTTTAAAAGTATATTTTACCTTTTATAGGTAACAACGATTTAGTTGGGGAAAGTGACAAATTTCATGTCATGTTGCCGAGTTATTTTCGTTTCCTATTTGACTTTTTTCTAATTTGTTGCGTTCAATGAACATTTATATGAAGTTAATTTGAGATTTTATTTGACAGAGGGCTAAAGTTGGAGTATAAAGTCACATTTATTTCTATGAAATTTTAAAATAAGAGTATGGAAAATAATAATCCTAGAAACTACTGACTTCCTTCTAAAAGGATATCAAAACCAATTTAAGCAATTTTCTTCTTGTCGAATAGTAGAATCGAATCGTAATTTATTTCATTCATGTATCTCATCTCTAGTACAAACCATTCTTTCATTACTCACTCACGTCTCAGTCTTACATTTACGTTCATTCAACTCAAAACAGCACGCACACATGCAGAAAGTAAAACAAACGTAGCTAAATTAAAAGTTTTGTTGCTTTAAAAATTAATATTTTATTGTAAATGTGCACGATAAGATTTTATTTTATTGCTGTAAGTCAGTGAACAAACAATCCGTTTATCTTTAACTTTTACAGAAAATCTATGGAGAACGTAACAAGAAAATTATAATTTCTCAACTTTCAAATTTGCTAAAGTTCTTTCATTTCCTTTGTTTCATTTTGTAAAAGTGATGTACACTATTTCGAAGAATTGACGGTGCTTCCATGGGAATCGTTTTTAAGTTGGTAAGTTTTATTTTTCACAAACCATTCAGTAGATGGTGCAATATTTTAAATTATTTTCTCTTTACGGACACCTTAGACTTTCATGAAAGTTTTAAATTAGGTCATCCAAGAACTTTTTAGACGTTTATTATATATTCTTGAATTTTATTTTACGAAATGAAATAATTTTACTATAAAATGAACATAAGTTTTTTTATCAATTGTATTCATCATTTTGGACGATAGTTACATATAGTTCTTATTTGTTGAACAATTATTAGCAGTTTGTTGTATGTTAGCAGAATTGAAACTTAAAGGATATTATGGGTTAGGGTGTACAAGAGGATAAAACTTGCACAAAACTTTCATCAGAGCTGTCTTAGAATGTGCATTTCAATTCTGGAGATCTATTTTTCTTATACAGGCATAGAAATATGCAGCACAGGTCTACAAAAATACCCAGGCAGCTAAAAAACAAAGCCAGCTGCTCACGGCTTTTTAAAAAAACCTCAGAAAGAGTGGAGGATTTATCGTAACATATGAGATGAATTACATGATCTAAATAAAATCTTCAGAAATTACACCAATGACTGTAATTACTTATTTATTTGTATATAGCTCGGAGTTCAGTGTGCCTGTTCTAGAGATTTTCATTGATTTCTATCTTTTGCAACTCTTCTCCAGTTTGGACCTTGCTGTACATTGACTTCATCCACCCATCTTTTTAATTCGTTCTTCTTTCATCTTTTTGTCGTTTGCCATATCTAGGGTACCACACTGTCCGATTGGTAACCAGTTTTACAAACCGGACAAATACTTACAGTGGTAAGAAAAATTAATATCAACCACAGGATACAGGCATTTATACCTGATAACAAATAATAATAATTATTCAACGAAATTTATAAAAATTGGATTATCAGAGATATGATGGAATTGAATCCTTGTATTGTAATAGCCTAGGCTTTGATTAAATTTGTATTCCCAACAATATAGATCCATCAGGTTTTCACATATGAATTAGACCCCGCTGATATGTGTACCCACATTCCATTATATATAAAAAGATTAATTGTAATATATGACTATTTGAACATTTTTGTTGTGCAATGTCTGCCTTTTTAGTTGGATACTATCTGGTTCTCAGAGCTTAGCTTACAAAATCTTCCACTTTCATGCCTTGTAGGAAGTTTTGAGAATTATTCCTTTGTGGGGTTTCATGAATCTCAACTACTGAGCCGTGCATGAATAAGTTAGAATGTGTATTTTTATTTCATACGAATTTTTAGATTTGACATAAATGCTACTATGAATCTCTGATTGCCCGATATTAGTTAATATTAAAATGCAATAGTTGAAACTAGATTGAATTTACAGACGTTACACACCAGTGTCAAAATGTTCTATTTTGTTTGACTACAGAACTCTGAAAGCAATGCATTTTATTTACTGGAATTTAAAAAATATTTATTTAGGTTGATTCTACTCGTACTAAAGCTTTGTATTAAAGTAATATATTGCACACTATTGCACACCACTTTGTTCTTTCGATATTCTTTTGAGTCATTGTTTGTAAGTGTTCATATTTATTTATTTAGTGTGACATCGTTTAATTACAAGAAATAATGGAATAGGGACTCTTTTGTCCTGTTCACAGCAATTCGCTAAACAGGAAATAATTCATTATGGTGATTAAAGTTAATTACTCCTACCTGTTTGTATCATGAACTTTGTATTCTTTTATAAAATATTATTCGGATTTTCAGAATTTCTCATATTTGTTTGAATAGTTTTACAAAAGCTGGCTATATTTAAAAATTAACTTTTGTCCGCTTCTCTGTCCAAGCCTTTTCTGACCTCCAACTATCTGGTTACAAAAAATAAAGTCATTGTGACTCTCCATTACGACAAAGGAAAGGCAAAAAAAAAATTACTTTTATATTTATTATATATATTGTTATTATAGACAAGTATGCATTGGTTCACTTCAGCGGGGTATATTTGTTTTTCCGCTTTTCAATGGAAGCCATACTTCTTTTATTTTTTCCGCCACCTGTCTGTCTCTCCAAATTGTCAAAGCTAAAGTTATGCAAACATTTGAATTACTCACATATATTTTTTCTTTTGAAAATGGGTTATTATTTCTCAGCTCTGCAGATGTGTTCCGTTGAAAAAATACTCCGTAACATTAATTTGCAAGTTGCATTTAAATCGTGGTTTGTCTTGATAATGCATAACATCGGTTTTTGTCTACGAGGGAGTGTACTTAAAAAAAACACACATGAAAAACGAAAATACTTCTTTGGAATCGATTGCTTTTTTATGTACAATGCTTTTGCACATGGCTTGTGGTAGTAAGTGTCTAAAAAGCCGTAAAACGGAAACCATGGTTGCCTAGATGCCTAGTGACGAAGGTGGCGAATCCTGGATCTATTGCTTTCAACCGGAATGCATAATTAAATCGGTAGAATTCGGTTCTTCCTTTTAAAGATTTGCCAAGGAAAGTTGATGCGATGGTAAGAAAATGGTTGTCAAACACTTACTTACCAAAGTCACGAAAAGCGTCTTTGAAGCTCGCACATACCGTTAAGGTAACTGCATCGCATTTAAGGTTTCAAGCTGATGACCCATCCGCCATAACAGCCTAGACCTTGCGACTTCTGTTTGATAATGAAAATTAAACGTAAACGTATACGTTTTTCGAACCCTGAATCGGCGGTTAGTGCGTTCCACGAAGCTATTGAAGAGGTACCTAAAGAATACAGGTCTAACTGCTTTTTACAACGCTTCCACCGATTGCAAAATTGTGAGGCAGGGCATATGCTTTGAAAAATACGAAATGTATGTAAAATATCTGACCTTATTTATCAAAATCCAGAACCTTTCAATTATACCCAACTTAAGACAAGAGTAAACATTAGTCAGACAAATATTTAATATGTACTTATAATCAGCTGCCGGAGTCCAATTTTTGACACGAGTCTCTCCCAAATATCGCCACGTTTAAACAGGTAAAAAAATTATCGCCCGCCCTAAGTAAAATCGTTTAGCTTCATGGCTAAGTTTACTTTATGAAGAAAGGGATAAGATCATAATCTACACGCTTGGCCTTCGAGTCAGCCCCTACTCAACCCAACCGGTTTGTAGCTTCAGCGTCGGTTTACGTATCTGTCCCAGGACGTAAACGGCGCCCCCAGGACGTCCTCAACGACCCCGATGATCCGATCACCTTGGCTCTTCAAGCACATTCGACCCGTACTCAAAACGACAAATGATAGATACACCGTCTCCGCCGGCGGAGACGGCAAAGACACACCTTCCCCACGACGAGCAATAATCTTTGCGCTTATACCAATTATCGGCACATTCCGGGCTGATTTTCTGACATCCCTCGCCTCCCGCGCTCGCCATATTGTTCGGGTGAAACTGTGGTCGCAGGACCAACAGCATCAAGTCCAACCGAAAAAATTCACATTCTGATATTTACGGAACCCGAAATATTGCATGCAAAACGATTATATCGTTTTGCTAGGGTGTCGGATGTCTCAAAAATAGGTGTCATTATTCTTTTAAGTAATTATCTAAATTATAAAGAAGGACAATAAATTTTTGATGGTTCGGTGGACGTTATATCACTTAGTTGACAAATTTTACCGCATGAATTACCGCATTGTTTATAAAAAGTTAAAATAGTAATAATACGATACGTCTCGTAGAGACCAAGTGGTCGTAATTATCAAGTGTGGAAAATTACGTTTTCAAACTAAATTTTGTATGCACGTACAGTCTTAGTGTTCTATTTTACTTGTTTTTCCTTAACGTGCTGTTTCTCCTTTACGCTTATATAAATACATATTATTCATGGAATGTAAGAAAAAAAGTTGCTTAAATATGCTGACGTTCTAGAAGATTCTCAGAGGAATTGAACAACTTTAAAACGAGATATTTTAAAATACAGCGGGTATTTGTTTGCTAGCAACAGAATAAAAATTGATAATGATTGAATAAGTATATATAGTGCAATATAGTATAAATAATGATTAATTATAGCTGCAGGCTTTCTAGAATTACAGTTTCGACCAGGGGACAGACCAGGGTCTCTAATAAAATCTAATTACAGACACAAAACCGCATATGCCAAAACACATAAGGGAGTCTTATGTTCAGTTGTATTTTCTAGCTGACAAAAATGATGATTAGAATCATGCTGATTAATTTATGTAGTTGAAGTTTTGTAAATGTTTATCGATGAGCTGTCATCATTGTATCAGAAATTCATCACGTATATACATAGGCAACATCGTCTATCTCAGAACCTCTTCGGGTCATGATATAAATTTTACAAATGCAGAATAGCTTTGTTTGACGGTCACTTTAAATTTTCCCGTGAACATCGCATAGAGAATCGCAAACATTGTTTTAATATGCAAGTGTTGCGACTGAGAGACTGTTATCTTTCGTTTTATGCACTCTGCATTGTTTTGTCGTCATTACTCCAGGGTCTATCCTTGGTATTGGTCGATTTCAAATTACCTATTTTAGCCACGAGGATTTATACCTTTGGTTTACCGATTGGTTGGTAACCGATAAAAATCAACAGCCTATAGAATACATATGTCCCCAATGCGCTGGGGCTCAGGCCTACTCTCCTACAGAATGTATGGGCCACAGTCCACCACGCGGGCCCAGTGCAGAATGGTAGACTTCACACACACCTTTGAATATCTTCTCAGGAGTGTGCAGATTTCCTCACGATAATTTCCTTCACCGTAAAGCCAATTTTTATCATTCTTACATAAATTCCGAATAACAAAGTGGAACTCATTGGTACGAGCCAGGATCGAATTCAGACCTCGATTGTTCAAGGACTAACGCTCTACCCAACTGAACTACCATGGCTTGTCGACCGATATGATAACCTAATACTTGGATATAAATAAATATTAACAAATTTTTAGTTCAGTGTTTGTCTAAAATGTTTAAGGGGACAAATCTGGCTTGTACTTGTACACTGTATAATCAATAAAGGAACAATCTAAAGATATACTATAGAAACATACTACTCGTAGGACTACAATTTCTTTTGTACAAAATAATTCATATTTTTGTGACATTTCACTGACGCCATCTTTGTTTTTCAAGTTAAGTATTGCCTGTTTGTGTTTGGTGCGTTTTTAATGTTTTGGTACAAATAAACTCGACTAAAATATTCAAAAATGGTAATTAAATCACTTCTATTTGAAAATGACCTTTTAAAATTAGAAGTGTACACGTCCAGGCCGGGGCTCCATACGTCCGCGCGGAACGTGTCCATTTAACTACTAAAATGTATGACTATTATCCTTATGGTATAAGTATACTTCCTTTTGATACAATTGCATATTCTTCGTTGAAGTAGTCACAAGTGAAATGTTGTTTATGTATTGATCTAAAAAATACACCCTCTTTAAGATCTAGACATGTCCAATGTGACATCTTTGAAGAGAAAGTCGCTCGCAACAAGGAGCCCTAGTTTTCCAGCGGACACCACAAGAGCATGAGTTTTAACGCACACGGATCTTCCAAGTACGTGTAAGAACGTCAAAGACATATCGGTGCAAATAGATCAGAGATACGAAACGATGTCATACGCACGGGACTGCTATCTCATCATTTTGTTTGTCTTTATTTTTAGAGTTCCGTACTCAAAGGGTAACCAACGGGACCCTATTACTAAGACTTCGTTGTCCGTCCGTCCGTCTATCTGTCCATCTGTCACCAGGCTGCTTCTCATGAACCGTGATAGTTAGACAGTTAAAATTTTCACTGATGATGTATTTCTGTCGCTATAACAACAGATATTAAAAACCAGAATAAAATAAATATTTAAGGGGACTCCCATACAGCAAACGTGATTTTTTTAAGACAAGCGAAGTAACATACTACTAGCGCTATCTAGTGTCGTACTCCTCTACAACTACTTCTAAAAAACTAAATTTATAGCGAAAATCGAGGCGCATTCGTTAGAGGATTGTTCGGTGCATATTATTATTTATGCTTTTCCGTATTTTCAATATCCATATTCTGTATGGAACCCTTCGTGCGCGAGTCTGACTCGCACTTGGCCAATTTTTCCTCAAGCCGTTTGCGTACTATAGATAATATCAATATTTAGCGTGTTATTCTACAAAGAGATGAGTGTGTGCGCGATTTCGAGAAATCTGTGAAGAGATTCGATAAGGAAAGAGGTAACACAGAGATAGGAATACTTAAAATTATCCCTTGACCGAAATGATGCCTTCCAATCTTCGGCATTATTGTAATTATTTCGTCGTAATATTGAACGTATGGGATTCAAACGTAAATACACGCAAGTATTATCGTATAGCTTTGAGATGCGAACTTTTTGCTCACTCTGACATCACCGTGGGTTATCGTCCTGTATGTTGCTCGGGCAGTTTTTTCGTATCATTAAATACTACCCAAGTACTATTTGAGTGCTCATTTCTCCACGTCCGCGCAGCTGCCGGTCAAACAAGATTGCTTTTGTACCGCTCTTTTATTGTACTTGATAATATTTTTTGATATATCCGTTGATATACTAATAACTGTGCCGCATTTAATCATAGATCAGTATTAAGCCAAGATACAGAACGGGTGACACTAAAAGCCGCGATAATTTGCGAGATATCCATCGGCACATGACTTTCTTTATGTCTTTATTCGGGTCAGTTATAGCTTGATATTGCGACGCATTCCATTGTTAGACGTTTTTTTCTGCATGTCCTTGATAATGTAATTTACAGAAGCCTCTGGCTTCGTTATATCTCCTTCATTTCTCGTTCGCATGAGACGTGTCGCCTCGCAGTTTAGAAATATCAACACGTTAATCTACTCTCGTAAAATAAACGAAGGAAAATTGAAAAAGCGATAAACTTGAGTTACGAGCTTGTGAGTTTCACTTATGAGAACTGTGATAAAATTAAAAACTTTCTTTAGTTCGACCATGTGCCAAAGTTATAAGATAGCTGTCGTAAGCTTGCACGACTTCAAAAGTCAAGTGAATTAAATCTGAATTTTGTTTATCTGCGGTAAGTTTACCCTTTCGGTTAATTAAAATAATATAATCATAAATAAAATAAATAAATAAGATAATCATTAAAACACACGTGTTATTTGTTTATTAGTAGCCCTGGGACTCGTACCAGGAATATTAAAAATATAGAATCATTTAATAGATAGAGTTCACCAACGGAATACTCAACTGTCTTCTGCCAAAATAGCTGTATAATTGACTCACAATCATCCATTTAGTATTCTGATACGTAAAGGCACGGGACACGCGTCTGGGACAAGGTCACAAGCGGATTGAATTAAAGAAGCAATTAGGAAAATGTTGGGTTTATTTTTAAAACGATTTCGTGTTGACACGACTTGCAGTCTGGGTCACATAGTCGCACGGCGTGGGAAAAACTTGTTCAGACAGACCGAATTGAATGTCTCCGCGAGGTTAGGAAAATACTTAAGAGTCTGCAGCAAGCTTGAGTTTCCATACAAACTCAGTTAATTCCTTATTTTTTAATAACACTTTGCATTATCATAAATTTTGCAAATATCATAAGATGAGATATGTCTTAGTTTTCAATTAATTTATGACTCTTGAAATGTAGTTTATGACTCTTGTAATGTAAAAATAAAGAAAATAGAACGAGCATAAGTTTTGCATTTTAGACCACCAAAACCCTGTTGAGTTCGGCTGAATATTACGGCCAAAATATGGTTTAGATTTAAGTCAAACTCAAGTAAGATATTGATTATACTATGTAGTTTCAGACGAAAAAGGATTTATCGAAATTGATTTAGTGGTTTTCAAATGAAAACGAAACTACGAAAATCAGTTAAAAATCTACAAAATTATGATGCGAATTTGCAGCCGAACACTAGCGCGGGGAACGATAGAGAATTTTCACCGATCTCTTGACCACAAAGCAACGCCCTAAGCCGAGGACGAGCCCGAGCGGGCGCCCTTAGGCCTGTTGCTATAAATAATAATACCGGTTGAGCGCCTTCCGCGCTCGCCATTGTTCGGGTGAAGCTGTAGAGGTCGCAGGACCAACAGCATCAAGTCCATTCGAAAAAAAAAAAAAAAAGGGAACGATAGTAGGGAAGGGGCGGTACGGGCCCCCATTCGTCCTTGGGTTTCTTTCTACCGACCTGTCTCACTCTAGATGAAACAACAACAACATTTTTAAGCGTGGAGATCACGCATCTCAGCTTACTACGGACTCTCTAAGGGGAAAATGAAGGAGGGCATTGCAGCACTGTTCGAGCGAATGATACCATGTCTTTGACATGTTTATGGATGAAGATCATACACTATAATATATTGTTGTTCAACAGACAGTGAGTGGTTACAGATACCCGTATACATTTAGCTTACAAACCGTTACTCTTATTGGAATCTGTGTGGTTTCGGATTCAGAAGATAATTTTATGTTTTTACAAGGAGAAATTCCACGGGATTGTCGTTTGCATTGAACTTAACTATTAACAAGCGCATGATATTTACACGTGCTGATAAAAAATGTAAATAATTCGCATGTAATTTTGAGAAAGCACTCCAAGCTCATTTCTGAAACCCTTGACGCGTGTTCATTCAGATAAAGTGCTATTTTTGTTTTATCAATGCCAACGTAATCTGTATTCATAGTTAACCCGTCCAAGGTTTATTGTCACCGAATTCATTATTTTACTCATTGTTGTTAATAGCGTTTCCAATACGGCGACACGTTTCTGGAATACATTATTTAAAAGTAAATTGACAAGATTATAAAATGTCAGTCGAATATAGGCAAGTGTTAATGTTGTGGAACAAGATTCTTGGACAAACATAACAATTTTTAAGAGACGGAAGTAATAGGCGTGACTGGAGAATAACAATCACTGAACCTTGAAACAGTGTGTCAAACAAGGCTCAGGGGTAGATGGATGGATAGACGTCTACTTAAATGAGAATTTGAAATCATAATGATTCTCGAATTGACTTGATTTCATGTTCCAGTTTACTGCAAAATATGTAAGACTAACTTCGTCCACGTGGAATTCAGAATGTTTCCCTCGGGAACTACTTGCTCGAAAGGTATATAACGTAGCCTATATCCTTTTCCGTCCCTTCAAGTGTCCCTTTAACAAAAATCTGGTCATTCTGACTCTCCGTTACGACGAGAAGAAAGGAGAACAACAAACAAGTACACTTTCGCATTTATGATATTATACTCGTAGTATGGATTTGTTTTCACTGAACCAGAACTTCATAAATCATATCTGATAATACGATTGTATGATGTAAAGTCAATTTTTAGGTTCCCGCAAGCACAATACCGAATATGACCATATCGAGCATCTTGTATCTACTCTGAGTCGTTGTCTCCACGCTCGACGGAGGCGGGTAGCTCATCAGTTCAAATGTTTTCATGTAGTGTTGACCTCGATGAATGCACGAACCTCGGTTTGGGTGGCATGCCGCCACGCACGTGGTATCGGCATGGACTGATGACGCCACGTAATACTCGCGTGATTACTGGTCTCGCTCTTACTTGACCGGCTTTAGGTTGAGTTCACGTTGATTTTTTAATAAATAGATACTGTATGTATTCTACGTAGAAGTAACTGTAGAGAAATACAACAAAATCTTCTTTAAAATCAATCTATTTATTGCAAAGTGAATGTCAAGCTTACAAATCTGAATTGCATTGATCATCGTCTACCGGAAAACTTCCTCTCACGAACACATGCCCTATTGTGGAGATTAAAATCAGAATCTTACTTGTGTTTTTGTTTACGCAACTGATATAAATCTGCACTAATATTTTAAAAGGTAAAGTTTGGATGAAGGAAGTAATCTCCTATTCCGATTGCAAAAATTCGTTCACTAACATTTAGGCTGGACCTTCAGGATGGATATAGTATATAATTGCCCACGACTACGACAGGTAGTACTTTCTCTATCGGGATAAAAAGTTGCCATACCCTTTTCCAGCTCTTCAGCTATCCTTATACAATATATCCTTATCCTTATAAAAAAAAAACATTTTGACCCTCCGTTCCGTTACGACGGATAAAAGGACAAACAAAAAAGCAAACATACAAACTCAGTTTCGCGTTTATAATATTAGTATAGACGTTAGGTTTCTACGCGGATAAAATAGCGAGCATCAGTTACGAGTAGTAACAAATACAACTTCAGACCTAAGTTCAAACTCCAATTCTATCGTGACCCTTACCTTATGATTCATTAATCAATATTCCTTGTAGATCTTTCTCAGAATCATCGATCGTTGTTTTCCGTTATAGGTATTGAAAGTCGATACTGCATAGGTATTGCTAGCTCCAAAGCGATTTAAATATATAAAGTAGGTTATTTAAATGTCTTTGGCTAGCTCAGTCGGTCTATGGACCGACCCTTACCTAATAATGGGTTGTTGCCGGCGAGCGCGCACCGGCCGGCCGGCCATCAAATCAAAACAGTATGTTGCTATCGCGAGTTGATAACTCGACATGTTACGTGCGACTTCAGACAAAGATCAGCGAATTGTAATATAATCGATTGTATACTGCTAAATCGCTAATGCAATGTTTAAGCTTTTCGATTAGTTTATCGTCGCAGTCTATAATTATTTGACCGTTTATGAAAAAACCCTATTCTATTAAATAATTAACGCATTCATGAAAAATAGGTTCACGGGATGTGGGTGAAATTACCCTAAAGTTTTAATTCCAAGGAAATCGTCTAAAATTGTTGCTTTGCATTATTTTAATGCGTTGACCTAGAAGTTTGATTTCTTGCAGCTTCAAGAGATTGCAGATGTGAGCATATTTTACTTTACGCGCTCCTGAGGAAAATGGCCTAGACAAACATATAGACAGACGGACATCCTATTTTTCTTTTGTGCCAGGGAAGCCTAAAACGATATCCATTATCGGGTAGTCAAATTTTAATAGGACTACCCCTGAAATATACCGTTTTCAATAAAATAATCATTTAAATCGGACATACATATAGTAGAATAGAATAGAAATACTTTAGTCGAGTTGAAAACCTCTTTTTTTTGTATTCACATAAAGTGTTTGTACTAGGTACAATCTGATGTCATGTGTACGCATATATTTAAATTTTTAACTGTGCCGTGTTTCTTTTCATGATTTGACACCTGAGTTCTTTCACCTGCTGTGGAAGAGTTGAAATGACTTTGTTTTTATTGTTGTTGTTTTAGGTGCACAGGTGACAAAGGCTGAAAAATGACGGTGGAGAAGAGCAAAGGTTCGTTCCAGAAGATTCCACCGACCACCAAGAAGGTCGCACCGGACGGTGGCTGGGCGTGGATGGTCTGTTTGGGAGTCAGTTTAGTCAATGTGAGTCAAATATGTATATTGCAACATTTTCACAAATGGAGGGTTTATCCTATACACCCACATATATCAAATTAGACACTAGAAAGTAAATAAGTGCTTATTTCTTCAGGAAAGTGTGTTGAATGGAATTCGTCGCCCACCCGGGCTACTTGCCAGCATTTTAGCTTTTACTAGCTAAAACTTTGTATAGTAAGCAGGCTAATTGGTATAATTAGTAATTTTAGACATTGTTTCCTAATATTCGATATTCAGAGCAATTATACGCGGTTGTGGTGACACTGAGGCGACACTTTCTCCGCGGTATGCAACTCCTAGTGCATATTTATGTATATAATTTCTACTTCAAACTTATTTAACAGCTAAAATAATCGAACATTTCATAAAAACCCGATTGATTCATTCATAGGACCCTGATCATTTTTCCACGTCTAGGCAAACGTAGTGTAAGACGTCTCCCAGATCGGTGGAAAGGCTGTACATTATGACGATGATGAATTTTTTTTCGCAGAATCCGCTTTAGCAATTGCTGTCGTAAGGCATCTTTGAAATCATAATGTGAATACTGCCCCGCAAGTCAAGCGTAAAGTTGACTGAAAAATATATGGTCTAATTCGACAAACCAAGAAACGATAAATAGTCCTGTCAAAGATTTTTCGATATGAAGAATACTAGTAATGTTTTCTAGTCAAGCGGCAAAAACTCTCCATACGGATCGGATGGGCTTTGTTTTCGACTTCACATTGAAAGCTTATAAGTATCGATATTTATTTGAGTTGTCTTAATGTTCAAAAAGAACTAGAAACCGACTTCAACTTCAGCATTGATCCCATCATTTAGAGATTTGGTTTTTGTTGATTTTATCGAAAAGTGCTGAATTATTTTCGATAAATGTTATCGGTGGTTAGTTTTAATTCGAGCCATAGGCCATGGTAAATATATGTATACGAAGCCTGGCGTACCTTTTATCCGCGCCATTAAAAATCATGATTTTGTAACCGCAGCACAAACTGGAGAAAATTGATAGCAGGCATGAAAACAAACCTAAAATGCCATTTGGTAAATGTTAAACTTCTCCAACCTGAGATATTCAAGGTCAAAGTTTAAGTATTTCGATTCTTCGACGTTGTTTACTTTTAAGATGAGAACTCTATTTTACTTCTTAGAATGTATGTATTATCTTAAACTTATTTAGACGTTTTTATAATTTTACTATTAATTTTTATGTGGTAAAATTTGCTATTGTAAACTATCGTAGCTTATTGGTTTTTAAGCAAAATATGTCTGCTTTTGTCCTTCATCTCACTTGGTACGTGATAAGGGCGTAGGGTGACAATTTGCGCACCCTGATATCTCAATTTTATAGAGGCAATGACTATGTTATTCTTTTAAAAAACATATTAGTTTGGCAAACATAGTATGTACAATGTACATACGGTGTAATCAAATCATAATGTGCGTCGGTCCACTCGAACGCGAAACAATAAACTTCACACCGCGTTGGTCGCTCAACGATGCGTTGCAATCAACTCCATTAGAAATCCCCTTGCCGCGTCACAAATTACGCCAGGAATCCTTGAAGGACTTAGTCTTTGCATGCTGTGTAGTTATTTTCAAATTAATTGTGATCGTCTATTAATTTTAAAAAAGGTACAATGCAATTTATGTAAATTTTGAATTGCCCTTTCTTGCAGAAGGTCCAAAGAGGTCGTCGACTTAGTGACGTCATAAGATATTATTATTGCGTGAAAGTAATCTGCAAACAGTTCGAATTTTGAGTTTTGACACGTGCCCTTTTTGAGCAATTCTGCGTTGTAGAGCTCTCAAGTAGAACAATAAATGATTGCTTAACCAAAGTCACGTGTTTTCGTATTGAATGACACAATAACTGTTTCATACTGTACTGCCTACACAATGTTATGCTGGTACTCTAGTACATATTGTGATGTGATGAGAACTATTGATGACGTGAGTCAAGTAGCTACGCGCCCACCATAACAGTTTATTTATATGTAAAATAGTTTTCGGATGTGAAGTAAACTACTAGGCTAGTGAGACAATGACTAGAATTATTATAAACAATAAGACTTAGCTTAATATATCTCATTGCTTGGCTATGGCCAATATCCCTTCTCTCCTCACAAGCGTTGCCTTTGTTGGCAGTACCTCACGATTGAGTTTTGCTCGCCGTGGTCCCGCCATCTCTGTCTGGGTAAGCCGGCGCCGGCGCCGGCGCCGATCTGCTTATGTAATTTAGAATCATGGACACGATAGTTTGTTTGTATTGTTTGTTACCTTATGGCGCCTCAACGGCTTAACAAAACGTGATGAAATTTGACATGGACGTAAATAGAATCTATAGTGATCTGTGATATAATCCGGCATGAAGAGATAAACGCGACACAGGGTTGCCATGGAAAATGACTGAAGTCCGCGCGCTGACTAAACTTGCTGGAAGATATTCTAAAAGTATATTGTACATTACCATAGAGAAAGGAAGGAATTCCTTTCTTACACATATATAGTTAGACATTACGAAACGAATTATACAAACAAACCTTTTGCATTGGTGTATATCAGTTAATTAGTTCAATTCTGAATTGCGGCGTCCGATTTAGAAACTTACTAATTGTACATTGATTTTTTTTGATATTTGAATTATTTATTTAACTTTAACTAACTATAAATTAGTATCATTTGTTGAAACCATGTAGAGACACATCAAGGCCGCCTCGGTATCGGTGGAAACTAGGTTGGATTTGATCTCTAGACACTTTAGACATCGCACACACTGATTGAATAACAATAAGTGATATGTGTTTGATAAAGCTATACTGGTTTGTTTTTATACTATACAAACGGGTAAATTAATGGTAACTTTTTAAATCGAATTTTCAAGTTACAATTAGGTTTTTGGTTTTCAATTTCTCTGAGCTTTGATGGCGATGCAATTCATGTTTAGTAAATGCAATTGAAGAAACTTGAAACTTTCAAAAAGTATTTAATACCGCTATGCAGTTGTTTATCTTCTCCAAAATGCGGGAGCTAATGTAAATAGTATATGTGTTCGTATTATTCAGGAAAATACACAGTTTTGGTATACATTTTGTATTTGTATTTTTTTCTTCTTTAATTTGATGATTTATTTACATTATAATAATAATGTTAAAATACCTATCAATACGTAATAATTAAGCCTATTTCTTATCAAACATTACGCCATTCATTGATAGTACATAAATAGTCTCGTATTTTTACCTCTAACTCAAAATCTATCGGTAAAAAGTACTTGCAATCTATCAGCTGATAAAATTATCAACTCATTTTGTATAATCATTAACTATTAACTTATCATTTTTAATTTGCTATGAATGACCATTAAACACGTAATTAAAATTTTCATATTTTACACCAAAATTGTTTTAACCCCCGACACAAAAAGAGGGGTGTTATAAGTTTGACGCCAATGTCTGTCTGTCTGTGGCATCGTAGCTCTCGAACGGATGGGCTGATTTTGATGCGTTTTTAATGTGAAATAATTTTTTGTTGAGGTGCACTTAGCTATATTTGGTAAAAATCGATTCAGCAGTTCGTAGACTATCAGCTGATGTCAGGCATTTGCGGCATTAAATGGAACCTTTTTTAAATTATTTTCGTAAGATTATTGCGTAGTTTTGTTTTGTAGTTTTTTAATTTAATTCAATATGCATTGATCAATACTTGTCAACATTTCAACTGGAAATAACCCAGTAGGTACGAGTATAACATATTTGTAATCATCAGATACAATATTTTCTATCTATGTTTATTGATTGTAATATTTATGTAGGTTATCGCTCTTCTAGTTCGAGTGTTGTTTTTCAATTTCATACTACAAACAGCACTTACTATATTGAGATATTGTTTACTTTCCTTAGACTATATCAAAGTATTAGACTACACCGTAACTTATGAGTAAAATTATTAGTCTGTAATGATATAATCAGAATAGAAGTTTTGATCGAAAATCTCCACATGAATTCCTATTTCTTTTGAGGAACAAGTGACATAATTGTTTTTTGGAAACTGGCTACTAATAGCTATTTTGCAAGATACCGATGACCGATCATAACTGTAGCAGTTCCAAAATAATATAAATCTTGTGTGTATTTTATAAATTCCCTGTTTTTTTATGCTTTATTTCTGAATAGAAAACTCCTATTAGATATATAAAAGGCCCTGATTGTAGCTACGTGTATGTATATATGCATGAGATTAGCTTTTTGATATGTTTAATTTCTATCAAATCACGGACAGATCATTCCTAATTGATGTCCAACATTGGACTGCAGTGGACAATGATAGTGTATTAATTTAGGTAATAGTTAGCTCCAACTTAGTTCGGTGCATAAGGTTTTTTAGTCTATTTTTCCGGAATCAAATTACGCGAAGCTGACACATTACTTGGACCTTTCATTTTTCTGTATACTTAACTGTTTTGTGTGTGTGTGTGTGGCAACGTTGTTAATTATTACTGACTTGCTACGACGCAGTTACTGACCTACATAACGTGTGATTGCTTTGAATTGAATGAATTTAAGTCCTTAAAATCAGTGTAAACTGTAGCTTTTTACCGATATCCAAATTCTGAAAAAGAACAACGAAGGTATTTTAACGATTTAACCGCCTCCGTTGCATATAGGCTACACGCTTGGAACAACAATTTGGATGTCCTGGATTCGATTAAGAGGGTATGCTGTTGTCAAAGCGCCCATACAAACGTAGTCCAGTCATATTTTGAGTATTAAGCTATGAAAATCTATGAAATTTTCAAGACACAATCTAGAAACAAATATCTGTGTCGGTGGTGAGTCAGATTTTCGTTTAAATATATACTTCCAGAGTTACAGGGCGTCAAAGTATTGTATTTTTCGGTAATAAAAAGCCCCAACTTTGAATCTGATTTACAAGAGTATGAATCAATTTAGAATAATTTGGAAAAACCACCGACATCTGAAATTTCATTAGTATACTGTATTAAAAAAATGGTTACATAATATATAGTATCCTTCAAATGATCCCTGGACTACGAAACATCCAAATAACGGGTGGATAACATCGCGTAATGTATGCTGTCTCACCGCACGTGCTCGGGTAGGATAGGGCTCGGAGAGGGACAGCTACAAAACAATGCAACCTTGAAACCGACCACGTGGTCTTACCAACATAGCCTCTTAATACAATATTCTTTTTCCGCCTGGCTAGCTACCACATGTTTCCTAAGTTTGCCGCCAAATAGAAGTGTTAATAGCATTTTTGTGTTCCGGTACGATAGGTAGCAAGAGCTTAGACCTCATTTGTTTGAGCCTTGTGGTTGTGCACGCTTACCATCCAACAGCACTATTGCAAACATACATATAAACATATACATAAAAGTTGTAGAAAAATGAATGAAAAACAAGCAATATCAAATAATAGTAGCCCTTATTTTCAACCACGTTACTCATTTTATAGCTCTTTTTTGGTTCGTGTGGATAATTCTATTGTAAGTATGTATTCTATACATTCTCAAAGGCATCGAGTATTTTTTGCATTGTCGATTGCACATTGCATTGATCGATGGCATTGGGTATATTAAATATCGATAAAATCAATAAATCTAAGAAATGTTATTTACAGACATATTCTTGTACTGTTATTTAATTATCTCTGTTAAGTCGTCATATCAAGGCGAAGTAAATAAGTCATCTCAACAGATTTTTTATCTATTCCAGTTTTCTACCCGATCACTGGAGCCGTCCTTCGGTCTGCTATTCAAAGACCTGCTCGATGACCTAGGGGTCCATACGACCGGCGCGTCAGTCATTGCCAGTACCCTGGACTCCGTGGTCAACTTCTCAGGATTCTTCGTGGGCCCCGTCATAAAGACCTTCTCTTATAGGAAGGTCTGCTTCGTTGGGTCCATGATATGTGCGCTTGGACTGCTATTCACCGCTCCGGCTAACAGCATGGGACATATTATTGCTACGTACAGTATTTTAGGAGGTGAGTCTTTTTAATGTACTTACTATAAATATTAATTTAACTTCTCTCAAATGATGGTAAATTCCTATTTACGATAATAGCAGTGCACAATATAATACCCAGCCATGCTTGGGCCAGTCTCAGGCTCGTTTACTGTTACTGTGACATGATTAAAAAATGAATAATATTTCTTCTCTATCTTCTGACGGGCCATCTGACATAAAAGCACTCTATACGGGGCAATTTTAACCAGCTCACCACCACCAATCCAATCAGACCGACGGACCAATCAGATTGCACGGTGACGTCACGTCATATTGCCCCGTGTAGGGCGCATTTTAGTTAAATCTCACGGGGGGTGTCAGTGTGGCAGCAGTCATAATCACACGTAAATTCACAAGTAATGCCTAATGCAAAGCTTGCTGAATTTTTTATATTTTAAATAATCAGAGTGACTCTTAAGAAAAACGATTCTGATAAAGTTTTGAGGATTTCCTTTCGGTTCCCTTGAGTAAAGTTGAGTAAAAGTAATATCAAGAAAACGTCTTAGAATATGGGTGTTAAACTAGAAAGAAACTATAGTAGGAGTCAGTATTTTTCACGCGGTCAGAAATGCCTACTTGTATATTTGGTTTATCCACGAAACGATAAGGTTAAGAATTGAAACGTGTTTCCCTGGAAGCCTAAATTCAATGAGGCACTGTTTTGCTATTCTCATATCTTGTCGGTAGATAACATTGTCATTGCCCAGGACGTAGCAAAATACCACCAACATAAGTTGATGTAATCTTTAGTTTCATTTGTATTTGAAGGGCTTCTTTCATGACGCCGCTGCGTTGTTTTAATCTTGTAGTCACGTGTCCTTCACAAACATGTAGTGTCATAAATTCGAACGATGTGGTCTGCCGATTGACACTTCAGCTTCGAGCTATGTCGGCGACTTTGGTCGTACGTCTTTCCATATTGCGGCTTTTAGAGCGGACATAAATTAGAAGCGTTAGGAAATACAAACATGAATCCTGAAGATCATGAGTTAAGCGAATAATCGTGTCCTTTTTTGATTAGAGTAATGTATATTGCTTATATATTTGGTGACCCATCGCTTCTAATGGAACTTATTGCAGAAATCGGTATTGTCATGCACCAAATGGCGACATAATGTTAGTGACGGAAAAAAATAAACTTTGAGAAAAGCGATCGTGTTTGTGTAACGTTTTCATGTACAACCTGCGGCAGTCCTCTGATGGACATAGGCCTCTCTAAGAGTGCGCCACTGAATTTGATCCTCAGCTCTTCGCATCCATTCTTACCCTACGTAAGTCGGTTCTTCTTCAAACATGAACAGCCCACTGCCACTTCAGCTTGCTAATACGGTGAGCTATGTCGATCATGGTTCTCTGACGGATCACTTCGTTTCGAATGCAGTCCATCAGAGAGACTCCGAGCATAGAAAAAAACCCCATTGTCATTCCTATCATTTTTAAACGGCTAAATAAGAGTTAACGCATTTGTGGCAATAGCATTGTGATACATTTTCAATCTGGCGATTTACAATGTCGACTTAGTGATAACTCATCCGACTGTACATTACTTTTCAGTAGATAATTTGACCGATTAGCTGTTGGTCTAATATAGTTTAGTGCTAACGTGGTAAACTAATAGTTATCGTGGTGCCTCTGAATTGACGACTGCTATAAAAGGCGTTATAAACAATGGGAATGACCTCATACCGTAGCATCCATTGTTCTGTAACATTTCTTATGTTATCTTACTTAAACTTGAAGTACTGAACTGAACCACATGACTATTTTTGTCTGTATTTATCTATTATTAAGCAATAGTGTAATGACATACTCGCATTTAAGGACAACTGACACATTAACTTATGGTTAAAATGGCGTCTAAAAACTTAAACTGTGGGGTTAAGTTTAATTTTAAAACTATTATTCATTTATCAGGCAGAAAAAAATAACTACTGTACCTGAGTTTTCCTCTCAGGTAGAATTAAGAATATTTCAGATGATGCGAAAAGAATGATCGCAATGAGATGGCAGAGGCATGGTAAATTGCCTTTTTAGTCACGTATAGGAAGACAAAGGGTGGTCTTATTATAAAGCCGAAACTATGCTCTGAAACGGTGTAAAACGGTATCATTACATCAGAATCCCACAGTTTTTTAAAACCTAAAAAAGTCTTATAAATCGTCTAATGTTAAAGACTGAGTCATAAATTTGTACCTTTACATCTTATATTTTATCTTAATTTTTAGTTATACCCGTTAAGTGATTAAGTTTTTATTACTGCTAACTAACGCTACATGCAATAATATTTATGAATTCCAGGTTTCGGGGTAGGTCTCGCTTCATCGTCATCTTTCGTCTCCCTCAATCACTACTTCTCGAAGAAACGAGGTCAAGCTGTCGGTCTTTCGATGGCGGGCACCGGCTTCGGGTTGATGGTGATGCCGCAGCTAGTCAATCTGTTGCTCAACGAGTATGGGTTCAGATGGTCGGTGGTTATACTCGGCGCGCTGGCCTTCCATGCTGTACTTGGTTCGTGCTTGCTGCAGCCTGTAGACAGACATCTCAAAGAAGTGCCTATAGACTGTGAGCTGCAACTTGTGAAGGTTGGTAAGCTATTGTTCAACGAGAATGGGTTTAGATAGGCTAAATACAGAGATACAAAAAACGTAACTATAGACTGTAAGCTGCAGCTTGTGCAGGTTGGTAGTTTTTGCAATTTAGATGTTGCTCAACGAGTATGCTCTGGGTTTTACTCGGTGCGTTGACCCTCTATGCCTAATTTGGTTCATGCTTAATGCATACAGCAGTAATATACTACCATGTGCCGGATACTTTTGCGTCAAAGACATTTAATATTAATAGACCGGACAAAGCAAACAAACATTTTGATCCTAAACTTATTACCAATTGGTAATAAGTTACTCAATCTAGTGTCACATCACGTCACGCGGCCGTACAAGACATTTGACATACCATTGACTTTTGAGATCAAAATGTTTATATGAAACGTTTCCCAATGACCGCTCTATAACCTATTACTATATTTAAATCTCTCTGTTGTGCGTAGATATCAAGTAGTGAAGGTGGACTATCAACTCATCCTTCGATTTCCTTTATCTCTGTAAATTTATAACCGAAACTTTAAATTTTCCAGGAAATGGAGGCGATACACGAAAGCGACGAAGAAGCTGAAGAAGACAAATTTGAAATAAATCCTTTAGTGACTCACCCGATGCCGAAGCTGACAACACAACGTTCCCATGGCAACATGAACCATCCATCCGTTCGGACGATAGGGTTGCCGCGCGCCAAGACTTACGACAAGCCGTTGCATGACTTTGAGAAGAATAGTAAGCTGATGTCGGGATTGACGAATTCAGCGTCCGTTGCTGCTATGCAGAGGGTGACGTCAAGTGCGAGCATGAGCGAAGCGGCAAGGAAGAGGAAAGTGTCGGTGATATCGAACATATCGAATATGGACTTCACTGGCAGCTATTTGCAGCTGTATCTTGATGTAGGTGATGTTTTTTTTTACTTTAGCTTTATATTATTATAGTTATAGTCTGGATTTCACGGAGCGATCATCAGAATTAGTATAGACTGCACGAATAAATAGAATGTTGAATAAATCTTCTATGAAAGGGTAATGAATGTTATTCAGGCTGGGGAGATTTGTGAGGACAGGATGATACGGAGTAAAATATAGTCTGCCTACTGGAACCCAGTGTGTGGATTAAACAGTATGTGGATGCTAATTACATATAAATATAAATGGGTAGTTTCTTAAATATATACACGAATAAATAGCTGGCCATTTTCAATGTATATAATAAACTATCGTAATATCCAATGTCTGGCCGAGTCTTATTTAGCGATGTCATCAGGAATAACTCAAACTGGACGAAATTATAAGAGATCATTTATTGACTTGAGCATCTTCAAAAGGTCCATTAAAAACCTGACCCCAAAAAAGTTTTATTAGCACAAATATATTCATTTAAGCATAAGAAGTCTCATTAAATTCACCTTCCAGGAGAGTAAGCATCCTGTAACCCTACATCTACTTTATTATGTTGAGATGAAACACATAAAAATTTCTATGTTCAACGTCAAATGTAGAGAAAATGGAAATATCATTGTTTTTGTACCAATATTATCATAAAAAAGTATTGTAATCTTTGTTGTTGTTCGAAAAATATGTCGCTTTTATTTTTAACCACGTCCGATCGCTGTCGGTCATTGCCGTTCCGATAATGTACCGTCGGTGACACGTGACATAAAATTCGCCAAATGTCCACATGCTAAAGTAAACTTTAGGACGCTGGAGGGTTTCCAACTCGAGTAAAATAGCTGTTATAAGTGACACCTGAAATTAACTACTCAAAACATAAATTTTCGTTAGAATATTAAATTTAATAATATTCGCTGTAAACTTGTCATTACTTCAAAATGCTTGAAAACAAATGCATACGAATTGATATATAGGCAGCTAAATAATGTGTTTTAAGTAAGTTATCTATCGCGCTAATAATAAGGCTATTTATGATTTTAATTCTCGTAATATTGTGCAATAGTAACATTCGAAATAGTGTAACTCATCTGACATTTTGTGATGATATTTTACCGATGATGGTATGCGTTGAGCTAAAGGATATATCCTAGTTCAATTCACCCTCGACTTGAAGGCACAGCCCGGGCACTTCATATAAATGTGATATCGGTTTCAATTACCATACATTGAACGGTTGACGTTTGTGAATATACACGTACGCGCATGTGTGAGTGAGTACCCGTGTATCTATGGGTGTATCAGGAACCACGTTATGAAAGCAAATGACACGTTCCGCGAATGTATGGCACCAAGGCCTGCTCTTGTACATTTATAATTTTAATAGGCGTTTATCAAATAACAGTGATTTAGTAACTATTTTTGTATATTTTGGTTTAGTTTATTTGTACAAAAAGATATAAAACATTACGAAACAGGTAAGACTTAGGTAAGGTAAGAAAACAAAGATGGCGTCGATATAATGACATTTGATGCTGTCACTTTGTACAAAAATAAATGCCAAAATGTAATTCTAGTATTTTTCTATACAAATTTTGATTATTACTTGATTTTGTAAATAGTGCACAAGTGCAGTGCGAATTTAATAAACTTTATTATCTGGCAATTTCAGACAGCCGACGACGAGGCCATACAAATGAAAGCAATAAAGAAATCCGAGCCCGTCGAAGAGAAGAAGAGAAATTTTGTTAGAAGATTCATAGATCTCATGGACTTAGATTTACTGAAAGACTGGTCCTTTTTGAACCTTTTACTCGGCCTCTCGCTGTTTTGGAGCGGGGAGCTACAATTTAGGATGTTAACGCCGTTCTTCATAAGGAGTTTGGGATACAACATGAGTGACACTGCGTTTTGCTTGTCGATGACTGCTATCACGGATATACTGGTGCGGTTGATATTGCCGCCTATATTCGACAGGACGACTATATCTAAGAAATTGATATTTTTCTTCTCCGCCTTCTTTTTAGCTGTCACTAGATCAGGTAAGTGGTAAGACTTATTATCATTATAGATCGTATATCCGTACATCGATTAGTCATTTTTAGGGTTTCGTACTCAAAGGGTAACCAACGGGACCCTATTACTAAGACCCCGCTGTCCGTCGGTGATCTAGTGTCGAGCAGCAAAACTAAATCGAGGTGCATTCGTTAGAGAATGGTTCGGTGCATATTATTTATGGTTTTCCGTATTTTAAATATCCATATTCTGTATGGAACCCTCAATGCGCGAGGCCAACTCGCACTTGGCCGGTTTTTATCCGTTGATATAAATTATCTTTTAAGGTAAAAATCAATTGTCAGGCGGATCGGTGTTCTTAGTAATATGTTGTTAAAAATAGATAAATAAAAAACAGTTACAGCCGTAAGCTTTTAAGGCTCTTATGACACCTACGGGATGAGATGGGGCGATTATATTCTAAATCTGAGACCACACGACAGTACGGTGTCACCAAACTAGAATAGGTCAGTGCTTTAGTTTACTATGCCCATCAGTCGCTACACTTCTTAGGTTTTTAGTTATTTGGTGCCGTGTACATAAAGACGTGCATTTAAGTTTAGTAATCAAGTATTTTTATTTATTTTTAATTCCAGTGCTAGCTGAACAAACGGATTGGGTGCCCCTGATGGTCTGGCTGTCCATTTGCGGGTTCTTCCGAGGAATGTGTCTCAGTAACTTCACGCTCACCATATCAGAGTACTGTCCGCTGGAGAAGCTTCCCGCCGCCTTCGGGCTGCACATGGTCAGCAAGGGTGCTTTTGTAGTGGCCATTGGGCCACTAATTGGTGAGTTATCGTCATCATTATCTGTTAGACACTACAATAACCTCTACAGATTGACACGTGATGATTAGTGTTACATTTATTTAGTTGAGCTAAGGAATGTAATTCCTTGCTGGCTTATATGATTCCCGCGACAACCCTCAAAGTCTTCATTCACACATGCGCATGTATCCAAACGTCATTCGTTCGGTGTATGGGAATAGGAAATGATATCACAACATTTGTTTGAAGTGTCCGGGGTGTGCTCTAGCTTTTCAAATGTACAAGTTGAGGTTTTTGTGTTTGTGCTTGCAGGTTACGTGCGGGATTATACGAACAGTTTCGCGATGTGCATCCACGTGCAAAACGCATTGATAATGTCTTGCGTGCTCGTGTGGGGCATCGAATACGCGCTCGCCTTCACGCGCAGGCGCAAGGTCGTGCAGATTTAGTGTTGGCACAACGTGGCACGTGACGTGACATGACATGTGGTGTGGCATACATACCGTATACTATGATCATATAAATATAGGCAATATACAAATTTCAATTCAATTTCATCATTATCATGTTTGATATATCATCATTACTTGTGGTATAGTAACAGGCAAAAAACTTGAAAATGACCTTGACTGCGCAGGAAAAGATTTTCGGGTCTCTTTGGCGGGGCGCGGGAGAGGAAATAAGAATGTAATTTCAAATGCGACCCTCTGTCGTCTGGGATCCTCAAACTCATCCCCACTATGCCCATTCGTGTTGAAGTTGTGTGCCGGGAACTAACTATATTTAAGATCTTGATGAACAATGATCCTCTATTGCTATCCTTTTTACACCATTCAGTTAAAGTGTTTAAAAATGAAATTTAACAGTCCTTTCATACGTAATAAATTAAATATGACATTGAAGCTCAACTAACAATATGATATATGTGTATCTGTCACAAAATTGTAGATAACATTTTTGTACAGTACTCGCACACTATGTTTGCCCCTTTGAAGTTAGCTACAAAAGTCTGCGAAGTATCAATTTTATTATTAACGTATAAATGGGACGCAAGGCAAGTTAGTTAATGTCACCTAGTGATAGTTATTATCAAAAATGATATACACATATTCCGACTGTATATGCGCGAAATTCCGGAGAGCTAACTTCAGAGGGGCAAACATAGCGTGCGAGTCTGTATCATTCTATGCGGTAGACGCATACACAAGCTGTGAAGTTTGGACTAAAGTGCGTTTATATTAGAGGAATGAAGCATATAATCATTATACCAGTGTCGCAACCTGTATAGTTTGTAGTTAGGTAATCATGACAAATTATGAATACATATAATCATGTATCAACATGGTTCTAAACGGCTAGCTCGATTGGTGCAATTTGTATGGAAAATTAGTTTTAGAAGCAGTGTTTGTAGGGTGTGTCGTTTAGATATCATTATAAAACATTTATAAATATTGGAATGTATCTTCTACAGTAATCGTGTATCAAACCAGTGGACTTTAAAGTTTTCATAACTCTATACTCTTCCGTAGATTAATAGTTACATACAATGTAATGTTTAGATATTGTTTCGTTTTTAATAATGATATTTTTAGATGGCTGTTTGTAGTTTTGAAAGATTGGTAGTCGTGTATTTTATAGACTATACCTTTTATATCTTGATTCTTGTACTCCAGGCGTTTTTGTAAACAAATCCGCCATAGAATCAGCATAAAACATCAGTAATGATTTCGTGTCTTTTAAAAATGGTGTTAATTCACTATAGCGTTCAATTTGAACTTGCCAAATAGGCTGTCGAGTAAAACGACTCTTGCATCATCATCAATTCTCCACCACTTTGTGATCTCCCTACTGGGCTTTAGCGACATCTATCGCAAATTGATTTACATCAATTACGATTGTCCAAAAGCCTGTTAAAATTATGTCGTAAGAAAATGATTTATCTAAAATTGTTATGCCACAAATGTACAGAGATATTTATTGAGAAAATAATTTAATTTATAGAATCATGACGTAGAAGCAAGGTTCTCTTGTGGAAGACCGTCTCTAAATAGCTATGTAATACGAACTGAAATGATTGTCTGAAACAAAATGTTTTCTATACATTTAGATGAATTTAGACTACATATAAGGTCACACTCGACTATTTGATTTGATTTGACGATTTGATATCGATTATTGAAGTAATTATGTCATAAAGTGAGGATGTAAAAAACTTGAAAATAGATTTTTAAAATCAAATAAATATGTCATTTTCAAAATCAAATGAACAGGATTTAGAAATGATTATAAATCACATATTACAGTAAACAAGGATGTGGTTAAACAGCGATCTTATTTTGTTGCTGTTTATATAAACAATCCTATTACAACATATTTATAAAGGGTTTAAAAAACTTGAACATAAAACGTTGTAGAAAGTAACATGAAAATGATTCATGAATTTTAAATGTGACATTCGATTATAATTAGTAAATAATTTCATAAAAATTTGTTTTGGTTTATAGTATTTAATTTTTATGTTTTCGGTGACTTATGTAATGTAATATTATAATTATTATATTACAAGTTACATTTATAAAGGATTTTAAAAGTGACATCTCGATTTTATAAGTACATGACGAAATTTTTTATACTTTTCTTCATTTATATTATCCTATCAGTATACACTACTTAAGTTATATGTGTCTTAAAACATGTTATATAAAGTCATATTATGTATCAAGAACCATCTGTAAATGGATCTCTTTTTAAGAGGATTTGCTGGTGAACCAACATATTTTGAGTAATAAGCGATGAAAGTCAATAAAATTTTCAAGACACAATCTAGAACTAAATATCTGTGTCGGTGGTGAGTCAGATTTTCGTTAAATTATAAACTTTCAAAGTTAGAGGGCATCAAAGTATTGTATTTTTCGGTAATAAAAAAATATAAAATAAAAACTTTGAACCTGTTTTACAAGAGTATGAATCAATCAATTTGGAAAAACCACCGACATCTGAAATTTTATTAATATACTGTATTGAAAAAATGGCTACATAATATACTGTATCCTTCAAATGATCACGGGACTACGAAACATCCAAATAACGGGTGGATACGCGTAGTGTATGCTGTCTCACCGTACGCGCTCGGGTAGGATAGAGCTCGGATAGGGTCATCTACAAAACAATGTAAACTTGAACGCGGCCACGTGCTTTAAACAGACAATCCCCTTAAACTTATGTAGAAGTCGACACTGCTACGTAAACATTGAAGACGTAGCTGACAGAAAAGGAGTCGTATCGAAATTAAATTTGATTCAGATACCAATAAATAATCTAACATAATTATCAAAAGAGATGTTTCAAATCCGGCCTGCACTTTTACACTATTAAAAAAATCAAGGAATAATCTTAAGATGAATTCAAAAATACTACAATTACATTTTTGCTTTTATTTTAATTGTACAAAATCATTCTTATTGTACTGAGTAACGACCTCAAATATTTTATTGACGCCATCTTTTTCTTCTAAGTGAAATCTTGCCGGTTTCGTGCGTTTTAAATGCCAATTTTAGTTCCAATTTAGTGTACATAGCAGTGTCAACTTGGGCACAGGACGAATTATATTTTTTTAAATAAATTTGTTTTTATAATTTATGCCATCATAACACACAGATCACCTACCACTGATGATGTTTATTATGCCTATTAAAAGTCAAAGTAATGCGATCTGCATTAGGAACGGAATGCACCTGATTGGCCCAAGGAGGAGAGAAGTGTGCGCTTATTGGCCCGTTCCATTTCTCGTCATGTCCTAAATGGTCGGGTATAAACTCGATAAGACAAATACGTCTAATATATTGTATGGAAGTGTTCGCCCCATTATGCGTCTATTGGGCAGGTGGTCTGTCTCATGAATGACATAACATAACTTAGTACTTAAGCTTTTATGACTTAAATCATGGCATATTATCAAGATGAACGTTATAGCCAATTCTATTTGTAAATCGGTTTTATATACTTACGACATCTCTATTTTGATTTGTGCATGACGGAATGATATTGTTTTGTTAGCAATTGTTAAGTTTAAAATATAACTATGTTTAGTTTCCATTTTAAATTTTATTTAGGTGTTTTTAGAAGTTTGGTAAGCGGACTAATAAAAGTAGTTTTAAAATTTTGTGCGAAACACCAAAATAGCTATACGTAAATAATTTTTGTTTATTTACGATAAAAATTGTTACTGAACTATTTAAAAGTCATGCTAATATTATTAAATTGTGATAAACGACATCGCGGATCACGTGAGTTTGCTTATTATTTTAAATGAATACTGTTCCAAATCGCAACCTGTCTTCCAAACCAATTTAAAAAATAACAACATAAGAAATTGATTTTTCTTGCAAACTATCTTGCGACCGGTAATTGTCTCTCCTATATATAAAATTCCTTGTTTGTTAAATTGATAATTTAAATACAGTTTTCAAATAAACAAAATATAAATTGTAGTTTCAACTTTTTGCTAGTGTTATGTTATTCAGATTCTAGAAGACACTATAAACCTTAACTAAATTTAAACTATCAAATTTTTTTATCAATTTTCGAATCGCAAGAGAATCACAAATAACAACATGCTGTTTTGAGCCGGCAAATTTAGTTCAGTCTTTTTTAGAATCGCAACTACAACGGTGCTTAAAAACCTAAATTTCATTCGTTCAGGTAATTTTGTTTGAAATTGTATGATCAAAAATCTGAATATACTCCTGAAATCTTAGTAATGAATATTGACTATGATATAATATTTGTGAGATGATTTATCACCGGTTGCTTTCTAATTAGAGCAAAATGCAAAGGTATATTTTTAACTTATATATTTTAAAGTTTCCTGCATGCGTCTTAATAGTTTTAAATTTGTGATTTTTACCAAATATTTATGTACTTATACTGTTCATAAAAATGTACTTATATTATATGAACATTGTCTATAATTGTCACAGTCATAGATCCAAAAAGATGGGGTCCTAACGCGTGCGCAGTATAAGCTTTTTCATACTGATCGCGTTATATGTACTTACGTCATTTGTTTGGACCTAAGTCTATGTTAATCGTACTTATTTCTTAATGCCTTATCTTGGGAAATCTTGGTAATTGTCATACAGAATTTTTCTGATATTGGGGATAGTCGAATGTTTATCACTCCTCCCGATTTTTAATAAGTATTTCTAAATATCTCTCGCCTAACTGATACAGTTAAGGAATTCTAATAAAAATACCTGCAAACTTCGAAGTTTTGACTCAAATTCTCATTACAAATCACAGCTATAACGAAATTTCAACTAAGCAGAAATTCAAGATCCTTACTAAGAAGTAGTAATATTTGATATCAAAAAAGACTGTATCCAGGCCATGTTAAATTAAAAACTGGCCTCACGCAAAGCCTAAATACTGTTGAGAGAGACAATCAAGTGCCATCTTAATAATGTTAGTTACATTTTAAAATTTCGTAGAAAAATAATAAATCAATCTACGTATTTTGGAAACTTATGTGCCAATTTATCAGAGACAGTGGTGGTCATAAAAGCTATGGATATACATTAGCTTTTTGTGTCCCGTTTGCAAATCGACCTAGCAATCAGGTATCAGTTACAGCATATAGCTGACCTCTCATTGTATGAAAATCTCATTCAATCCGTGGTCAGCTTATAATATATAGCTTGATTGTTATATATATGTCTCTATCACAAATTTCATTTCGTTATAGATAATACAGGTGCACCTGTTTATATATGTAAATGTATATATCGTGGCCACCACCGTAAATAGACCTCATACGTATATAGTGTTATTTAAGAAACTTGTAACGTACATAATTAAGTACTTATTATTGTTTATATAAGGCTTCGTTTTGATGCGCAACACGCGTCGCAACGTTGCGGTGCGAAGGTGTTGCGCGTCATTTAAAGTCTTTTGAGAATGTCATAATACTGGGCTCAAATACTTCACAAAATGTTCAGAGCTTGATTGGGAATTAGGAAAATTATAGACAGACTGAAATGAAAATAATTTTTAATAAAATCTCTTTGATGAATTTTATTTTGTTACTTTTTAGGTAGGTGACAAGTTTAGAAAAGAATTATTATTATGGAAACAATTTGAGTGCGTGCAAGTTATTCAAACCGATATATCTGTCTTTTAAATGGACTATCGATTCCAAGCAACAACAAGAACTCAGGATGGTTTTATTGATTATTACTAGATGATGTATTTTTTTCATAAAAGAATAACAATATTATTGATTTTAGATTATTATATTTGCACAATTTATGTTTTTCCATGGTTACAGACGTGGTCTTACTCAGCCTAGTGCGTCCACAATGAGTTTACGCAGGCGCGTAGGCGTTACTTGCTATATATATCGCTCTTTCCTTGTCACTCGCACATTAACTGAGCAGCATGACCGATAGCTAGTGTTCTACACTCGGTATCACCTGCGTATATTCATGGTATCAGATGCACCGATATATACTTGCCGTTTTCATATAACTGATAACTGACTTTGTTTCTTAGTTTATACGAGTAATATTTCAATCGAGATCTTCGTTGAGAAGATATTGCATTCAAAAAGAAAGCTTTATTCGAATTAAAATATGACATAATAAATGAATAAAAAGACACGAGTAGAAGTTTAATAATGGCGTAGGGACGCATTTATTCCGCAAGTGCTTTTATTATCGCATATTTTGTTGTATTCTCTTATTTTTGACGTATAAATGTGTTATATTACATGTCATCGTATGATTGTATCATTTTCTTTATATTTACTTGCTCTATTTTAGTTGTATATTATGACAAAATTGAGATGAGAAAAGACAACGGATTAAATTAATTTGCGGTTACCAAGCGACTGTGTTTTATTTCAACGCTAGATAAACCTGATGCTCAATTTATATTATATTATTACCTTTCATATTATTACATACTTTATGTGTTTTTTTCTGTGAATAATTTATTAGACATCAAATTCTACATTTAAAATTCACCAGATTCAAAGGTAGAGAATTGGTAGAAACAAAACATCAGTATGAAAGTGGGGATTTGGAGTTGAACATAAAGGGGTTAGAATTGGGTTTTATCTGTAGGGTAGATTGATTCTGAAATATACCCGTAGCTGTCACTGACTATCATCAACTGCTATTCACGTCTGTATACAAGACGAGCTTATAATCATCCTAATAAAACTTCTGATTGTTACATCATCTTTTCATGCCGGGAATTCTATATCTTTCTGCCACTACCATTAACTTTTGCCCGCTACTTCGTCCGCGTGGAGTTTAGTAATCCCACGGGAACGAGGGACTTTTTCGATCAGGATAAAACGTAGCTTTTGTCCTTATCCAACTTAAATTAAATTTTTTATATTATGTTATTTCACACGCAGCAAATTGTTCATGAATAAATTACGACGACGATGAACCCTTATACAAATACAAAAACTCAAGTCATTATGAATCTCCGTTACGACGTAAAGACAAATAAACTAACTTTCACACTTCAAGTATGGATTCACTTTGGCAACTGCTTCTACTTATTTTCTTCGAGGCAACCTTCGGATAGATAACGAGGTTGAATGAAGAGCAGTTAATTAGAATAATTAAATGCAGGTGATTGTACTTATTATTATTAATGTGGTTTTTAATAAGATTGTAACACGTTTTTAAGAGGCCCTGTATATTGGTCACGTGGTGATACTACCTAACCAGAAATCCCAAAAAATATTTTATTTTAATTTTTTGCAAGGCAATGGTTGAACTGGTATTAGGTACCTAAAGCCAGTGTAACCAGTTTAGATAAAAACATTGCCAAGTGCGAGTCAGACTCGCGCACCGAGGGTTCCGTATAGAATATGATTAAGTTGCGCCTAGCTAAAAACACGAGCAATATAGCATTAAGAATATAACGATGACAGGCGCCAACAGTTTGAGATATATAATTAAAAGTTTATACTTTTAAGATTTATGCCTATACCTGTGCTGTAAGGCCTTCGGTCTTACCAAATATCAGGATTTTAGGTAAACGGGAAGTACCCTATAGGTTTTGATGCGATTTCAAGGGAAATGGTCAAAATAAGCTACACATACGGCCGTATCTTTTCATTGCGTTGACTTAGACGATCAAAAGGGTTGAGACCGTGAGAATTTGATAGGGGTTTCTTTTCGAGGCGCGGAACCCTACAATTTAGGTATGTACGTTCTTTTTAGACTTCTGTACCTCAATAAGAAAAAAAGGAACCCTTATAGGATCATTTTGTTGTCAGTAAAGGCTTTTATTATTATATAATGGCCTGCTCACTGTCGCTTCAGCTCACAGATACTAACTCATAGAGGAGACCTATGACGTTTCATGATAAAATTTTGAAATAACTGAAACTTGCAATAATTACGATACTGAGAATAACTGTTTTTTTCTTCATTTAATTCAATCTGTTGATGACGTCAGTTGTCATAGGGAATCGACACCAGCGTGCGTATAAAGTGCGTCAGCTACATTGGGAGGGATTAACTTATTTTATTGGTTTCCCTGTCATGTCGTCCACGGTTCACGTGACGTGCGAACCCAATTCGTGTAATAAGACACTGTAAGGTACACCGACAATATTCTTTAAACTATCGGCGCTCATGGTGCTTTACATCATCCTACTTTGATTTCGTTTCGGTCGATTTGTTTTTGGGGCGATTGCCTAAATCAGACACGTGTAAGTTTACTGTACGTGGTGTAACACGTTCCATCACTTGTAGAAATTTCGTGAATAACGCATTCCATAGCTCCCTTAGTGACTTACCTAAGAGCTTGTTTATTCGGCCGATAGTAAAACCATTATTTTTATGTTTTTCATCATCATCATCATCAGTCGGGAAACGTCCACTGCTGGAAATAGGCCTCCCTCATGGTACGCCACATCCATTCGGGACCGGTCCCGAGCCACCTGCATCCAGCGACTCCCTGCGACTCTAACCAGGTCGTCGATCCATCTAGTAGGGGGACGGCCTGGTAGACGTTTCCCGGTACGTGGTCGCCACTCGAGAACCTTTACTCCCCACCGGTTAAACCTAGTAAAGGTTTTTACTAATATAAAATTTAAAATAATAATTTAAAAAACCCAGCAACAACTACGCAATAATAAAAATATTCAAATGAACTAAAAATAATTTAATTTTATGCCGAAAATGCCTAACATCAGCTGATTCGATGCAAACTGCTGAATCGATTTAAAAATATATATAACTAGCTTCCGCCCGCGACTTTGTCCGCGTGTTCTTCAGGATTTATTCTACTTGTTCGATAGGCATAGAAGGCATCTATCTCCATTTCCAGCATAAGGTACAAAATAGTGTTTATTCTGTTACGTAGGCTAATAGTTAAAAGAATCAAAAGAAATTTCAATATCTGACGTAGTACATTCAAATAGTCTTCACACTAATATTATAAACGCGAAAGTTTGTATATACGAATTACATATTCTATGGTCGGTTGCTAGGCAACGCGTTTTTGTTATGCCCAAATTGCCACTCCCAATCCCACTAATATTATACATGTCACAAACATCCAAACATCTAAACATACAAACTTTCACACTTATAATATTAGTAGGATTAAGAACCACCGCAAGGACACTTGTTTTCACCTAAAAAAACGCATCAAAATCCGTTCGAAAGCCACGATGCTACAGACAGACAGATAGACACACATACATTCGCGTCAAACTTATAACGCCTCTCTTTTTGCGTCGGGGGTTAAAAAGACCAAGTTTCGATTTCTGAGACTTGTTTTGAGACATTGAACGACGAGCGTGAACTGAGCCGTCGGCCTACTAGATTTATCGAAGACCGGAAAAGCTCGTGAGGAGCCGTTGGATGTAATCGGCTCGGGACTGGTCATTATGGCGTATGTACCTTGGGTGAGGCATATGTTCAGCAGTTGAAGTTTCCAGGTTTTCATTCAATGTCAACAACATTATAGAAAATATTATCTGGATGAAGCTGAATAGAGAAATAGCCAATAGAGAAAAAGAACATGATAGACTTAAGCATATAAAGAGTCTCACAATATGTTTAAAAATAGAAAAATCTCAAGACACTGGACAAACGTGTATTTTACTCCATTGTTCTACAAAAGATTCAGACACGGCAATCTATAAGGATCGAGTGGAAATAAATATTTGTGTCCTTGTATCGGTCAAAGACTTCTAGCTCCTAGGTAAGTATATGGAAAAAAACGCGGGGCAACGATAAAAACTGTGTCAAAAGGCATCGGTGTTGGTGCTGCATGCTTTATATAAGGCCGTATAAAACAAGCGTGCTCGCCCAGTAACTTTAAGTTAATCAGGATCTGGCTTTTTTATTTTTGCTTGATTTCGCCCGCGTCTTCATGCGCGTGGACTTTGGAAAGTATTCCACGGAAACTACATTCTCGATGGGGGTAAAAAGTAGCCCATGCCCTTTTTCGGCCCATATTCCTATGCAGAAATTTAAGTCATTCTAACCCTCCGTTACAACGGGAAGGAAATACAAATAAAAAACGTACGCACTTTCACATTTATAATATTGGTATGGATTACCGGGACACAATAGTGGATTTATTTATAATCTGAAATAGTAAAAAAACCCACCACAATGTCATTTAAAACAAGGGTTTTAACTAATTAAACTATAGAATATATTCTAACTTATCAGAGATAGAATACATTCTCCAGGTCAACTCCTCGGGAAACGGTGCCCAGCCTATGACGACATTCTCGCGCTGGATCGTTAAACCCATTCTTTGCCCGAGATAGTGAATTTAAAATTGATGTTTGGCGTAGATTTTGATAACAATTAGTGGTAGCTAGACAGGCGGGTAAAGAACAGTGACCTACCACCAACCAAACATACCTTAACAAAGGTATAATAACTGGTAATCAAACCTGGGACGTACTTTAGAATTGTAAGTCCAACTGTGTCACCACCAGGATACAGAGACGGTTAAAATAATGCCTTGGCTTGTGGTGTATCGAGCTTTTTACGTTGAGTAAAATCATAGATTACTAGAGCAATTATGTAAAATTTTCTGTTCTTGTTCAAAAAACGCACGTTGTATATTTTAAAGATCTATTATGGTTATAGATACATATACTTATACTTGAATCTTATAATTTAATAATGTGCGAGTATTGCTGTAGCTTTAGTTGGATGTCAATTTTTCATGCAATTTTTATGACGATTTGTAGCTGCTTTCACCTGTTGAAAGTGATATCGCCCACGATGGTCTCTATGTCTCACACTTCGACACCTACATGAACACCTCTGGTGAACACACATTTGGCATCTCTATATTAAGTATAAGTCAATGTTTGCACCATGTAGCGTGGTGTGTGTAGCCGAGTCATGCGGCGCGGCGCGTGCGTTGGCGGCGTTTAACGAAAACGACGCCGTTAGCGGCCGTTAAATATTTGCAATAACGACCAAGGTCTAATCGGTCGTTATAAATACAGGTGTAGCTAGATTGGCGACAGATAATTCGCAAGTGGGCAGAAAAGGTATATTTTTTTTATTAATGGGTTTGCACTTGGCCTTTGTCTCGCTTGATGGTAAGTGACGATAAGGCTGGTGGACGATAAACGTGCGCGTTCAGAATTCTCTGGCTAATGAGTCACTCGCTCTGTTACTTGTACTTTCACACCGTAATACAACAGTGCTATTAACACTGCTGTGTGGAGGCAGACTTAGGTAAAATGGGGGTAGGTGTAGGTGATAACTGGCCAAGTGGACATAGAAACTGCCCTATCACCAATCAGAGTACCGATGAGATAGGCACTTCTACTGGGATTCGAACCCTGTACCTCCTGATGACCTGATTGGTTAATCGTTAAGAAAGTGTAAACTTTTTAAACACCGAAAATGTAAGGCATCCTTCTAAAAAAGTCACCTGCTATATTAGCATTTCTAATTCTAAATGGTATAACGATTCGTTTCCAGTAAAACCAGATTGTATACAACAAATACTCGGTCCAATTAGAACAAAACCAATGCATGTGCAATCATTGTGCAACACGGATCCCATTTACGTAGAAGGTATTAATTTAGATTGCCGTGTCACACGTCGGACATTTCGAACAAATATCGTGATATCGGCACACATAGAACGATTATCGTTTGATTAATAATATGGCCGTGTGGTCTCGGATTTAGAATAGGATCAACACTTATAATACCATGGGTGTCGTAAAAGGCGACTAATGGAGGACTATTCAAGAGATGGACAGCAGCAGATAGATTTAAATATAGTAATAGGTTATAGAGCGGTCATTGGAAAACGTTTCATATAAACATTTGATCTTAAAAGTCAATGGTATGTCAAATGTCTTGTACGGCCGCGTGACGTGATGTGACACTAGATTGAGTAACTTAATACCGATTGGTAATAAGTTTAGGATCAAAATGTTTGTTTACTTTGTCCGGTCTATTTGGACAGCAGCAACTACCTGCGACCACAGAGGCCAATTCCCTTATGGAAAGTCCAAAGTGGCGTACTAAGAGAGAGGCTCATGTCCAATAGTGGACAAATGCAGTCCATGATGAAGATGTTGTAGTGTTATATTAGTACCGAATAGCTAATTCATAATGTGATCATGTCATTAACAAATAAAGGCAAGTGTGACTCACTGAAATGCGTTAGGGAAGGGCTCCGTACCCAGGTTATTACAAAATATTTCTTGAAGTACACGTTTTCATTGTCTCCACTGCAGGGGCTCAGGCCTACTCTCCTGCAGAGTGTATGGGACATAGTCCACCACGCGGTCCCAGTGAGGATTGGTAGACCTCACACACCTTTAAATTTCTTCTCAGGAGTGTCAGGTTGCCTCACGATGTTTTCGTTCACCGAAAAATCAATGGTAATGATTTTTAACCGACTTCAAAAAAGAAGAAGGTTACCAATTTGACAGGTATGTTTTTTTAAAATGTTTGTTAACTCAGAGCTTTTAACTGGGTGAACCGATTTGGATGATTTTTTTATATTTGAAAGGTGGTGCTTCCCGTGTGGTCCAATTCGGTCCAGTTCTGACAGCGGCATCCATGAGAAAACTATATAAATCTCAAATTTGCCTTAATAAAAGTATACTTTTAGGGCAATTGAAGTCGGTTTCCAGTTCTTTTTGAACGCATTTACTTGTTATCATTCGTACGTAAATCCCAAATAACTTGAAACTCGACCCAGGATCGAACCCAGACCTCGATTGTTCGAGGACTGTCGACTGTCTACCACGGCTATCATATTATTCGAAATTAAAAAAAATTTTTGTGCCGTAAACGATATATAAACAAAATCTCCGTTAAAACTGGAATAACTCTATTGTGAGCCCGGTATTTCTACTAAAATTTCGATTTGATATGTATATTCAACTCGGTAAATTAATTTTCCGTATTGTAATAAATACAAATTAATTTATTTCATCATGTTCCTAGCTGTTCTACATAATTTTCCGTTATTTTACAGACCTCTTTTATTTATTGCATGGTGACATTCTAAGACACTTCAGCTGTTTAAAACCGGACCGGTTGCAGACCTATCTTCATGTCTGGTTGATAAGGACAGAGCAGAGCCTGGCAATATAACAATTGAGTCGATGGTTGGAGCGTATGCTGAACGAACAGTACTGCCTTGTTTTGCTCCATTTTTGTTGGTATTTATTTAATATCGTCACAGAATCAGCGACGCGAGGACGTGCCAGAGAGGCTCGGCCGTTCGCTACGTGAAATGAGACATCGTTAGTAACACTACCCATTCGGTTTCTGCATAGAATCTATAACGTTTGTAAATAATAAAGACAAGTACAGGAAGTGCGTGTCCAATTACAAGTAGTAATTACAAAGTGTAAAGTACATATTTTACAAAATACAGAAATTCCAAATTACCAAGTAAATTAGTAGCAAAATGGATGAAGCTTTTGCTCATATAGAAGGGAATGATGCGAAGTGCAAGAAGGGAGAGATTGCTCCGGACGGAGGCTGGGGCTATGTCATCTGTGTTGGTGTAGGATTTACTTTTGTGAGTATTTTAAAGTGTGATTTAATAGTGCTTTTCTTTCGACTTTACTGAATGGGATAATCCAGTAGTGAATGTTTTTCAATTTGGTAATGGGTTCAGTCCAATTTTGGGGGGATTCTGTATGAATAAAATTGTATATAGCTCAAAATTGAGGGTGACCAAATTATGGCATTCAAACTTGATTTTAAGATAGTAACATCTTTTTTAGGGTTCCGTGCCCAAAGGGAACAACACGGGACCCTATTACTAAGAGTCCGCTGTCCGTATGTATGTCTGCCTGTCTGTCCGTCTGTCACCAGGCTGTATATCATGAACCGTGATACGAGTAGTTACACATTGGGATTTTCACAGATGATGTACTTATTTCTATTGCCGCTATAACAACAAATATTAAAAAACAGAATAAAATAAATATTACCATACAACAAACGTGATTTTTTGTTCGTTTTTAGGGTTCCGTAGTAAAACAAGGAACCCTTTAAAAACGAACAAAAAAGGAGGTTAGACTCTGTCCGTCTTACTACTGGGAAACTGTAATGGTACGTGTAACATACTCGTACTAATCACGCCGACAAAGTGGAAGATTTTTTTAAAAGGATGACTCCCATAATCCAAGCTTGGGTATGAAATAATTTTTTTCATGTCGACCCTATCGTTGAACAGATCTTTTAAAAATATCGATTCATAGATCCGTTTGTGAAATATTAAGCTTGGAATTGATAATTTTTCCGAGTTGAGCACCCCCTAACTCTATCTTCTAAAATATCGTTTTTAAAATCTGAAAAACTTCACAGTAGCAGTATGTATACTGAACTTAAAAGAAAAACTATCACGACTATGTTGGCTTTACAAGTTAACGAGTAATCGTCGACTAAAGTATAACATACACTCGGAGATGTCACAATTTTTTATTATGATTATTTATTTAAATCAGATATACATCCATAGTGTAAGTAAACTTAGTGCTATGTTAGTAATGTAATTATAGGGTCAGACATGATACTGGGACACTGGTGCATGTTCTGACAACCAGTGTCGCAGCATCGGTCCGTCGGAGCGTTGCGCGACGACAGTGAGTAGACTGCTGCGGCTGCCCCGCACCCTGCGCGCGCTAGAGGCCGCCCGCCCTCTTACGCATCGTGTTGTAGAAGCAGTCTACATGGGCCTCAGCAAACATCCCCGAAACGCTGCAGAAGCGAGGCAGCCGCAGCACAGCCCTAAAAACATTGTTGTATTGAACGCGATAATGAAAATCTACACGGAACGGAACCCTACACTGCGCATGGCCTGACACGCACTTAGCTGCTTTTGTGAATTTGTCTCCGCCCCGAATAGCAGAATAACTATTAAAACATGGGATAAATTCACTAAAAATGATCATTTTCTCATACATTCATGACCTGAAAGAAAGTGAGAATGAATGACTTAGTTATGTATTCACTTTAAAACTAAATAATTAAATTAAAACCAGTATTTAAAGGACAGATTATCACTTAACAGACATGATTTTTTTGCTGCTTTTATAGATAATAATTGAGCGGAACCTTTTGTTCGCGAGTCCTACTCGCACTTGGCCGGTTTTTAAACTAAGTAAAAGTCTATATTTCTGAACAAAGCTATTATGAAGAGACGAGACTGAAACATTAAAGATCCTGACAAAGACAAGGCCGTCAATCTCATTATGACATAATTGTAAACCCGTGATAGGCTTCATGTAAAAACGTAAAATGTTGCAGAAAAACCGAAATGAACAGCTCTTTAATGTAGGTCTAGGCCATAACCGGCCTCTAATATGGTTTACCTTTCTTGTTGCCGTATACTTCGTAGTCTTAGATACAATGATTGTAATTTAAAAGTCAATTCCTCTCTTTCATTAACTATACAAAAAACAATAGTGAATATGCATGAACTTCTGTTTATCAAATTGATTTGTAGTAACAAGATCCAATTATTGGGTTTGGTTATTCATGAATTTTAATTAGTAAATCAACAGATGTTACATTGATTTGAAAGAAAATGATCTTATTATTCTCAAGTTCAAAATATGTAATTATTATTAAGGTGACTACTATTATCAGTAGCAGCAGCAGCAGCAGGCAGGAAACGTCCACCGCTGGACATATGCCTCCTCCATTGTATGCTATATTGACTAGTCTTGAGCCACTTGGATCGTTCCATCTAGTAGGGGGAAGGGCCGTTACACGCTTCCTAGTACGTGGTCACCACTCGAGAACTTTACTTCGCAACAGTTATCGGTTTTTAATTTCAATTTCAGCTCTGTGGCTCGTCGAGCTATGTTGGTGATCCTTGTTCATCTACGGATTTCCTCATTCCGGATTTTTAACAGTAGAGAAATTCCGAGCATAGCTCGTTCCATTGCTAGATGACTGACTTTGAGCTTGTTTATTTGGCCCACAGTAAAGGACCACGTTACGGTTCCGTCTACTGGGCCGTCCCCGTACTAGGTGGAAAGACGACCTGTTTAACGTCGTGGGGAATCGCTGGATGCAGGTGGCTCGGGACCGGTCGATGTGGCGTACCTTGAAAGAGGCCTATGTCCAGCAGTAGACGTTTCCAGGCTGATGATGATGAATTATTTGTGTTGCGGCACATGTGGGTCAACATATCGCATAATTACTCCAAATTTCAAGTCGATGGTATTAGTGTGTCCTGAGTGCTGAGATAATCAGCCGGGACAGACGTATGGACGGAGAGACAGACACAACAGAGTGAGATTGTAAGGGTTCCGATTTTTCATTAGATGTTCGGAACCCTAAATATTAATGCGTAATGTTGAATCTTTTTAACCTATGAAGGTCATCAGCCATTAAGAGTGCAGCAAGTTCGAGTCTCCATAAAAACGCAGTTACGTCCTTATTTTTGAATAGCACGTTGCATCATTATAAAATTTAGCAAATATAATAATATGAGATATATCTTAGTCTTCAATTAGTTTATGACTCTTGAAATGTTATCATAATGAAAATAGAACGAGTATAAGTTTTGCATTTTAGACCACCAAAACTCTGTTCAGTTCGGATGAATATTACGGCCAAAATATGGTTTAAATTTAAGTCAAAACCTATTCTAGATATTATATTATTATAGATTATACTATGTAGTTTCACACGAAACAGGATTTATCGAAATTGATTTTGTGGTTTTCAAATGAAAACGAAATTATGAAAATCTGTTTAAAAACTACAAAATTATGATGCGAATTTGCAGCCGAACACTCTAGCGCGGGGAACGATAGGGGGGAAAAAGCGGGACGGGCCCAAATTTGTCCTTGGTTTTCTTTCTAGCGCCCTGTCTCACTCTAGATAAAACAACATTTTTAAGCGTTAGACGCGTGATCGCAGCGCGGAGTTGAGCGCTGCGATTACTTACTAATTTTATTATTGTAATTTTACATAACATTTACATTTTAAATAAAAAAATTATCAAGCATGATTTAAAAAGACCACACGGATGCATCTATAGGGTAAACAAAATTCCAGCATTGATGTAGGTATAACCTAATTAGTATTCAAAGAATAAAATTAGATTTTGAATCGACAAACATATACACAACAATTTTCCATTGAAATTGAATTGATACTTGTATAGAAACGTATATTAACATGAAATCAAAAATTTTATTCGACCGCATTACTAAGTTGGTTTGTATATTCAACGGAATTATTTTATTTTCTGCGCAGATGACGTGGCAAAGGTGAGTTTAGTCGTTTATTCGTTTCACAATTACGCGTCAACCATCCTTAAATCGATGTGAAAGTCAAGTGCGAATTCAATATTTTTCCCATGCGTTGAGAGAACACGGTAAGCGAGCGCAGTAAACATCGTAAACAATAACTGTTATCTGACAGTGTGAGGGTTAAGCACTGTGATTAAATAGCATGGGTTACTGAACGGAAACTTGCAAATAAATATTAATTTATTGTTGAGTAGGTTTAGTTAGATACTATACTACAACATTAGAATTGACTGCCGGAGTTTCAGCTTTCAGAATCATTAGCTGTATGATGTCTACCGTTGAATATCAGTCTCCTTGATTGTTCGTCTCTTTGCTTAAAATACTTCTCATTCCAAATTTAAAACGAACAAGTAAATGCGTTCAAAAAGAACTGGAAGCCGACTTCAACTGCCCTAAAAGTCTACTTTAAAAAAATCGCATCAAAATTGGTCCATCTGTTCGAGAGCTACTATGCCACAGGCAGACATACTTACAGACTTTGGCGTCAAACTTATAACACTCCTCTTTTTCAAGTCACGCACGTGACAACGTTACAAGGGATAGTCTCGAGCCGCGCTGTTGTCAGTAATCTATACATAAGTACAGATTATTTCACGCCCCCGTCTCCTTGGGACTTCAACTCGGTAGTTTTAGGTAGGACAGGTACGTTTATAAAATGAAACATCTGAGTAGTATACTTGTTGAATATTATAAATGCGAAAGTAAGTTCGTGTGTTTGCCCTTATTTTACTGGAAATAGACATAATGCTACTTTTACTATCCCGATCGAACAAGTAGAAGGAGAAATATTCTGGAATTGGAAAGCAGCATACATCTATGTAACAATTAACATTTCACTGCAACCACTAATCTGTCTGCCAAGCGTGGAGATTATGCGAAATCATCCATGAAAATTCAGAAGTGGCAATCAAAGAGGGCTCTGGTCCAGCGGCGGACAAGATCGAAAACGTGGAATATACAATATTAGTTAAAAAAACAAAAGTAAGACTATTTGTTTAACTTAGCACCTCAATGAAACAACCAATGGCATGGAGAAGGACATAGACTACTTTGTATCCACGTAAAACTAAGCGATTGCCGCGGGGTTAATTATTAACGATGACAAAGTAGCGAACGGTAATCAGTACTAAAAGTCATATGTATTTGTTTCAGATGCTAGGTTTCGGATCTTCAAATGCCTTCGGAATTCTATTCAACAACTTTTTCATGGAACAGGGGGGTGCCAGTGGACTTCCCCTTGTCATTGGAGTTTACAACGGAGCGTTGTCAATAGCAGGTACAGTCAATCTTATGTATTTAGTCACCATAATCAAATAGTCATTAATGAATCTGCAACGGGTTACAATTATTTCATAAGCCACAAAAATAAAATATGTAATTATAAAACTGAAAGAGCATTTAATATACAATTTTGCTATCTCCTAATCTCGCTAATATTAATGATTCTATTGTGAGATTGTTTGTATATTTTAGCGCTTCAATTGCACGTCCAACCGTGATACAATTTCGAACGTAGAATGATATAACGGATACTTACGATACGGTTTTATTTTCGAAAGTCAAGGCAGGTGAAGTACCAGACAAAATTACTAGTTACCTGTATTTATAGGAACTATATGCATTTATAGGTACAAATACAGATTGTGGTAAACCTGGTCAATAAGGTCATAATGTGGTCAATAAGGCCATAATGAGGGAAAACACAATATTCACCTGTACCTTTCTACGAGTACCTAAGTACATGAAATACTTACACCAATGCTCAATAAAAGACTTAATAAACGACCAAAAAGTGATTTGCAATAAAACACATCGGAATCAATCTTTACGAGTGTCAATTATAGAGAGCAAATGTGTCCCCATCTCGTCACTCACTTTGATGTATATGATATTTATTGTAACTCGAGGTTGTCAAAGTCAAGGCTCTTTTATTTATGAGTATATCGATGACTTCATAAATATACTTTCTTTAAGTATTAGTAAGAAGTAGTAAGAATAAGTATCCGTTTATTTAGTTTATACTACTTGAGTAGTCGTAATTCTACATGGTCTACAAACTGGCTACGAAGCCTAGATACTAGTTTTGAAATAGTATTGTGCAGAATTTAATGCAGTATGATTATACCTTATCATATAGGTACTGTAGAATATATGTAACCTCAACATAAGATTAAAACATCTAAGATTTATTGAGTTCAGATTTCAAGAATTATCTTCATTGAAAATGATCAAATAAAAGCTAGTTGCTTGGCATTAATTCTTTGTTGTTAGCAAAATTTTAGTAATTAAGTTAAAATTTGAGTAAATTTTCTCGGAACGATAAATTCAAAAGGATTTACTAAGATAATCGCAAATCCCTGTGGAAATGAGTCAATAAAATGAACATTTCTTGGTTTTCTTTATGATTTTACCAACTGGCGTTCTGATTTAGTGCGAGCGGAGCGATTGCAATTGCAACAGTTGTTTACACTAATATGTATTAGCACTTTATCCGCATTTTGGTCAAAATTAATTACTATTTATCAATAGGTTTAATGGCCATGAAGTACAAATTTAGGTCATCAACCGATCGCGTCGGCTTAGAAATTAAACGAGTGAGTGCTACATCGGTTTTCCCTAGATCAAATATCTAGGCTCATGTTACTGTCCCTAATTTGTGACAGTTTGAGTGGTGCACCCTAAATCGGTTAATCTAAAGAGCTGATTGAGCAAAGAGACCGATCAGTGAACAGCTGTCCACTAGGCATTGTGTCAATGATGAAATGCGGCATGTTATTGATTCGACCCACTTCTAATTCGAATCAGGAAGTCAAGTGGAAAAAATTATTCAATTATATTAGCACTGTTGTTTGGCAGTAGACTTAGGTAACATGGTGGTATAGCTAGCCAGGCGGACATAGAAAATACTCTACCACCAACCAAACCGAGTACCGATAGGTATCCCGACTGCGAATCGAACCTGGAACCTTCGGATTGTGAATCTAACATTTTAGCCATTAGGCCACGGAGGAGGTACCAATGTCAATCAAAAGTGAATGTCACATTGTATAACGTTGTATTGATGGTGTCACCTAAAACAGTGCTATTCTGTAACGCACACTAACTTCTATAAGTCACTTTTGATTGATTGATTTGATTCTATTAGTGAGATTCAAGTGTAACGAACTGTCAGTTGTCAGTTGGTTGTTAGCATGTAAATTTAGCGCATCATCGTGCAAAAATTGAACTAAATCAAATTTCGGCATGGACTGCGAGGTGACTGATTGATTAATGAATAGCATTTGTTTTTAGATAATCTTGAAATCGATACGGACCCCTCAAAACATAAGTCACACGCTCTCTTTACCTGCATTTTTAAATATATCTTATCAGGCACACTGAATTATTTAATCAAAGTGTTTTAGTCTAGCCTTAACTCGTTATAGATACGTGGAGTCAACAACACTTGATCTTTCTTAGAAAATCTGCCTCACCTTGAATATCTTTAGATGGGTCTTGATCTCCTAACTTTAGTGAATTTGTTAAAAAATACATACAGTTTCCACAATGTGTAGCACCTCGACCTGGACTTTTTACCCTTCAAATCTTAAAAATTCATTGTAATAAAGGCAGTGTTTAGAATATTTTGGTATTTTTTTTAACAAAAACATGTTTTTTAATAATAATAAAAACACAGTAACGGTAGTCTTGACCCAAAAATTAAGATGGGGTTAACAAAATAACATTTGATGTATCCCACGTAGTACAAACATAATGATTTTGCACAGCTATAATACTTCACAAAAATTCAAATATTTTTCGAATAATCTTTAGATTCTTGCTCCGATGTCTGCGTGTCTAATATATACTTGAAAGGAGTAGTTATGGGTGCCTCAAGTGCATTATTTGGGAAAATATTGTTATTTTTAAAGAGACCAAAATAGGGTTCGAAAGTTTTATTTTTTTGAGAAATTATTAAAAAAATTATAAATAAGGTTACCACCACGTAACATCGTAGACCTCATCGTCACTTACCATCAGGTGAGACTGAGGTCAAGTGTTGGTCTTCAATCTTCAATAAAAAATTTAAAAAAAGTTATGCAGTCTGGACAATGCACCTTTTTTAAAATAACACTTGGTGTGTGAGTCCAACTCGCACATGGCCGTTTTTTTAATAGCGTACAAAGTGCAGTCCGTATTTGGACCTCTTTTGTATATGTTTAGAAACTAACATGTAAGCTACAAAACATTGTGCTTTTGTTTCGACGATAGATTTGACTATCTAAACAGCGTTTTTCACTGAACACGTATGAAGGAACTACTTCAGACAATTTCGATTGTTAAACAATGGTATAGAAGTGGTTTAGTGAACAGAAGTACACTAAAAATCAGACACTCGGCCGTCAACATGCAGCGGCATTGTTAGATGTGTGTGTGTGTCTGTGTGTGTAAATGTGTAAAAGCGCCAAAGATTATATGATTTTATAAATTTCCTCTTATTATTTCCTTTCCTTTGTATGTGTAAGTAGCTCGCACCATACGGAACGGTCATTTTCTGCGCCAGTCTCTTGTGTGCGAAGTGAAGCATTGCGGGTCGTCGGGAGCCGGTGAACGTACGTTCTGGTGCTAACGGGATAAAATGTGTTGATTTTATTGGAAAGTCCAAACCACACGGCCACACTGGTTCAGTGTTAGGTGAAGGCAACAAAGTAGAGGTAGGTGTTACATAGTAAGGAAGTAGGTGATGGGGTATCGTGTGTCGCATCGATCTACGGATTAGGAAGTTGAAATATAACACCGCCACCGACCAGTGGGATTTCTCTTATGATAAACATTAATATGTTACATACATACGATAGTTATAACGATGATTTTATGTTCGGCTCTTGTTATCCTAGTAATATAATAAATGTTTTCACAATACGCATACACGGATTTGGGTTTTAGGTACATAGCCAGAATAATTTTAAAATAACACAAAGGATACGATGGGAAATATTTGTTCTTTGATCGAATCCCGATTCCTCGGGACTCCTAATTGAAACTTCTCTCATAAATTCACTTCGCTGACGTCGTTAGAAATTGATCCTTGTTACCTAGGGAATATATTTAGATATATCGTCAGCAAAGACATGAGAGACATTAGAGAGACGTGGGGCTTAGTGAATTGCACTCCAGGAGGATATTTTGTGTATGTACATTGTACTTATCAAGAAACTAAAACTAGACTAGATGAAGCGTCGGTGGCGCAGTGGATAAGGCGCGGACTTTCAATCTGAGGGTTACGGGTTCGAATCCAGCCGTGTACTTTTGATTTGTTTTTCAATTCAAGTACATTATCCGATTGCTTAACGGTGAAGGAAAACATCGTGAGGAAACCTGCACACTCCTGAGAAGAAATTCAAAGGTGTGTGTGAAGTCTACCAATCCGCACTGGGCCCGCGTGGAGACTTTGGCCCATATACTCTCTGTAGGAGAGTAGGCCTGAGGCCCTGCAGTGGGGACGTATATAGTATATAGGCTGTTGATGATGATGATAAAAACTAGACTGCTTTAGGTAGGGTCAAATAGCCATAACATAATTATATATAGCCCTGATTTTCGAAAAGATCGTAAGTGCAAATCATAGCAGTGCAAGTGTTTGATGTAAATATAGAATGTCAACATTATTTCGATCATCATCAGCCGAGAAACATAGGCCTTCAAATTTAATGTCCCTGTGATACGCCACAAGGATCATGTATCCTGCAAATATCCGCGACCTTTACCAGGTCATCAGTCCATCTAGTACACGGCACACCTTTCCTGGTACATGGTTGCCACTCAAGAACTTGTTTTGACGTCAAAATTGTTAATAGTTCTGTGGCTATTTATCTCTCGTCGCAAGTCTGAATATAAATCACCTTTGTCATACTTTTGGTATTTCTATATCTGTTTTCTTTTTCTTTCAGGTTTCCTCAGCGGAATAGCATTGAAGAAATATTCGTTCCGGCAAGTCGGGCTTGTGGGCGCTGGTCTTTTCGTGCTAGGAGACGTGATGACTATATTTGTTCAGAAGACCTATCAGTTAGTCTTTACATTTGGAGTAGTCAGAGGTAAAACATGACTATCTAAAAGATTTACTTTGAGACTTAGACGCGTAACACACGTGGAAGGTCTCGGGTTCGATTACCGGTGGTGACATTGTAAAATATTACTTTGTGAGAGTTTGGTTAGGACATCACCAAGCAGCTGTATCACCTAATTGTCTAAATATGTTGATGGATCCTGGTAGTTGTCTGTGTTGACGGGATCCCTCTCCGAATGCTTCCATACTAAATTTCTGTAACCACAATATTTTAAAATAGAATAACTGGCTTTGATAAGTCATCGGGAGGATAAGGGAAACGTCCACTGCTGGATATAGGCCTCCCTCATGGTACGCCACATCGACCGGTCCCGAGCCACCTGCATCCAGCGACTCCCCGCGACTCTAACCAGGTCATCGGATAAGCAATTACCTAAAAATAGGAGATGAAATTGTTGTGTCGCGAAATAAATATCATTAATTTTATACCTTCATTGTTAGCTACAACAGCCGTTACGCAGGTAATAGTATCTAGATGGCGCTTTGAACAAGAATGATAAAAAGTGTGTAAAAAAGTTTGATTCCCTGTGTCAGTCTTAATGATACTCGTATTCATTTCACGTCATTATAATCTTATGCCATATTTTTAGATTATTACTGCACACAGCCAGCTATCCTATTTTAAAAGATTATGACGTAATAAATTTCCCGAAAAGCTACGTTAGAGGTATCCGGGCGGCTTGATTAACTTTTAAAAGCATAATCCCAAGTTGGTTTCCCTTATGAATGGGAAGGTCAGATGGCAGGCTTTTATCAAAAAACTAGTACCTACGCCAATAATACCTTGGGTTAGGTAGCCGACCTCGATTAAGAAACGGGATGAATGAATTCACTCAAGAACTTTTCCTAATGTGAACAATGAAGTAATGAGTATTATAGTGCAATTTAAAGTGGTCTCGTTGCTCTATCTATACCGTAATGTCAAAATTTTAAGTAGAAATGACGCTTGTGAGCTACTCGTAGTTAGGGGTTGTTGACCTGTTGGTAAACGTTTACGGACCTTTTCGCTTTCGTGGGCACTTTTCCAATATAAATGGAGAATGGATCTCCTAACACCGGTCTACTTGAAAGTGTACTTAAAAAGAGGTGTTGACAGGGTTCAAATTCCGGCCGGATACAATGTTTTAGTTTTTGTTTGTTGTATTTATTCAAGTTTTTATTTTGTTTTTAAGCCAAATTAAAAAGAAACTTTTACTTTGGCAAGAAAATCCGAGCAAAGCTCGGTCGCCCAGATATTTTTTTAATAGATCTATGTAAATACGAATATGTAATTATGTATCTTCATAAATCAAATTTTTTTTCACACATTAATTTATACAGACGGTGATGTGACGATGTTACGCGCTAGGGATGTTTTATCTTTTTCTCTAAACTACGAGTATGATCAATGTAGTAATTGCCTTTTGAAATCGTCAAACAAAATCTTGGATTTCTTCTCGTTCATTTTTGATGACAGGTCACGACTTATATGTTTTCTGATTCGATGCAATACCTGTAGAATATATTTTAAAAACAATTTACCTCGCTACATTATTCAGACGCGTGACTGAAACTTGAACAAACTAATTTCAAGAATGTACAGGAGTAATTGTAATTACTTTGGGACGTGTTATCTGTTATGCAGAGGCTTAGTGTATTTACGCAGACAAATCTTGTGTTAATTATTAAACAGACTTATTGAGTGATGTAATCTTTATTATGTTTTAGAAACTAAGATAGTTAGTCTAATTGAACAATGACATCGCTATATTTATTCTCATCCTATGCAATTAAAGAGGTTAAAGAACGATCAGATGTTACCTAACAACCACTATTCTTCTTTGTTCTTTAGACATTGACTGTTTTTCTTTACTTGATCAAGTTTCTCCATCCAGATCTTTCACTATCTCTTTTTTCCTTTTCATTTTATACTCAGAAATCTGAACTTACTCTATCAGAAAGGATTATGACAACTTAAAGGTAGACTGTAGATGTAGATTATCGTTATCTGGAATGTGTCCACCACTTAACATAGCTGACCTATTTACCTCATGAAGACAAAGCGGAGCTCAAAGCATTTATTGAAGCAAATGCTGCTATTAAATGTGCCTTTAGAAATCAGAGTTTCTTGTGTCACGGTGTAACTTTTACGGATGAGAATTATAAGGAAATAGTTAAGAAACAGGCAGAACTAAGAAGAATTAAGTTTGCTTATTTTTATGACTTTCCCTCTGACTTTGCTTTGGTACACTCGTATATTTATCCTGGGACCAGTAACCAACCAGTAATATACTCTTTGTACCCCTTTACAGGAGCTGGCTTCGGCGTCATGATACCAGTCAGCTTCACAGCCTTCAACTGCTACTTCACCAAAAAGAGGACGGCCATGATGAGTGCCAACCAATCCATGAGCAGCTTGGCCTCAATAACCTTCCCAATGTTGGTGACCTTCTTGCTAGGAGAATATGGATTCAAGTGGACCTTGGCTCTAGTCATGGCCATGGACTTGCATTTAGTCTTCGCAATGCTAGTCATGCACCCCGTGGAATGGCATATGATAAAAGTGAACAATTCGGAATTAGGTAATTGATGAATACTTCGTTTTGTGAACTATTTAGTTGCTGAAATAAGTGAAACTATTTCACGCATGAAAACTTAAAAATCAGATAATTTTGTTACGAAAATGATGTCTACCATAGTTTACTAAAACTAAAAGAGAGATTTGTGATCCCTGTCAGTGTTGAGGGAGTACAGCAGGCCCGATGCAACAAAAAAAGGAATTCATTAACGGGATTCCACTCAGAATGCTTCCATACAAAGTTTCTGATGCCACAATTTTTAAATATAGAATAGGCGTTGATAAGTAATTATAAAATAGGAGATGGAATTGTAGTGTCGTGAAATGAATACCATTAACGTACAATTTTATAGTTAGCTGAAATAGCCGTTACGTAGCTAATGGTTTCTAGATAGCGCTTTGAACAATAATTGAAAAATAGTGTAAACATGAAAATTGTAATTCCATAGGAAGTTATATGTTAATGATAGTCATTTCGCGACATTATAATCCTATTTTTAGAATTGATGCACAAAACCAGCTATTCTATTTTTAAAGATAATAAAACTGCAACAGCAAAAAAAGCAACAGAAATATACTATGAAACTTGTATCGAGCCAGATTAACCTTAAGACGCACCTCCATCAAAGTTTCATACAAAATTTCTGTTGGCATAATCTTTTAAAATATAATTAGCTGGATTTATGTAGTAACTATTTAAAAATAAGACATCAGATTGTGATGTCGCGAAATGAGTATCATTGACATACAACTTCACAGTGTATCACAATTTTCATTTTAAACACTTTTTTTCGATTATTATTGTTCAAAGCGCCATCTATGAACCATTAGCTGCGTAACTGCTATTGTAGCTAACTAACTATAAAGTTGTAAATTAATGATATTTATTTCGCAGCAGTCTAATTTCGTCTCCTATTTTTAGGTAATTACTTATCAAAGCCAGCTATTCTATTTTAAAAGATTATGGCAACAGAAATTTAGTATGGAAGCATTAGGGGAGTGATAACGTTAAGAAGATCTTTATGATACCAATTATTTAAAATGTCGAATATAATTCAAAGATAATTAAGAAAAAAGGTAGCTTTGCTAGACGTGTTCCAACTATTGTGCTTCCATCAGACAATAAATACATAATTCCATTGCGTGTTCTATTCGCTGTACTAATTATGTGAACGTTGTGTGTGTTTCATGTAACATAAATAACCCTTTCAGAGCCATCATCAAAATGTGACGTCCTTAATGTTAAAACTATAAAGTTTGAGAACTTTGACGAATCTGTTGTGAAAATGTTGCCAGGTGACGAAAATAATGTCGAAATTAAAGACGTGAAGACGCACACGCACAATCGGCATGAGTCTATTCAAAAGAACATATTGTAAGTAAACTACACGTATGTCATTATGTCATTTATGGAAGACAACACATCAAGCTACTACATAACAGTCATTTTTAGGGTTTCGTAGTCAAACAATGAACCCTTATAGTTTCGCTCTGTCCGTCCGCGCCTTAGCGGCGAAACCCTTACTACTAGAAAGCTGTAATTTGGTACGGGTATATATATTAATCACGCCAATAAACGGCTAGAATACCCCTAATAGTATAAGTGCAATACAAAGAGGAGGTATACTAACTTGCTTATGAATCAACGAAAATAACTGAAAACTAGTCTGTACGTGAAAACTAGCCAAGTGAAATCTTGATCTTGAATTCAATCCCAGGTGAAATAATTGTTTGTTAAGAATTTATATTACCTATCAATTAGGATTTTCTACACAGAAATTGGCACCCACATAGATCTCAATTCTTTTGTCGGCTAAGTCGACAACGACGCATAATCTTAATATTGAATTTGGCTTTCATTTCACATTTATGTTTTTGATGGGACTGGTAACAGCTTACTTTTCAATCAAGCGAACTTACTATGTTATGTTTCTCAGGAAAACCATTTATGAGAACGTTGAATTGGACCTACTGAAGGACCCGCGTTTCGTCAGCACATTGGTTGGACTCGGGTTTGCTTTTGTGTCAGACGTGACATATTTGGCAATGGAACCTATGCTGCTGTTTTCATATGGATTTAGTGAGGTAATTTTTAATAGATTTTGGGTTTACACTAATTACACTAGACCATAATCTCCCCTCGCCAGTGACGATAGGGCCGTTGGATGATAGCGAACCCACAGGCCTCAAACTAATGATGGTAGCTAGCCGGGCGGACATACCCAAATACCTACCACCAACCCAACAGAATACCGAGATGAGTCGGCAAAAGCGGACGATCCATCGAGCTGCGCTAATTCAATCTCATTTAGTATTTCATCCCGTATTTTGACACATAACTCGAGAGTAAAGCTCACCCTTGGTTTAATGCGAAGTGAACGAGAGCTGAAGCACGAAAACACTCCGCTTTACCTGGAATAGGCAGATGCTCGTACTCGTAAAGGTCCGGATACAAGTCGTTAAAAGAAAGCTTTCAACACAGCTGCCAAGTCCTGCAAGAAGAAAGCGCAAGGCCAGATTCGCTTCTTAACCTTCCGGGAGTAAAGCGTTCTGGTGTCTTGCCAAATCTATCGAGGCAAATTTCAGCCGACCGTCCTTGCCTTAACTGGTGAATCCTGACGAATCACTGGCTCACCCGCGATTGAGAAAGCAAACTGGTTTGCATGTCTTTCTGCGAGGAAAGACTCCACTAAATTATAATATGTATTTTGTATAATTTAACAGATCAATCGTTAACTTTTTAGATGCAAGTAGCGACATGCGTCATGGTAGGCGCAATAGCGGATCTGTTAGCTAGGTTTTGTTTGGCTATATTCACATATTTCTACACGGTGGACAGCCGGAAGATATTCTTTGCTGGTACCTGTGTGACGATCGTACTGCGGATTGGTGAGTACATAAATATCATTCATTGTAATAAATCATGCCACAAGCCGTGGTAGAACAACTTGGGTAGAGTGTCAGTCCTTGAACAATCGAGGTCTGGGTTCGATTGGGGCTGATCGAGCCAGGATCGAAAAAATTAAAAAATGAGTTCCAATTTGTTATTTGGAATTCATCTATGAATGGAAAGAATATTTTGCTTTTCGGTGAAAGAAAACATCGCGAGGAAACCTGCACACTCCTGAGAAGAAATTCAAAGGTGTGTGTGAAGTCTATCTATCTGCTTTGGGCCCGCGTGATGGACTATGGTACATAAACTCTCTGGTGGAGAATAGGCTTTAGCTCCTGCGGTGGGGACATACATAGGCTGTTGTTGTTGTAATAAACATTATCAAAGGCTTAGGGAAGTTGGAAAAGGTTTTCATCATAGGTCACATGCACGATTTCGAAAAGCGAGAATGTCATAATCATATTAGCTATTGCTTCATTACATAAGGCTTCTGGGTGAGCTCCCTTTCATACGAGACGAAGGTTAAAGGGCAAATAACTGTGCAAAAACCATTTAAATAAGACCGGATATAATACAGAAGCGCGCCTTGCGGGACACCTCTCTACCACTAATATCTGTGATAGTTATGTTAAAGATAGATACGAATGGCGATTAAATGCCCAATCGCCTTCATTTACTGTTTATGTAATAAGAGTAATTTACATTTACATAGAGCATCAGAATCAGTGAAAAAATAAATATTAGTTTCCCTGTTTTCATGTGAGCTAACAATGTAACGGAATGGAAATTTGCTTATTGTTCATTGACAGGACTTTTTGTCAAATAAATTCTGATATTAAAATAATAATTATTTTTATACCCATTTTATTTTCTTTTATATACCCAATTATGTCGTTCATATGTTTATCGTAGGTTATGATTGTGTTTATTACCCACGACGGAGCGTATGCATTTATAAGGCTAGAGTTTGTGTGTAGCGGTTAACAGGGATACAGTTCAAAAGTAGACTTATGTAGCTAATGATGAAATGCACTCTGTTATAGATTTTGTGTAATATTTTCTAGCATAAATACTCATACAAAGACAGTTAGCTAATTATAGGTCGTATATTTTGCAGCTCTGGTGACATCGAGTGATCTGAACTTCGTGTTCGCGGTGACCGCCATCTCTGGGCTGATCCGGTGTTCCGTACAAGTTCTGTTTCCACTTGTGCTGGTCACCGCCGCCCCGGACAGGTTCCCGGCGGCTCTCTCGCTACACATCCTGTTTTCTGGCTGTCTAATGCTCATGGCAGATCCCCTTATAGGTGAGATAATTACACTTTTTTTCATTAATTTTTAGGGTTCCGTACCCAAAGGGTAACCAACGGGACCCTATTACCAAGACTCCGCTGTTCGTCCGTCCGTCTGTCACCAGGCTGTATCTTATGATCCGTTTAGTTAGATAGTCATACCAAAAAGCAGCCAAGTGCGTGTCGGGGCACACGCAGTTAGTTTAGTTAGGTTAGTTGTGCCCACACAGGACGATTTAAAGTAATTTTGGATGGAATTTGTACGAAACTTTCATTATGACATCTTGGACAGACAGACGGACTGAGCGAAACTTTAAGGGTTCCTAGTTTGACTGCGGAAACCTAAAAAGAGAATAAAACAAATATTTAAGGGGGGTACATACATGCGCGAGTTATATTATTATAGATAATGGTACGGAACCCTTCGTGCGTGAGTTCGACTCTCGTTTTTCTCATATATTTTACTTTTAATCTTCATTTGTCACTGTGACGTTATATTAAGAAAACATAACTTCAATCATACAACGGCGAATTATAGTTAACATCAATTAGTAAGTTAACTTTCTTTATATTGTTAATTTTTCCGGAACTTTTCTTGCTGTAGTTTTACCTGGATTATTTTGTTGAGCACTATGTGCTTGAAAATATATAAAAACCTCACTTCTACCAATTCACTCACTTCATGTTTTCTATTCATCTGTCATCAAATCAACAAATCAACGCTTAGCCATTGACTTCATCATTCCAGATCAAATTATCAATTGAGTTGTAGATAATTAAAATATTACAATTATCCTGCTGTTATTTATTTTACTGGATGTTTCTGACCATTCAATTCAATTTTCATTTTTGTTAGGAATGAATTTTACAATACAATAGGTAAATACAAGGCGACTTACATAGATATTCCAAGGCGATCTGTAAATAATAATAGTCCCAAGAGTTATTATGAAACTATTCTGAATGTGTCTGTAAGTAGGTAGTGTCTAACATTATTTCTCTTTTGTTCCAGGTGTGATCTATGAAGCAACGGGTAGTTACATGTACTGTTTCTTAGCTATGAGCTTCTGTTGTCTCGTCTGTGTCGTCCTATGGACTGTGGAACATTTCGTCTATAGGAAACGAAAGTCTTGAATCAACCCGGTGATTTCATGTAAATGTACTCAGAGTGCCGGCACGTAGATTATGTTCAATTCTCGCAGGACGCAGTGGACAGTTGGACACAACGAATTTTAGTGCAGTGAGGACGTTTTTGTGACCATTATCATAGTTCTTAGATAGATCAATGTTACCAATAGATGAAAGGCGTTGCTTTGAGCAACTAACAATGGTTTTGTTTGAGATTTTACTCATAGGAAAATATTAGGTTCATTTGCTAGGTATTTTTGAAACGTATAGGTTTCATATCACCTGATGGTAAGTGCGATGCCTCAAACGAGGCACTGACTGGCTGAAGGCATAACAGTGCCAATAACACTGCTAGGCGCACATAGATAATGCCCTACCGCCAACCTATTTGACGATTGGCACTTGGCATTTCTCTCGGTCGATGGTAAGTGACTTTTAGATCATAGGATGAAGGTGGTCTGACCCAGAGGCCTCAATTTAAGGAGGCATTGGCTGAGCTATCTGTAATTACTGGAACACAAACGTAATGTAGCACATCTAAAATTAAAATACCATGAATGTAAGACAGCTAAGCGGACATACATAGATGGGCGCCCTTCTTCCAATGAATCGAGTACCTAAACCTCCATTTTACGGGTCCATAGATGTATACAGATCAGATCACAACTAAAAGTTCACTTTGAACTTTTTTGGTTTGGCTAATATCCACTAACGAATGCCAGTCCAGCTGGGACTTATAAAGACTCTCTACTCCCAGGAAAGTGTTTCATGTTTTGTAGGTCATGAACAACAGAAATGTAGAACAAAGTCTACTGGTATTGTTTCCTCACGACAAAAGTGGACAATACTATTGTAATAGTTTGATTATGTTTAGGCTAAGTTAGCAATTTACATGTTATAAAGATGAAAAGAGACGAAACGTTAAATCTAATACAAGCTTTTTGACTGGAATGAAGCTGTTTTATTTATTCCAAATATCGTTTACTTTATCATTTAAGGCTGAAATGTCGTCAGAACATAATAAACAACTGCTATTAATAGAAGATAAAATGTATAAAGTTTGATTATTTGTGTCTTGCCATGTTCTCTTTACATTATGTATTAATCCTTATTTGAAAAATATTCCGAATGCACTTCGTACTTCCGAATTTCTGACATTACTATTTTACAAATTTACGCAAAGATTTTCTCGTGTACTTTTTTATAGTTCCTAATATTATTCGAATAGAGATTCAGTTGAAGATGAATTTTGATTGAATGAAAAGTCAAAATTATTTTGCCCTCTACTTGCTGAAAGGAATAAAAATTACCCTACGGAATCACTTTTCTTAGATAAAAGTAGCCTGTGCCTTTCCATGACAGGCGCATGCCATATTTCATTACGATTTGTTGTGGCGCCAAATATAACATTAAACATATTTAGTTCGTGTAAAATGTTATAGAGTTGAATTTAAAAATAATGACTGATAGAACATGGTTATTTGACATGGCCGTTACAATAGAGCATAAAATAAAGGTGCATTTGAAGGGCACCTTACTTTGCTGATAGCAATGTTTTTGTAACATTGAATCTACATATCATTAACTTTGCAATGTTACGAATGTCGAAAACATTTTTAGCTAAAGGTGACATTAAATTAATACATTACATTATTGTAAAACTGTTATCTAGTTAATAGTTATGTTTATGGATACATTAATAAATAATTTGTCATTCCCAATATATTATATTTTATACCTTTAAACGAGCAATTCTTGCATATCTCGCTTCGGATCTCGTAAACCGCGCTGACTAAAATAAAATTAAAAAACATCGACCAATCGGCCGCGCACCGAGGGTTCTGTACATTATTATGAATAATTGAAGATTATAAACAATCACAGAACAAAGCAGAGCTCTAACGCCTGACAAAGAGATACACAGAGCAATTGGTAATTTACCCATTTATATTATTTTCTATGTAGGCGCTTAAATCTAAAGGAAAGTGGCGATATTATTGTCATACAGTAAAAAGTATCTTTATTGTTGATAACAACAAATAATAAAAATAAATATTTGTTATATAGAGGCACTCACGAGATACAGCTCGCTGACAGGCAGACGGACAACAGAGGCTTAGTAATGGTGCCGTTGGTTACCCTTTGTACCCAGTCTTAAAACTGAGCAGTGCTTCGGATAGCGGGAGTTATTCGATATTTTGAAGGTTTCTAGAAATAACATTTCTACCCCAACATTTAACAAAATATTGCGTAGAGAGAGCGCCAATGACGTCTGGCGCCTACAATTGTTGTCTCAGTAATTTCAGGTGAGAACTTTCGCTGCATTACATTTAAAGTTAAAATCTTCAGCAGGAAATATAGTAAAAAAATGTGTTTACGATGGGTTTACGACGACACAATTTTTTCTTTTCATCTTTTCCACCGACGGAGATGGTAAATACACAACGGCGCTCAGGTGCTTTCCGCCGCTATCGGTAAACTCCGGGCCTATTCTCATCTTAGGTAAGTTCTGAGCGCCATCCGCGCTCTCAAAATTGTCGGAGTGAAGCTGTAAAGGTCTCAGGATTTTGTTGGTTTAAATTAGACTTCCAATCTTTTTACAAGACATACATTAATACACCACACACAAATACACAAATTTCACACTAATACTAAAACTTAATAAACTTAATAGGCAATGATTAGGTTGGTGAAAGTTGTTTAAGTACTAGCGGAAGACGGCACTCTTTTCCTAGGTTCTATTCTGATGCGGAATCCGTCAGCTCTCTTCAGGATGATGTCGGCCTGCAGTTTGAACTCTTCCTCGGGGACCGCCGATGTCATCTTGTAGTTGCGCAGGATTGTAGACAGTAAAATTTTTAGCTTTAACAAAGCGTATTTTCGTCCTGTTGAAAATATTTATATTTACGTTTCATATTACATGTATCTTAATAAAATTAAGAAGTTTCTTCGTTTAAACATGCATAGCAGGGTACATTATAATGTATGACTTGTGAACAAATTAAAAACCAAATTTGAGCAAGAGCGGGACTGAATTATAGTGGTAATAGGTAGCTGGTAAAAATATCGTAAAATGTGTTTTAAACGACAGAAAATGTATCGCATTACATTTTAGGTGATGTAAAGGATGGTCTCAAATCATTTATTCTGAAGGACTAGAAAATTTAAACGTTTTAAAAACCTTTTAAAACATATAACATAAAGAGAACGACATATGTGTATGTAAGGTCCTGCTGAAATAGTGAATAATTTTTTAAGCAACCTGAAGCGAATACATTTGACTAAAATAAACTGAAACGAAAAGATTTCCTCATCAGTGTAAAAAAAAGGTTGTTCGCGATTTCAAAAGTATCTTCATGACGATGTAAATAGTTTTTTCTGTGTATTCTCACCGACACAGCTCCTGGGCCCAGCGCTGAACGGTATGAAGCTGTAGTAGTGCCTGTTCTGTGTGTTCTCTGGTAGGAAGTTGTCTGGATCGAATACATCCGGGTTCTTGTAGTACTTGGAGTTGCGGTGAACTTTGAACGTCCCGACCACGACTGTCGAACCAGCCGGCAGCACGTAGTCATTCGTACCTGAAATTAACAAAAAAACATTAAATTATGTATTGCACTTGAAAGCTTTTTGTCATCTAATAACACAAAACATCTTATTGGTTGTGGTTCGCGCTGTTAGAGCGTATACTCACTATCCGATCCGATATCAATGTTGGATGACGATATCCTACAGCCGATAGCCGACACCATGGGATGATTTCACATAATTTCCAACCAAAAATTTAAACGACCCTATCGATGGGCATTTTAGGAAAATGCAAAGAACTTCTGCAGCTATCGCTTGTTTTAAAAATATAAAAAGATCTGTTGAGGAAGGTGCCGTTGTTGCGCAAATGTTGATGCCAATGAGGCTACTATTGATAATGTTTATAAGTATTGGTACAATTAGGTCAAGCCATGAAAATTACATGTATTTATAACGACCAGTCCGAGTGCCTTAATATATGAAAACACACACACATTGCGTAACAGTGTAAAATGTCATATTATTAAACTTGCAAAACTCAATTGACGCAGTTTTAAAATTTGAGTGATATTTTTGAACAATTGTGTGCTAATCTATCATTCTAGAACTCATTTTCATAAACGATAATTTACCCAGTGTTTGCTTCTACTATACAAAATAATTTAATTTTACGAATACGGATATGTATTGCTTAAATTAAATCATCGTTACTGGAGTTTTTTGGAATCCTACTAATATTATAAGTGTGAAAGTTTGGATGTTTGGATGTTTGTGACGCTTTCACGGAAAAACTACTGAATGGATTGGAATGAAACTTTACAATAACATAGCTTATACATCAGAATAACATGTAGGCTATAATTTCTAAAGACATATTGTGTAAATTGTACAAAATCACACTTATAATATTAGTGGGATTACGTGGGCAATTTTGGCATAACAAAAACGCGTTGCCTAGCAACCGACCATAGAATATGTAAATTCGTCTATACAAACTTTCGCGTTTATAATATTGGTGTGAAAACTATTTGAATGTACTACGTCAGATATTGAAATTTATTTTGTTTCTTTAAACTATTAGACTACGTAACAGAATAAAAACTATTTTGTACCTTATGCTGTATAATAATTTGTCATATACGTCACCTGTGCCTATCGAACAAGTAGAATACATCCTGAAGTACACGCGGACAAAGTCGCGGGCGGAAGCTAGTATGCCATAAATTATGAAAATAAAGTTTTAACTTACAAATTTTGACGTCGCGTGTCAATTTCCTAGCGATGACCGGGACCGGTGGGTACATCCGCAAGGTTTCAAAGATCACTCTCTCGAGGTATTTCATGTGTAGCGTGTCAGCGAAGGTGGCTGGTCGATCCGAGTCCCCGAATATTTCATAGAGCTCATCGTAAACCCTGGCTTGGATGTCCTGATGCACGCCCAGCAGACAGAGGACGAAGCTCGAACCAGCTGCTGTTGTGTCGTGACCCTGAGATTTCAAATGTGATGCATCAATGCCTTGTCCCAAGCCTCATCCACTTAGGCAAGAATTTTGGGATCTGGAGCATTGATAATGGAGACTAAAATGTGATTTTTCGAAATTCTATCCCTAAGGGTAAACTGTTTTTATGGGCAAACTATCTAAGGTAGAATCTGGAGATGAATTTGGTTATATTTTATATCAATTATTTCAGTTTTATAGTTTGTTTCAAAATTATTGAAAATAACAAGTCTTCCCAGCATTCTTAGTTGCTGAGAAGACGGATGGATGGACAGACAGATAGACACCATAGTAAAATTATAAGAGTTCAGTTTTTCATCGAATTTGAACTATAAAAACTGAATTTTATTGAAAATTATACCTTAATCGATCGATTTATATACTCAATACCTCATAGAGCCGTCTCATTTGACTTTCAAGTACCTAAAGCTAATAGTTTATTTCAGTGGTGGTCTCAATAAAGATTGGCATAAAATTCCTAGCTGAAATCCACTAATTAGCGACCTAATGCTAAAAAAAAATAACATTAGAGGTTGCCATAAAAATCGATTACTGTTACATTTCGTTTCAATGAATTAGAATTGTAAATATTTAATTATTTGCAACAAACATTGAATTAGCTTAGGTTTAATTTTCTCCTCCATTCGTCTAAAAATATACAATATCTGTAAAGTATTATTTACCTCAAACATGATCGTATCCACTTCTTCTTTGATTTCGTGATCATTTATTTTGTTCGTGCCATTCTGTGCTGACTCTATCATCAGATCCAAGAAAGCGAGTCGCTTTTTCTCTCCTGTAATCATAAAAGTCTGTCAACAATTTCCCTTCCTGTCCATTGCCACTTTAGTTCACTGAGCCATCGAGCCATGACATTAGTTGACATTAGTTGATATACGGATTTTATAAAGTAGATAAATTTTGGTGATTCTCGTTCCATAGTTCAATGAGTGACTTTCAGCTCGTTTATTTGGCCAACAGTAAAGTAATTCCTACGAGTAGCTTTATACTAAGTGCAATCATTTTGGTGCTAAATGAGGGGATGATTATATTAAGATACGCATATACAGAGCTGTTAAATTTTTTAAAATTTTGTAAATAATTAATCAAATTGGGGATAATTTACAATGATTCAAAGTTCAAATAAAATGATGGTATTTGAATTTTGGCTTTTATTTATTATCTAGTTTGTACAAATCACTTTCACTATGGAAGATGTTAGTTTATAACAGTGTTATTATTATGTATTATACTTAAGCTTTAGATTATCTTACCGACATCATTCTCGTCATTGTAGTCCAAATCGTCACGATATCCTTTGAAGACAGTGTCAGCAAGCGTCGCTCTAGATTCATTGTCTGGAATACTCTGATTTGAAATTTCTAGTAACGTCGGTGGAACTATGCCTTTAGCTTTGTTTTGTAAATATGTTTCCTTCTTACTCTTGATCACCTATAAATTTTACAATGTCTTTAAAAAATTTAATATATCAGTATAAAAAGCAATGGTAGCTCAAGTGAGTAGAGCGTCAGTCCAACCTACACACTCTTGTGTATCTACCATGAGTTTACGCAGGCGATAACGTGTATCGTTAAATATCGCTCTGTCCTTGTCACCCGCATCTCGACTGAGTAGCATTTCCTATAGTATTCGATATACGTTATTGCCTGCGTAAACTCATGGTGGATGCACTGAGAAGAAATTCGAAGATGAGTGTGAAGTCTGTGCCGCACTGGGCCTGCGTGGTGCACCGTGGCCCATACACTCTCTGTATAAGCTGTTGATAATGATATCAGTGTTTTCATTTACCTTATTTGTAAGCCCATGTATAATACTCAACAGTTGAATTTGCTTCTTGAAGAATGAAGTAAACTTGAAAATGGAATCAAATCGCATCCAAAACTTGTAATGTCTTTGATGGATGATATCACACATTCTGAAATTGAAAATATTACTCGTGTTAAAATTATATAGTCTAAACTCATACATATCGAATAACACAAGCAAGAAATCAGTAGAGTACACAACGTTATACAGCACAATAAAGCAGTCAAGGAAGACTCTCGTTGGAACATTGTTTTAAATCAGATGGCCTTATATCTTGAAAGATATAACGGTTTTGGTATATTAACAATTGAGTACTTATGTTTCTAGGATTTTTTTATTATTTTAATTTATTATTATAACTGTGCGGCTTTTATTATTTTGTTGAATAATATTGTAGACAAAATGAATGAAAATGCTTACTTCATAACAGCCATGGCGTAGTCGAAACCAGATGCATCTTGAGTTTTCCTGGTGATACCCATAGCAGTTTCTGAATAAAAAATATGGATAAAGATAAATAAATGTATATAAAAGTGTTAGTATAAAATAATATTGTATACGGAAATTCACTAAGGAAAAAATACTTACAACCTAACCTAACCTACAACAATATTGGCTGACGATATCTCTAGAATGTTCTCTAGAATGAAGCTAAAAAGATGGTATCGTGCCGCCGGCGGACGATAATCTTTATAAAGTACTCGCACAATAAGTTTGCCCCTCTGAAGCTAGTCATAAAAGACAGCAAGTATCAATTATTAACGTATAAGTGGGCATGGCAAGTTAGCGGGCGGAAAGAAATGTCCTAGTGTTTTATGTTATCTAGGGATAGTTACTATCGAAAATGATAGACACACATTCCGACTGTACATGTTTGAAATTGCGGAGAGCTAACTTCAGACGGGCAAACTTATTGTGCGAGTAGAATTCCTTCATGTTCTCTAAGCAACAAGGATCGAATGACACGGATCGAATACAATGTTAGAAAAAACAACCTCAGGATGTAAGTATGTTTGTTCTTAGTAGATGCACCCCCTGACCGGTTGAATAGGGCTTACCTAATAATATGTCAACAGTAACACCACTCATGTAGTCGTGTACGTCAAAGGTGGATCCCATCTCTTCCTTCATCTTGTCAACGACATTTTTACTGTTCTGGTTGAACACGCCGACGAAGGACTTCAATATGTTGATGTGGAACGTTGGTGCGATCATTTTACGATGCGACCGCCATTTTTGTCCTACGGAAACTCATTTAGGTGTTAGAGTACATATTTTTAAACTAATAATAGGAGGAATAAGCGTCGGTGGCGCAGTGGATAAGGCGCGGACTCTCAATCTGAGGCTACCGGGTTCGAATCCAGCCGTGTACCTATGAGTTGTTTTTCAATTCAAGTACATTATCCGATTGCTTAACGGTGAAGGAAAACATCGTGAGGAAACCTGCATGTCTTGAACAGGCATGTGAAGTCCGCCGATCCGCACTGGGCCCGCGTGGTGGACTATGGCCCATACACTCTCTGTAGGAGAGTAGGCCTGAGCCCCTCCATTGGGGACATAGCTGTTGATGAATATGGCTTAAATTATCTCACGTTAAGCTGACCCATAACCCTTAAATTGACCCATGAGGGGCTGAGATTTACCATAATTTTTTAAAATTGGAGTTTGGTTTCTGCAGGATTTTTATGAAAATAGGACAACCAATTCATTCCATAGGAATTCATAATGACACATAAAAATTTCCCCACAGATGGTCTGTATAACGTATATTTGTAACTTATATCAAATTGTACGTTAATTGTATTAATTTGGAGCAACTGTAATCCGTTGCAGTGTTTTTAGGTAATCACATATTAAAGCCGGCTGTTCTGTTTCAAAAGACAAGAAATTTTGAATGGGAGCAATTGTGTTAGAATTTCCGTTAACATTTTGTTTGAAGGCATCACACTTAGACAGCTTATCTAGGCGGACATAGATAAAGATCCTACCAGAAACAATACTGAATATCAGAAATACGCTAGGAATCGAAACCTCCACTTTAGCATTGTAAGTCCAACTGTGAAGCCACTAGGCTATGGGGACTGTAAAAATAGTGCGGAAACTACCACCGAACAATAAGTAAGGCGATAAATACAAAAGTAATCGGTGCGAGTTAACATTTATGCTTAGTGAAGTGAATTATATTTTACACTTGACACCCATGTACGAATCTTTTTAATTTTTTAGATAAATTAAGCTATTTCAATTGTCATGTTAATTACGGTGCAAATTTGGTTATGGGGATAATTGTCATATAAAAACTTTAATCTCGACGAAGAAGCCGTGATATGTTTTGTACAGACGTGTGTCGTTACATAACTGAATGACTTGTTACCAATTAGTAATAAGTTTGGGGTAAAAAAATGTTTGCTTTGCCTAGTAATATTAAATGTATTTAGTGACATTACATAATTATTTTTATAGATTAGTAATTACTTTTTACTTCATTTTGTCTATAACACAAATCGATGCAACAGGAAAGTCATACGACACCTGCTTACAGCAGGCACACATATCATTATTAAATAATGAACTGATTCAATATTTTTGCTGACGCAATCTGACACCGCCTCGTGAAATACCTGAGCTGATAAGTAATCCTTCCCCGAGCCAAGGCTTGAAGAACCTGTACTCTGAAGCTTTGTCGATGTGCACATGGCTGTTGAGGATCACCTCGACGTCATCAGCGTCAGTGAGGAAGATGATGAGCTTCGAACCAAGCCAGCCTCGGATCACGTTCCCATATTTTTCGGCGTACTCCAGGCTAAGAGTGACAAGATCTGTCAATGAAACGATATACATCAACTCCAAAAACAAAACACATTAAAAAGGCTTCAAAAAGGAAACAAGTGAGAACCTGCTCTTTTTTGAAGTCGGTTAAAAGTACCCATAAGACAATAGGACGTACTTGTGCTATCTTTGCTTACCGTATTACCACAGTGGTAGTTACGTTGATTTGCAATTATATATTAAATACAGGAATGCCAGAAAACAAAGAACTTACGTTCAGGTTTCTTTCCTATAGCCAGCAAAGCATTCCCAAAGATGGGTAAGGCCATGGGTCCTGGGATTTTGTTCCCAAGTTTGTAGAGGTTGGACTTCTGCTGCCATCGATACAGGAACCACAGGCATGTGGTAAGGAACAGAAGAGGATAGAAGATGAGTCGAGTTGTCGTGTTGTCGAAGCCTCTCATCTCTTCCACTATCGACGTCATTTTGCTGCAAAAAGTAGAGAAAATTTGAATAAGAATGTATTTAAGTAATATGTATCGTTGGAAAGCATCAGATTGGTCGCAGGAAGAAGTCCTGGCTACGAAAAATCTGACAGTAGACCGGAGTGTCGCCGAACCTTTTCGTCACGTAAGTCATGATGACTTGATTTGGATTAGATCGTCAACCAACTCACTATGTGTAAATTCATCACAAGAAGCGAGTTATGTTGATGAATACAAAAATAAAAATCTTTGAGCTAGTTTTTAGTGCCTGAGCTTATACTTTAGCTTCATCTCATATTAATCAGAAGATTGGCGCTATTTTCACAGTTTTCAAAACTTTATATGCACTATGTATTCTGACTTGGTCTTCACCTTTTGATGGTATTTGACAATTTGGTCGCAATATAGAAGTGTGGCCGGAAGGCTGAGAAAACACTGCAGTGATATTTTTACACCGGTCACAAAAGTGCTAGCGTTGCTGCTGTTTAGCAGTACTTAGGTAATATGCAGTAGGCAGGCATTGAAATGTAGCCTCCAACTTAAAGGTGCTTACTCTGCTGGAGATTTAACCAGTGCAACCTTAAGTTAGACTTTTAAAAATAATGGTGTAAGACTGCGATCTACATATTATTTTAGTCCAACTGCCACTAGGCGAGGTGGACGGCATTTACCCAATTTGTAAGAACTGATCGAAAGACAATTAGTCACGTCTATTTTAAGAATAGGTTGTTTATGAAAACCCAATCTGTGTAATTTCTGTGTATCTGTGTAATCTGTGTAGGTTACCCGGGGGTAACCTCGGGGTATCACAAATCTTTAAACATTGATATTTACTCTCACCATCAAGTGACATGTTCAGGCTGTAGGTTTTATCTTTATTTCAACTGGACGACGGTGTACGGGTAGGTTAAACGGACATTATCAAACGAGTCCGGTCAAAGGAAACCGGTTAATGTGACATACTATGGAAGAGGCCTATTTCCAGCAGTGGACGATTAAATGAGGAGAGAGTAAGGGACCCAGTTCAGTGGCGTGCCTTGTCTGATACCCAGTATTATTTGTCTACGAAGGATCACGCGTTGAATATATTGTTCCCATATATTATTAAGTTCTGTACTTAAGGGATTCAAAGACAACTTTTTTGATTCAATTTTAACGAATCGATATTTTAACAGCTGTAATAATTTTCTATATAATGCCTTTTTTCTACATATAAATTAAGCCGGATTTTTTTCATGTTTCTCATGTTTCAATGAAAATACCTTTGAAATTCTTCAAGAAGTTTGCCAAGAAGTCGCTATTTCGTAGAAAATTTGACGCATGAAATCGAGACATACAAGCAAACTAACTTTTAAGTATTAATGGCTTCCTAATCCTATACATAACCGAACGATTTCTTAAAAACGTACCTCTTTACAAAATCCGTCACTCCGGTAAAATCACTATAGACACCAATGTGTACTGTAAATGAATGAATACTGTCGCCGAGACACCACTGTCGGACTGAAATATGACTCCGCAAAATATGCTTATGATGACTTTTATACAATGACATTCTGACACCAGCACATTGTTAATTCATATCCATTAAGGCGCTGCTATAGGTTAATAAGTTAAATTGTGATTTGTCACCATTTAGAACCTCAGTAGCACAACATTCAAGAAATTTTGAATGCACGTGGCCTGAGGCATGCAAAAGGACATAGATACATTTTATCCTAGTTCATTAAATGGAACTCTTGGAACAATTTATTAAGTCGACGCAGATAAAATCTCAGGCTTAATTATCATCCAAATTTCTTTGTAGTTTCATAAAGAAACAATTTTGAAAACAGTTATGTGGTTAATTTTAGCAATATTTAGTGTGAAATCTCATACATACACTAAAATTTTATATATGATATGATATATGATAATAAATGCGAAAGCGAGTCTAATTAGAGTCGCTTATTACCGCTTTGGCATCGCAACGGCTAAAACAATTTGGTGAATTTGGCCATGGCATGGAAAAATACATATTCTATTTTGTATCAGGATCCATTACAGGCCCAACTACAACGCGTATTTTATACGCACTGAAAACGTTTCTCGAACGCGCATTTACGGTGCGTCGTAGTTGCCCAAAAAGCAAATTGTTGCATTGTATCGCTACCAACGATTTGTCCTTGCTAGAAGTGATTACTAATTATATTAAATAAAAATATTCAATGGATTTTACTTTGAAGCTTAAATTTGTAACCGGTAGTAAATAATTATCTAATGTTGTAATTTAAGTAAGATCATGTAACAGTATTATTTTTGTAAAAATTCTTTGATAATTGGTTACGGAATAAATGTCTTTTTTTATTTTATCTATCGGCGCACACATATGTTTGAACGTCTGCAAAGATTTACGCAATTCGTCTGCGCGTCATTTGCGCGTACCATATGCTTAGGCCTTAAGTGATTTCTGACCCTGATCTTTTCTAAACTTTACGCGGTCGCTTTATTACTCTATGAGGCAGGCGAAGTTGGGGGCACAAGTATTAGTGGTATTTACAAACTAATGGTATGGTGGCTTTGTAATGGCTAGTCATCTTTAACTTCATCAGTTCATATCGATATTTTTAACTGTAATCCATCCAAACATAATAAAATTACATTAAATTAAAATTTTGTTGTTTGCAAATCAAACAGGTCCTAGAGACGGATGAATCTCGTTGGTAACGGGTCTTCGTGAGAAAATGACGCTGCTATCTATCCAGACCATTATAAAATGAATATTTAGAAATAACGGTGGTTTAAAAAAAGAATTCGAGAGGAAATGACAATAACATCGCAACAAAAGATTTAACTTTGGCTTCTGTTGATTTTATGAATTATCTTTGCTGGCAACTCATTGTCAGTATAAAACGTAGCTAATATACTGAACACATACACTACATTGTTTAAATTCGATTACCTTACACCTACTCACAAAATTTACAACAAAACTAAAATAATTAACATTAATCAAACATACACATTAAAATCTTGCATACTTGTTAAAAATATATTATTAAAAAACCTTCACACGACCATTACTCTGGACAGAAAAATGAACGCTCACAACCTCCGCAGCAACAACCAACTGCAGCTTTGCAGGACTCGGACAGAGTACGGAAAGAAAACAATATTGTTTGAAGGTGCAAGACTATATAATAGCCTCCCTAAAGAAGTGACAGATCTGGACTCTCTAAATAAATTTAAATTTACACTAAAACAATACAAGCGTCGGTGGCGCAATGGATAAGGCGCGGACTCTCAATCTGAGGGTACCGGGTTCGAATCCAGCCGTGTACCTATGAGTTGTTTTTCAATTCAAGTACATTATCCGATTGCTTAACGGTGAAGGAAAAGATCGTGAGGAAACCTGCATGTCTTGAACAGGCATGTGAAGTCCGCCGATCCGCACTGGGCCCGCGTGGTGGACTATGGCCCATACACTCTCAGTAGGAGAGTAGGCCTGAGCCCCTCCAGTGGGGACATATATAGGCTGTTGATGAATACATAGCAGATACTCCTCTTACCTAATTCGAAATAGTTTAGACATAAGTTTGCACAACTCTGCAATACTAGCTGTAAGATACCTACTATAATATAAATTGTATTTTCTCTAATTATAAGTGAAATGTAAATTTCTTTTTAGAGAAATAAAAATTCTTTAAACCTAACACATAAACTATGTTTGTGAAATAAATCACGTCTACGAGTATCAGTTGCTGTTACAGAGAAAAACAGCAAATAAACTTTCGCAATTTTAATATTGAAGTATGTATATTGGATCATACTTTTTTGGTAATCTCACTATGCATTTCCTACCCCTTAATATGATTCAGTAACCTGCATTTTATTTACATTTTCTGAACGTTTATTGGACTACTTTTGTATTTTATCGAATACATATTGTTTGTTAATTAATTTGGGTTCCGTATTAGTACAAAGAACTTTTTTAACTTCGTTGAGTCTGATTCGATCTATGACTCATCATCACAGCATTTTGTCACACTGGTGACAAGTGGACAAGAAGCGAGACAAGAAACGCATTTGTTTTCTCTGCGTCCCTCATACTAGACTGTCAGCATCATTGTCAGTGTATCAGAAAGGGACACAATGAAAAGACATGCGTGTCTGAGAATTTTAAAATCAGAACATTTTGCTATCTAAAATTTTATTCTATAACAGTGAAATAATTTTGTGTGACTTACTTTGTTAATTTGCTTTATCACTCTTCTTTAACCACGATATAACCTGAGCTTAAAAGCCAATAAAAATTTATCTAGGTATCTTTTTCGCAAGATGACAGATATATACACGGTGTTTGTCAAAATTTTCAAATTTAGAACTTCAAAATTTGGATAAAAACTGCTACAGCATCGGCTTATCTTCAACTTATCTTGACACTTTCCGTTACCATTTATATTTGAGAAATTATGGTGATGGCAGTAATAACTGGTGACTCACTAAATTTACTATTCCCACGGAACCCTATCCAAGCAAATTTGTCCGCACTTTGCGAGTTTTTGATGTTTCATATCGGTGACTAATGCAAAAGTTGAATATCCTTATTTGCAACCATAAAACAAAGGAAAGCGTAAAAAGTTGGTTCACCTCTAATAAAATGAACTGTTCAAAATAGTTCAAATCTTATATTGAAAGATAAATACTTACTCCTCTATATTTCCAAACTGACGTCTTAATCTAACTGCAATCCACAACACTGAAGATAGATGTAACTAAATAAGATTGTAATGATACTTTACGGTAGCTGAAGATTGTTTTAATAACGTGTTGCCCTTTAGCACGCGATTTCGTACGCATGCGTGAACACTGAACAAGAACATTACAGGTTAGAATTCCAAGAATTATGGTATCATGCATACTAGTGCTACTTTTTTCACAAGTGCTTTTTATAACTTGATTGATTTTCGTTGTCTAAATTAACTGCAGATACGAGTCGTGAACCGTAAGATGTTCCAGATTAGTCTGCCTCTGACTACTTATTTATCTTGCTGTTCGCAACACGCAATAAAACATGTATTTGTGTAACAAATCTTCGTAAACTTAGAAATAAAGTACTGATATTGAGTATAGCGTAGCCATAGTACACGGCATACAGTTGTAATAGTTATAGTATAGAATATACCTGCCAGGCTATGTAATAGTACCTAAGTTATGTGAATAAAGATACTATGAGGCTTGGTTTCACTGAAAAGGTTCCCCAGTCATAGCTGAAATAACTCCCAAAAGGGAATCAAAAACCAGGCTCTCTTTCACGTATTGCTTCGTTAGGGGGGGTGTTTCCCCGACCCGCGCACCCCCGCGCGCTAGAAAGAGAATAGAAAGAGATAGCTGGTCACCTCGCCTCGTCCATGAACGACAGCGAGTGTGCACCAGAGTATAAATATAGGCTCGAAACGTTCCTCAAAAGTTCCTCGCAAGTCAGTTCGCCGCTCAAGAAAGAAGAAGTCTCCTGAAGAAGAAACAAGCGCTCCTGGGAACATCTGACCGTTGAAGAGGTCATTCACCTGAAGACGAAGTCCTACCCGATCAGCTGTGAGAGGTCATTGACCCGAAGTACATCGACTCGGACCAGCTGACGAAGGGCATTGAACCCGAGCCATAGAGAGAGCCTAAATCAGCTGACTATTGGGAATCCTTTAGTGAACATAACCCGACTGGTTTTAGAATCTCGTCCGTACGCATCGTTTCATTTAAACCATTTTCTATAATAAATATACAGTCCATTTCGAACATTTTTGGTCCATTCGGAGCCGAATTTGCCAGCTTTATAGAAAATGGTGCGTACGAGCGCCAGTTGGGGACAGAAAGTGCTGAGGATTCCACAACATGCACAACCACATCGAGAACCGGGACAGGAACGACGACGACAGTGGGAATATCCACGACGCATTCTGCCACGGGATGGACCACGACGGACGCAACTGAAGCCACGACGTCGACAAGCCAGACTACGCTGCCCTCGCCGCGCGTACGACCGTCGACGCCCGCTCCAATCAGGCGACCCGTGTTGCCCGCGCCGCCCGCGTGCGTGCAGCCCGTGCCGTGTATATCGAGTGAACAGTTCGCGTCAACAGTGCCGTGTATATCGAGGGAACAGTTCGCGTCAACAGTGCCGTTCGTAAATTCCGCGCTACGTACATCGTACGAGCAGCCCGCGTTATCAGTGCCGTTTGTAGATACCGCTCCGCTTTCGCCGCGTGCGTCGCGTAACCACTCAGCGTTGAGAGTGCCGTTCGGAGAGCCATCCGCGTTCGTCGCGACAGCGCCTGCGCTCGTAGCACCGCCTACACGCGCCGCTCTCTCCGTGCGATCGTCGAAACGCACCGCGACTACAAAGAGCAGTCGGCATCGGCGTGAACTACAAATGGCCCGGGAAGAATTGTTGCAACAACAGATCGAGCTTCAATCGATGCGCGTCGCTCGTCTCGAAGCGGAATCAGAAAACGGGAGCGAAGCAACGACTGAGCAGAGGAACCGCACCAGGTCCTGGGTCGACACACAGAGGACAGCCATGGCGATAGAGATGGAACAGATAGCAGGTCAGTGGGATCACCTAACAGTGAGTAATAATAGTGATAGGCCAGTGGAGGGGGCTACCCTCGCGTCGCAGCCAGTGCCGTGCTGCCGCGACCTCCACGAGCGCCTCACTGCAGTGACCCCTGTCCAAATGCCCATCTATCGTCAGCCGCAGACATATAGAAGGTGTGTACTCAGTGACCAGCACGTAATAGATTCGAAGCGTGCCATAGACCGTGTGCCGTATCACGCACACGCATCATCATCGCCCATGCAGCAGCAGGACGATGCATATAGACGAGAGGAAGCACGAAGGCAGCATGTTCCCACAGCCGCGGAACACAACCTGCCAAGAAGAATAGATGCGTGCTCACCTCCCATGGATAGTTTTAGTTATAGAGAGGAGGAAGCACGAACACAGCATGTTCCCACAGCCGCGGAACACAACCAGCTGAGAAGGATGGATGCGTGCTCACCTCCCATAGATCACCTTAATTATAAAGAGTTAGCCACGGCCATCACGCAAGCTGCCCGAGCCGTGCAACCTGCCATAGCACCACGCCCAGCTCCAGAGTTGCCGATCTTCAGCGGAGCCTCCAACGATTGGTTGCCCTTCAAGGCCGCCTACGAGGACTCTGCGCGCCATCTAGGAGAACAGGAGAACCTGGCCCGTCTGCGTCGCAGTCTAAAGGGAGCCGCACGAGAAGCAGTACAGTGCCTTTTCATCGGGTCGACGAGTGCTGCTGAGGTTCTACAACTGCTGAGCACAAGGTTTGGTCGACCGGAGGCCTTGGTGATGGCCGAGATGAACAAACTTCGAGGACTGCCGAAGCTGAGTGATAGCCCCAAGGAAGTTTGTATGTTTTCATCGCAAGTGTCCAATATTACCGCCACGGTTAAGGCGTTAAATAAAGTGCACTATTTATACAACCCGGAGGTTGTAAGGATCGTTATAGATAAATTGCCAACTACGTTGAAGTACCGGTTCTACGATTACGCAGCTGAGCAGATCGACGAAGAACCGGACTTAATAAAATTAACGAGGTTTTTACAACGCACAGCTGATAGATGCGGCAATTTTGCTCCGGCTGAGACGATCACAAGTGAAGATCGGCGGGAGCCATTCGCTAGGCGGGAGCCGATCGCTCGACCTAGGCGCACGCAAGCGGTGCGCAGCTATCACGTCGACGACCAGCGACCGTCACCAGTAACGCCCAAGCCATCATGTTTGATATGTCATGAGGGCAATCACCAACCGACATCGTGTGCCGCCATGAAGAAGGCAGATGTACAGTCGAGGTGGGAACTAGCCAAGAAGCACCGGCTGTGCTTTCGCTGCTTGCAAGTAAGGAGATTCCGTCACAATTGCAAACTGAAGCCGTGCGAGGTAAGTGGATGTACATATTCGCATCATCCAATGTTGCATAGTGCCTCGCCACGGCCATCGACGAGACCGCAGCAGGACGACAAGCCAGCCACCGCCATAGTCACCTCGACTAGAGAGAAGCAGAACACCACAGCTTTATTAAAGGTGTTACCCGTACGCGTGTCCGGACCACTGGGAACACACGACACGTACGCATTATTGGACGACGGTTCTACGTGTACCCTCATAGATGCAGCTGTAGCAGAGAAGATAGGAGCAACAGGTCCCACCGAAGCTTTCTTCATCGAAGGCGTCGCCGGAGCCAAGATAGATGCGACCAATTCGCAGCGGGTTTGCTTCAATGTAAGCGGCCGCCATAGCGACACCTTCAAAGTAAGTGCTAGAACGATGAAAGATCTCGACCTGTCCGCTCAATCCGTACCAGCGGAGACGCTGCAACGCTACACTCACCTGCAAGACCTGGAGGATATAACGTACGAGATGGGAGCACCGACCGTCCTGATAGGCCAGGACAACTGGCACCTGTTGCTGACGCACAGTGTCCGCAGAGGAGAGAGAGATCAGCCTGTCGCCTCACTGACGGACCTCGGCTGGGTACTACACGGCGTGCGAGACATGGGAGGACGCGCACAGCGGGTCCATCACGTCGTAACCACCTCGGGTGAGCAACAGGACAGTATGGAACAGATGATGAAAGAACACTTCGCGTTGGACTCGCTGTGCGTGACACCGAAGCGTTCCCACACGGAAGCAGAGCAACGGGCCCTGACAATCCTAGAGGCCACCACTAGGCGCCTACCGGCGGGAGGATTCGAATCCGGACTTTTGTGGCGCGACGATCACCGGCAGCCACCAGAGAGCTACGACGCCGCGTTCAAGAGGTTGACCGCGATAGAAAGAAAGCTCGACAAAAGTCCCGAGATCAAGCAGAGGTACAGACGTCAGATGGAGGTCCTGCTGGAGAATGACTACGCCGAGCCCGCGCCTGCAACCAAGTCTAGTAAGGTCTGGTATCTACCTCATTTCCCGGTCCTGAACCCACAGAAACCAGATAAGCTTCGCATCGTTCACGACGCGGCCGCGAGAACACAGGGAACATGCCTCAACGACATGTTGTTGCCCGGTCCTGACCTTCTGCAGTCGCTGCCGGGAGTCCTCATGAGGTTCCGACAGCGGCCTGTAGCGGTGACGGCGGACATAAAAGACATGTTCCTCCGTGTGGCAATACGACCTGAGGACCGCGACATGCAACGTTTTCTGTGGCGCGATGATAGAAGAGAGGGACCGCCGTGTGAGTATAGGATGAAGAGTGTCATCTTCGGAGCTACGTCTTCACCATGCACCGCGATTTTTGTGAAAAATAGGAATGCAGAGGACTTCAAGGATAGGTATCCTGCAGCCGCAGCAGCCATAATACGGAATCACTACGTAGACGATTATTTGGCTAGCTACGACAGCAAGGAGGAAGCTGTAGGGGCGCATACGTCACAGTATGCTGACTTGACGTTTTGCGACTCGGGGCTCGCCAGTCGTTCCCCGCGCCCCTAGCCGACCACGCGCGCACAGCGCTATATTATTGCGTCATACATTATTCTCGTCTAATCTAAGACAAATGTGTAATATCTGAATAAATAACGTATTGTTTCGTGAACTGAGTATCGTGGTTTGTTTTGATCATCTCCTCTCAAAACACAGACTAATTTGTGCAGTTAAAGAACACGCAGTAACTAAATTAACAGACTTTATATTGGTGACCCGTTTTAGTGAACTGTTCCAGTGTTGTACATACTCAGTTCCACGCTATTAGGGGGCGACTCACTTTCGGTTGGCTAGGTAGGCTATATTAGATATATAACTACCTTTTTTATCACCGCGCGTGTAAAAATGGCGGAAGAGAATAAGATGGTCAAAGGAATCTCCGTCGACGTACGCGTACCGGACTTCTGGACGGATCAACCGGAGCTGTGGTTCCTGCAGTACGAAGCTGCTGTTTTGCCGCAGCATGCCAGTGATGCCGCACAGTTCCAGCTACTTGTCACGAAATTGGGCAAGCAAGTGTTACCTCAGGTAACGGACATCCTTCAGAAGCCGCCGGAAAAGGAGAAGTACAAGGCAATCAAAGCAAGGTTGTTGAGCGTCTATCAGGAGTCAGAGGATAGAAAAATACAGAGGCTCGTTGGAGAGATGCAGCTTGGTGAGCAGAAGCCTTCTCAGTTGCTTAGATGTATGCAGAACCTGGCTGGCACTAGCTTCCAGGATAACGCGCTCAGAACGCTATGGCAAGGCCACCTACCGGTTGCAGTCAGAACGGCGTTAGCAGCCTCCAGTGTAACAGCTTTGACGGAGTTGGCAACGATGGCCGATAGGGTTATGGAGAGCCTGAAGCCAGTAGAAGTAGCAAGCGTGTCGACCGGAAGTAGCGAAGAGAGCAGTGTTACAGCAAAGATGGAGGAGCTCAGCATTGAAGTGGCGGAGCTGCGTAGAGAGAGAAGACGCTGGAATGAGGATCGCCGCGTCAGGACACAGTTCCGCAAGGACTACGATACACAGCAAGGACGACCGCCGGGCAGGAAGCTGTGTTATTTTCATCAGCGTTTCGGAGCAAAGGCTTTTAAGTGCAGGAGTCCTTGCAGCTGGAAAGGAAAAGTCAACCAGGGAAACTAGAAGCTGTGCAGTCGACGACGGGACCCTGCATAGGCAATGTTAATCGCCGTCTATGTGTGCAAGACAATAATAGTGGTCAAAGTTTTCTTATTGACACAGGAGCGAACGTGTCAGTGATACCTGTTGGTGTGGTTAGGCGTAAAGCTAGTTGCGACAAAAGCGAGTATAATCTATACGCCGCAAACGACACGCGTATAAATACTTATGGTACAACTTGTATGAATATTGATTTGGGTTTAGGTAAAATTTTTAAATGGACGTTTATTATTGCAGGCGTCAAGCAACCCATAATCGGAGCGGATTTTCTAAGCCATTATGGTTTGCTTGTCGATCTTAAAACAAAAAGGCTTATCGATAATTATACTAAAAAAAATATAATTGCAAGTGTCGTAAATAGTTCTGTATCATCAATCAAAACTGTAGACGAATGCCACCCATATAGTAAATTACTAAATGAATTTCCAGATATAACAAAACCAATTTCGTTTAAGGAGACTCCACAGCATTCGGTGAAACATCACATAGAGACCACGGGGCCACCGGTGTTCGCACGGGCACGTCCGCTGCCACCGGACCGCTACAAAAAGGTTAGAGATGAGTTTAAAAATATGCAGGAAATGGGCATCTGCAGACCATCAAAGAGCTCGTGGGCGAGTCCTTTGCACGTGGTACCTAAGAAAAATGGAGATATACGTCCTTGTGGTGACTACAGGCAGCTGAACGCTATAACCAAACCAGACAGGTACCCCATTCCCCGTTTAGGCGATTTCACATACATTTTGGCAGGTAAGAAAATTTTTTCGTCAATCGATGTCAACAGGGCCTATCATTTTATTCCAATTAATCCGGCGGATATCGACAAAACCGCGATTATCACGCCCTTCGGATTATTCGAGTTCACGAGGATGACCTTCGGACTTCGGAATGCGGCCCAGACCTTCCAGCGCTTCATGAATCATACCGTTTTAGAAGGGCTAGATTTTCTATTCAGCTATATTGATGACATCATCATCGCCAGTGACAACGAGGAACAGCATCGAGAGCACCTGCGGCTACTTTTCGAGCGGTTAAACAGGTTTGGTATAACGATCAACTTGGCGAAAAGTTGTTTTGGAGCTGCCGAATTAGATTTCGTTGGTTTCCGCGTCACTTCCAATGGGATACGGCCTTTGGACGATAAAGTCAAAGCCATCTGTGACTATCCGAAACCAAAGAACATCAATGAACTTCGTCGGTTCTTAGGAATGGTAAACTTTTACAGGAAACACATCCCACAGGCGGTAAAAAGTCAATGTATTTTAACAAAATACCTAAGTAACGCCAAGAAGAACGACAAAACACCCATTGTGTGGACACCGGATGCGGAATCAGCATTTCGAGAATGTAAGTCGCAACTGGAGAACGCTGCGACGTTATCGTACCCGAGCGCGGACGCTACGTTGGCGCTAATGACCGACGCGTCGGACACGTGCATAGGGGCAGTTCTACAACAAATGGAAAAAGGTTTGTGGAAGCCTCTTGGGTATTTCTCTAAGGAGTTGACGACACCGCAACAGCGTTATAGTACGTATGATCGAGAATTATTAGCCATTTATTCTGCCTTAAAATATTTTAGAAAAATATTCGAAGGCAGACCGCTGGTCATATATACGGACCACCGACCGCTAGTACACGCGTTCTCAAGATCAAAATCAGCTACTGACGCGGAGACGCCGAGGCGTACAAGGCAGCTATTGTTCATTAGCGAGTTTACAACCGATATTCGGCATGTACAAGGTAAACACAATAGTGTGGCCGATGCCTTATCGCGTGTAGCGACGATTTCATGCCCAGCACCATTAGATTTGGAACGGCTGGCCGATTCGCAGAAATTGGACACCTACATTTCGCAACGACGTCATACAGACGACGACAACAGCGTATGCATTAAAAGCATATTTGTGCCTACATGTGACCACGAGTTGTATTGCGAAATATCAACATCGACCGCTCGACCCTACCTACCTAAGGAATTTAGGCGTCAGGTATTTGATAATTTGCACAACTTAAGCCATCCAGGAATTCGAGCTTCACGCAGATTGGTTGCGAAAAGATATTTTTGGCCGGGTATGAACACAGACGTAGGTAAGTGGGCCAAGTCTTGTATTAGGTGTCAAAAAGCAAAGATCGGTAGGCATACAATATCAGAATACGGAGCTTTTAAACAGGCAGAGCGTTTCGAACACTTACATGTTGATATTGTCGGACCTTTACTCACGACTGAGGAAGGGTATAGATATCTTGTCACCATGATCGACAGAGGTACGCGCTGGCCGGAAGCAGTACCGATAAAGGATATTACGGCGGAAACTGTCGCTAAGGTAATATATGATAACTGGATCACGCGATACGGTTGTCCTTGCCGAATAACAACGGATCAAGGGCGGCAATTCGAAAGCCAGTTATTCACCGATTTGATGAAGTACTTAGGGGTCGAAAAGGTAAGGACCACTAGTTACCATCCACAGGCTAACGGCATCGTGGAACGCTGGCATCGCAGTTTCAAAGCAGCGATGATGGCTCGCCTAGACTCAAGGTCATGGGTAGACGAACTCTCAACGGTGTTATTAGGACTTCGCGCTGCGGGACGTAGCGACAACGGCGTCAGTGCAGCCGAATATACGTTCGGCAAGCCGTTACGATTACCAGGTGACTATTTTTCAACAGGTAATTCTGTACATGGTGGCTCAAGTGGTGTCCTTGAGAACGTACGCGAAGCAATTAGCAGGCTCAGACCTATCGCTATTAATCATCATTGTAACCAAAACTGGTTCGTGCATCGAGATTTAAAATCTTGCACACATGTGTTTGTCAGAGATGATGCAGTTCGGAAGCCTTTGAAAACTCCGTATGATGGTCCTTTCGAGGTCATTAAAAGAGGTTCGAAAGTTTTCGAACTGCAGCTACCAAACAGGCGGGTAAATATCTCTATCGATAGACTGAAACCGGCATACGTTCTTAATGATTCGGAAAACACGGTTGCGCCACCAAGTACAGAAATCAAGACGGCTTCGGAAGCAGTGCACGGCAATGTACGCGGTGATAGACCACCGCTGAAGAAAACGCGCAGTGGACGCGTAACAAAGATGCCAGCACGTTTCTAGTAATTAAGGTCATCTAGGTAAGCAAAATAGTTTAGGCATGTGCGTACTTTATTGCAATTTCTTTTAACCTTACATTTATTTGGTAAAGCAGCCCACACCCACTAAGGTGATATTTTCATAAGTGTTTTAGCATTTACTTATTTTTCTCACTTTAGTTCACAAATATTACTTACGTTTTAATAAAAGGCATTTCGTTCACAGTTTGGTAAAGAAAAAATATTTGATCTAGTATATAAGAACTTGATTGTTTAAATTTAATAATGTACAAACAGTAATGTATATTGCCAGCAATGTATACTTAATGATTTCGCATGAACATTGAACTGTTACAGAGTCATGATGTAAGCAAAGCTATCATGTTACGCATTGTTGTTGTAGGTTTATCGCAGTGCATTCTTTGTTTATATCGAGTCATATCTTAGTAGTTATAATTTGGTTTGTGATTTCAAAATTTATGTATTTTTCATCGTACCAAATTCTAGGGGGGTGTGATGTAGGGGCGCATACGTCACAGTATGCTGACTTGACGTTTTGCGACTCGGGGCTCGCCAGTCGTTCCCCGCGCCCCTAGCCGACCACGCGCGCACAGCGCTATATTATTGCGTCATACATTATTCTCGTCTAATCTAAGACAAATGTGTAATATCTGAATAAATAACGTATTGTTTCGTGAACTGAGTATCGTGGTTTGTTTTGATCATCTCCTCTCAAAACACAGACTAATTTGTGCAGTTAAAGAACACGCAGTAACTAAATTAACAGACTTTATAAAGCTATAAAGGTGGCTTCACAGGTAGCCTTCATACATAGCCGAGCCAACTACTTCCTACAGAAGTGGGCCTCAAACTCCAACTCCGTCGTATCGGAACTATCGCCCGGACGACGAGAACAAATAGTTGAGCTAGACAGAGAAAAGATACTCGGTATGGTCTGGCAACCAAGCACGGATACACTATCCTTCAACATCAATAGATTCAAAATCCAAGATACTATTTTGAAGGGTGATAAAACACCCACTAAACGTGAAGCCCTTAGCACTGTTATGTCCCTGTTTGACCCATTAGGTTTAGCTACTCCAGTCACCATACAGGCGAAGAAGATCCTGCAGGAGACATGGCGCAGCGGGATCGACTGGGACGCCAAGCTGTTAGAGACGGAAGCGACTAACTGGAGAAAATGGGTAGGTAATATACTCAAACTCGAACAGCTCTCCGTGCCACGCTGCCACCCGCATCTCTCCACCGCCGCGAGAACAGAGCTACACACCTTCGTCGACGCGAGCAGCCACGCCTACGCCAGCGCTGTGTACTGGCGTATCGTAAACGAAGACGGCAGTGTTAGAGTGTCCCTTATAGCAGGGAAGGGTAGAGTAGCACAACTAAACAAGCTCACGTCAATTCCGAGACTCGAGCTGCAAGCCGCTGTTCTGGGGTGTCGTCTGGCGCGCTCCGCCATCGAGGAACACGACATAAGGCCAAACAAACGCATATTTTGGACGGACTCGCGAACCGTGTTAGCTTGGCTGCGGAACGGCCCACGCGTTTACAAGCCCTTTGTCGCGCACCGAGTGGCGGAGCTCATGGACGAGACCAAGACGGCTGAGTGGCGATGGGTCCCGACCGGGGAGAACGTCGCTGACGATGCAACGCGAGACACGCCTTCTAATTTCGGTTCCACTCATCGCTGGTTCCGCGGCCCCGAGTTCCTCAATTTGGACGAGGAACACTGGCCACAAGAAGAGGTCGCCGCGGCCGCCTTAACCGGGGAAGAGCGTGTCAGTGTCGTCGTCAGCGCCGTGCGTCTGGCCGAGGGTCTACCGGACATTAATCGATTTTCAAAATATCCCCGCTTAATTCGTGCTACGGCACGTGTATTACAATTCATAGACAGGTTGAAGAGGCGGGAACACTGCCACACAGCCCACAAGAGGACACGCGCCAACGCAGAGCGAGACCCCGAGTGGAAGCGGACGAGTGCGACCCAGAAAAAGAAGATCGACGCGAGACCGAGAAGTCGGACGCAGTTGAAGTTGGTGCCGCTGGAGGCGCACCACGTCACTCGCGCCGTGGACATTTGGGTGAAATCGCAACAGGAAGACGTCTTCCGGGAGGAGAAAATAGCTTTGCAAGCCGGGAAACCGCTTGCAACCTCCAGTCGACTGTCTTCCTTGTCGCTCATCATCGACAACGACGACATTATTAGGCTTCGTTCTAGAATAGCAGCAGCGGACGACCTCACACCAGCGCAGCGAGAGCCAGCCCTCCTCGACAGCGGTCACCGGTGGACGCGGCTGTACATCGCGTGGAGCCACGTACAGCTGCATCACGGCGGCTGCAACATCACCATGGCCGAAGTGCGGCAGCACTTTTGGGTGCTGCGCCTTCGCCACGCCGTGCGCGCTGAGCTGAGCCACTGCTTGCCCTGCCGGATGAGGCGGGCAACTCCACCACAGCCGTCCACCGGGAACCTGCCGAGAGGACGTCTAGCACACCACCAGCGCGCCTTCACCTTCACCGGGGTGGACTACTTCGGTCCACTCATGGTGACGGTCAGAAGAAGCAAAGAAAAGAGGTACGGGGTGCTGTTCACGTGCCTGACCACTCGGGCCGTGCACCTCGAGCTCGCCGGCAGCCTGAGCACCGACTCCGCGGTGATGGCGCTGCGGCGGTTCATCGCCAGGCGCGGGTGCCCGACCGAACTGTGGTCGGATCAAGGCTCCAACCTCAAAGGCGCCGACTCCGAGTTACGCCGCGCCGCTGAAGAGGCGCTGCATGAAGACGCCACTGCACGTGCCATCAGATGGCGCTACATCCCACCTAGCGCCCCATTCATGGGCGGTGCGTGGGAACGCCTCGTCAGAAGCGTCAAGACTGCACTTCACGTCGTGCTACATGAACGAGCGCCGAGAGAGGAAACGTTGAACACGCTTCTCGTCGAAGTAGAACATACGGTGAACAGTCGCCCTCTCACTCACGTGTCGACGTCACCTGAAGACGAAGAAGCGCTCACCCCTAATCACTACCTGTTGGGGGGACCGTCGAGAGTGCCACAACCCGGTGCTTTCGACGAGTCAGACGCGGCCGGCAGAAAAGAATGGCGAGCGAGTCAAGCGCTCGCCGAAATGTTCTGGAAACGGTGGATACGAGAGTACCTACCAGAACTGCAAAACCGGCGGGAGCCACGAGCCAGCAATGGCCTGCTCCGACTCGGCGACCTCGTGTTCATCGCGGATGGCACTCTTCCACGCAACAACTGGCCTCGAGGGGAAGTCATCGCTACGTTCCCGGGACCCGACGGAGAAGTACGCGCTGCCGACGTACGCACCAACAAGGGAATACTCCGAAGACCGACTAAGAAGCTAGTCATCCTGCCGACGGACAGCGAACGCGAAAAAGACGTTTTCAGCTCATAAGAGCTGCGGCGGGAGTTTATGTTCGCAACACGCAATAAAACATGTATTTGTGTAACAAATCTTCGTAAACTTAGAAATAAAGTACTGATATTGAGTATAGCGTAGCCATAGTACACGGCATACAGTTGTAATAGTTATAGTATAGAATATACCTGCCAGGCTATGTAATAGTACCTAAGTTATGTGAATAAAGATACTATGAGGCTTGGTTTCACTGAAAAGGTTCCCCAGTCATAGCTGAAATAACTCCCAAAAGGGAATCAAAAACCAGGCTCTCTTTCACGTATTGCTTCGTTAGGGGGGGTGTTTCCCCGACCCGCGCACCCCCGCGCGCTAGAAAGAGAATAGAAAGAGATAGCTGGTCACCTCGCCTCGTCCATGAACGACAGCGAGTGTGCACCAGAGTATAAATATAGGCTCGAAACGTTCCTCAAAAGTTCCTCGCAAGTCAGTTCGCCGCTCAAGAAAGAAGAAGTCTCCTGAAGAAGAAACAAGCGCTCCTGGGAACATCTGACCGTTGAAGAGGTCATTCACCTGAAGACGAAGTCCTACCCGATCAGCTGTGAGAGGTCATTGACCCGAAGTACATCGACTCGGACCAGCTGACGAAGGGCATTGAACCCGAGCCATAGAGAGAGCCTAAATCAGCTGACTATTGGGAATCCTTTAGTGAACATAACCCGACTGGTTTTAGAATCTCGTCCGTACGCATCGTTTCATTTAAACCATTTTCTATAATAAATATACAGTCCATTTCGAACACTTGCTACGAGTATGTAATTTAGTCGGGAAGAGGTATTTTACAAACAAAATATTAAGTATAATTAGCTGCTATGACGTGTTTTTTTTATTATTAGCAATTATTCGCGGTCGGCCTCAATAACATCTAAACGAAGAAAAAAATATGTATATTTTCTGTGCAGTTGGTTACTTTTTGCCAAAATGCTTTTCAGTTCTTCAAAATGCTTTTCATCAGAATGCTCCGCTTCCTTGGCTTCATGCTTGGACTGACAATCCTGAGGTCTCGGGTTCGATTCCTTGGTTGATAGTAAGACAATTTCTTAGTCGACCTGGCTAGTTAATATGGTGGTAATATTACCTAATTACGTCACCAAACTGCAGTGTTCCGATATGAAAGGTGAGAGAGCTAGCGCATCACTAGCTTGACACTTTTGGGTGGGCACGCTTACCATCCAACCTTTGATCGAAGCATCCAACATATGATGAGCCTTCGTCATATTACTTCGGACTTTTCACGAGGGGATTTGCCATAATAACCACGCCTAGAAGGCGTATTGGTGATCGTAGTTAGACAACTAGATACATAAGTAGACGCTGCTGCCCATCTCCCGAATACCCCTAAAATGCACAAGCTATAAATAACTTTCAAAGACAGTACGTAATGCTCAAACAACAACAACCCAGAGGTTGATGTTTATTTGTGAACTTGACATTGTTTCGTACTTGATTGAGGATGAAGTCGATTAATTTAAAGTAATTAGGTTAACCGATGTATAAATTACAACAGTCTCAGTAGCTGCAGGCTACATAGTTGTGGACTCGTGATTCGGAGGTCACGGGTACAAACTGTGGTAATATGTACTCCATACACATATCATATATTTTTAGGGTTACGTACCTCAAAAGGAAAAAAGGAATCCTTATAGGATCACTTTGTTGTCTGTTTTGTGTCAAGACCCTTTTTCACAGGAACGCGTAGAGGTATCAAGTTGAGATTATATCGAATACGCAAATCTACATTCATTTATATTTATAGGTAGGTTATATGTAGAAAGAAACAAAACCTATAGGGTTGACCCCATTGACCTACAATCATGAAATTAGGCAAGAAAATGGTCTTATAACACAAGTCTAAGAATAAATCTGAAAAGTATTGTCACAGATGTCCGCCCTCTCGCTCGCGGCTCATTCTAAAACAAATGAATTTACTTTTCATGTAAATTCATTTGTTTTAGAATAGGTTTGATTTGCTTTTGTTTTTATTTTACACGGCTTCTCGTAAAATCATCTGGCGTTGTTGCTATGTAAATGTTGTAAAAATTAAATTTTTCCTTTTGAAACTATTGAATTGAATTGAGCTATATTCAAACTGTTTATTCATTTAAACCACAATTCCCTGACCCTGGTCTCGGTTCCACCGCCACAAAAAGTATAATTTTTGATTAAGATTAAAAGCCGTTCAAGCGCCTGTCGCTAGTTGTATTTCAATGTGTGAATTAACAAAAATTGCTCGAAATTTGCCACAGGCACAACTTATTCTTATTAAATATGATTTTTACTATGTCAATTATTCATATTCTGTACGGAACCCTCGCTGCATAAGTTTGACTCGCACTTGGCCGATTTTTAGGGTGATGGTAGACTAATTTTCTATGCCAGCTACTATGGCTAGCTACCACAATGTCAATTTTTTTCAATGATCAAAGTCTGCCGTCAAGCAGCACATATCATAGCTAACATGAATTAGATTAAAGGTAAGGGCGAGTTCACCTTGCAATAAAAATAACTGTGTTATGACTGCGAAGTGAGTTTATTTGTTAACGCCTCAACATGCCCCAACGGTGCCGCAAAAAGTGAAATTTCGTCCGCTATTTGTATGTTACGTCTTGTTATTCCGGCAAAGTGTTACCATTCGATCTGTTGGTTACATGGTTGGTGTCACTGTTAAATTATTGCATTTTAATTATTTAAGTCGAATCGTAAAGCGAAAACAGTTTGCTATTGTGTCGTTGTCGGATTCATTATTATATTAGTTTCAATGACATAGTGATTGCATTGGGCACCTTGTATCGACGCTCTATGTGGCTAAGAATGGTAATTTCGTTTTGTACTGCTTCGCATCAAAATAAATCAAAATTTAAAAAAATTAAGCTTAGTAGTAACTTAAAAAAATGAAAAAAGGAACCCTCCTTGGCTGTCGATCTGATCCTCGCTTGGTTGTCTGTCTGCCTCTCAAGACCTTTTTTCTCAGAAAAGAGTGTTAATTTGGGTAAAAGTGATTTTTTTGAGAAAAAACAACAACAACACTCAAGTCTGCAGTCCTTTGGATCTGCGAAAAAATCAAACTTATAGGTCAATGCATTAAAAAGATACAGCGATTTACATTAAATATTTTGACGATTCCTGGTGAAAGCGCATCAAAACCTCTATGGTACTTCCCATTGACCTAGAATCCTTAAGTTTTTCAAAAAGTAAGGCGTTACAGCACAAGTATAAGAATACACCTGGAAAGTATAATTTTAAGAAACACAAACCTGTCAGAGTTGTTGAGCCGCCATAGTCCTCTGACATGGCTCATGTAGGTACTGCCTGTAGTAGATAATAACCGGGATCGAAGCAAGGAATCATCTTACTTTTCAGACAATCTGGTGATTCAGACTATAATGTCCTAGTGAAGCTCATGAAAGTTTCACAATGTGATTTTTAACAACATCAATATCCCCAATTGGAAATCGAACCCGGGACCTTCCACATGTGTTGGTCTAACGATCAGACAACTGCGCCACGGAGGCCTTTGAAGTTAACAATGAAACTACTGGTCATAAAAACTGGCTAAGTGCGAGTCGGACTTGCGCACGAAGGGATCCGTACCATTATCTATAAAAACGGCAAAAAAAAAATGTATATTGTATGGAAGGGGAATTAAGAAACCCCCTTGTGCTAATATATCTGTCTTTGTACTAATAAATATGTACATATTTATCTAACTCTAGCAATAATCGTGTTAATTTAAGACATCAAACCCTTTAACCTACAGAGTAGTCTGTGCGTACTGTTGCCATAATTTAATTTCAGTAAGCGTTTTTAATGCTTGTCATTAAGTTCGGTTTATGGTACATATAATAGGATTCTTGGCGCGAACTTGAAAAATGGTGGTTCATTGCAATTTTAGTAATTCGTTTTGTTTTGTTATAATTGTGTGATATAATGCAAAAAGTTTCAAGGACGGTGTTATAGTATCAATTATGCAAAATTGTGAGAGTTTCGACGTGATCGAAAGGGTTTACCATGTCGAGTACATTCGGTATATGGATTCTTTCGAATTATGTTGAAACCAAGGCTGGCCTTTGAGATTCTCGTCAAGAATCCAAAAGAAGCGATAAAATGTACACATTATACATTTTATTGAGAAAACTGAAGAAATGGCTTCGGCCTTGTTTATAACCTTAAAATTCTAAGATAGAATATCATTATCAAAGACATGGCTGTATGGTGTTTTGCCTTTGCCTTTTCCTGGTGGGCAAAAATCTTACAAAAAAAAGAACAGTAGAGCGGGAGAAGAAAGAAAAATATGTCTACGTAATTTGACGTTAACATAATATGACAATCTCTCTCTACCACCGTTCTGAACAACACACACACACCCTCACAGAGGAACTTCCTATAATCACCATAAAGCAAACTGGTTTGTAACTTCTCGTAAAACTTTTATACCCGTTTGATGCATAAACAGAAGTGATCGCCTTCTATAAGAACCACCAACAGTGTATTGAAATAATTCTCAATTAAGTTTTTTGGGGAAACAATGTACATTCCACGTCTACCTTATTATGACAAAGTATTGTTATGGAAAAGTTTAAAGTTAAGTCATCCTAAGCAATAAGACCACGTGGTCCAATGGAAATACACATCATTTTAATTTCCATTATTGAAACATATATGATGGCATTACTTTGGTTTGCACGTTTAAGGGTTCACATAATGCTGACATATTAACCTAATCTGAAATCACGTGAGCTAGGAATTTGTAAACTCGATACCTCTAACTAAGAAATGTTTTTATAGAATTTCTGTTTTGAAAGGTGAAAAGTTTTTTTATTGAAAATCCACCTGAGCTAGCTTTAATTTTTTTTAGCTTAGTTCAATTCATTTGACGATTAAGGAAGCCAAAATAAAGAAACTCACATGATAATTTTTCAAATAAATTATGACGAAATGATAATGCACACTGGTAATAAGTGTTCAGTAATTTTATTGAAAACTCTAAAATACACAATATACTAGTTTAGTAGGCTGCAGATCGGATTCTCTGTCTGGGTTCCAGCCTGATGTTGAACCCGTCGGCTCTCTTCAGTATGATGTCAGCTTGGAGCTTGAATTTTTCTTCGGGAACGTCAGAGATCGTCTTGTAGTTGCGCAATATTGTTGCTAGAAGAATTTTCAGCTTCAAAAGGGCGTACTTGCGACCTGAAGTTGAAAGGGAAGATTTTGTGAATAAAACATAATCATCACTAGCTGTAGCGGTCTTCTGTTGGCCATGAGTCACCACACCGTATTGACTATGCATGAGGTAATCTTGGCAGGTAAATTGGTAGTCGCAGTGAGATGCTATTGATATATCTGCCGATCCCTTGAAATTTACTCTTAGTCATCTTTGACGACTGCTATGGGACCAAATAAAGTTTTTTTACCTTTTAAAACATAAAATATAAACAGAACAACATATGTGTATGTGGTCCTGCTGAAATAGTGAATAATTTTTTAAGCAACCTGAAGCGAATACATTCAACAAAAATAAACTAAGACAAAAAGATTTCCTCATCAGTGTAAGAAAAATAGGCTGTTCGCGATTTTAGAAGTATCTTCATGACGATGTAAATAATTTTTTCTGTATATTCTCACCGACACAACTTCTGGGTCCAGCGCTGAACGGTACAAAGCTGTAGTAGTGCCTGTTCTGTGTGTTCTCTGGCAGGAAGTTATCAGGGTTGAATACTTCTGGGTCCTTATAGTATTTCGGGTTTCGGTGTAGCTTGAAGGTGCCAACTACAACGGTGGTCCCAGCTGGGAGGACGTGGCCGTTAGTGGCTGTAGACAAAACAATATTATTTCAAGTGTAATTTAATTTGCGGATAAACTATGTATTTATAGGATATCATCTTCGTAGCCGTTAGACACCTCCCACGGGAATTCTGTCGAGATAAGTGCATACAAAAGTCGTCACGATTGGTTGTGCCATCAAATATACTTTCTTTCGAATTGATAATATTGGTGTGATGTCGTCATCATCATACTTGTAATTAACAATAAGTATAACATAGTTTTAAATTATGAACATACCAATTTTTACATCACGGTTTAACTTTCTAGCGATGATTGGCACTGGTGGGTACATTCTTAGCGTCTCTAAAATGACTCTCTCCAAATATTTCATTTCGAGTGTGTCGGCAAACGTGACGGGCCTGTCCGAGTCGCCGAAAATATCGTATAGTTCATCGTAAACTTTACGCTGAATATCTTCGTGGACGCCCAGCATACACAAAACAAAGCTGGAACCAGCTGCTGTCGTGTCATGACCCTACAAGTAAAAAGAAGTCAAGGTGGTTATTACCTATATAGTGTCATGTGGTACTGTGAAAATATAACTCTGTAGCTGTATATAAGCAATGCATACCTCAAACATAATAGTGTCAACTTCTTCTTTGATCTCGTGGTCTGTCAAGTTATTAGCTCCGCTTTGTGCAGCTTCAATCATCAGATCTAAGAAAGCAAGTCTCTTCTTTTCACCTATAAAATTGTACATGATTTGAACAGCCATTATAGTTTGTGTCATATTTATACTAATTTTGATCATTTACTTACCAACATCATTTTCATCATTGTCATCTAAATCGTCCCGGTAGCCCTTGAAAACTGTATCAGCTAAAGTTTTGCCGTTTGAGATACCAGTGTCATCAGAATCCGTTGTTCGAGTTAGCTCTTCTAAAGACATTGGTATGATCCCTTTGGCTTTGTTTTGGAAGTATGTTTGTTTCTTTTGCTTGATTACCTGTAAGAACAAGGGGATTTTTGAAGATTTCAATAAAGGATTGTTCCGAGACAGATAGGTATAAAATCAAACCCACCTTGTTGGTGAGACCGTGGATTGTATTCAGTAGACCAAACTGTTGCTTATACATGGATGTCCATTTAAACAAAGCATCAAATCGCATCCATAACTTATATTGCCTTTGGTGGATGATGTCACACATTCTGGAATAATAATATGGTAGTTTTATAATTTTATAGCAACGATGTATTCAATGTGGTTTTAAAGCTAGGTCAACTCACTTCATCACTGCCATCGCATAATCAAAGCCAGATTTGTCTTGAGTTGTTCTACTGGTACCCATTGCGGTTTCTGAAATAGGAAACATTTGGAAGTATGATTAAAATACGTAAAACCTAACAATATGTAATTATTGATTCTTTAGTTTAATCAAGATCTCACCGAGCAATATATCCACTGTAGCAGTACTCATATAGTCGTGGACGTCAAAGGTTTTACCAACTTCTTTCTTCAGATTTTCGACTACGTTCTTACTATTCTCATTGAAAATACCGATAAATGATTTCAGGATGTTGATGTGGAATGCAGGTGCAATCATTTTGCGATGTGATCGCCATTTGTGACCTGCGTACAAAAGTAGGTATTAAGTACCAGTAACGGATTACCATGAAAATAATATTTTCCATAAACACAAAACTGACAGTCTGCGATCATACTCGTATTACATGCTGTTAGAATGCTAGTGGAATCCGCTTTTGTTGGACACGCGCATTTTATTTAGTAGTTTCATAGTCCGTCTGAATAAAGTCTAAGATTACGTGGCACATTCGGCCCAAGTCAAATTTTATTTTTTGCGCAAGATGTGGTGCAACATTAATGTATTTTCAATTGGATGATAATTTATTTACATAAATTAAATATTTAGATACGTTAAATGACAAAACAGTTACTATTTTATTTGAATAACAATTATTCGTTTCCGTCATTATGCTAATTTATTCAGACAACACATATGTATAGACAGAGAACTGGATGATTTAACAAATACTCTAATGTTGTTTGTGACAAAGATTTCTGGAATACATTTGAAATTGCTAAGAGAGTGAATACTAGGAAATCTAATGTTGTATACTTAATAATAAGTTAAGAAATAATAATTGAATACACATTTACATATAACGTGCCAATAGCCCGGAGTGTGGATCCGATTCCAGAGTGATTTCAAACGAGCTTCTTTTTAGGGTACGGAACTAAGACTTTGCTGTCCGTCCATCCGTCCGTCCGTCTGTCATCAGGCTGTATCTCATGAACCGTGATAGGAAGACAGTTGAAATTTTTACAGATTATGTATTTCTGTTGCCGCTTTAACAAAAAATACTAAAACAATTGTTGGTGCATATTGTTATTTATGGTTTTCCGTATTGTAAATATCCATATTCTATACGGAATCCTTCGTGCGCGAGTCCGACTCGCACTTGGCCAATTTTTAGATGATTTATGACAATTTTGACAACTTACCGGAGCTAATCAAGAGTCCTTCTCCAAGCCAAGGCTTAAAAAACTTGTAATCAAGTGACTTGTCGATGTGGACCTGGCTGTTAAGGATCACCTCGACGTCATCGGCGTCTGTCAGGAAGACGAACAGCCTGTTGCCCAACCAGATGCGGATGACGCTGCCAGCAGTCTTCGAGAACTCCATGGCGAATTTCATCACCTCTGAAAACAATTTGGAACATAAGATGACTGCAGTCTGGGTGTGAAATAGTTACTACATATAACAATATAACAAATAAAAAAACAATGTCTGTGAAAGTAAGTCACAGACATTGTTTTTTTATTTTTGTTAGATATCTCATTAAGTCAAATTTCTTTAGCCACATATCTGAGAAGAATATTGTAATAAACATTATAAAAATACAGTTTCAAATTTTTAAAATAGCAGTAGATGTGAGTAGCAATATTTGTTTCTCTATATATATTTTTCGTAAATAAATAGTTTCAAAAATAATAATTAAGAAATTTGAACAAGAAGCGGTTCTTGGAATCTGTTGTGTGTAGTTACTATGGTGAAAAAACTAGATTAATTTATTATAACAATAATATAAAGCTGTAAATCGGAGGAATTGTTTTCCAAAATCAAAAAGATTTAAAGAATTGAAATAATTTTTATTAATTTTATGACGCAAACTGTATTATTGTCCAAAACTAGTTTTATATACACATGTATCATGTATTATTATAAACTCTGTCAGTATGTGTATTGTTCACGTAATTACCGAAGTTGTCGTTTTAATTTAGAATAAATTGCAAGCTGACGCAGTTTGGCGAATTAATATTTACTGAATTTATGTATACTTTTGGAAATTTAAATATAATGAGTGTCATTTTACTATCTATAGCTACAGCATTAATTTAACTATAGTGCATACCAGCAGGTGTCTTTCCGATGACCATCAGCGCGTTTCCAACTAAAGGCAGGTTCGTCGGTCCAGGGAGAGCGTTGCCCATCTTGAATAGTCTGGACTGCTGCTGCCATCTGTACAGCAGCCACAGGGTCGTCGCAGAGATCAGAAGCGGGTAGAACATGAGCCTCGTCGAGAAGACGAACTCTTGCGTGTCGTCCACAGAGGACGTCATTTTTCTGCAAATAAACCGAAAACAATTAATTTACTTGTACGAGTATGCCAAAAATTACTTACTATTTTTACAAGAGTAGTTGTTTGTTTGTAATCATATTCTCTGTAGATTGAGGTCATAGGTGCTAAGGGGGTGACTTTTTGTGTACTTGCAAGTTTAGGTATGCTATGCTACATATAAAATGGTTCGAACACCTTTGGATATTAAGCATTAATATTAGATTTTTTGTATTTTTATTATTATTGGGCGTGTAATTTAAAGGCGAAAAGATAATTTAATGGAAATATTGTAACTGGAAGTTTTTTGAAAAAATAAAAACAAATAGATGAAAAATGTGGGAAAATCTACACAGTTCCAAAAGTGTAATTTATTGTTCCATAAAATTGTGAGTCTGTAGTCTATGTGTATATAAACGACAAAAATATATAGAAACACGATTTAAAAGTGTTTTTGAGCTCGTTTTGGTGTAGGTGATCAACTATTTGCGTAAGGGTGCCGTGTGGTCTCGGTTTTAGAATAGGGCTGGGCTAAAAGGGGATTAAGTAACAAGTTAACGCGTTCAAGAACTAGAAACCGACTTCAACTGCCCTAACAGTTTACTTTTATTAAGGCAAATTTAAGATGTATATCGTTTTCTCATGGATTCCATTCTCAGAACTGGATCAAATTGGGACCACACGGGAAGCACTATGTGAGGATTTGACAGAATCACCACGCTTGGCAGGCAGATTGGGGATCACAAGATGTAGATGATTTGAAAAATGGGGAAACGCTGCTGGCGGTCTCCTAATATATTTTTCCCTTGGACGTCTTTCACAATTATGGCGTCAAAATTTTCTGTTTGTGAACATGGTGTAAATTTAGTACTAAATACACTACCTCTTTTGTAAGAGACGTAAGTAATTTGTTGGGCTGTTATCTTGGCATTAAATATTCCCTTAGCCTTATTGACACTGATTTTACACTACTGGACCAACTGCGTATGTGTTTCCGATTTTATACCTGTGGAAGAACAAATTCGATACTTACGTTAGTATGTTAAGGTGATGTATATTTTTCATGAAATAGCTTATCGGTTATTTACTTATCATCGTCACCTTCATCCAAATGACAGGTACGAACCACTTCCTTTATCAAGAACAGCTAGCGGCAGTTCACTTCTGATCTCCTACCTACTAAGTAGTCTTTCTACCTAGCTGGAGGGCATCCTACTGGAAATTTACCAGATTTGAAAAAACCGGCCAAGTGCGAGTCTATCTATAAAAATAATCTATAAAAACGGCAAAAACATCATGTCTGTTGTATGGGAGCCCCCTATAATATTTATTTTATTATGATTTTTAGTATTTGTTGTTAACAGACAGACAGACGAACGGATAGCGCAGTCTTAGTAATAGGGTCCCATTGGTTACCCTTTGGGTACGGAACCCTAAAATGGACTATTCCTAAACCTACTTAGATAAACGATCGATAAATCAACTTCTGCTTGCAGTACCGTTTTCTAAGTGCCCACCCAGTACGTGTTTGTAAAATAGTACCTAAAATAATTCTAAGGTCATTGTTATGTTTCATTTCAAAACTAATTTTAGTTGTATTCCTTCGCCTTAACACTTCAAAGGGTAATTTAAAGCATGACGTTTGATTCGCTTCAATTGTTTTAAATTAATAAATATGTACATTATTTTACGTAGCTGTTAGGTTCATCAAACAATTTCACCTACAGCAGTCATGTTGTTTGTTATATAAATAAAATTAAATGGGGATTTATGTCATACAGTAAAGTTGTTATTTATTACTTAAATAAGTATTTTATTAATGTTATGATTATGTAATGGTCGTAATCGCATATTAACATTATTATATAATAATAAAATATACACGACTACTACGTTCCTCTCATTACGATTTCTCATTTGTCCCACGACAGCTGTATACATTTTTGAAATAAGCTTTCCCATTGGTAATATTTTTTCTCTGTGTTAGTATATTGTTACTCCATATTTTCTGTGTTAAACTTTTTGTGTGTGTGTGAGGGTTTGCACTTGGCCTTCATCTCAACAACGTTACGTCGTACCAAGCAGCCACAATTAATTACAAGCTGGCTCTGTTAGCTTTTATACCAGAACACAACAGTGCTATTAACACTGCTGTTTGGGAGCAGACTTAACATGGCTGATAAAAGTGTTGGAAATATTAAAATTGAATAGAAATGACTGCATTTCCCAATTATTTCAAAATTTGTATACCAAAACAAAATCTTATTGTGAAAACTACGAATATGTTGGTTGAGCTTGCAATTTACGAATGATTTTTTTGGAAAATGTGTAGCAGAGTGTAGCAATTGGGGAGCAGACGTGTTTTGCATATTTTTCTAACAGGACGGAATATGTCGAGATAGTTCGCGAAGCTAAATCGAACGTCTTATCTTATCTCTAGAGAAATAATGGTCGATTTTTATTAAGTCCATCGCGGGCAGGTACCTGGCACTTAAAATTGTAGGTAATAAGATATAAATTTATGCACACAAACATTTAAATTTGGATGTGTTTACATGTTTGGTCTCTCAGGTCACCTCAAGGGTGCGGAGTCTAAGGATGATTCTCAATAAACTTTTAACTACGAACTTTTTGAGTCAATAAAGGGCTGTCGAAATATAATTTTAAGTTTATATACAGAGCTGTTTATGATCAGCTATCACACTAGAATCTAGTGACTAGATGGTCTCTTAAAAAAGAAAATTACAGTGGCATGTCAGTGATATTTTATTCTTTAACTTTCATTTTATTATTCACTATCTATTATATAGTCTATGCCACTGTTGCCGACTAAAATTTTAAAGAAATATTACAAACATACAACAACATATTATAAACAAATATATTCTATTCGGTATTCTAAACTAAAACGATCTAGCCCTTCCTTAACTTTGCAGTACGAAAAGGACAGCATTATTTTTAGAATGCCCTAGCAATATACCTCTTAGAATCGAGCCCAGCGTGATGAGGTCGAAACGACCCTTTCTTAATAAGGCATACATTTGTTTATAGTTTAAACAAAAACCTGAATTAGAATCCTTCCAAATATCGATGTCATTCTAAACTTGTCAGTTGGTTACTCAAACCTGACTTCTTCGCCCACGGAATTTTTTCAAGGTATTTAATGTGATTATGTTAAAGAGTAACATTCGGTTAGTTTGTGTTTGTTTAAAAAGTTTGTTGGACGTTGTGTTGGACTTGTAACATGGACAGCGAAAAGTTGACGGAGATAGAAACTATTACGGTTAGAAGAACAGAGAACGATAGTGACGAAAATGGATGCGTTGAACCATATACTTTCAAATATGAACCCTATCGAAGGCAGGTAGGTGCTGTAATAAAATATCTTTAGCAACATTGAAATATGATATACAATATTTTTTGGACTTCAAAATTATGTCTTTATTCGTTTGTATTATTTTATATAATTCTCTAAGAGTAACAAAAGGAAATACCAGCCCAGTGCAAGCCGGATTCTCATACGAGGAGTTCCGTACCACACCGTACAATATTTAACACATGCAATCATGCAAAAATATATCCAAATAAGTGTAAAAATAACCACGACAATTTTAAAAACTTGATACATATCATTTTAAAACATTTTCATTCCCGCAAAACAGGAGAACAGTTTGCTGGCGAGTAACGCTCTGTTTTAATATCTTCATCGACAGTCTATATATGTCCCAGAGTATAAGAGCCATAGTCCAGCACGCGGGCCCAAAGCACTTCACATTGGTAAACTTCACACACCTTTAAATTTCTTCTCAGGAGTGTACAGGTTTCGTCACGATGTTTTCCTTCACCGAAGACCCCAAGGTAATGATTTTTATCACTCGTACATAAATTCTAAATAAAAAATTAGAACTCATTGGTACGAGCCAGGATCGAACCCAGACCTTGATTGTTCAAGGACTGCCGCTCTACCTGAGCTACCACGGCTATTTTCATATAAATTTATATTAAACATACGGTGATACCTTGATACAGACGGACGGCCCAGCGGAGGCTTAGTAATAGGGCCTTGTTGGGCATTTTTGGGCATGAAACCCTAAAAAATTTAAATGAAGTGTATAAATGTATTGATCTATCAAGTGCGAAGGCAAAAATACTATGCATTCCAGTCTAAGATTTTACCATACATTAATTTTGGTTATTATTTAATTTTGTTATAAAATGGCTCGAAAGTCGAAAAGAAAAAATTTCATGAACAATATAAATTAGGTGAATGTGTCATCATGATTTAAATATTAATTAACATTCTAATGCGCAATAGCAAAACCTATTGTTGTAATATATACTTGTATTTGTCATTCTTTGCAAATCACTATTCATCATCATCAGCCGGGAATCGTCCACTGCTGAACATAGGCCTTCTCCGTAGTATGCCCAATGACCGTCGCAGCGTACATATGTGGAAATCACGATTAGCATTATGTACTGAAACAATTTGAAAATTTCCCTATCGAATTTTTAGAGTTATTCTCCTTTTCAGGTCTGAATAGATCTGAAAGAATCATGTATTACTACTACTCTTACTGTAAGGCTCCGACTGAAATTAGTATGTTGTTTTAATCTTTTTAGTTCGCTTTTTATGCAACTAGATTTGTATTTGTTTTAAATTTCGGGTTTTGTACGCCTTAAACGGAGCCTGTGGATGTAGCATAGTCTAAGAAATATCATCTTAATCGTAAAATAGCTATAAAATGATATTCTACTCTATATTACTTTATTACTTCATGTATTCTTACAACAATCCTGACTTCTGCAGAAGAAAAGGAAACAAAATAAATTTTTCATTAGTACCAGAAATAATTAACGCGTTCAAAAAGAACTAAGAAACTGACTTTAACTGCCCTAAAAGTCTACAGCAAATTTAAGACGTACAGTACTCGTAAGTACTTACGAGTATATGGTTTTGTCATGGACGTCATTGTCAGAAATAGACCAAATTGAAATTATACCACGGGAAGCACCAGCTTTCAAATAAATAAAAAATCATCAAAATCGGTTCACCCAGTTGAAATTTCTGAGGTAACAAACATTAAAAAATTGAGATCCTCCTTCTTTTTCGAAGTCAGTTGAAAACAAGTCTAAAGAGAATAACAGGACAAATCGCCTTATTTTCCCTCGTGACAGCAACACAAGAAGTAATTTTTGCTATTCATAAAGTTTTAGGAGTTTGATGACTGAGGCAAATGAAACCATGTAACTATTTTAGTTTTTATGACTAAGATTGCGATAAATTTTGGATTCGTAATTTTCAGAATCAGTCGAGTGGTCATAAAGATAAATGTATTTTAACATTAGCATTTTGGTTATAATACTGAAACATGTAATAATACATCACTTGTGTTTTGTGGTACCAATTGTTCCAGTTTCATATCGGGATTGTAGATAATAAAAACGTTTATGTTATACCTAATATTAATAATAACGCGTTCAAATAGAACTAAATACTGACTTCAATTGCCTTAAAATATTCAGACTTAGAGGTAGAATGATACGGGTACATATTAGGCTTTTTTAGATTTTCTCAAAAAGCGCTCAATCAATTTCGATAAAATATATACGGGATCACATCTGAAGTAAGTTTTACCAACCAAAAAAGTCATTAAAATCGGTTCACAATTGGCGGAGTTATAGCGTAACATACATAAAAAAAATTAAAAACATATTATACTATAGCATATTTTTTATTTGAAACAATGACAATTTAGTAATGCTTGTTAAGAGGATTGTCTTTTTAGAGCACGTGGCCGCATTCAAGGTTGCATTGTTTTGTATCTGTCCCTATCCGAGCCCTATCCTACCCGAGCGCGTACGGTGAGACAGCACACACTACGCGAAGTTATGAACCTGTGTTTGGATGTTTCGTAGTCCAGTGATCATTTGAAGGATACAGTATATTATGTAGTCATTTTTTTAATACAGTATATTAATAAAATTTCAGATGTCAGTGGTTTTTCCAAATTGTTCTAAATTGATTCATACTCTTGTAAAACAGGTTCAAAGTTGGGGCTTTTTATTACCGAAAAATACAATACTTTGAAGCCCTGTAACTCTGGAAGTATATATTTAAACGAAAATCTGATTCACCACCGACACATATATTTGTTTCTAGACTGTGTCTTGAAAATTTCATAGATTTTCATAGCTTAATACTCAAAATATGACTGGACTACGTTTGTATGGGCGCTTTGACACCAGCATACCTTCTTAACACCTAAGTTTAAACGGACCAAAGTGATGACCAAAAACGTGTTTTTGTTATAGCACCCCCGGTAGCGGTCAAGCCTGTAGCGGGGCACATGAGGAATATCTTATACCGATGGAAATTTTTGAAGGCTACACAGACGAATTCGTGGCAATGCTTGTATTTCAATCAATACGCTTGCATTTACTTCATTGATACTTCCAAAGTCTAGACACCTCGTAGCCGTTTGTAAAAGAAAATAATAGATGGAGAATTATTTTGTGTAATATGCTGCGTGAGTCGAATAGGTACGCGTAAACGTACGTAAGTTTTATGGTTAGGGCCAGAATATGTCGTTAAAAGAAATTTTAGAAGATATCCTAGAAGCCAACTTAGGTCCTGATCATAAAATCTTTCTCAGAGTATACATATACATGTCTTAGCTGTTTTAATAGGTATGTGAAGCTGCTTTAGTATGTAGTATGTGAAGATCTTAGACACATCTTAGAAGCTATCTTAGGAACTAGGCTTTATTGAACAATAAATATAATCTCATAGAGCAACCGCTATGGCATTGAACTTACGTACACAAGTCTGACAGTCGTCCATAGCTTGTCGCCACGCTCGCAGTTTGTAAATACGTCGCGAGATGATAAGATAGTACAACCAAATGTGATCGGTTCATATAACTATTGTATATAGCACATGTGGTACAGTTAACGCATGACCATCAGCAATGGACCACGAGAAATTGGCCGAGTTGGAGAAAATTAAAATAAACGGAACTGAAAATGGTTACAGTGACAAAGAAGAGTTATATGCGGAGGAAAAGACTCCTTTCAGGCGACAGGTTAGTGAGTTAGTTTTCGCGTGTGCCTGTTTCCAAATGATTTGATAGCTTTGTTTTTTGGTGATAACAATTTTAAAATACATCGAGAAATTGTAAATGTGTTGTATATTTGTTATTGCACGATTTATTCAGAAACTGCGCTGCTGTTTACACTCACCATTGTATGATATGACAATAACAGTTAAACTAATATTAGTGACATATGCCGAGTAAACGACCAGAATTTATAGACATTTTATTTATTTGCTTAATGTCTGTATTTTATTAAAATAAATTCGAAATTACTGAAAAATAAAATTGTTCGCTTTTCAGGGCAATGTACACACAACGTATGCCTGATTAAAATAAATTTGTTTTGTTTTGCTATTAAACTATTTTAGACAGCGTTTTTTATCGTGACATATGGCCTGCATGTCCGTTAAGTTTGCGTTCAGAGCGATTTAAATATAATGTTAAGTATGATAGTTAATTGTCTTCTCTTATTAGACGTTTCTAAAGGGTCCACCTGTGCCTATCTCGCGTGGGTCATGAAAATATGTTTGTAATTGCCATTTGCGAGCGAGGCCGTATTACGTCCACGTAAGATGACAAAAAATAAGAAATAATTACCTTCGCTAGTTTCTTTTGACAATTTTTAATATATATCTTTATGTACGACCGCAAAAAAAATGTAACAAATAATAATTATTAACGCGGTCAAAAACAACAACAACTAAAAACCGACTTCAATTACTCTAAAAGTCTACAGCATTCATCCCCTAAAATGTTCACCTTGAGAGGTAGAATTACCATATTTGTATTTTTGTGGATTTTCTCTCAAAAAGCGCTGAATCAATTTCGATAAAATTTATATGGGACCAACTTTGACGAATCATCAAATTCATAATTGTCGGAGTTATCGCGTAACATACATACAAAAAACATACAGTCGATTTGAGAACCTCCTCCTTTTTGGAAGTCGGTTAACTGGAGAATGTTTTCTGCCATCGGGATATTCTGTTTACCACAAATATTATTGTAATCCATATTTTAGTGTTAATGACGTACGACGATAATTATAATATATTTTGATGATTGTTCTGGCACAATTTTTTTCATTGTGACAGAACAATCATTAAAACAGACTGAGTGCGGTTTCATTGCAGTCTCAATTGGTAGATTTGCGTTGAAATGATTGTGAAGGCACTGCATTTGAAACGCAGTTTTGCATCTGGATTCCGATCAAACTGAAGATAAGCCTAATAAAGTAATTTATGTTCAAAATAGAATCATCGGTGGTCCACCGAGACTCGATGCGTGCGTCTATTTGAGTGAAAAATTCGTTTTCAAGTGACATCAGTAAAAGTCACACTTATCACATTCTTGGTTTGATATGCACTTACTCTCTTGACATGACATTGCGTAATTTTCATGACGTCATATTATCAGTATTGAAACAGAAAATCCTTATTTGTTATGTTGAGCACTACTTCAAATATGCATTTCTTTAGAACGAGTCAATATGTAACAAAATGTAATGCCAAACACTGCATGTGTCGCCTAAGTGGTCTTAATGCCTACAAAGTTGAACTCGCAATCCGGAAGTCCTGGGTTCGATTCTCAGCGGGGTATCTAATAGCTACTCGGTTTGCTTGTTGGAGGGAATTTGTGATTATATTTATATACTAGCTTCTGCCCGCGGCTTTGCCCGCGTGGACTTTAGGATTTATCCCATTGGATAAATCAATTACATAACAAATATGAAACTGACGTGACGCTTTTCGGCAACGAATAATTATTTGGATATTATTCATACTACAATTTTAAAATCGACATAAAATATGGGTAAGAGGTGGGGGTAAGAGGGTGCAAGATTCACATACAAAAATTGGTCAAGCCGTTTCGCAGAAGTGCGACCACAAAAACCCATACATTTTTATATTCACCCCCATTAAAAATATGCGGAAACACGTATTTATCTGTTTCCACTCTCTAACAAAACATCAGAGTTATCATACAAAATGAACTATTAACCAATGAATTAATAACCTGTGGAACACGTATTTCTTTGTTTCAAATGTAGCCACTTACTTAGTATCAATTTTCATGATATTGATGATATATTGACTTCAAAAACAACAGAGTTCCTATACAAACTTATCTTCAAAAATGACGGACTTTCGTACAAACTTACATCCCTTATTTTACCCTGTTAGGGGTGGAATTTCGAGAAATCCTTTTTTAGCGAATACTTTCACTTTACAAAGAACGCATACTCCAAATTTCATGGCCATAGGATTAAGCTGTCTGATAAGTTAGTTAGTTTGAATTTTATATAAGATTTAAATCAAAATGTGTACCTAATAATAATACCTTTTTTTAATAAAAATTATCTGCCTCCGTGTCTTAAAAATGGCAACATGTTTGTACTAACAACCTTGTACATACAGTTTTGACCATAAGTCCCAGTACCTATCGGTACTTGGTTTGGATGGCGGTAAGGCATTTTCTCGGGACCTGTCGGTGTGTCGTACCACTAAAGAGGCCTATGTCTAGCAGTGAACGTTTCCTGGCTAATGATGATGATGGTGAAGGCATTATGTGAATATTGTACCGAGTAGATCAAACGTATCGAAAAATGAACCTCCAGGTCTTTTTGTGTATAAAATGTTTATATAATTTTTTGTAAACGACTGTTTGTGTTCTGAATAAATAATAAATAAAAATAAATAAATTGTTCAAAATGTATTGTTTTGTCTATAACAGTTTGTTTTGTATATTAAAATGTTCAGTTATTCGTTAAAATTAGAGTAGTGACCTAATTGCTAAATGTTCGATTCACAACCCGGAGGTCTAGGGTTCGATTCCCAGTATCTATCGGAACTCAGTTTGGTTGGTGGTAAGCCATTTTTTGTCTGCCTGGCTCGCTACTACCATGTTACCTAAGTCTCATAAGCATGATTTCTATCCAACGGCCTTATTGTCACGTACCACGTGCGTACAACTAAGCAGTGGAATTCCCTGCCGGCTGTGTTTCCCATGCGATACAACCTAGATAACTTTAAGTCCAGAGTGAATAGACTATTTCTATGCAACCGGGAACGATCCTAGACCCCATCGTCGCTTAACATCAGGTGAGATTGTAATAAAACGGAAGCCTATCGAATGTAAAAAAAAACATGTTAGATGAAGGTCAAATACAAACCCATACAAAAACAACTATTTACGAACTTTTTATACAAACTTACATCGCTAATTTTACCAACAGTGGTGCTTGTTGCAAATCCAATCATAGTTTAATGTGTAGTTACACGGCAATCGCAAACTTTAACACAAACTTGCATCACATATTCTTTTTGCGGAACTATCATAAAAAGAAAATATTTGCAAAATCTCATTACAATACATGGTTTCGTCTGTCAGTCAGTCACTTCTAACGCTGAGGAAATGTTTCAAAAACACTTTAAAACATTAACCACTGAAGCACTTTCTTTTGTATTTGCTATTTGGAATTAGTCAGGCATTGTAGCCATTCTGTACAGAACCCACTAAACTGGTTTTTGTATTCTGTTATACTACCTATATCACCCTCAAACAATTTTTTGCAAACCTTCTCAATGTACAGATAGGCACGTTGATTCTACAGGTGTGAGGTAGCAGAGCACCTGAGTACCTCTATTAGTTTGAGTCTCCTGGCTAAACATAATTTCTATCTTATTGTCACTTACCACGTGCTTACAGCTAAGCAGTGGAATTCCCTGCCGGCTTTTGTGTTTCCTAAGCGATACCATTAAGATAACTTCAAGGCCACAGTGAATAGACTATTTATAGGCAACCGTGAATTATCCTAGACATCATCGTCGCTTAACATCAGGTAAGATTATGGTAAAAAAAACACGTGTAAATCAATCAGTCACTTCAAACACTGAGGTAATGTTTTAAAATCACTTTTAAACATTAACCACTAAAGCACTTTCTTTTGTCTTTGCTATTTGAAATTAATCAGGCATTGTAGTTATTCTGTACAGAACCCACGGTGCTCGAGTCCGACTCGCACTTGGCTGTTTTTTTGTATTCTGTATACCCTTAAACCATTTTTGGCAAGTATTTTCAATGTACAGATAGATGCGTCGATTCTCCATATACAGGTAAGTCGATTCTACAGGTTTTTTGAAGATATCTTTTTATTGCGTGAACCGATTTTGATGAAATAAAGCTTAGATGTTGCCTTGACCTACTACTAATTTAATTGTGAAAACCGCATCAAATTTGGTTTTGTAATTTCGGAGATTAGCCGGTTCAGACAAACAGACAGACAGACAGACAGACAGACAGACAAAATGTTTAAAAATTGTCTTATTGTGTTCTGTTACACTTTTTACATCACCCTCAATCAGTTTTAGGCAAAAAAAATCAATGTACAGACACATCGATTCTACAGATTTATTATAGTATTTATTATTATTTATTTATTATTATTATTATTATTATTTATTTATTATTATTTATTATTATTATATATTTGTGTTAATTTAATTTTTATGTTGATGCTTTTTGTTGCGCACGCTTTCCATCTTGCCGCCTTATCGTCCCTTACCATCACGTGAGATGAAGGCCAAATGAAAATCCATTATATATAAAAATATTGACAAATGTATAAACCATACGAGAATTACAGTGTGGTTTAAAATCAATCAAACCAAGTCATCCTGCAGTTGCCGCGAGCATTCAGTAGCAATGTCCAGATCGATACGGACCCATCAACGTATAGCTGCGATCACGATCATCAAAGATTTCTAATCGCCGTATGTTATACTTTGCGAATCAGTTATAATCATTATGGATTGGTAAAAGTCCACTGCTAATGGTCTCCTCCGTGGCACACTACAACTGCCGATCTACTTTCATCCAGTGGCTCTCAGCGCACTTTACCAGGTCGTCGGTCCACCTAGTTACAGGTATGCCAGGCCTGCAAAACGGTATTCTTACTCCCTAATAGTCATATCCTTTCTTAGAGTGATTTGATAAGTTTCGTGGAATCTAAAACGTTATATTCTTCTATTATTATCAAAACAGATTGTATTCTTTCCGAGATATTTATACAAACAAGGTCAAATCTTCCGCTATCTTGAGTTTATTTACAATGGAAAAATTATTTACGATAGCTACAGTGCAAAATGTGTGTTAGAAGGTATATATAAATATATATACCTACCAGATATAATATTACTCGATATACATGTAATGATTATTAAAATATACACACAGCAATTTTAATGACGTTTACATTAATAATGTAAGTGTTTAACAATATAACTACAAACTAATAAGTTATATTTAATCAATAAATATTGTGTAATAGTTTATATGATACCCTCTTTATAATTTACGTTATCACATCATTAACCTTATATTGGCTGAGTTTGGTAGAAAATGAACATTTATAAGAATTCATGTAGGTACTTACGGCTACGTATCAAGTTATGCATTTCCAGTAAAATTTCACTTCTCATTTGTATGGAAAGTCTATACAATTGCTACAATATAATATGTACACTCGAGTACAAAAATATGTACCCACAAGTACCATGTCATGTTAACAGTTCCTTCGAGACTCTGTATAGGTGAGAAAGGGTGAATGTGACATGGTACAAAATATGGTACCTACATATTTTTGGATCACAGAGAACTAACATGATTCATGCCGTCTATTTAATAGAAAACGAAAGGTTGCTGCTGTGGGCATGTGTCATGTAACTTATAAATAAACACAAGATTGGACATGGGCTTCGTACCACCTAGTGGTAAGTGACAATAATGCCATATGACAGCACTCACACAGTAGCTTAAAGCTGTGCCTCATGTCCATGTGGCACTGGCTATGTTCTCTATCATTGCCGAAACACAAGACGTATTAAGACTGCTATTAGAAACTACGAGTAGGAGCTATTTGTTTCTATATTTCTCTTCAGTGTTGAACCAACTTCTTGATTCAAATTTTGATTTTTATTCCTAATCCAACTCTACTCACTAGAACTGACCCTTGTTTGAACATTTTCTCTCCACCTATTTCAGATGTTTCTTTTCTTGTAATCCGTCGTTAATCAAATTCTATTTCATGCTGGGAATATTTTGTGGATTCTGGTTATTATTTCAGTGTCTCATGTCCTTCGGCACGTTTATGATGACTCTCGGTGCTGGAACTACGGCTGGCTTCTCTGCTATCCTGATCCCTCAACTGCAGCATGAGAATAAATCACAAAGATTCTCCACAGAAATGGTGTCATGGGTGGGTATGTATGATTTAAAAATAAAACCATATCCTAACTTGAAAAAGAAAAAAAAATACGGACACAAATGAATACAACTCTTTATTTATACATGTACAGTTCCTTGTTAACTTTTTAAGATAGGGCTTGCCCTTGACCACATTCTCACCTGGCTGAATGACGATATGGTTGAAGATGTACATAAACTTCACTAGAAATAGCCTATTCACAGTAGCCATGAAGAGATGAAGGTTGTATACGCCTGCAGAGAATTCCGATTCTTAGCAGGAAGCTTTTTAGAAGGAGTCTTCTTCTCATCTTATCGTGTAGGTTGTAAGATGATTAAATAATTAATCGAACTACAACAATATTGACGTTTCATCTGAAAAGACAAAGCATTACAGTGTTCATAATAGTCACACAAATTTTGCCATTTAAAAAAAATCTTTTTTTTCCAGCGGCCATGGCATCTTTCGCCATGTTCTTCGGTAACGTGATAGCTGGATACATGATGGAGAAGTACGGTAGACGTAACTCACAACTGATCCTCGCTCTTTGCTTCACCAGTGGATGGGTGATAATAGGCTTTGCCAATAACGTTAAGTACACTATACAACTGATTTTATTGGGAAGATTTATCACAGGGCTTTGCCAAGGCTGGCTTGGTCCGTTAGGTCCAGTCTTCGTCGGAGAAATCAGCAGTCCGACGTACAGAGGATTCTTCTTGGCCGCTATGTCACTTGGGATAGCAGTAGGAGTGTTCATGTCTCATCTATTTGGTACATTCCTTCACTGGAGCTATACTTCACTGCTGTGTGGAGTGTTTCCACTAGTCGGTGGAACCATCGTTTACTTCGCACCAGAAACTCCTGCCTATTTGGCGTCACAAAACCGCATCGACGATTGTATCGCTTCCTTCAAATGGTACAGAGGGTCAAGTCCTACAGGGAAAATAGAATTAGACAAGATGATTGCAGCGCAAGCAAGGAAAGATAAGACAAAGAGCAAAATAAGCATGTTAAAGACGAACATTAAGAAACCGGAATTTTGGAAACCGCTCTCTATAATGACAGTGTTCTTCATAATGACTCAGCTTTCAGGAGTCAATGTGGTTAGTGCTTATACGACAGTATTAATGAAAGAACTAATGGATAGTAACACGAATACTTACGCTGCTATGTTGAGCATAGACGTACTGCGATGTTTATCCCTGGGAGTGGCGTGTGTTCTACTTAAAAAGAAAGGTCGGCGACCGATGGCGATGGTCAGTGGAATTTTTACGTCCCTCTCAATGATAATCTTAGCTGTGTACATGTATCTAGTTGACAGAAGCCACTTTTCACCTTTCGTGACCCTCGGGCTGATGACAGTTTATATGATTGTTTCTAATTTGGGCGTAGTTCCACTGCCTTGGAATATGGTTGGAGAATTGTTTGCTGTTGAAACTAAAGGCTTGGGTTCTGGAATAAGTGTAATGATGACGTCTATAGCTTATTTTGCAACGATCAAAACGGCCCCGGGAATGTTTGAAAGCATCGGGCATCACGGGACCTATCTCTTCTACGGCTTATCAACATTATTAGGAACGATTTATCTGTTCTTTTACTTACCAGAGACGAAAGGGAAGACGTTATTGCAAATAGAAGAATATTTCAGACATGGGAACGAAGGAAAAACGAAAGAGAAGGAAGCGGCAAATAATGCGAGCACTCCGTGCGTTTGACAAAGGCGGTTTCCGCCAGTCATGTGTAATGTAGATAGTAAATGTTCACAATTTCTCTCCTGTTTGCTTAACGAGGAGATAGATCTCTTTATCTGTATTATTCGACTATCTCTGCGCTCGCAGACACGTCTAACATGAGTACATTGACCACGTAATTACTCAATTAGTTACTAGTCTCTGTGTTTTGTGTGTGCAGTAGTAATTACTGTGAACGCTCAATTCGGTATAGATCTAGCAATCATAATAATATTAATTGACTTAACCTAGTAAGATTAGTTTCTAGTCCGATATTAGTATCTAAGTAGACACAAGTTGGAATTAAATTTATTGGTTTAAAAACAACAGCGAGACAGTTCATACACAAAACATGAATGTTAATTATGCATATGAGGTCACTAATGAATGAAGGGGCCATGTAACTTTAATATCATTTGATTATAGTGTGTTATAATTTTATATAAAACATTCCACCAATAATGTGTTAAAGAAAAACAAGCAGTTTAGTAAATACTGATTGATTCGGTTATAGAACGGTTTAACTGTGGCATTGATTCACCATGAGACTGCGATCATCATCATGAGCTGGAAAAATCACTGTTGAACATAGGTCTTAGAACGCCACACTGAACGCTCCCTAGCTACTTGTACAGTAGAGAATTTCCCTAATAATATTGTAAATACTTAGAATAGTATGCTTTCATTATCACACAACCATTAAGATTGTGTCGAACCGAATTCCTGGCATCGATTGATTGTTATTACAAGTATTCGTTGAAAGTGTTGCTTCATTCGAGAATTTTGTATTGACATTGGTCGGTACGATCGGTGCGCTTGTCGTTACGAAATGATTTTTATTGTTCCAATGAAGCAAATAGATTATATATGTTCGATTCACGCACTTGTAGAATGATTACGGTGTCCATAGTTTTGTCTTGTTTTTGAACGAGAAAAGCCCTGGACAAGTGAAATAGTGGTCGGAGTTTGTTGCAAATTCTGCCCAGTGAATAGGCATAAACACTGGTAATGATTTACGAAGGATATAGGTACATGAAAATCATTATTTTAGTTAGAAAGAAAAATGTACTAGTGATTTCAATTGTTTAGTCTGCCATTTTCATCGCTGTAGTGAGATCGCTACGCTTAGGATTCTATTTTTATATACTCGCTTAGCTCGTGGTTCAACCCTAGAATCCTTCGCTAGCTCGGGTTTCAATATGATATCTCGTGCGAAACAACTTTGCAGCCTTACATAGCAAAAAAATATATTAAACTTACTTAAAATTGCTAGCGACAAAGACCAGAGTGAGATTATAAGGGTTATATTTTTTCATCAGATGTTTGGAACCTTAAAAATGTAGATCTAATTGCGGCCTGGAATAGTTACAAAAAATGTGATAACAAATAAAGCTCATTAAATACCGATAGGGATGTAGATTAACGAGACCGAGTATGCTAACCACGTCGTATTAAAATATATTTTTGTACTTGTCATACTTGTACATAAATATCATTATGTTTAGCTTAACGTTATCCCTCTCCTAAAATTTATATAACATAACATAAATAATACATAAAATCTGATCGATCGATCGAGGCGATCCACCTCCATCTCATACTAAATTTCTGTTGCCATAATCTTTTAAAATGATTTGATAAGTAATTAAACTAAAAATAGAAGGTGAAATTATAGTGTCGCGAAATAAATATAATTAATTTGCAACTTCATAGTTAGCTACAATAGCAGTTACGCAGCTAATGGTTCATAGATGGCGCTTTGAACAATAAACGAAAAAAAGTGTTTAAAATGAAAATTGTGATTCACTGTGAAATTGTGTGTTAATGATACTCATTTCGCGACATCACAATCTGATGTCCTATTTTAAGATAGTTACTGCACAAATCCAGCTAATTATATTTTAAAAGATAATGGCAACAGAAATTTTGTATGTAAGTTTGATGGAGGTGGATCGCCTTAATCAGATTTTATGTATTATTTATGTTATGTATAATTTAGTGTCCATGATATTTCCTGCTGGATATCGTTCGTCACCAAATGCTGTTTATTTTATTTTTTATTTTATTTTATTTTATTAGGGTGGCTTACAGCTATAAAATCGGAACATAGTGTAAAATTAATGACGAACAGCCATTGACATTTAATTTTAATGACAGCGTTAACGCCATAAATTGCAACAATATGTAAGTATGTCAGTTAATAATAGTAAGTTTAATTATTTCAAGTCCTTTTTGGACTATGTATGGAAATGTATATGTATAAAATATCTATATATCTATAATGTTAATCTATCATTGTGTGATTTCCAGTAGCTTATAACCTACACAACACATAGATATGTTTGTTCTATTTAAGATTACATCGACAGTTTGAAGTAGAGATAATGATGAGGTTACATATTGTTAGTACAAGTGGTCTTGAATATTCAGAGCTATTTATATATTCTTTATTTTATATTCTTAAATATCCTATCAGTCATACTGTTTAAAAATTCGAACCATTTAAAATATGCTTAAGTGTTCTATTTGATATTCAAAATGGTAGTGCAAAATGTGAAAAATGTAAATGTGAAAAATCCTTAATCTTCAGGGCCAGAGTATATAACGCGAAAAATTTACAAGTAAGAAAACTATTGTTTTTCTCCCTCTTCGGTTCGTATTTTCTATGAAATAATAAGTAATACGAGTATGTTCGAATGGGAAACAGAAAATAATAAAAATAATAATTTTATTAATATGTTTTTATGGGGCAAGATTACGTTCAGCATGTGATGTTTTGATATGATGATGATAGAGTGATATAAAATGATGCGAGTACGATTATATCTATATAATAATAATTTTCAGATGCGGCGTGAAAATGTACCGCTAAATAAATAAAAACTTATATGAATCATTTGTTTTATTTAATCCTTTTTATTATTACTTAAATCCAGAACGTATTCCATTTGTGTGGAAAAACTTTTCCCAAATCCGTTCAATCGTTCATGCGTGAAATAGTGACAAACATCCAAATACAAAAACATTTACAATTTTAATATCAGTAGGCTTTAATGGTTCCGTTTTTAAAGCGACAAAAAATTATTATTCGGATTTAAATAAAAAAGTGCGGTGAAAAAGAAAAAACAATAAGGCAATGTTAATTTTACTTCGATATTTTGAAGTTTTTCGCGACCTGTTGATAAGTGTCGATAAGGACGTATGAAGGAAGCGTGCTCATCCAAACCCTGGCCGCCCACTCTGGCTATGGCTTCCTCACATTAATAGGTTACAACAGAGATGCTAGGCGGAATATTTTGATGGCATAGTGGGAGCTCGGATGAACCCAGAAAAGTTTACTGAACAAAAATAAAAGCAAATAATAACCATAAATAAAAGCGGATGAGGTTATATCACATTATTGAGTGCAATAATTATAGGAATTTAAACAAAAACTATTGCGTTATAAATCATTGTTTATATCACAAATCGATCCTATACTAATTTTACACATATATCAACTTATATAAACTGTAGAGTCATAGGCCAAGACTTATTTTTGATCAGAGAGCCAGTGACGCTTTACTTTTACATTGATTAAAATGTGTAATTAATGATGTTGTAACTCTTATAATAATAACACGTAGTAAGTTAGGCTGAAACGGCATTAATGAGTCCACAATTGTATTACAGAATGTATTTTTGCATAAAGGATTTGATCTCTGTTCACTTTAAAGAGGATATTCCTACCAAAGTCTCGGTCTGTGGTTTATCAGATTTTCAAAGTAAATACTGTCTGTCTTAAAGAATCTGCCAATCAAAAACGACCAAAAAAACGTAGAAAGTTGTTTTTAGATCTCGTATAGAAAATTCTATTGACTGCAAGGCTACCTTCGAGCCCATTTTAAGAAAGGGTTTTCATACCTACCTAATATGTGCTACGATTATCGGTGCACTGTTTTAGAATTGATCCAATCTAAGCCATGGCTTCCTGTGGAACTGCGGGTGTCATAATCAACTAAGAAAAAAGCTGATGATTCCGATGTATACTTGTGTACTACTGAAATCTTACTTCGATAACCCAAAATAAATCGAAAAATGTCGATAAATCGAATCTTCTATTCATGTCGATCGTACGTCTACTCGTACATCTGAGAAACATGCTTATTTGAATCGATTTCAATATTGTCTGATGCGTGAAACGTTACTCGTTACTGTAACAAATAAACAAGAACAAAGGGATATCATCGATGCACCCTCAACAATAAAAACAGTGTCTATTTCACGGTCCGTTTGCGCCTTGCAAGTGGCACGCGTCCGAATTAAAAACACCTTCCTGTTTTGACACGTGTTGGTCTGAGCATACGTACGCATGTCTTCGATTTCGCTAGCATCTGCGAAAGAGACAGATTTTTTTATCAGTTCCCACGACGACGGATAGTTTTTGTAAGCTCACAAAAAGTTGGGTGACATCTGGGAAGACTATCTTTAGAGGGCTTGATGTGCTCGTGGAGTGAAAGAGGAAGTAATTATGACGATACTCTAAGGGACATATTTTGATGCTATGAAATTTGTAGAAGGTTTGCTTAAGGACAGAACTAATAACATATATCTAATCACATTTTCAAAGAATTATTCAAATAATATTCAAAGTTTTACTTGAATATGTGTTTTGTATATTAAGAACCAATTAATTATGGATCGGTCGTCTTTGTGTATCGTATTACTTCGAACTAATAAATACCAAACTATGAATACATATCCAAAAAAGTGCTTCGCAGCCAGTATGTAACTATGGGCGTAAGGTGCAATAAACAACGATGGCTTGAACGTATTTATTCAAATGTCACTAAAGCAAATTAAATTATTTAATGATACGCGTCAATTGTTTATTAACATTTAATCAACATGCTTGTACCGCAAACATTTGTTATTAAAGTCCTTTGTCTTGCGATGTAAAACGTAATTGAATATCGAATGGAGGGCAGATCTATCAGCGATTGTGGCGCTTGACATAAAATGAGTCCAATAATGGGGACCCCTCCCGGTTACCGATTATTTCTCATCTATCAAATGAATCAATTGCCATCATTTCCATAATAAGTGGTTCCTGGGTTTAGTGACAGTAGGAGAGGCAGAGTTTTATAAGCACGTTAATCATTCGATTGGTATTATGATATGACATCTATGTGATTCTCAATAATTCTCATAAGTCCTAGTTCCTACAAAGGACTGTCATAGTGGTGCCGAGGCCTCTAGTCATTGTTTTTTTCCCATTACGTGTTGTATTTATTTTTAGCTTGGAATAAATTATTCTGTTTCTTTCTTTCTTTCTTCTTTCATAGGTTTGATTTCGGAAAAGTGTCTTGGTTCATTTGGTAGTGGGCAGGTAGTGGATATTTAGTTGGCATGGCTAACATAATTTTATTTGAGTCATCATCAACAGCCTATATACGTCACCACTGCAGGGGCTCAGGCCTACTCTCCTACAGAGAGTGTATGGGCCCAGTGCGGAACGGCGGACTTAAGAGGTTATGTTGGTTAGACCACGTGGCCGCGTTCAAATTTGGATTGTTTTGTAGCTGTCCCTATCCGAACCCTATCCTACCCGAGCGCGTACGGTGAGACAGCATACACTACGCGAAGTTATCCACCCGTTATTTGGATGTTTCGTAGTCCAGGGATCATTTGAAGGATACAGTATATTATGTAACCATTTTTTTAATACTAATGAAATTTCAGATGTCGGTAGTTTTTCCAAATTGTTCTAAATTGATTCATACTCTTGTAAATCAGGTTCAAAGTTGGGGCTTTTTATTACCGTAAAATACAATTCTTTGATGCCCAGTAACTTTGGAAGTATATATTTAAACGAAAATCTGACTCACCACCGACGCATATATTTGTTTCTAGATTGTGTCTTGAAAATTTCATAGATTTTCATAGCTTAATACTCAAAATATGACTGGACTACCAGCATACCCTCTTAACATGCCTGTTCAAGACATGCAGGTTTCCTCACGATGTTTTCCTTCACCGTAAAGCAATCGGATAATGTATTTGAATTGAAAAACAATTCCTAGGTAAATGGCTGGATTCGAACCCGGACCCTCAGATTGAGAATCCGTGCCTTGTCTAATACGCCACCGATGCTTGTTATTTTATTTATTTTGTTATGTTATTTATTTGAGTCTGTCGACATAATTTTTTAGGGTTTAGTTTTAAAAGCAAATGCGTATAAATATAAAAGTAAAACTTTAACAAAACCTAATCAAACGATATAGCCTTTATAACATTCCCGAACAAGCTCACAATGCAACCATATGACGTAAGCATGTTCCGGAACGAAAACTTCAATATTTTACAATAGGACACGTGGCTAAGCGGAAACCGCACACGTGGTACCAATTAATAGTTCACTAGACATAAAAAAACTGACTAGATGCGTATTGAAGCTCGCCCCTTTAAAGTAGGCGGAGATATGAAATGATAGAAAGCGAAATAATACAAAACTAGCCCGCTTTTGTTTGTATAATAAAGGGTATTTGTATTACGAACGTTGGTTCTGTTTTTACTTTCTTTTTGAACATAAGACGCTACCTTGTCATTACGCTTTAACATTTGTTTACGTATTTTGGGAAGGGGTCAAATGCTATTAGCCATGTCGAATGTTTTAATTCATTTATTTATTAGTTCTCGAGCAACTATGTTAGCAATAACTGCATGTAACAGACCAAAATCTATATATACGTGAAGCAAAAACTTTGTACCCATTTTTACGAAAATTGCGCGGATGGAGGAGTATGAAATTTCGCACACTTATAGTTTATATAGTATAGTATATATTTAAAAAAATATATTAAATTAACGATTGTTGAATTTCGACCACTGGGCGATCACTAGTATACATAAATACCTGCACGAAAGTTTTCAAATACAGATAGTATGTACTACCGACAAAGTTCCCGCCTGACCACCATTAGGTCCAGTTTTGCATACAGTTGTGGCTCGCGCTGCTCCACCTTGCTAGTTTTTTTGGGATAGTTCATAAAACTATAAAAAAACAAGAAAGCATTGTTGTATTTGTGAAAGTCCCGTAAAATGGACGCCAAAATGATGCATTATAAAATGACCCTAAACTATAACTAACTGCAATTGACCCTAAAAGTCATAACAACTCATAAACAAAAGCGTTTTCGTCTCTCCTTATAGAACAAAAGAAAAGGCTAAGATCGCCACATACACGCAATTTGGTTTTGAAACTGATCAGGCGGGAGCTTTGTCGATATTACATAATATTAACAGATATATGAATTTTTTTTCTGTAGTTTGTACAAAGAAGAGAAATGTAGGTAATGTGTGTGAGCTGTAATTGATAGAGGTAAAAAAAATTATACAATCAATAAACCTTGTAAAATCTAGTATCATAGTAATAAGGGTCATCTACTTAATAAAAGTTTTAGTTTAATCCACAGGTGTAATGTGATCATGACATGTAAAACTTTAGACCCATATAGAAGTTGGGTAAGTGCCATATAAACGTATTTTGTGGATCCTGATAATTCATACCTGTAGCAGATTTATGTTGTAATGTACATGACGCAGATGATAAAAAACATTATATTATAGAGGTATTACAACGATCGAAGTGTATTTCAATCCAGACATAATAAAACTGGGAAAGATAAGGTATTTTTAAGTTATAAAATGCATTAGGCAATCACACATGCGTTTGAAAGATAAGAAATTGTGGCCGTACATTAAATAATAAGTATTTTTACATTGTGATAGGTTGCTTTCATTTCAAAGCTTCTTACACGAAAGATTCTAAATTTAAAAAAGAGAGTCTAGACCTATGTTTAACTTTTACAAATGACCAAAAAGTACAAAAATACTAAAATCACAAAAGCCTTTAACTAATTTGAGGTACTTAAATTTTAAAAAAACCGGTCAAGTGCGAGTCGGACTCGCGCACTGAGGGTTCCGTACAGTATATGAATAATTAACATACAGAAAATCATAAATAACAATGATCTACTAAAATGTAATCCTGATTAAAAACTTTACTCTGCAGCTAAATTACATACCCTATGTATGACTTTCAACTGTAAAGTTATAAGTTTGTAAACTTCACTCTAAGGAAAGGGTCTAAAAATGTGTCTTGAACAGCCGTATCAACAAAGTGATCCTTTAAGGGTTTCTTTTTTCCTTTTGAGGTACAGAACCCTAAAAATTAAAGAAACTAGCTGGATTTCAAATATGTATATGATACTAGCTTTTGCCCTCGACTTAACCCACAAGTAATTCAGAAATAATACCACGAGGACTACTCTTTCGATGGGGATAAAAAATAGCATATCTATATTCTTTTTTGGCCCTTTAAGGCTTTAACTTGTAAAAAAATCAAGTCATTCTGACTCGCCGTTATTCCGTTGCCCTTGCAAACAAACAAAAAAAAAACCTAACTCACTTTTGCATTTACAAAATTAGTATGGATTGATTTTTGAATGGAATTGCCGTCATTTCGTCTCAGGCAATTTTGCGTCGTAACAAGTGCTCACTGCACATTACACAAGCAAAACAGTAATGTGGTACATTTCCTTATTTCGTTAAATAAAACGCGTGTCCACGTTATTATTATTTTTCACAACAATTCTTGTAATTGAATCAATGAATAATTGATAAGAGCTGTGTTCGCTGCGCATATGTTTTTGAATAATTTATTTTAGTTTCGCGACATGTGAGTAGGAAACAAGGTTGACATGGAGTCGGTGCGTGGAACGCTCCCGGCGTGCGTGTGCGCAACTGCGCATACGTATCACAGTGCCGTGATTCCGGTTTTATTTTAATGGGGGTTGAAACGTTTTTAAATTGGAATTTTAATAATAATTTAAGCTTCATTTTGATGGTAAATTGAAACAAAATTCAAATATACGAGTATCAAACTTCTTAACCGCCTCCGTGGCCTAATGGCTACAAACTCCAAAGCCTTGAACACAGGCGAAAAGTGGCCTGCCTTTCTGTATTCTATAGGTTGCATTTTGGAGAGTGCGCGCAAGAGCTGTTCATGTTGATTCCGCCATCGCCATTTAAGTATCGATCCAACAGACGAACAGCAGGGCTCCACCAATACGTCGTTGACATTCCTATGGCTCGCACTAAGCGCTTTGCTTCTAATTTTATCATGCGTACATCCAGGGAGTGGAACGCGCTGCCGGCGTCTGTATTCCCTGAAAACTATAACTTGGGTGTCTTCAAGTCGAGGGTGAACAGGCACCTTCTAGACCAACGCGCACCATCGTAGGCCACATCGTCGCTTACCATCAGGTGAGATCGTGGCCAAGCGTTGATCTATACTCAGTAAAAAAAAAGCTTGGATTTACAATCCGTAGGTCCCGGGTTCAATTCCCAGTACCTGTACCGGGGGTACCTGTCAGTACTCAGTTTACCATCGTGGTGCCTAATTCTAATTAGTTAATAGCACTTTTGTGTTCCGGTATGAAAGCTTAGGTATCAGAGCCTGCGCCTCATTAGATTGAGGCTTCTGGGCGCGCATACTCGTACTTACTCTCCAACGGTCTTATCGTCACTTACTAGCAGATGAGATGAAGTGAAGCCCAAGTGCAAACCCGACATACATTTAAAAAAACTATAATATATTTAATTATCGTCAACTACTCAGCAATATCACATCTTAAGGTTAAGATTTTACGACGCTTATCGTTCTCCTTTTTATAAGAACCAATGAATGATCTAGCATTTCATTCGCTTACGCAGTTTTTATTAGGAGGGATTGAGACACTATACATTGCGACGGCATGACGGCATCGGTTTTTGAAGAAAAATCTTACTTTAGTGACATTATAAAGATAAAATTTATAACATATAATATCCGTTTTCGTGGTGATATTTAGCGAATGGGGAAAAAATTTCCTGTCTAGAAAATCGGTGGCCGTGAAAATTGAAGCTACGATTTCGATAATTATTCTTTTCTTGATAATGATAAGTTATGTAATTAACAGTGACATTCACTTAACCTACTATATGCACGACCGTTATCAACATAGAAATTTACATCGTTCCGTAAGCAGAAGTGGGTGACACTTTGTTTACGGAACTTATCATTATCATCTACATTATATTAAAGATCGTAATATTCAATAGTCTTCAATGCGTTTACGTCAATAGCTGCTTAGTCGATAGCTTCAACATTATAAACCATCCAAGTGGGAGTCAGACTCACGCACGAAGGGCTCCGTACCATTCTCTATAAAAACGGCAAAAAAATCATGTGTGTTGTATGGGAGCTTCCTTAAATAATTATTTTATTTTGCTTTTTAGTATTTGTTGTTGTGACAACAGAAAAACATAATCTGTGAAAATTTTAACTGTCTATCACGGTTCTTGAGATACCTTTTTACCCCTTGGGTACTTAATAGTACGAATAGTACTTTAATAGTACGATACTCATAAACTATGACACGCTGAAGTTGTCGTGGTTCTATTCAGATTTGCCCTCAGTCACTTAAAAACAAAGTCGGGTTTGTTCGAACACTTATAACTCGAGAATTTCATGGACCGATTTTCATGGTTTTTTATTTGTTGTACTCGTATTTGTATCCGTCCCGAACAGCAGAATAACTATTAAAAATGTAACAAATTCACAAAACATGGACATTTTTTCATACATTCACGACCTAACAGAAAGTTTTAAATGACTTGATTTGTCGTAGAGGGATTGTTGAAAGGCCAAGGAAGGACTATATTCTAAAGTCCACGCGGGTGAAGCGTGGGCAGACGTAGTATTTTTATAAAATAAAACTTATTCGTCAACTCCATAGGTGAGAAACATAAGTACCTCATTAAATGTAATCGCAGGCGTCACCTTACTGCGGGAATACAACCAATAAATGTATAGCTGGTCAGACATGTCAAATGGCAATTGATTTATTATTTTTAGAAGTAGTATTTGTCATTTCTAGTGACGAGAATTAAGTTTAGGTTTCTGTGGTTATCGTATAGTTGTCATTTTGGGATTACTTACTAAAGTTATTAAAATATCAGACTGCAATGCGCTCACGTAATGACGTTTCGTTTGGCTGATAAAATGCAACCTCGATACCTAGAAACCGTCTAGTTTTATTATAACCTGATAGTGGCTACATTCATATTTTATTTTAAATTTAAGCAAACGTGATAAATAGGCTTGCACATGGCCCTCGTTTCTCGTGATAATAAGTAGCGATAATGTAAAAAATATATAGAAAAGTCCGCACCTAGAAGTCTATGAAAGGAGACGCGCTGTACAGAAACGCGACGTAACGTGAACCAAACCAAGTCATGTTGATATGAAACTCAGTCGCGTCAGATTTTATAACATGGTACTATAGCTATTCATTTGTACTTAGATAATATCCCGCCACAAATCAATGTAAATGTTTGTTTTTGGAAAGCTTACAGTACCAGATAAACACCCCAGCAGGAATTAAACTAGAAAGCTACTGCGATGGTATTGAGTATTTTTATATTAATTAAGACTACATACTTTAAAATTGGTCTAGGAAGAGCACTACTAAGATACTCCGAAAAATCGATTTAAAGGTCCTGGACCTTTCTCCGTGGCTCCGAGCTTACCGGAGATCCGAACTTCATCTTTGCTCCGTTCGTCTCAGCCTTAGTAGGATCCCACCCTAACAAAGAGATTTAGGCTCAGCCAAAGCCACGTTGACCGGTCTTGAGCCACTTGCATACAGCGACTACTAGCGACCTTTACTAGGTTGTCGGTAAATCTAGTTGGGAGACGGCTCGGTACACGATTCCCGATAAATCCACATGAGGATTTTAATAATAATTATATAGCCAATTAAATTAATAATATTTATACAAATTCAAACTTAATCATAGGTTTAAATATTAGATTAAATATTGTAATAAACATTATCGATTGCTAGCTAGAATAACAGACAAGAGTTTATCGTAGTGATTCTGTAATTGTTTATAATGAACACTTGCAGCTATTTACGATGAGTACTATTGACCTTTATCTGATTCATGTGATAAACTAAATGTACAAGACGTCAAACATAATAGGGATTGACTCATCCCTTTATGTAGAATTTGAACACTGACTAATTCTTTATAGAACAATGTATCTTTGTGCAATCTTAGAACAAACAACATCATATGTTTTTGTAAAGATACAGTCTCTTTATTTGTTTAACATTAGTAAGTGTTACAGTTTATCCGTACATATCTTCCAGTGGGTTGGTAATGGTAACTAATTACTTATTTAGTGAATAGTGAATGATTAGTAATTTTATTAACAAAGATAGTGCCAGAGCCAGATTATCGATAATATTAAATGTTTAAAATCTAAAAATATACTTACTACCGTCCGGGAAAGTACTCCTAATGGTTTTATTTTACAGGAATCCCCAAATGCTCTAACTGCACATGTTATGGATCGGAAAACACAATTTTTATACACATAACAAAATATTTATAATTTAATATACTTAGTGAATTCTATAAAATCAACTGCATAAGTCCAATATTGGACATGCGCCTCCCTCATAAGTGGCATCGTCTGTGATAGGAAGTTATATGAGGGTAATTCTCATAATAGTAAATAGCCAAGCTTTGCAGGCGGATCTCCTGAACATTTCGTTCTCTCTCTCTCTATGTCTGTGTCGTCTTTCCGGTCGTCAGTCAGTATGTGCCCTAAGTACTTAAACTGCTGCACAACCCGAACCGCAGAACCGTTGATTTTAACTTCAGGTGTCCCCGACGGACCTCTACCAGCTCTAAAAATCAACATCTCAGTTTTAGCGATATTGTACTTCAGTCCGTGAGCGTTGGCATAACGCTCACAGACTGAAAGTAGTTCTTCGAGCGCGCCGATCGATGGGCTGAGAAGCACCATGTCATCAGCATAACTTAAATTGTTAACACATATACCACCTATGTGGCAACCAATTTTAGTGCTTCTCTGCTCCTCGATCAGACTGTTAATGTACAAGCTGAAGAGGTCCGGCGAGGTCAACCCCCCTTGGCGAACACCGCATTCTAACCTATATTTGTTAGACGTCGCGTCACCCCACTTCACACTATTAGTTTGGTTTCCGTACCAGTACCTCAACAGATTCACAACCTCCTTAGGAACACTGGAGTCGAGCAATTTTTTCCAGAGAATTTCATAATTCACTAGATCAAATGCCCGACTCAAATCCAGGAAACACGCGTACACAGACGTGTTACGATCAACGTAATAATTGACGGTGTGTTTTAAGCTGATAATGGCGGAATCTGTTGATAGACCGGGACGGAAGCCAAACTGCGCATCATCAATCCTAATGTTATTCTGCAGTTTGGGCTGCAACAACCGCTCCAAGACCTTACCTATTATCGTACCCAAGGATATCGGGCGATAGTTCGTAGAGGATCCGAGGTCTCCAGTCCTATTTTTAACTATGGGAACCACACTTGTTTCCATGAGGTCTGCAGGTAGGTACGAGTACCTAATACACAAATTATAAAAACAGCTTAGTTTGGCGTACAGGGTGTCGCCCGCCGCGAGAATGTGCTCGAGACTGAGCCCGTCATGACCGGGTGATTTGCCGTGCTTCATCCGCCGCACTACTCTACCAACATCTTCCGAGGTGAACTGTACACTAGGGCGGGTGTGACTCGAGGTTGATACGGATTTAGTCTCAAGTCCGTCCCCTACTGGCTGTGGCTCAATCTGGAACTGATCCGCAAACATGTTTGCAATGAGTACCGGATCCTGCAGACCTCCCACTCTAACAGGTAGGCTCTGTTTATACTCAAACTTTTTAGTGTCTTTCCAGAATTTGCCGAAATTATTATTACTTCTGTGAGAGGCTAAAATGTCTAATTTGATTTTTTCTTCGTTCCTCTGACACCACTTGAGCTTATTCTTAAAATGCTTACGACTGAGACACATGCCGTCGTAAACATCTCCAGAAGTTGGCTTACCCTTCAAAACCCACCACTCAAACTTCCGTCTATAAGCTAGCTAGCTAGCTAGCTATAAGTTATGTCTTCATTTTCGTAGTATAATACCTAATTGACCAAAAACCACACAAGAATCAGCGACGCCATTCTACTCAAAGAAATGGATATCTAGAAGACGTTTAGGTTTGTATTCCGACACATAATCAAGATCTGGTACAGACTTGCATCTTCACCGATGGCCATGATGTGTAATTCCAAAGTGCAACACTGGATTCGGTTCTCTGCTCCCCGCATCAAAAAAAGAAATTCCCTACCCTACGCAAGTAACATTTATCTGGTTATTTATTTTTATTGTCAAACTATCCTTGTTCTTGTAAACCCAAAGTAACCCACTTCCTAACAGAGCATTGACGCACATGACATATTGATCTATTTTAGGTCCTTATAATTGAGCCGAGTGTACACGTGGGGTCTTCCCGAGGGATGAAGAGGACTGGTACAAAAAACGTACCTGTTTCAGTGCAGTTTGTAGTTTATATCTACTCTAATTTTCAGCTAGCACCTAGTGCAGCTAGTGCCCTATCACCAACCAAACTGAGTACCATCCGATAGGTAAGTACCTCCACTGAGGCGGTCAAAATGGTTTTGCCGTTGAGGCACAACCAAACCGCAAAATAGTGTAATTTTTTGCAAAAGTGTAAGGGCAGAAAGCCCATCAACTGAGGACCTTATTTATAATAACCCAGTGATCATAATAGCATTACATGGAATTCATGCATTATATGAAAACAAATTGTTAATTTTCTGACACTTTCGTTTACAAACCAACGATTTAAAAAACTATTGTAGGACTAAACTGTGTAAGGAAATGGTGTTAACAATAATGATTATGGTTGGGTGTGTATTTGGCATGTAAGTATTCAAGGTTTTTATAAGTACCGGAAGTTATTTTTCACTCACGGGAGTGACAAAGTTTGTTCCTAAAATATGGATAATATGCTTACGGAGTTTTTAAATTAGCGATCATTACTTCATTATCCTTGATTAAACAGTCTTCCGCGAGTCGAACCATCTATGTTGTGACATTGAAATGTCATAAAATATCGATTGCTACTTCTGAGTTTATTTATATTTTTGCTGCGATTTTTAATTTAGTTTAGCTTGTTTGACCACAATCTCACTAGATTTTGAACGATGATGTAAATTAGTACTTAAAGAGATGTAGAAACATCAGAACTGTGGAAGTATATTCCATTACATTATAAACGGTAAATGAATTATCGAAGCGCACGTTGAATGTCACGTAAGTTAATTTAAATTTTATCATGAATTTTCAAGGTTCATCGAAGGTATTCGAAAATGAACTATGCTATTAAATAAATTTATAAACGATTTGAATGTAGTACTCCGTTCTGGGCTTTGTTGTTTCATTGTCAACTGTACAAATAATCAAACATTTTGAAATTCAAACAAATACAAAACCTCGGGGAGTGATGAGTTGTCTAGTCAACAACAAACATAGTATAGTAGGCAAATGTTTGTGAAGAAGTGAAAATTACGGTTACTCTTATCTGTGTGAAATGATTGACACTACGAATATTTCTAGCGTGAGACAACGGCATACATACTACTTGGATAAATTCGGGTTTATTTTATGCAGTGGACGACTCGAAAAGCGCTGTTCACGGCAATTTGTAGTACTTTCTCAAGGCCGAGGCTTAAGTCAGAGTTCTAGTTTGAGGAGCTTGACTCCTTAGGGCCTTGTTTCTCAATCTCGGTCTCGTTTGAGAATTTTCAAAACGCAGCCGTATTTTTAGGCTTCACTTTTGATAGATCTTGTTGATATGAGACTACCCTTTATTGCTTTAATATTTTAAGATTGAAGTCACAATTCTTAACAAATTTAAATTTTCATACATTATTCGGAATACATCCTATTTTACTTCATGTTAATTAAGACAAAAATATGTTATTTCTACTGGAAATGTAAGGTTACAAACTCAAACAAGTAGTAAAACAAACAAAAATGGACCTACAATTTTACTTCTTACAGAAATTATCTCCAAATTCTGCACCCATCTGTTTTATTTGCCTTTCGCATCGCATCGAACCAAATCAAATGCAATTATAGTCAAACAAAAGCATATGCCACCGTGAGTTCGAGTCTCGTTGGCCCTCTGGAGCTAATTTAGAGTTTTTGTGTAATCTCTGTAGATCGCCAGATGGTTTGTGAAGCACGCATGCCGTATGGCGGCACCATGCCTTTACTGGGTCTTAGCACAATTTCACTGTCTACAATGTCAGACAATCTTTGTTTGCCGAGCAAACGTTGGAAATAAGACTGATAAAAGTTAGCATTTTGAGTCTTGTATGTCTTAATATTGTTAATGTTTTTTTTTCTTCTTCTAAATGGTAATTATTTTTATAAACATCTTTTACAGGAAAAATTATGACACAAGTATGTCCCTCTCTATTCTAGTCTAGTGGGTTTTGAATTTAATCAATATCGGTGGATCCATTCAGTCGTGAAAATATAACAAACACACAGAGACAGCGTTAAAAGGACAGAGCTATTTTCGCAGCGCGTTGGTTCAGAATTGCTAGAAGGTGCATTTGTAAGTAAGGCCGAAAATCTGAGCTTTATCGACGTTCCGCCTGAAAATCTAAACAAGATGTGTTTCTCGAGCTCCTAGGCGATTATATATTATATTCATACATAATATAACTTAAGACTACCAAAGGATTACAGTTTATGTTATGTTATTAGAATGTATATGTGTTAAGACAAAGTTCGACACGTTTACTGATAAAAAACATTACCCGACCTATCTGTCTATCTACAAAGCCTCAGTAACATAACATAACTAATGGCAGTTTCTTTGATGTGAGTAATTATATAGGCAAACACAAGTTTGTTTGGGCAACGTTGATACTATTTTGCTATCTAAAGCCAAGACGCATGAGCCGTGGAGATTATTAAATGTAAAATGCAAGTTTGCCGTCCTAATCTTCCAAGATTGAACACGTGGATCTTTGCACAAACGACAGCGTAGAAAAAGTGCTTATTCACTATAGGCCGTTGTAGTTCCCTAAAGGTATGGTCCGTTTTTTGCCGGTTCCCATGAACCCAACGACAAAAGCTCGACCTCTCTGAAAGACTGCCGAGATCCACGCAAGAATAAATATTGTACTACAATAGGGTAGCTTCTTTGACTTTACCTTGTCTCGTAGGTTGACGGATGCGTTTTGATACTTGAGTTAAACGGATACTATAATCGTTTTCATTGCTAACAAGTTGTTTTACATACAAATGACGCATGAGAATGTAGATTTACAATAGTTAGTATTTATTAAAATTTATGGCAACGACAAATAATTAATACAAAGATACGTCGAACGCCTTGATATCATTTTGTCGTATTTTACCTGACGTGGGAAATTATTCAAGGATCTCAAAACGCAATCTCAATAAAAATAAAAATAGCCGTGTGATAAGATTGTCTTTCGAGGTAAGTTACAGATAGAGGTCATCTAGATTATAGGAGACGAGTAAAAGTAAACTAACGAATACAATTTACACTAGGATATGACGTGACCCAGTCGAGTCGTTTGAATTACTAATGTATCTTATATAAAACCAGTTTCAACCTCATTTCTACGCATTTGGAGCAAGAACAACATCTGATTTTAGCCTGATAACTGTATTATGTTATTTATTGTAGTCACCACGTGGTTTTAGTTGTCATTAAAGTCAGTGAGTGTTTAGGTTACCGTAAATATGATTATCTTATTGCACTCAGATCAATTCGACTTGCGTGTAAAGAATTTTATGTTTAAGTAATAATTAACGCGGCATTAGTACGAGTATTTCATATTTGTTCAGATTCTTTTTATTTTTACTATTAGTAGAATTCGATGTTTTGAGTAAATTTTTACTCAAACAGAAAAATTTGGAGCATGTTTTTCTGAAGATTGTCCTTTTGCAGTGGTTCTTATGCCAATGCCATAGCAACGAAAATAATATGTAGTATTAGTACTAAGACAAGAATAATACTGGTAGGAAGTTTCTTCGTTGCCTCCAAGTATCAAGAGCTCACACGCGAGCTACGCGACCCATAACAACAAAAGGCATAGCGGCTCGTAACGGACTTTTTTCCCGAACTTCGATGGATTGCCTATCTCATAGGTTTTGTCATGCAAAGATTTGATTCCCACGCATCAAATAACTTGAAATCGGCTGTCCGTACTCCGTACTCTTATATGCATAGCTTATTCGCTTTCCTTTGATTTATTCATCTTTGATCTAATCATAAAAATAGACATATTTAAAACTGTATAATTTAGTGAAACGTTAGCTCGCGAAAAAACATCTATTTTGGAAAAGAAGGAATATAAATAATTTGGCAAACCGTGAGTCAAACTGGCATGGAATTTACAGTCGGACAGACAGACGGACAATGTTGATTCACCAATTGGGCTCCGTTTCAACCATTGAGATATATAATACTAAAAATAAACTACTCATACTTTATTGTTTTTATCTGTGTCTGTATCAATCTGAAAGTTTCACCGCTCTACGAACGGGCCATCCATGGGGGATACCAAAATCCACACATCCTACGCGGGTTGTTATTCGCTGTAAGATATACGTGGGAAACAAATAATGCTATCCGTCTATTGAAATTTTTCGAATCCAAAGCCGTAACGCGACATTTCTGTCCAAAACAGCAACGACTTGCTCTTGAGATACATCATTGCTCACCATTCTACCAACAGAACTTGAAAATTGGAGTACCGCACTAATGCACCTTTAGATAAAGGGGAAGAGTCTCAGAGTAAGTGTACTTATGCTCCTTAGCATAAAGATAAAGTGATCTGTGCGCGTCCTTGACATACACTTGTTGCATTAGCCTTGCACGAGGACTTATATAATACTTTAGGCTAAAAACGAATACCTCTAACGATGCAAAGGATACATGCGACATACTGCAACACATCCTTACGAATATGATATGCGAGAGTTTGTTTGTATGTCCTTCCTTCCTTCACGCTGTAATGGAGAGTTGGAATGACTAGATTTTTTCTATAGGGATTGTTGAAGGGCCGGAAAGGACAGACAAATTTCTTTCACGATCGAACCGCGGCCAGAAGCTAGTAAAAATAAATAAGATTGTTTTGTATAAAATTTGAAAAAGTAATTTCTGTTGTTGTAATTATTAGCTGGGAAACTTCCACTGATGGACATTGGCCTCTTTCACGGTATGCCACATAGACCGGTCCCGAGCCACTTGCATCCAGCGACTCCCCGCGATCTAGTAGGGGGACGGCCCGGTAGACCTTTACTCTCAACCAACTATCATCATCAGCCGGGAAACGTCCGCTGCTGGACATAAGCTTCCCTCATGGTACGCCACATCGACAGGTCCCGAGCCACCTGCATCCAGTGACTCCCCGCGACTCTAACCAGGTCGTCGGTCCATCTAGTAGGGGGACGGCCTGGTACACGTTTCCCGGTACGTGGTCGCCACTCGAGAACCTTTACTCCCCACCGGTTATCGGTTCTTCGAGCGATGTGGCCTGCCCATTGCCACTTCAGCTCACTGACTCGTTGAGCTATGTCGATGACCTTCGTTCGTCTACGGATTTCCTCATTCCGGACCTTATCACGTAGAGAAAGTCCGAGCATAGCTCGTTTCATTGCTCGCCGAGTGACTTTGAGCTTGTTTATTCGGCCCACAGTAAAAGACCACGTTTCGGTTCCGTATGTCATCACTGGCAACACGCACTGATCAAAGACTTTGGTCTTTAGACGCTGATGTATTTTGGACGAGAAGATATGCCGTAATTTCCCGAACGCTGCCCAGCCGAGTTGGATTCTTCGGTTTACCTCTTTGTCGAAGTTGGACCTACCTAGTTGAACGATCTGTCCCAGGTATACTATATATTAACATTACCAAAAACTGCCAATTCATATAAACGTTTAAAACTGGTAGTATGATGGATGCTGCTCTCTCACGTGCAACAAAACTTTAATCACTGGAAACAGCGCCTGACGAATGAACCGGAAAATATTTAAATGGAAGCCAGAATAGCGTGCGAGCGAGGCGCTTACTCGCTTACCCCGTAAAATATGGTGATATTTTGATAGAAAAAATATAGGGGAGGAATTAAAATTCTCACCGGTCCGGAAACGTGGGAGCGTGCGGAACGAAGCAAGAAATGATATTTTACCAACTTTGGAATTGCTGGCATTCTTTAGGAGAGGAGATACGGATACCCTGCGTGTACAAAAGAGACGCCACAAATCCGGCCTGCACTTATACAGTATTTCAAAAATTAAGGAAAAATCTAAACATGATTAGAAAAATACCGAAATTGCATATTTTGTAGTATTTAGCATGCACAAAGTCATTCTTTTCGTACTAAGTAGAAAACATCGAATGTCATTTTATTGATGCCATCTTCATTGTTAGGTTAGTGTTGCCGTGTTGTGTTGTGCGTATTAAAACATTTTTACGTGATAATGACGTTCTAAAATTAGGTCTATTCTGTGCCGGGGCTACACATACTTTCTTGGAGCGTCTCTATTACGTTTATTTACTTAGTAGAATTTTCTGGGATCTGCGTGGATTTCAGAAGTTTTGGCACATTAACACTAACGGGTTACAAATCAAATTCAACTTTCTGGTCCAGACATAAACTATACCCGAAGAAAAAAAACTCGACGATCTATTATGCCACGTTGGTGCGTGAAAGATGGACAAACCAACCAAGAAAATATTTCTAGTTTGCGTATGATCCTCGTCTTTTCATTTTTAGCCTCACACGCAATAAATATTATTGATATAAACTGCTCTTAAAATACCGTTTTAAAAATCGAAAAGCAAGCCCTTTGTTTGGCACTTGGTAAAAAGTCCTTAAACGATCTATCGTAAAAAATCTTAAAACACAATCCCGAAATCTTAGCCACCCCGAACTGTACACTGTACAGTCTCCCTTGGAATCGGCAGTTTTTTACCAACGCAACGGGCCAACGGCGGCGACCCATTAAAATCACAATAGTTATATCGCCTTACCGTTAACGGTTTGGGATTTTGGTCCGAGTCCACCATCTTCGGTTAGTGTTGGATAGATTTCAAGTTATTGCATTTTTATTATAGTACATAAAAATTCGAAATATTTGTCATCAGAATATTTAATCCCAAAACACTTTTTATATTTTTGACATCTTAATAAGGTTACCTGGAAATATTAAATACACAATTTCAGTTTCAACCGACTCCAAAAAGGAGGAGGTTCTCAATTTGACGGCTATGTTTTTAAAATATTTTTATGTTTGTTATCTCAGAAGTTTCGACTTTGATTTTGATGATTCTTTTTTTATTTGAAAACTGGAGCTTCCCGAGTGGGAGTGGCATCCATGAGAAAATCATATAGGTCTTAAATTTGCTTTAGATTTTTAGGGCAAGCGAAGTCAGGTTCTAGTTCTTTTTGATCGCTTTAACATGTTCAATTTTTTTTTATAAGTTTGAACTTGAACTTCATCTCACCTTATGGTAAGAGACGATAAAATTCATCAAGAATTCCAGAATATTCAAGCTACCTGCTGTAAATTTCTTACCGGAACAAAAGCTATTCATCATCGATATCATCAGCCGAAAACGTGCTGAACAAATTAAAAAACAGTTGTTTAATTCATAACGACAATTAGGATATTAAACATGGTTTAATTGTTTTCTATCGGCTAACTGTCTGATTAATAATGACGGTGCTGCTTGTCCCAGCGGCATTCGTTCATCAGTAAAAGCGTTTTAAGTAGGTCATTTGTTGAAGAATGATTTGACTACATTACCATAGGGGTTTGCCTCTCTTACGAGAAGTAAAAAACGTCGTGAATGGTAGTAATTGTCAATGAACGAATTAAGTAAAGATAAAAGAAACAAAATAATTGTATCATACATTTTTGAATCATTTTATTGTAATATTTTGATCAGAATAACTTACATCTAGAATCACATAGTTATATTAGAAGGCACTATTAATTTATTATTTGTATTTATAATTAGGTGCCCTTAGTGAACAATTAATTATTACAATTCTCGCAATGACTTATTGATACGAAAACAAAAATCTAGGAAGAGAATAGTTTAAAGAATAGGATTTAATTTGATGATTTACAAAAATAAATAAATAATGCATAGCGAGGTGTAGATTAAATGTACGCAGCAATAATATTATGAAGTGCGTAGGGCTTTTTATCAACTGACCGTTACGGCACACCTTGCGCCCGCGCCGCCTTCTTTGGCAATGACAGCTGTATGTTTGTATTTATGTTACATCATAATAAATACCTCTGTCTAATAATATCTCTAATTAAACTAAAACATACATTAATAGTCTTCAGTGTTAATTGTTTCTGTTCCTTATAGGACGGCTTTGTCTCGTTTTCTCTTGCCACCATTTAAGAGTCTCTTCAAATTGTTCTCTATCTTCTGGTGTCACTTGTATATCTGGTAGCTCCTTCTTTAGCTCCACATCACTGTACTGAGTGTTATCCACGTAAGGCTCTTCCTCCTTAAACTTATAATCCCCGTGAGATAAAATTAAATCAGGGTTGATAGCTTCTAACGGTAATTCTGTGCCGTCATAACTGTGTATTTGAATAGACTCAGCATATTTGACTTCGAAATCACGGTCATGTGTTGGCATCTCAGTTTCACTGCAGTAACTTTGTTCAGGGATCACTGTGAATTGCTCAGATGAATTTGGAAACTGGAAATGGCCTTCAAGGATATGTGATCCCATTTCTTCTTGGCCGATTAGATCAGAAGACGGTGTCAATGGCTGACCGGCTCCGTCATCTTCGTCATAAAGATGAGGCGTGGAGACTAGCTGGAATGTTTCTGGCACTGACAAATCCACATACTGAGGCTGAGGCAAGTGATGCATGGTACCATCTAGTTCATCCTCATCGATATCATCATCTTCAACGGCAGGCGAGTTCATGGAGAAAAAACTTCGTTCTTGACTGTTATCTCTTGGAGATGATGATGCCGGTGACGGGAATGATTCCATGGATGGTTGGGATGCATTTTCTTTGTCAGCATGTCCAATATTGAGCAAACTCTCCAGGTTTCTTATATATTCAACAGCCATTCGTAACGTCTCCACTTTACTTAACTTCTTGTTGGGTCCTCTGTTTGAGTTGGAACTTTCAAATGCAACTGCCACTTCTTCAGGGATATGCCGGCGAAGGGCAGCAAATCCATCATTTACTTGTCTCACACGATTTCTTTCACGAGCGTTTCGACGAGCTACTGCTAAAGGAGTCGCTGCACGAGCCGGATCATCTGAGCTGTTTTCGCGGATTCTTGGTTTCTTCGCTTGGACATTTGAAGACACTGGTTCGGCCGCTCGCACTAATGAAGTCACAGAAACTGTCTGAGGTGACTGCACCTTCTGTTTCTTTCTCACTATTATAATTTCTCGTCTCACGTTCTGGTGTTCGTTGCCCGCGATATTCACGGAATTATTCACGGACTCCTGAAGCACCTGCGCTTTGCCGAGCGGGGAATTGCGGAAGACTACGACACCGATGGAGCTCATTTCGGCGGAATGAGTTGCCGTTTTCACATGTTACTGTTGTTTGTGTTTGATTAGGCACGGGATGTTGGTTGATGAGGTCACGTAGACTTCGATGTTTGGTGTTAAATATAACTGTATAACTGTAGTTATTTAGGTGGCGTCAAGGCGCCGGTCGCGGCGGGAATGGCGCGTGCCGTGTGGACGCACCTGGGGTGGCTAGCGGGGGGATAAACAGGGGTACTTACGTTTACTAGTTGCACACATGCCCTTTCAAAGGGCGGATCGGGGAAGCGTTCCGATCACAATGTGTCCCTTTGCTACGCACACATACACGTTGAAATGGTCGTGTTGTTATTTTATTACATTTCCATTGAGTTTAGAGTTTCTATTTTTGCTCAGTTTTCATAAGTAGATAAACGTAAAAATCATGTATCAAAATATCGTTTTGGACATTCGCAATAAATGGTCTATTCATAACATTTAATTTTTATAGACGATAGATCAAAGCTTGACCACAATCTCACCTGATGTTAAGTGACGATGAGGTCGACGATTTTACAAGTTTTTCTAAAAGGTGCATATTTACTCTTCGTTTAAAGATTTCCAAGTTGTAGTTTACATACGAGTAATCCTAAACATTCAAAAACATTTCCTTCAATGTCTGCTAGTGATCAAATAAATTAACTTTTCATCTTAACCTATCGGAGCAAGAGCTATATTATAACAAAATGATCTCGATTGGTCTAAAGCCATATTATAAATTCGATAGGGTGTCAGCATGCATCCATGACCTCGCAAATGTGTGAGTGATATACTCACACAAGCTTACTATAAAATGCACTCGCTCCACACACACACACACACAATGACAGAGCTAAAACCGTTCGCGTGCTTCAATGGAATTTTGAAAACGAGTGCGCTGGCGCTGGGGTTGGAGCACTGCGCGGGATTAAGAGACAGAATTTGAATTTGTAAAATGCGACGAATGATGTTCTTGTTACAAGAATACATTATTTAAAATATGGAATTATCAAATTAAGAATTCTTTTCATTCAGCACGTCATCATATCATGCATATTATTTGGAAATAGCATAAAATTCATGCACTTGAAATTACTTTTATTTTATTTGGAGGAAAAAAGACACGAGATAGAAGACCTAATGTTGTAGCAGAAACAACTTTATTCTGAAATACTCTCAAAAGTAAATAGGAAAGCGTGTAGGAAGCAAACTTTATTCTGGGACAAGCCATACAAGTTTTTAATAATAACAATTTCATTTCATTTTTCATGAGCAGGAGAGGAGCAAGAAGAAGAGAGGTTACTATGTAATTATGGCACTTGTAACAGCACTATAATATCGGAAACATAAAAAATTAACCATTGTAAGATTCCGACAAAATGTATCTAAATAAGCTATACAACTAAAAATAATAATAAAGTATAAATTACGTATTGCAGTGTTTTTCTTCGTTTGTCCTTCTTTCACACAGAAAGGAAGCAATTGGCCAGAAAGAGGTACACTATGAATACTTTAGGGTGTGATATCGTTAAAGTACACATAGACAACGTCGCAGGAAAAAGCTCTATAGTAAAAACGAATATAAAAAATGTTTCAATCAACATTTTAATTTAGTCAAAATTCTTAGGTTACGAGTATTATCAGCAGTGATACAAGTTCACGTTTGGACAAGGCCTCAATAATAAATACCCACGTGGAACGGTCTCTCCATGAGTTGATTTGGTAGGTGGTTTGGGGATTGTAGTGAGCTGTTGTCGATACATAAGGACATTAATGTTTTATATCTCATGAAAATGTCACCGTCGGCCGCTGACGTATTCACACTTTTTTTTCTTCATACAAAGTTCCAGCGCAGGGCTCCAACTTGACGTCTGCTCTGTGGGAAATGCGGTACAACGGTAGTTTTAGGATTACTTTAATATAATGTTACGGTGCATTCTGGGGCTTGCACTTTTCACGTGACTTAGTTAATATGTATTTTTAATCGAAGTAAAAGATTTGTAATTTTGGTGGTTGATGGTAAATTAAACACGGATTTATTACTTTCAAATCTTAAAAACAATTCAATCAAGATCACTACAGTTTTGTCTTTCTGTTAAAAAAAATTAACTGTAAACGGCGGTGTATTTTCTTATTATAGTAAAGCTGGCTGTACAAATATACTAATATACATAGTTATTTTGACTTCATTCGCCGTCCGTAATCGGGATATAAAACAAGCTTCTGAACGTTCATAATTGTCATAAATGTTATATTAGTACTTGAAAGTTATTCGGATGAATTTTTCTTGTAACTTAAACAATGTTTTTAGGGTTCTCTACCCAGAGGGTAAAAAACGGGACCCTATTACTAGACCCTATTACTAAGACTTAGCTGTCAGTCCGTCTGTCCATCTGTCTTTCTGTCCGTCTGTCACAAGACTGTATCTCGTGAATCGTGATAGTTAGACAGTTGAAATTGTACTACTACTACCAAAAAACAGAATAAAATAATTTCTTCTCGTTTTGTTTTGTTTTCTCGTTGGCCGGTTATCATATTCACCTGCATATCCAAGTCCAGTAGAAAGTCAACTTTTAGTCACAGATCGATCATAAGCTTATTACTACATCGGACCATGTGAGGATAAAACTAAATTGTCATAAAAATTTAAATTAAGGTAAGTATAAATAATCATTTTAGGTTGATCAAATATACCATCAGCTGATATACAATGATATTATCAACTTTACGCCTACCATTGTGTGTGTATTCGCCAGTGAGCGCTGACGCTGCACTACGTCATCACCAGCTGCTGCCGTGGGCCTTTTGTATCGAGGCACGCGACACTATCGTTCGTACATCTATTGTGCTTTACTATTAGTATATATGTCTTATTATTTGAATTCACACAAATTATATTAATTGATTAATTGTGATATTATTCTGATTTTGACACAGTAAGTCATTGGGTCACTAAAATGATTGTTTTTAAATTTATGACGGGTTTGCACTTGGCCTTCATCTCACCTGGTGGTAAGTGACGATATGGCCTTGATGGTAAGCGTGCGCACCCTGAAGCCTTAAGGTAATGTAGCGCTGACTCTGCTACTTTTACCGGAACACAAACTTTTGTGATCAATTTTGTGACTACAATTACTTAATAAGATATGTATTTTTATTTCACACACATGAATACATATTTAGTACCGTATTATAATGAATGCTTCAGCGTTAGTTGTTTTCGATTGGTGTCTATAAGGTATGAGTCATTTAAAAAATGACCAAGGTTCCGTACTATTATCTACAAAAAACGGCAAAAAATAATGTATGTTGTATGGGAGCCCTCTTTAAATATTTGTTTTATTTTAATTTAATTATTTATGTTTAAAGTAAATTTACAACTAAATATTCTAAGAAAATTTCAAGCGTCTACCTGTTGCCGTTATCAATATCGAGCTAAAACGAACCAAAAATCACTTTTATTGTATGGGAGCCCCCTTAAATATTTATTTTATTCTGTTTTTTAGTATTTGTTGTTATAGTGGCACCAGAACTACATCACCTGTGAAAATTTCAATTGTCTAACTGTCACGGTTCATGAGGTACTTACTTCCATACAGCCTGGTGCCTGACGAACAGACAGACAGAGGGACGGACAGCGCAGCGCAGTCTTAGTAATAGGATCCCGTTTTTTCCCTTTGGGTACAGAACTCTAAAAATCATAATGAGCTTGCAACCGTCAACCGACCTTTATCTCCACTGGTGCTAAGTACCTTTACGGACGTAAGGCGTGCTCATCCAGAAGCTTTAAGCAAACTCTGACTCTGAGCGCTGTCTCTGTTAACTTTTAATGCCGGAACAAACAATGCTGCTAACACTGCTGTTTAGCGGCAAACCTAGGTTGCATTTCTAGTGGTAGTTATATGGTTGGCAGGATTGGAGATACATTGCAATAGAAATATAAATCGCGATTTTCGAATTTTGAATCCAACTATATTAGTTAATTGGACTAGTAAAATAGCATATTTTTCGACAGTGTTCGATTTTATTTCGAAAATAAATTACAAGTCTTATTACAATATTTATTTATCAATGTTATTTTTTTTTCTTATAAGAATAATTAATGTAATGAGATTTAATTTTGTCATGAAACTTATCTATTAGCGTTTTGTATTTCTTTCAAAACGCCTGCATGATTTACGTTAGCAACGTCTGACTCGATACTTTACCTAACGCTTGTCTTGAAGGCGTTGCTTTGCGCTCATTCATTTAACAAATGAAATCGAACACGAAACACGGATTAGGTACGCCAGCAGTCCTAAATCTCAAAAGTGCATCCTGTAATTTTAGATGTCGCGTTTTTTCCCGACAATCCGCTCAGTGCTCACCATCTTGTGAACATGTGCGTACGGGCACCGTAGCTTATGGCCCAGGCGCAACCTACAGAGCTAAATTTAGCCAGACCATATGTTGATGGTGTCTAGAGGGGAAGGTGTAGCAAATCGGAACAGGGAACACTTTGAGGTGCTTTTAATCTGTCAAAACAAAGCCCAACCCCTTTGGAATGCTGGTGCCTTGGAGTGTTTAGATTTGCGTTTTTTTCTTCAAATCCAACAACTTCACACTCAGACTTTTTTAATTTTAAGGCAACGGCAACAAGCATATTCCCTGTTGGAAAGTTCGATGATGTAGGGATGTATGATGACAACGCATCACTGCATAACTGCGTTTGACGTTCCGTAAACACACCCGCCCGTATCACTCCCTTACCTCAGGAACATACTCAGTTGTGCGTTGGACCTGTAGCTTCTGAATAATTGGTCATGGTGATTTGCGTTTGGTAATAATTGTTACATCATTCAACAATGTTTAGAAATACTTTCATCATCGTCATCAGCCAGAAAACGTCCACTTCTGGACATAGGGCTGGTCAATGTGGAGTACCATGGAGGAGCCTATGTTTAATACTGCCATACAAATAAATCTTGTTTATTGTTGAAATGCAGGTAGGATAACAAAGTTGAATCTCTGGGTTCAAAGTATCACTGTACTTTACCAAACGGTATACAGTATTAAAATTTATTTGTAAAAAATAATTAGTATTATACAAAATTTAAATATAATAATAACCACCACAGACAACCCAGTATGAAGGTAATATTCACTTGGTATTGGCCCGTGAATATTATGCAAATACCAGCTCAAGCTGAGAAAATAAAAATAATAAAATGTTTATTTATTTTATAAATCGATGTTTCAAATTCCATGGTTTTACCTTGTGATCTGCCCGTAAACAACTTCATACCTTTTTTCATACTCTTAGGGTTGGAATTCAAAGAATTCTGTTTAACTGGTACATAGGATCGATATTCCAAATTTCAAGTCGTTTGGTTTGGACGTTGAATATGTCAATCAGGCACTAATGAAAGCCGAGCAGTTCGCAACAATCTTCCAATTGAACCCCATTTTCACGTCTCATATTACTTGTACTCAGTGTGTCATATTAATAGTCCCTTCAGATTTTTTAACCCTTTAGTTACAGAATTTCTTAAAAGTCACAAAAGAACCAAACTTCAAAGAATCTCCAACCTGTGCATTGATATCCGTCACGAACAGCTGTGCTGAATAGCCGACCGAGTTACCTTCAAATGCTATAACCTATCTCAATACAGGTCGCCTTGAAATAGCTAGCCTATTGAGGGTATCCCGGCCCAGACGACGTATTATTTCTTATTAGAATGAAGGACCTTCAACTTGAAATAAGCTAAGGTCGCAAGCACAAAGGCAGCGGGCGTCGCTTTGGTTGCATCTAGACGGCTAGATTCATAGGCATTCAAAGAATTGCAAGGGGGATTTCATAATAAAGCACTATTTATATCCGGTTCATGTTTTTGATGAATATGACGGGAGAGCTGACAGACAAAACATTACGTGGAATTCCGTTCTTTGGAATTGATATACAATACGTATTTATCATTATTTATTGCAAGACAATTAGCTTTCTGAATAAAAAAATCGGGCTAAGTTTGTGTGCATTATTTATATGCATTAGATTTTTATGGATTTTCGCCCTAACTTTATCTGTGTTCATTTCAAAAATCAATCTATAACCCTTTTTGGGCATTAAAAGTTGCCTACGTTGTAAATAATTTAATACATTTGCCTTTGTTATTCTTTTAGATCTGTTCATTAATTTAGTCGTTATATGGCAACAAATAAACAGAGATAAAGACGGTTAAGGTCTTTCAATGCACAAAGGGTAGAATGGAAGCGTTTATATTCCAGTACAACAGAGAACGCATGCGCGTTTAGCAATTGAACCCACTTTACGTTAACACCAGCATGACAAGATTACATTGTATTTAATCAGTATTCAAATACGTCTCTTCCTACAGCCTTCGTCACCAAGTAAGTTTAGGTTCAAAACCCATACTGGTACAAAATTAACTATAAGTACGTGTGAGAACAAATTTATTCTCATAAGTACAGCAAACCTGCTGGCAATGGCATAGTAACCGTTTGACCCTGCAATTCGAACAAATAAAACTGGAGCAAAAAGAATACCCAGTGTGAGGCTCATTCATCGTGCGGTCCAGACATAATACGCTTTTCATTCTCATTGTTCCTCTGCAGACGGTTCAAGAACTGCCCCCTGGGTTCTTTAAGACCTACGAACGAGGTGCATTCGTTTTCAATGAACTCTTTGCTAAATTCTTGTGGACTAGCATACTTTGATGTGCACTTACATTCAGCTTTCGATCGCTGTAATAAGGTTGCTCTTCAATGATGGCGTTGGAATTGTAAAGGTTGCAAGGGTTGAAGATCAAGTATTTGTAGTAATTCAATTCAGTATTTGGTTTCTCGTTTTCAATAGTGCAACCGTTACATGCTGAGTTACTCGTTATGGGGCAACAACGAACTTGCTTTAGTCTTGGGATTGTTTACACTATTTAAAAAACCGAAGGACCTACTTTGTATGTATTTTTAGTATGTACACATATAGGACCTGGAATAATTAACGAGTTCAAATATATCAAGAAACGGACTTTGACTGCCCAAAAGTCTACAGCATTTATCCCCTAAAATTTTTACCTTTAAAGCAGAGAGATTTAAATATAATATAATAGGTTATAGAGCGGGCATTGGGAAACGTTTCATATAAACATTTTGATCTCAAAAGTCAATGGTATGTCAAATGTCTTGTACGGCCGCGTGACGTGATGTGACACTAGATTGAGTAACTTATTACCAATTGGTAATAAGTTTAGGATCAAAATTTTTGTTTGCTTTGTCCGGTCTATTACTATTAATGTTAAATGTCTTTGCTTTCTAGGTAGAATTATCATATTTGGTTTTTGTTGACTTTCTCAAAAAGCGCTAAATCAATTTCGATAAAATTTATTCAGGTCAACTTTGTCTTTTCTTCAGCACATACCTACGTTATAATAACTAAGTGTGAACAAACAAGATTAAATGTCTAATTCTTTAAAAATATACAAAGTGTAGAATTTTAAGCATGTAATTAGTTTTAGATCAGTCAGTCAATAGAAGCATCATTTGATGTAAGAAAACAATAAATACGGTAACTCGATCGAACCTTAATTATACAGTATTATTATTCCAGTTTAACATAACCGACCAAAAAATATCAGAGCCAGGCAGATGTTTGAGCTCGCGCCGCCACTCACACCATTAAACACCCATCTCTCATTCTCCCTTACTATAGCTATACTTGACGTGATAGAGAGAGAAATCGTGAATAGGGGTTGTGATGAGGGTTTTGCCACGTGACCTCTTCGCCTACGCACACAAGCGAGGAAAGGGAACCCTCGATCATTTTATTGATCTCACGAAAAAATCTCTGCCATTAATGCTATTGTACAAATGTACAGGCTAGTTTAAGATTAATGTAGTTTTGATTATTATTGTTCCAGTATAAGTTTTGACTGTGTGAAGTAGAAGAAGTAGTAGAAGATTTTTAAACTATTTTATAGTGAAATTTTAATAAATTACTACAAAGTAAATCGGGACCCTCTAAGACTTGGCTGTCCGTCGGTCCGTCTATCACTATCGTCCGTGTATCTCATGAACCGTGATAGTTAGACAGTTAAAATTTTCATAGATGATGTATTTCTGTTGCCGCTATAACAACAAATGCTAAAAAAACAGAATAAAATAAATATTTTAGGGGGCTCCCATACAACAAACGTTTTTATACTCTCGTTTTTATAAAATAATGGTACGGAGCCCTTCGTGCGCGAGTCCGACTCGCACTTGGCCATTTTTTAAGGTTACAAAGGTTTATTGAAAAAAAAAAGGAGGTAGCATTACGTTTAACAGAAAATTTTCGCAGACAGCACTATAAGTTATCTATATCAGCTTATAAAGTGAACTGTGCTGTAAAAGAATCCGACCCGTAAACACTCGCCGACAGGAGCGCACATAAACTCTCTACGATGGGTCTTGAGCAAAATGATATCATCAGCTCATTGGCTTCCGTCAATTTCGAGTGCGTAAGAAAAACAAACTATCTGGACTCGCGTATCGAGTTACGCTACTTAAACTGTCGTCAGCAAGCCACCCACGCGGCACCTTTCTGTTTTTTTAACAATCTTTTTACAAAACTAAATAGATTTCCTGTTAGAAAAACAAACAGACACGTTTATTGGCTCCGTATTTAAGTTTTTCGATGTCTAGTTGCGGGTGAATGATGGATTCTGAATGACTCTCCCGACCTCTTGATGGAATGACTTCCGACTTTGATGGCACACAATTGTAATTGTATTGTCTGAGAAGACAAAAAGTTAACGAAATAATGACTTATTTGAAGTATTTGGGATAACTTTTGATTGTAGCTATTTGTCCCCTATTTTGTGATTTAACCTTTTATATTTGTCTGTCTGCGGTCGTCAAGAAGTATATAGGTGCACAGATGAAGAGGAAGCTATTTACGCGTTCAAAAAGAACTAGAAACTTTTTTAAATTTTTTTATTTAATTTAACTGCCCTAAAAGTCTACAGCATTCATATCTTAAAATATTCACCCTTAGAGGTAGAATTACCTGGGCACATATTTGGTTTTTGTTATATTTTCTCAAAAAGCGCTCAATCAATTTCGATAAAATTTATATGGGACCGCCTCTGTACTCGTACCGTAAAAAACGAATAATCAAAATCTATTCATAATTGGTGGAGCTAATGCCTAACATACAAAAAACTATACAGTCGAATTCAGAACCTCCTCCATTTTTGAAGTCGGTTGAAAAGTGAAGGTAAGAATTAGTGACAGTCATCAAAGTACACATAAGACAATCAGAGAGAAATTTATGCCAAAAATATACGCGAGAACCTATAGGGACAAGCTTTGTGTTAAAAATACATACTTTTTATGTGCACCCATAGAATGATTTGTTTTAATTGTTTCAATACAGCGCGGGAACAAAGAAAGAGGAGATAAGTTAATAAATACATAAATAACTTAACGATCTTATTCACAGGAAAACGTAAGAATGTTATAATGTAGAAAATGATTTTTTACTATTTTTCTTGGATTATAAATAGTATATTATACCAATTTACACTCTTTTACCTAATCAGGTAATCATCTCAAATGATAGGGGGTGGCACATCAATGTTTATCTGTTCATCGATAAAGGTTTTGTGGTAAATATATCAAGTTTTATAGAAGCTAGGCGAGTGATCGGCCTGACGGGGCGTAGGCAGAGGTAGGCAGCGACCCTAATCGATGGCTGGCTGTACGAACCACTTTCACGAGACGCTGGTGATGGCATTATCAAGCGATGCGAGTTGCTTGTCTGTGAGATCAAAACTTAGCAAGGCGTAGGTTACTTTGTTATTTCGATAGCGAAAATTATTGGATCAAAAAACTTTCCTGCAGTGCTGTAGTTCACCGGGGGAAATCATCCAACTTCGTCAAGAAGTGTCAAATATGGGATGCCCGATTGAGGTTTTAATCGGTATATAAACAGGACTTGGTGATAAAGAGTGCGATAGGCTTGTCTCCAGTTTGTTTTATCCACTGTTGTCAGAGTTTTAGTATGCGTGTACTGAAATTAATAACGCTATCAAATTAAATACTTATTACTTAAATACGCAATAAGCACGTAATAGGATCTTTCCAGAAACTGACACACTAAAAAGAAAACAGGCTTAGATGTGACGGACTCGTAATGAGATGATAGTTTTTCAGTAAAATCAGTCCTGAATATGTCAACAAAACACATAAGACCCTTCGCTAAATGTGGAGGTATACAATTAAATATCTGTTTTCTAATTCTAATTTTTCTATTTTAAACGTTATAAGAATTAACATGAAAGTAGTAAAAATATCAAAAATAAAGATTCACGTTAGGTGAATTAGACCCTCAGAGCCTAATAATAAATATTTTGAAATAAAAGCCATTCAAAGCCAAGTCCATAGTTAGGTATTAATTAACTCATATAGTTTTAAGGAGCTGCTTCCAAAATACTTTGACCGTCAAGGAATCTCGAAAATTTCAATCAACGTATTATTTATATCCATCCCATGAAACATCTTTCTTTGACCGAATAGTTAAACTTAAAAAAAACTGGAACTACCGTGGACACGGCTTTGATTTACGACAAATAAAATTTTTGGGACCTTTTCCGCGGCGCAATTAAAATATTTAACGAACCACCCTCAGTGGGTGGTGGCGACAGTTCTCACGAGCCTATTAAATATAATTTTATTTTGTTTTTGTATATATTTATAGCTTGGATGTCCTTGTATTTATTGTTGCGCCCGATTTGCCGGCTTTGTTTTATGGGGATGCGATTTTAAACGGTGGCGCTAAGCTGTTACGCAATTTTTTGTTGCTTGTGGAACATCCAAGTAGCTCGATTTTAAATCTTCTATCGGTAATCTTTCTCGTAAATTACCATCACAAGAGATGAAGGCCAATTGAAAAACTGTCGTGTATTTAAATTTATTATGATAGCTATTTCTAAGTTTGTTTATGTTAAGATTTATCTTACCTCAGTTTTACAATGGTATTTTTTGAGTACGTAGTAGGTATGTAACAATAAACGAACCAACAAGAACGATCAAATGGTCTTAAGGGGTCCATTTTCTTTTTGAGGTACGGAATCCTAAAAAATTATTATTACTAATTGATTGATGGACAGCAGGCGGCAGATATTCTTTTGTACTCGTATCAACGTCATCATAAATTGACGATAAATACATCAGCCAAGCGTGGTGATAGTTGCAAATCCCGTTGTAGAAAGTCTGATGCGGACAAGCTCACGTCTAAAAGTAGACTTATTTTACAACATCGGCAGAACACACACAATATAATACAAAAAATTTCTAAGTACATACTTACAAATTCTAAGTATACATACCAATTTAAAAAACATATATAAAGATAGAATACTACTTATATAATATTAAAAATTTGTGTTTAAATTTAAGTAATGAAAACTATTGAAATTAGAACAGCAAATGTATTTATTTATTGTAAGAAAGCATACATAGATTTAGAGTTAGACTTGTTATGGACAATAATAATTGTTGTTGTAGATCACAGTAAAAATTCGTTAAGGTTAAGGGGAACTCCGCAGCAAACTAGCACCGCCATCAGTTAAAAACTAATTACTCGCTGAGTACACACTGAAATGAAATTGTTAAACTGTGAGAATTAAGTTTATAAAATCGCTCTTTTTACAGATTACAAAAGTGCGAAAAATAACCACTACTTGAAAATTTTGGCTAACTGTAACAACAGCGAAAGCCTCTAAAAAAACTACAGTACTTATCTGTACTTAATTTTAATTTTTTTACATTTTCATTTCATTCATTTGATTGGAAGTCCTTGTATTCCACTCTGTGCGTAATTATTTTTTAACTGATGGTGGTGCTAGTTAGCTACGCAAAGGCATTTAATAATGTTCTGGAAATTTTACAGTATATTACTACAATAACCTACAAAACAAAAGTCTAGCAATTCATTGGCATCATGCCGATTAATTGTTGTCGTTTCAAAGAATCAATCCTCCCGACCATTTGTCCGTGTGTCAACATTCATAGCCGCAGGATCTTATCAACCATCGTTGGTATATGCGCACGCGGCCCGGCTCCAATAAAGGTCTATTATGAATTTTATAAACGATTTGTAAAATGCGTTGTCAGCATGACGCGAACTCAAGGAATCAAGTTTTTTCGACAAAGGGTTAATAGTTTTGTCCCTTGGACAATATTGTGATGAAACGTCTCAGCGGTTTCCCAGCATGTGACTGGCAGACGGTTCACTGTTTGAGCTACCACTAGCTTTGTTACTCCGAATTAACATATTATTTTCATTTTTAACCCTTCTGTATTAATTCACAGCCGGTTATGGAAGGTCACATTTTTAAGTGTTCGGCACCATTATGTTAGAGAAGTAATATATTTCATGAAATGATTTTTGAAGTTAATGATTGAAAGGGGTGACTAGACGAAGGAAGACACGGGCTGACTCTATTCTAAAGCTGAAGCTTGGGGTCAATAACATGCAAAACGAAATTCGAAAAATGGCTGCCATTAATTAGGCACACATAGGCACACGGACGCCACCGCGTGGCGCTTACAAGACTCGGAACCCTTTTAGTTATTACTTTAACACACCTTAACTCGAGCAAATGTGCACACGTCGTCAGCCAAAGTCGTTATAATAAATTTACACGTGCTGTTACTCTGAAGTAAATGTTTGCGCAGCCATTAAATCACAGCCCTTCGAACGCGTGCTGTGTCTTATGTTATCTATTACAATAATTCTCGAGGCGTTAAAATGAGCCCGGCCAGTGTTGGTTCGCAACGAGAACAATTTAATTGAATAAAATTAGCCAATAAAATGCGCTTGTCGAAGGCTTCCACAATGGAATACCGCCTCAGCTTCGGTCGTAAACCAAGCTTATTTACTGGATACTCCTCTGGGAATCCGCATTAAGTGGTCTTAATATACTGTTGGGAACCCTTGCGACTGTTCCATTGGGCCATACCGTATCAGAGGTAATAGGTTTTCTGGTCTGGAGACATTGGGATGCAAGACCTTCTGGGAAAGCTATCTCGTTTCAACATATTAATATTATTATGTTTAGATTTTGGACTGTATTGGGCTGTATTATATCAGTGTGTGTATAATCGCTGATTAGCCTCTCGTAACATTGCCACAGAAATAATATGATACTAAACTGTAGGACGGTAATTTGGTAATTGTGAGTTCTGAACCAAAACGTTTCAAGAACCCTGATAGTTTGTTTGCTACATTTACTGAGATAAACAGAGCTAAATATGAAGTCTGAGGGTTAAATTGCCAAAAAACACTTTCATTTTCCTTGACAGCTGCCATATGAAAGTTTAGACCACATAGTTCCAAGTGTCCCACAAGACAATCTTTACTTGCAAAAACCCATTTGTAATGTTAAATGCGTATAATTCCTTCTGAACATCGCCGGTGTAATTTTATGTTATTAATCTGGAAATTGAATAATTACGATGCGATGTCCCGTTGCGTTGTCTCGTCAAACAATTAAGGGTGGTCGTCGAACATGCGCGCGCGCCTCGCCCGCGGCCAGTGAAGCGCCTGCACTGATCGAAGTCTTAATCAAGCCTTCAATTACCTTTGCACCTTAAGTTTTGGTAGATTTTTAAAGACACGCTTGCCATTTATTATTATTGTCATGTCACACTAGCGTACACTGCTGTTGTTCATAGATCGCCGTCAAACTTTTCATTAGGAAATTTGCAATAATCACTACGACAGTTTAGCGGATTGGCAGTACAATCCAGTCGAAATTATAGGTAAATGCTGCTGCCCATCTCTCGAAAGATTTACTTTAGTCACCTGTTACGATTCCTACGGGATTAGGCGAGGTGATCCTGTTTTAAAGGTAGCACAAGAAGTACTAGCACTTTTTACCTAAAACGATCTTCAAGAGCAAAAGTGATTCTATTTCATAAATCGTTTTTCCATTTTATAAATATTATAGATGCGCAAGTAAGTTTTTTGGTTTGTTTGTCGTAACAGAGAGTCAGAACAACTCTGGATAGTTGAAGGGCTGGAAAAAGGACATAGTCTAGTAATTATTCCGATTGAGCAAGTAGTTCCCGTAGGATAATTTTTGAAGTCCACGCGAAGGAAATTGCGGAATATTCATATACACAATATTTATCTCAATAGCTACAAACTATCTAATACTATAAGTAGATAAGATACATGATTTTGCTACTACTGTTTAGCTGATGCATTTATATCATTATCAGATCAAGCTTTAGCTGTGTAGTCTTAACCTGTTATCTGAATATTCAAAGGACGCAAATTGTAATATGCAAGTAAATGTCAGCCTCCTTGTAACAAGTTAATTGCAAATGTTGAATTTTTTACGGCAGTATTATAAAGCGAAATTGCTGAAGCCCATCTCAATAATGAGGTACCTCGGAAGTGAGCACGAGATCGGCAGTATTTGTGGAGGGTGCGTTCGGAATCTTAAACGAGTTTACACGCGCCGAATTCGCCGCTGCCTGCGCAGCCGTCCGAGCCATCGCACCGAACTTGATAGACGTCTCAACCAGATTTAATAAGAGAATTCCTCGCACCACTTCCGAGTACACGATAACATTGATTATGTTGAGGTGGAGTTGTAAAAGCAGTGTTTTTGCATGTTTTGCAATTATATTTTGGCAATGTAACATGCACTCAGGTATGCAAGCCGAGTCAAGTGATTTCCCCCCAAAATTCACAAAATAATTTCTTTGAATGTGGTTTCTACAGGAAAAAAATATACTTATAGTATAGAATATAGAAAATGATTTTCGTTTAACAAAATATTTTAGTGCAGAGTATTTTAAAATTTGATTATTTTCAACCGACTCCAAAAAAGGAGGTTCTCAATTCGACGGGTATGTTTTTATTTTATGTGTGTTACGCGATAACTCCGCCAATAGTGAACCGATTTAGATAATTCTTTTTTGTTTGGTAGAACATACTTCAGAGGTGGTCCCATATAAATTTTATCGAAATTTGATTGATTGATCGCTCTTGGAGAAAATCAACAAAGTCCAAAGTTTTAAAGCAATTTAAGTAGTTTTTTTTCTTTTTGAACGCGCTAATTATAGACAACAAAATAAGTTTTATAAAGTTGACAACTGTTGTTAGGATCTACTATTTCGCTTTACCTTTTGCGTTTGATTTTGTTATGTAATTTTATAAATCATAATAACACCTACACAAATAATTTTTTGCCACAATCCCTTTAAAAATGTTACTGGTATATTAGTTTTTGTTTCGTCTCTATACATAATTTGGTAAACACGTAGGTCCCGCAGGAACCTCTTGAGTTAAAAAGCAAAAGTCAGTTCCTTCTAATTAGTAAGTAAATCACGATTTTGTAATTGCAAATTATAATGGGGTTTAGCTATTAGCAACTGTTCACGTGACAAATGTTTGTCGTCGCTTTGTCGGCGGCGGTCAATGAGATCAACATTGGACAGCTTTTATGTATATTTTATATAGAACATTCATCAAAGTGCCCTAAACTCGAGGCGTTATTCTGATCATATATTGAAGAATAACAGTGTAAAACATTATTTGTTTTAATTAGTTTTGTGAATTGTCCTATGAAAATAAATACCAGACATGATCTTTTTTAGCCCCCATTTCAAAAAGTGGTGTTATAAGTTTGTCATCAATGTCTGTTTGTCTGTCTGTGTGTCCGATTTCGATGCGGTTTTTTGATGCGGTCTTTGCGGTGGATCTTAGCTATATTTGATAAAAATCGATTTAGGAGTTTGAAGAGTATCAGCAGATGTAAGGCATTTTTGGCATAAAATGAATTGTTATTATTATTTTTGTATGATTATTGCGTAGTTTTTTAAAATGTTTACTCTAGAATATGAACTGAATGTTTTGATTAATTTTCGACATTTAATTCATTTTAAATTCAATTAATCATCGACAGCATACAACTTATTGTTAGCAACCTCACAGCAGCCTCACCTATTGAACTTTGTAAGGAATGACATTTGCATGTACATATTTGGCATACATGCAGTTCTATCATAGTGATCGCAGTGAGATCTGAGTGGCGCTGTGCACAGCACAGGCGAGCGATGCTGCGATTGACCTGACTTGTTTTAGTATAAATACGTGATATAAATACATATTGTAATATTATTTTATAAATTCAATAAATAAAATTTAATATAATAATTTCAAGAAATAAAATTATTCTTCTCCCTCGTCGACATCACTATATATTGAGTAATGTAACACTAATATCAATCCTAATACAATACAATGAAGGAGACCCATGTTCAGCAGTGGAATTAAAGCAGCTGATATTGATGATAATTATGTTTATTTTTATCTTCACGGATGCTCATAGCCAGTCTAACTTTTAGGTCGCTGGTAACAGTAATGAGACACCGTGGAACTGGGATACAAATTTGTCTCATAAATATCTCGAGATGCGTCGATCTGCATCGTTAATTTAGTAAACTGGATATCGATATCGTAATTCATTCGCGTCTTATTGCATTACGTCGTTTATTTAGAGTTTTCAAAGTTTTAGAACTGGTTTCGCTTCCCAGGGACTTTCGATTGCTCTAGATTTAACGTTAATAATCAGATGGATAAGTCCACTGCTCGACACACGCTTTTCACGTAGATCGCTACGTCGGGGGACACTCATGAGGGGATATATTAGAATGTATACGATGGTCCTGGAGATGATGGAGCGAGCTATGCTAGAAATTTCTCTACGTGCTAAAACCCGGAATGAGGACCGTAGACAAATGAGTCACCGACATAGCTCGATGAGACAGTGAGCTTAAGTAGCGATATCGCTCGAAGAACGGATAATCTAGTAAAGTTCTCGAGTGACGATCACGTATCAGGAAACGTGTACCGGGCCCTCCCCCTACTAGAGTGCCGATGATTTAGTTAAGATCGCGGGGATGCGAGTGGCTTGGGACAGGTCAATGTGGCATACCATGAGGCCTATGTCCAGCAGTGGACGTTTCCCGACTGATGATGATGGTCTTCTATAATATACTCGTATATTTAAGAGTTAAAAAGTGTGTAAATTAAATATATCTGGAAAAGTGAATCATGGTGATTTATAATATAAGCATGAATTTGACTGATAATATTGGTGTAGGTCTTGGAAACACCTAGGTCTTGTTACCTTTTTACAAATTACTCGTCCAGGTGAACTTACTGACATCTGCTTGAAAATTCGTCAGTTTTACTTCTCAATTTTTCTCAGTCTTATGATGACATATAATACTCGTAAACAAGGAACATGATAAATTTTTTATGAATACCGAATATTCGGGTATCGCCTGCAGCTGTCACAGGACATCGTAGTTGACACTTATCTCTTATAAATAGATACACAATCATATTACCATCAAGTCTTAGTTTAAAGGTTTAACGCATAACTTCGTCCGTTCCTGAGGTACGGGAGTGGTACGGGAGGGTGTGTTTACGGAACGTCAAACATCAGTCAGGTGTTCAGATGCAGTTATGCGATATGCCTGTAGCTATCAAAATTATAAAATAGTATACAATTGCTCAACCTTTTGGCAGTTCAAGGAATGAAGGGACTTGGTCATTCTACTCTCCAAAATCAAGGTATTGTAAGAGCAACCTTTTTTTAACAGATTCTGTAAATGTTGTTCTAGAATCGTTAAAACAATCAAACACATGCACTTGACAGAACATGATATAATAATAGAACAGAGGACTCATCATTATTACAATGATCATAAAGCTAAGAAACTGGAAAATCAATGGAAATGTATTAATTCCTCATTTATTTTTTACAGATTTTAAAATATTAATCATCCAAAACATTTTTTTCCCTCAATTTAACCATATATTTTCCTCTAATGTTTGTTTGTACCTTTTCAAATGCGAATTTTCTGAATTAAAATACGAAATGAATTCACGACTAATTTACGTAAAAATTTCACGTTGCGGAATTAAAAATCAAATCAAATCAAATCAAATCATTTTATTTGTCCAACATAGGTATTGAAGATCTTATATTAAACAACGGCCGCTATGTGGAGCCTTGCGGCGTACAAATATATACATAATAACATAAAAAATTATATGTCAAAAAATAATATTAAATTAAATACAAATCAAATAATAATAGAGTCAAATTCAATTTTATAAACTAAACTAAAAACTAATAACAACAAACATATTCTTGTTATATATGCTGCACTTTATTGAGAAATTCATCAATCGTGTAATAAGTGTTGTCTGACAGGTAGTTGAACAGATTTCGTTTAAACTCTTTTAGATCTTTAAGCTCTCGTATGTTTTTTGGAATATTATTGTAAATTTTTGGAGCCATGAACATTACAGTATCAAGCCTGACAGAACATTATATTTTATTTACTAACACAGCAATAATACTTGTATCTACTAACAATTGTAAAATGAAAAAAAATATGAATCAAATAAATAAAATTACAATTCCAAATAATTTGTGTCAGTCATGATTTCAAAATACCTGTAATCTTCATACCTGCGACTTCATTATCGACTACAATTTGATTCGGTCATGTCAAAGTATTCATTTTAACCGGACATTTTAGACTTCAATTTTGTGGTAGTAAAAATATGTGAGGTAGTCAAATTGAAGCACTATTTTACGAAGCACGGAATGTGACAATTAAAATGATGAATCCCGCCAGTACCTCTGCACTTTGCCGAGTTTGCGCCGTTGCTCCAGGCCCCTACACTTATTCCTTTAACGATTGTTCCTGAAACCTCAATTTGCGCAGGCGCACGTTCAGAAGCGTGCCACGCCACACACGCGGACACGACCACCGATCCTTTATGCAAATGCCAACAATATCTGACCACTTAATTCTGTGATCACGGGAAAACATTTACTTTTATTTAAAATTAAAGACAAGACGTGAAATGCTAATTTGAACTCCTGTTTGTGTTGTAAAAAGCAGGCGCTCAGCCATGACTGCTCCTAGTATTCCATTGAACTCAAATTTTTAATGTATGGTTTGCACTTGGCATTCATCTCCCCTGATGTAAATGACGATAAAGCCGTTGGATGGCAAGCGTGCGTACCCAGAAGCCTGAAGCTAATGAGGTGCAGACTCTGCTCCTTTTCATACCGGAGCACAACAGTGCTATTAGCACTGATATTTGTCGGCAAACTTAGCTAACATGGTGGTAGCTAGCCAGGCGTTCATAGAAAATACCTACCACCAACCAAACCAAGTACCGATAAGTACCCACACTGGGAATCGAATCCGGGACCGCTAGAATGTTAGTACAACATTTATCCATTAGGCCATGGAACCTACTTGGTATCATAATAATCAGTTGAACCTACTACACAGATTGACTCGTTGGATTTTCCATCGCCACAAGCACCTCACTTAACTAATGGATTGGTGATTGCATATTAGCGTAGTTACTGTCTCGTTATTTTTGCCTTAGTCGCCCATGGGGCGCCACGGGGATGACATGTGATAATCCTATTGATTCGAGACTACGGTGCTAAGAAGCATCTCTCGATGAGCAATTTTTAAACACACTGTAAAATACTCGTAATTGTGCACAGTTCACTCACAAATAATACATATTACTGACGTGGTCATCGCACCGTGGTGCAGCTGACAGCCGAGTGTTGCCACACCAAAAACCTGTATACTACATCCCTTCCTTGTTTTAATTAAATAGGAATAGCTCCGAATAGAACGACCGATAAAATTACATCAATTTTATTAGTAGTGTAATAATTTATACTCATCTGAGAAGATCAATCTATGACTTGTTCATCATCATCCAACGGTCCCTTCAGCGTTTTCTACTTTATATCAATAACGTTTATTCAGAAACTTATATCCTCCTTCTTTCTGCCTATACCTTTTCCTTATTTTATCTTATTTTTCTATAATGTCAATCAAAGTATATTCGTACTTGTTTAAGTTCAATGTCTGCCTCTACAGGTATTTTATCGCGAAACTGTGAGAGTTCTGCTGAAGTCCAGGCAGGCAGGCAGTTAATGCATGCTTTAATATTGGTCACAACAGGTCTTGGTAATTTCTTTACTTTGTAGTAAGTCAATGTTTCAAGATATAATTTCTATTCCTCTTACATATGTTCCTGATTGTTTCTACTCGCGGGCTCTTAATGTTCTTCACGATCTTAGTTTATTATAAATTTATTGACATAATAATCGATTAGGACCAGGAGATAATCATTTGATAGTACTGGTCCTAGGAAGTATATTTACCTGTCAACTCGAAAGTCAATATAAGTTGGATGTGGCGGGTTAGGAGCTTTACAAGCTTTACCTCAGTTCTCTACATATTTTCTATTATACTTTTTGGCCACCATATCTTAGCCCTGAGGCGAGACCTCTTGAGACACGAGACTACAGTTCCCTCGATGTTGCAGACGTTTCCTCGATGTCATGTAGTGGACCTACAACTAGTCTTCTATATTTTAGGATTTCATATATATACTCGTACACCTATAGTGTTTCACTTGAATGTTTCTGCAGCAACAGATCGACTAAGTTATTTTCAGACACTTTGTTATGCATGTTGACGAGCCATTAGTAGTAGTTTATTTCCATAATTGAGGGTCCACTTTCCAACATAGCCTATACAACGCAAGTTGTATTTCTGGTAAACTTTATGGCTGAAATGTACCTAATAAGTTATATTGCTACCAACTTAGCAATTAATGTCCCACTTCAATCCAATTTCCAGATAGGCATCACCCTACACTAACTTTGCTGAATATGACTAAAACATCAGATGGAAAGTATAGTTAGCATCTTTTAGTTTTTTTTTTTAAATTGAAATTATTTTATCAGTGTTCTCATTTCTTAATTGTTGTTTTTAATTTCCAGTCATTTTCCTTGACTGGGGTACCCATCAAATATCTGACTCAAATAAATAATAACTTCTGATGTAATGATACAAGTGTAGTACTGCCACGTCAAATAAGTGTTCACTGTACTCCGAGTCGTTAAAAGTTCCTGATGATTATTATTGCCAGATCTCCCTTCTGTATCAAATGATATTCCTTTTCAGTCTAAAGTCGCCGGTGAGTTTTCGAGTCGCTTTCGGTGCTTGCCTCTGCGAAGGGCGACTCCCTCACGTTCCTCAGTGGTTAGTTACGCTGAGGTAATGGTGTATTTCACTGGTTGTTGAGAACCTCGATGCTTTGGATATTACTCTGCGGATCTTGTTTTGGGCCCTGTGCAAGTACATGATGTTTGAATTGCTGGCTGTTCCCCACTTCAACAATTCAATGCCGAGCAATTCAATGCCGTACGTCCATATTGGTTTAAGTCCATATTGGTATGGTAGGACTGAGTTTCTACCCAGGGGTTTCGTTTCTTTTGGATTTTATGTGGTTTTCCATGTGAGGCGCCTGTCCAGCAAGAATCCAAGGTACTTGACACCGTCTTGCCCAGGGTTTCAACTGTGTTATAGCAGTTATTGCTGAAGAGTGATTCCGTAAATATGTAATTTTACGATTCTAAGACCTACGACCCAAAGTAGGGTCTTTCACAACGGTTAAACCCAGGGTCTAAACCTTTCTTAATATTTATTAAATTATTCACTTGATTTTGCAGCCTCAATATAAAATTCAAAACCATCCTCTTTGCTCTTCATTAGTCTATATATACAATTATACATACATCTTTCTAATAGTTACGTTGTAAAGATCAATAATAGCACACTCTTCAACGTATAAGACACTGGCCATATACTTCGCACGCTTCCTTTAACAATATAAGCCTTTGACTATTAGCCTTTATTATTGTTCAATAACATTGTCATTTCTTATTGATGTTTAACTTAACTTTCTTGATCTTAAATAACCTTGGCTTCTTTATTGGCCTTTAAACGCAACAGACTCTTTTATTGGCTGTTGAACGTGGTTGAACACATTGGTCTCTCTTATTGACGTTTCAACAGAACAGTATTTCTTATTGAACGTTGAATAACATTGGCCCATCTTATTATCCTTTCAACAGAACATACTTTCTTGACAATTTACAATCTTTGCCTCTCTTATTGACATTTGAACACATTGGTCTCTCTTATTGACCTTTCAACAGAACAGTATTTCTTATTGAACGTTGAATAACATTGGCCCATCTTATTATCCTTTCAACAGGACATACTTTCTTGACAATTTACAATCTTTGCCTCTCTTATTGACATTTGAACACATTGGTCTCTCTTATTGACCTTTCAACAGACAGTCTTTCTTATTGAACGTTGAACAACATTGGCCTATCTTATTGACCTTTCAACAGAACATACTTTCTTATGACTTTTAACTAACTTGTAAGTCCTTTCAATTTCATTTAGATTTCACTTCGTCGACACAATGTCGATTCAGTGTCGATTCAGTGTCGATTCAGTGTCGATTCAGTGTCGATTCAGTGTCGATTCAGTGTCGATTCAGTGTCGATTCAGTGTCGATTCAGTTTCGATTCAGTTTCGATTCAGTTTCGATTCAGTTTCGATTCAGTTTCGATTCAGTTTCGATTCAGTTTCGATTCAGTTTCGATTCAGTTTCGATTCAGTTTCGATTCAGTTTCGATTCAGTTTCGATGCAGTTTCGATTCAGTTTCGATTCCATTTCGATTCCATTTCGATTCCATTTCGATTCCATTTCGATTCCATTTCGATTCCATTTCGATTCCATTTCGATTCCATTTCGATTCCATTTCGATTCCATTTCGATTCCATTTCGATTCCATTTCGATTCCATTTCGATTCTTCGATTCTTCGATTCCATTTCGATTCCATTTCGATTCCATTTCGATTCCATTTCGATTCCATTTCGATTCCATTTCGATTCCATTTCGATCTCATTTAGATTTAATTTCTATCTCATTTCGATTTAACTTCGATTTAATTTGGATTTAATTTAATAAAATATAGACTTTAAACAACCTGAAACTTTATTTCAAACCTTCTTCAAAAGGAGGAGGTTCTCAATTTGGATGTATGCTTTTTGTATGTATGCCACGCGATTAACTCCGCCAACCATGAATCGATTTTGATGATTTCCTTTTATTTGTTTGGCAGATACAGAGGTGGTTCCAAACAAATTTTATCGAAATTGATGGAGCGCTTTTGAGAAAATCAACAAAACATTTATCCATATAATTCTACCTCTACGGGTGAACATTTCAGGGGAAGAACGTTGCAGATTTTTAGAGCAGCTGAAATCGGCTTCTTTGTTTTTCTGTAGCTCATTATCAATGTAGCTCTTGTTGATTTTTTGAACAGAACATACTTTATTTATTTATACATTTACTTTTAACAACCTGAAACTTTATTTTCAATGTCTACTCTTTTTTTTTTAAATCTTTGAACAGAACATACTTTATCAATCACTTTTAACATCCTGAAACTTTATTTTCAATGTTCAACCATCATTAACGACCGTTTACAAATATAACATCTCATAAAGTAGCAGCACTATCCACAGCTATCCACACACAGTGTGGCTTGGCATACTGTTACTCTAAAGCAATATGCATGCTTTAATAGTATGGTTAGATGACATGAGTATTTACTCATGATAATGTTACTAATAATAATAATGTTTTAGCTCTGCAACTAACTCTAGTTCTTACCATGTTTCAAAGAATGGCTGTCCATACATGAATGGGTGAGATGCATCTAATTTTATTATTCCAATAATCAGTTAATAAATATTATTTTACTATTACTTTCATGGTAAACAATTCACTGGTACTAACTACTTGATTTACTAACGTAAACATTTTTAACAACTAACGTAACAACACAAACAAAATTGATAGCCAACAGCTATTATGAATACATGAGGTGTTTACATGAAACCTGCCCTCTACTTTATTTCACTGTAGCCAGCAGTGATATGCAGGTAAACGTATGAGCTATTTATGCCCTGTGAATGAGTCCATTGGAGAGAAGTGTCCTATTACACCTGTCAACCATTACAAGTTAAACAATTCAACGTACCTTCAGGTTTGCACTCATTGTAACAAGATAGTGTTATCAATTACCACTCAAACTCTTCCTGTCTCTGCTTATATGCTCTCTCTGCTAGGTCTCTGCAAACGCAAACGTCAGGAACGCAGTGTCGCTGTTCGTGGTAACTTCATAATAGCGGTTAGCAACAAAGTCATGCCACCATTTTAGGTTATTTCTTGTACGCGTAACCAACCATCCCTTCCTTTATCAAGAAAATTAATAAGCACGCCTCGAAAGTTTTCCTCGATCGCCACTTGTAAAATACTCGTAATTGTGCACAGTTCACTCACAAATAATACATATTACTGACGTGGTCATCGCACCGTGGTGCAGCTGACAGCCGAGTGTTGCCACACCAAAAACCTGTATACTACACACACAGTGGAAAATAATGCTAATAGGAATACAGTTTATATATCTACCTCTTATAACATCTATATACAAATTTTCTTTTGGTTAGACAAATAACAAATAATATATTATATAACAATATATATGCTACTAGATGATATAAATACAAAATGTATGTTTTAAATTAATATGTTTATATTTTATAAGTAAAGAAAATTAAATTACTAAATACTCGTATCACGCTTGTGGCTCATTAGTAGTGTATCTAATCATGCCTGTGACAGTCTAGCACCTCATTATTAGACTGTTAGGTGAGCACACTTCGTTCCAACGGTGATAACTCGTCACCTGTCAGGTGAGGTGAAGGTCAAGTGGGAATTATTTCTGAAATAATAATAAAAATACTGATTAAATGTTTTAGGTATTACATTAAGTATTACATAGGAGACATTATGTTACTTGGACCTTCGTTTTACAGCACACAAGCCTGGCTATAGCCGTGACCACTACTTTTTTTTAAATATTTCAGTAAAGAGTGGGCGGCATGAATGGCAAAGTCGAGTTCATTCCATGCCTTTATTATGATGCCACTTCTCGGAGGCATTAATTAAAAAATGAAAGCAAAGCTTTATATTTGCTCAGACTAATCGACTGCAACGTTAAAATTCAAGATCGTGTTTTCTTAAGAGGACAGGCGAGTGCTGGTTTGGCGACGTTTTTTTTTACTTACTCAGTTTTGAATTATTTCTTTGCAGTACGAGTAATTGTTATAACACTATAACGGGTGATTTTCAGCTCTTGTGTTTAGTATGATTTATCCAATCGTTTCAGAACTAAAAAGGTTAACATGTAAGCAAATCTTAAGAGATAAATTGAACGAATTTACGCAGGATTGTGCTGAGAATAAGCCGCAAGCCAAAGTATAAGAATAAGATCACCACATATCATCCCATGTGTCTCGAAGAGAAAAAAATCAGGAGGTAAGCAGGACCTTCTTATACACATATCAATACAGCATAGGATTTGGGGTTCCCATTGAAGGTCCATTAGACATGGCAGTCTATAAACTTACTGGGAGACTTATATACAACTGTGGACTTATTGCAACTAACTACTACTACTAAATCGCCGAATATAATTTGCATTTATTGAACGGGTTACATATGTGTTGCATAATTGAATTTTTAAGATTCAATCAAACAATTCAAACTACGAAATCAGATTTTTTTTACAAAACTCTGTAACGAACCCTAGAAACTCGACTCGACGTTTACAAAGCACACATCCAATGCACTCTTAACATTCTCGCGATCCTCATTATTTACAAAACAAACATCGATAAGAACTAAACAAGCTCCAAGATTTTCGGAACACTTTTTAGAGATTTGCGGCGAAAAAAACTCGGCGGTTTTTTGTTTGGCTGTGTTTTTGTTTCTATATCGCACGAGTCTACCACCCGTGTTTCTAATAAACACTTATCGCGACTCCATCTTTGGAAGCAAGACTTATGGCATATTTAAACAATTTATAGCAGCCACAGAACAAGGGAAACTCTGATAACATTGCGCGATCTGCGATGGTGCTCTTTAGATCATCCGCCGAAATATACTTTTTTTAAACTTTTTTCGAACACAATTTGATATGTTCAACGCGGGTGTTTACTTCAAAGTACTTTTTTGTTTGTGATTATGTTCCTTATGGTGAAAATCGTTTAGCAATTCGTTATTAGGGTTCCGAATAACCGATGAAAAAACGGAACCATTATTAAAGCTCTGGTGTCTGTCTGTCCGTTTGTCACAGCTGATTATCTCTGGAATTATTAATGCTATGGACTTCAAATTAAAAACAGTTTTGGGAAATTGTGACGTACAAGTTAGTCCTGTAAAATAATTACTTAAATATTTTTATTTGAAAAGGGGTCAAAATATTAAAATCTAAAGCAAAAATTCGTAAAATAAATTAAAGTAAAGAAGAATTTCATTACAAGAAAATCGTAATACTGTGTCTAGTATAGTATTTTTTAATCAGCAAAAAGCCTTGACAAATAAACTTAGCTATGCGGTCGCGAAAATTTATTTTTTTAAAGATAATTTTAACGTTTCTGTCTTTGGTTCGTAATCCTCGATAAGCTTTTTTTTTTTTTTTTACGGAGTGGAAATCTTCAAAAGATACCCGTTACTTCGGGGAAAATCCTCGATAAGCTAGTCCAACTCACACTTTGGTTTTGACATTAAAGTTACTTTGGCTGGTTGTAAAATGTATAGAATCAATCTTAGTATGGCAACGTAGTATGTTTAGATTGTGAGCTTCGTCATACAGTCAGCAGGTCAAATAACTGAGGTGTCTTGTTACCCAAAATAAATAGAGACATTATAGATACATAATCGCTAATGTTGCTATTTTAAATATTTAACGAACTTTAATGAACAATATTTCTGCTGGTTCTGTGGAAGTAATGCCATAAAATGCATACGAATTGTCGATTGCCGTGATTGTCTCAGTTTTTGATGTCGATTGGGTAATGACGTCCTTTTGTGTTGTTTTGTGACACTGCGACGCGTGGAATTTCCTCGCGTACCTACGGATAGCAGTACGGTGTGAACAAATAGAAGTATAATCGATTGGGTATGTTTAGAATTTTATAAGGCATGAAAATAAAAATCCAGTTGGAGATATTTTGATATTACATCATATTTTATCATTTACCTACAGAAAAATAAAAGGTTATGTTATGATTTCAATAAACAAACAAAAACCGCCAGGACATTCATTTTTATGCATAATTTCTGAAGTCCACAAACACTAGCTTATCATAATTTACTTCTTACCACCTAATTTCTTTGCTCTTTTCTAAAAAAGATTGCTCCAAGGTCTCCTAATTCTATATTCATGTTCTGTGTCTATTTCAGTAACAAAAATTCAAATATAATACTAATCAATAACTATCGTAACGTACAATACCTTTAAAAATTCAAGTTAGTTGTATCATGTTAAAAAAAAGTAAATGAAATTCAATCCTTTCTGCTAACGCTACACTGGAGAGCACGCTTTGACGTCTTAATCCAATCAGCAGAATTAGCTATTATATTACAAATAGGATCATTTTATAGTAAATTATGAGCTTATTGATGTTTAGAACGCGTGTCCGAATCTTTAACATTCTACAAATTGAGGTAGGTCACGAATAAATTATTGCAATTAATAGGGACCATATATTTAGCGGTTGTTTTAAATATTTTATTGTGGTTTCGAACTTAATTTCCTAAACTAATTTTGAATTGGAATTTGCTTTGAATTATGAATTTCTGCGTCACCACTTCAAACATTGGAATACTTTAATAAATTATAAGAAACATTTTGATTTTATCTGTGTAATATGTATTTACCTATCACTAGAAAAACTATCACAAAAATAGCGTGAAATTCACCCATTAAAAGGATAGTTCACTATTTTGGAGTTGTTATTAGTTTTAGTCAGAAAGCTTACATTATCTAAGTTACATACTTGAGAATACCAAAAACATAAATCTAGTTTCTAGAAAGAAATTTCATCCTGTGTCGCTAATACTAAGAACTACAAACGAATTATTGATTTTTATTGACATGATGTACGTTTTAATGTTCGTATGCACCTTTATCATCCCAAAATATGAACTTCAGGGTAATGGAACAGTAATATTAGTCTTATAAGAAAATATTCTATTGGAAACAATGACAAACCTACGACATTAATACTACTGACCAATCAAAAATGCCGAATGAAAATGATATTGTCTCCCATTATCACCTTATTATCACTCGAGGGCATCAATTTAACTTTAACATCCATGGCGCCATATATTATAGGCATCTATTCTTGCCATCGATGTGTTATGTCAAGGTATACAAGAAATATGTGTCTAGTCCACCTTTTCACGCAGATTTTATTTATAAAGTGTATTAGAACCTCAAACTGTATCTACACACTAAAACAAAGTATGAGTGTAAAAAACTCGTCTCCCAATGGTTACTCACTCTTGGTTACGGTGAAGCAGAAGACTTATTACATCCCGTAAAGTAACCTCTATGGTCATTTCCCGCAACACATGCACACACACACACACACACACACACACACTGCACGTACTTGTGTATACCAGAGACAAGAGACAATTCCGTGCGGGGAGACCTGGTCACCCATAACACAGGCCTCGAGCTTAGTTTGGGAACCAGCTCTACCACAACTACTATATTACTTGTATAAAATATAAACATGTAACTAGATATATGACGTTGTGGAGAGAGGAAATAAAAACCTATTTTTTTATTTATTATTATTATAGTTATAGACCGACCGCTGAAATGAGTCCTCGCCCGCGCGGTACAGGGTTGGCAAAGGGCAAGCAAAGGGGATCAATAGGGGAGCGGGCGGCAGGACACTATGCGCGTCTGAGCGGTATGGGGCTACCGAGCGGGGGAGGACTCGTTTACTTATAGGATCCTTGTCTACGTAGATTATAAAAATTATCCAACTGGTTCATTTAACCGCACCGGGATTATAATTATCCAGAATATTTATATAGTTATATAGCTATATAATTACATAGATTACACTTGTGTGCCACATTGAAATCTGTCCAGCAATCACAACAAATCAAAACTTCCAAAATCCTGTAAGTGTTAAAGGTAACAATGACAATTCCCATAATAAAATTAGTTTCAATCCAGAGACTTGTCAATGTAAAAACAAGTATTTCTAAGCCGGATGGATTAGAATTAGAGGACCACTTGTATTCTTCGCTGAGAGTGTTACATTGTTGTTAATAGTAATAACAAATCCATCAAATTTAGTAGTCTTTGCTCTGATGGAAGTTAATGGTGATGAAGGTTTCCTTTTAAGAAAAATAAATCATTCATAAAAATCAGACATTTTTCAGCGTTGGTGCATCTAAAATTAGATATCGTTACTCACCACAAGCCATAATTCCTTACCTTTGAACTAAATAGACAATGACTCGTCCTTTCAAACGATCCGATAGGGTGTGTATCAGTTTATAATGACGCTATGAACCAATGACTGAGACACGGCGGTCACTATAGAGCCATTAGAAATCGTACAGGTTGGTATAAAAGCGTAAAGAAAGAGTATTAGATTTGGAGTGTAATAGACTAGAGAGAGAAGGAATAGCTAGATTCATTTAAATTTAGAATTTTATAACGATTTTTTGATGACGAAGTATCCATGAGCTATTTTTCATGCTTAATTATCACATCACTTATGTCTATCTGATAAGGTGGTCCCGTGTTTCAGGATACCAGGTTCTCACCTCACAAATATAACTAAGAGCAAATTCTACGATACGAGCGATTACCGAAACCGTCTGTCAAGTGTGTTGTGGCAAATCTCCGTTATAGAAAGCCCACTTTTGTAAAGCTCCTTGTCAGTGGCTCCTATTAATGTCATTTTGTATTAATTTTAAAAGACATCTATGCTTTAAAGGGGGGCCCAGTTTCATCCCGCGGTGTTGTAAAAAGGAGTCTTTCTATGTCATTACAACATATTTCTACGATCACCAATACGCGTGATATGCGTAACAGTTATGATAAACCTAATCCTGGAAATGGAAAGTCCGACGTGACGATGCTGAGGATCACAGGGACAAAAAATGGAACTACCACAATGAGAAACATGAATTATAATTTAAATAAAAATTGTCATTTGAAATGCCTTGATACCTGCATAATACCTTAAGTTTTATTATAACATAAAAATTGGTTCGTTAATTAAGGATCTGTCTACCTTTTCCGAAGAGTAAACTTCGATGGAGTGATTTGAATTTTTGCTTGCTAGTTTAGTTTCAGACGTATTTGTATGAAAACTGTGAGCTAATAGTACACCCTGTATATACTTTTACTAACTCGTTATCTGACGCGGGAATCCTTTCAATCCATCCGAACCATTGTTTTTGGGCCACTTTTTATGCTGATATCAATATTTTTTACGATCGGTGTACGATAAAGCAGTGATTTGTTCGTAACAGATATCGAATGAAGGGGATGCCTCTGGGGCTCTTAAGATACGTATATCATTCGGCGGTTCCTTCCTTTTGTATGTAAATGTTTTATTGTAAAACTAGCTAGCGTATGACCTGCGGCCTCCACTTCGGAAATTAACAGATGTTTATTAACACTTTAAATGAATTTTTTTTAAATAAATTCGATAGTGTAATAATTTATTTCTTTCTGTAAGTTACAAATACACTTGAAGTGAGTCGCAAATCTACCACTCGATATCTCTGACTCCCCATCGGTTATCAATTCTTCAGCTCACTGACTCGGTGAAGAATCTGTTTTTAGCGAATCAAAAATAGTGCCCATAATAAGTATTTAAATGCGGCTAATGATTCTTATCGAGGCTCGCTCATGTTCAATAAAAATTTGCGGCAAATAAAAGAAAATGTACAAACCTTCTATTGATTTTAGTGTCGTTTATTAAGTATAAGTCTTTTATTAACTACCAAAATCAATAGTAATTAAAATAGTAACATAGGATACTTCACGCACAAATTATTATGTACTCATAAATATAAACAGAAAGAAAAAATAATTAAAAATCGATAAATTGGAATGCAGTCATTTAAATTCGCATTTATGTCACACAAAAAAGCAAATTCGTAAAAATGACTAATGTTGTATAATGTCTTTAAATATAAAAACATTACAAAAGAAAGTCGGTTGATCAGACTTAGTCTCCACTAATCCGACACTAAACATATCTAAACGATCCTATATCTGGACTTAGCTTATTTTACACATTTTCACTTTGTGGACAAGGTCCCGCCGATACCGTTCCAATAATGCAGGATTTTCGCTAAGTAGACTATAAAGTATCATCAAAATTTATAATACGGCATCAGATAACTTTGTTACATTATTGTTAACCAGTAAATTATTCCTTAATAAGGCTTTGAGAACTTTTGAGAGACGCTAATTTTATTGCCTCTTTAAGTTATAAAATCTGTAGCTTCAAGTTACGTGCTTCAAAAACAACAACAAATGTATTTGATCATTAAACGTAAAAGCAAAACCTATCTATATCGATAATCTTGGACAGTTGGGATGATTGATATCTAAATTTGTATAATTTCATTCAGGAATCCGTAAAAGGCACGTCGCCGCGGGCGCTCGACTTGCTCCACTCTTTAATGAGGTGTCGGATTTAGTGCTTGATTTGTTGGTAAGGAGGCTTTACACTTGGTGAGGCTTAAGTAACAACAGAACTGAATTAAAACGTCGCTCTTAGGAATGAGTAGACCCTGAGATAGCACTTAAAAGTCTATCTAGAGATATATAAAAACACATTATTGATTATACTTATCTTGAGGTTGATTTGATCTTCAGCATAAGCTGTTAATACTAGTAAGTCTGAAAGAGAAAAAAGTATATTTTTACAATACAAGTAACATAACTTGTTGGAAAAGCAATACAATTTGATGTAAAAAAAAATCTAGCTTTTTCCGTACTTGGGGTCAGCCTACTGTATATAAATTAATAAATAAATGAATTAAAAGAAAAATTGATAAGCTGTAATTTAATAAATTAAGGTACATTGATGTGGTGTGTAATATTTTATTTAAATTTATTTTTTTGTATTTTACATATAATTATGGGTACTAACATTTTGAAGTGAAGCAACATCATTCAATGCAATTTTAGTGACAATCTAGAATAGAATCAATTGTCTATGAATTGACATATTTTTTGTAGAATTATGTAGTTTACAAGTAAGAGGTTCTCAAACAGTTGTATTTAAATGAGTAGGTAGTTTAAAGTAGTTTTAAAATATTAGTAACGTTGATTGTTTATTATTCAAGATATTATTAAATTATTAAACTACGTTTGTGCAGACGTACCGTGGGACCTTGCTTTATGTGAAAGGTAACATGACGAATGCTCCAACAGCTTGGTACCACAATTACACACATTTACATTTGTCATCGTTATCCTCATTTAACGTCAGATAAGAAGCTGAACTTAAAATAAAATTTTCTTTCTTTCTCTTTCTAGCGATTCTAAATTTGTCTCTGTACAGTGTGTAGTCACTCTTGCTTTTCTTGCTTCTGAGTTAAGTTTTAGGACGGGCCATCGATAAATAAATATTTATATTGTGTTAATGATAAAGAACGTATTCCGCTGAGATTCTAATAGATAGGGTCCAACCTCTATTGCTTGGAGCTCTATTCCCAAAAGGATTGGAGCTGGTACTTTCTATATAGGAGCCAGCGAATGATTCTGGCTGGCACTGTGTTTTATACTATTTGAGTGAGTTGTTATATTTGATCAGGAAATATTGTTATAATCACGACTAGTTGAAGAGTTTAAGTCCCGCTAATGGAGATGACCTGATCATAGAGGCTTGGGAACCCTATACTTGTGCTTTTGATGTTTGAATGCATGCTGGTGTGCCAGTCCGACACACACTTCGCTGAGATTTATAATACAGATTATTAACTTAGCGTACATATAATTTAGTAAAATTATCTTTAAAGCTGACACTAAGAATAATAATAATGTATCGACCTATGCATAGCCGGCAAAAATATTTTTACGTTACAACATTTTACATAACTTGAGTCAACTTTATCTTGAGTATAATCTAGGATCTTAGAACCACTATTTAAATTATACCTTGAAATGACATACTTACTTATATAATTAATCAAACTACTGTTACGAGCTAAGCTTAACGAAATCAATGTTTTAACACAGAATCAACATTAAAAAATTGCTCTAAACTAAGAGTAAATAGTCACACACTAGCTAGCTAACGTAACATCGTTGACCACATCTTTATTTGACATCGGTTGAAATTGTTGTCAAGCTTTGGACTATATTCAATATATAATAAAAAATATTTATACTACTACCATGAAAAGGCGTAAGTAAGTATAAAACTTCCAGGTTACAGTTTCGTCCAAAGATTTTGTACTCCCATTGCAATGAAGAGTTCAATAAGCATGTTATAATGACGTTATTCATATTTAATTTATATCTAATGCATCTCGTTTAAATGTAATCAATTCAGAGATTTATTAATGAATACGCTAAGCCCTTTCACGCATAGACGGTTCAACTCGTTTATTTTAATGGAACAAACATAAATTTGAATATTTTCCGTTTCGTGTTCCCAGGATATCTAAAAAGAGTTGTTTGTTTCAATAATTTTTTTGTAGTTTTGTTTCTTATCCCCAAAAAGTATCAAGACTTTTCAATTATGCTGTAGGCGAAACTTATATCACAATAAACAGTGAGTTACATAATCGCAGGGGAATTCTACAATACTAAGAATTGCAGAACTCATCCTTTCATTCTTTCTACTCATTCTGTTTGAGAATCGATACGAAAAAATCCACTACAGCATAGAAAATATATTTTGCTATGCTTTTGCTATATGTTCATAGTGTAACAGATATAAACACTATGTATTAAATTCAGGAAAACATTTTTATAAACGTTTAACCAGTCTATGTCTCTACACTAACTTTAGCTTCCACACTTACACGAAAAATGTTAATATTTGCTCTTTTTACCCACGACGGAACGGAGACAGTGTATGCGTTTAGGGTGAGAGGATGTTTTTATGTCATTGAACATTTAGTTTTAGTCATGCCTGAAAACTACGTTCAGTATCATAGTATGATCAAAAATATAAACACAAAAGGCCAGGCATAAAATAATTGATACAAAATAAGAAAAATCTACTTCGTCTTGTAGCCACTGCACCAGCCGGAACTTTAATAAAATAAACAATGTACTTATTATCAACGTCTATATCGATCTCGGGGGTATTATAGGTATAATCGAGACCTTGACTCGATCGTAATCGGCGACATTGTCTCGCGTTCGGCTTAACTCGATTTAACTGAGCTTAATTGTGCACCAGCATCGATACTCCGCCAATTTGTCGATAAATGCTATGAGGTAGAGTCGCAATGCACACGTCCAACGTGACGGTACTTACGAGTATGTATTAATTGTCGATATTTACGTAGATAAAATGCACAGCTCTACGGAAGGGTTCCCGATGTATTGAGATGCCTAAAAGCTGAGGTTTTGCATCGATTCTAAGCTTGAATGCGTGATATTGCTCTGATAGTAAGTATTCCCTAATTTGCAAATCGGTCAAAATTTACACTAATGTTTTTTTTTCTTCATATATTGCATTCAAAATCTACCTATTTAGTCACACGGGAAAGCTAGAAGTTCTGACATATTTTTTCTCGGTTGAAATAATTTTTTTATACGAACATTATAACATAACGACATAGCAACTGTAACATTACAAACTACTTGAACAGTTCCTGCTATCTCAATCAACTGTGATTAGGTATCATCGACTTATATCTACTTACTTACTTAGGTTATTACATGTGTTTTAAATATATTTATTTTTTAAATACATCAAGTCATGACTGAATCTCATCTGAAGTTCAGTGACGTTGATGACTGAATTTGTAACACTAATATGACACTACATTTAAAATTTGTTTCCATTTGCAAAATAGGTGCATATAGATTTTTTGGGCACAGTTGATAAATGATTAAGGATTATATTTCGCGATTTCGTTGCGGGATTCCATTCTCTGGGCACCACTAAAATTATGTATTTATTCAATTTGAAACACTGACTCCGTTCTGATCGGGTTCCGAACACCAGAAAAAATTGGAAACAATGATATTGTAAAATTGTATCGCATTGGTAATGAGGTGATCTGAGCTTTGCGAATCAATAATTTGTGGGCGCATTAAATGCGTTTTTTTTTGTTCTACGTGTGGCTTTATCTCTTCACCGAAGTGTATTTTATAATCCCTTTTATTACAAGTGGGTTTAAATGTTATGATGCTTGTTTAATAACCATATATTATGTATCAATAATTTGAGGTTTGATGTAAAAAAATTACAGTAAAATAATTGTTTTACAATTATTTGTCTGACTGCAGACGAGAAAGCTAATAACGCTACCGTAAAACTTGAAAATTTAAATTTATCGTTATAACCATCCTTATTGACTTTAGATTATTGATCGAGCGTCTTTGCTTCGAGCCTGTCAAAATTTTCTTTCGGTCATTAGTTTGTTGGTACTCCTCTACAGGTCGTATTTTACACCCAATCTGGACGAAACATGGAACATAAGTTTTTCAACTCAAACACTTTTTTTACCTAGTGAATTTTTGAATGGAAGGATGATTTCTCAAAAAGGGGTAAAGAGAGGATATCTCCACGTTGAGATCCAATTTCTGTGCGTCCAAAGACCCATTTTCTAAGGAATAATAGATATATTAATGTATTAAGTTGAAATTAATATCACACATTCAAGCCTACAATCACTTGAAGCTATCAAAATCAGACTTCGAAATCAACGTAATGAAAAGATTCATAGGTTTATGACGCAAATTTTGACAAGCTCTTAGGCATCAAGTATCAATGTCTAATGACGTCAGCAAAGACATCCGTGACCTGTGTTGTTGTAAGTCCAAGCTAGTAGCGTGTAGGCTACGGAAGTGGTTAAAAAGATTATATTTGCCTTGTAGTATATATGACAATATGTTAACAGAATTGAATTTATCTGATACTAATGTCAAAAATGTGAATTGTGTGTTATTCATTTACGTTGCAACTAACAGTCAGAATGACTTAATTCCGTATAGGGTAGGTGACGAGCCGTAAAAGGATCTATTTTTTATCCCATTTGAACAAGTAGTTCATGTGGGATAACTTATGAAGTTCACGATGACGAGTAGACTTGTGACGCCCAGTCCAGGGGGTGCTTTCACTAATAACAAATATCCTTATAACCTCACGGGGCTCAATGACGCCTTTGCTTTATCGTCATTCGATACCGATATTTGTTGGTTAGGAAATTAGAGATATCGTCAGACAAGTTTGAGGTTGTAAGTTTGTGCTTTGTGAATTTCAGTCCAGCAACGCACCGTTTCCAGCTAAGAACGATCATGTGACGCTTGGTGCACATGGATTCTCGCTTTCTTTGTGAGGGCCTTCACTTAAAGTAGGCCCCACGGTAGGTGCTAGCGCACTCCGTACAAACGTGATTGGATCCCCTGTTGAATCTCTGTGGTTTGTCAGATTTTCCTTGAATTTTTTACGTAACTTTGAATAATTTTACGTGTATTTTAACGAAATTTTCAAACAGATGTTTGTTTCAAGATTGTGTCCCGAATTTTCCATTATTTTGAGTTATTATTATTTAAAATGAAATGAGACGACGTTTGTATAAAGTGCCATAGCATCTGCTGTAGGACGTAGTCTGGAGGAATATCATATGCAGTCATAAACAAACTAGAAAGTACCTCCATTTCCAAGTGCTGCGCTAAATTTAGACCACCGGCGCGTCGTTTACGAAGAAAAATGTGAGTGAAGGGAAATTTATAGTACGCCCCCTCGGAGCACCTTAAAAGTGCACTCTATTAAAATTTCCATAACGTGTACTCTAACCATAAATTAATCTCAAAGCTCGCTTCACTCTCAAAGCTATCTCGCATGCATCACTACGATCTGCTAAAACCTAGCTGCCGTGAAAAAAAACTTTAATAATTCCAATTAACCCTAATAATAGGCTCCGGGCACAGTGGAGAGGCAGCGCGATTAAAAAGACAAATTCCTTAACCACTAGAGTACAATAGTGGGTTGCGAGCATTCCCTTTGAGACAAGCAACGAGTTGACAAGTTTACAGACGTGTCATTACTTATAGTTTGCCTGAGACGGGAAATAGGTGCGCGGATCAATACTCTGAAGCTGTGAAATATATTTTCGGTAATTGCTATTGCTATTTACTCATGCTTTGTTAAAATACCTTACGTTATTCGTTTTTTGAATTCACTGTTTACAGGCTATTACATCACTTTTGGTGCTTACTGGAAATCACTGCTATCATATATGTTTGAAAAATTAACGATATAAAATTAATATATAATTTTTATCCGGTAAAATTATTACTTACCGCCCCCGCGGCCTAATGGCTAAATGTTGGAATAATAACCCAGAGGTCCTGGATTCGATTTCCAGTGGGTACCCCCCAGTCGGAATTCGGTTTGGCTGGCGGTCGGGAATTTCCTATGTCCGCCTGGCTTTCTGTCTCCCGCTAAATAGCGGTGTGAATCACTGTTTTGTTCCAGTATGAAATGTAGCTGTAACGGTGTCTCTATTAGCTTGAGGGTTCTGAGTGGCGCACGGCCTAATCGTCTCTTATCATCAGTTGAGAAGCCATCATACACAAACAGATGCATTTACTGTTGATACATTTAACTAATATAACACTGTGAACAATACGCGGCCTGATGACCGATAATCCTCCGTTTGTAAACATATTCTCTTCCTGTAAATATTTCTAATTTGATATTTTTGTTTTATCTGTTAAACAGCTTTGCATGCGCAGTATTAGCTATAAAAACTTACTAGTGTTTTAGTTTTAATTTACTCAGTTCAGTGAAATGTAAATTTCTTTGAGTAAATACAAGCCTTTAAACCAATATAAAGAAAAACTATCTGTCTATGCTATCTTTTGTAAATATCTACATATCAGCGTGTCTATACTTAATACAGTCACTGGTACTTGCCGTATTAATAGTCCGACGACCGGTAGCCGCCTCAGTCGCCATACTGAGCGAAAGATATGATTAACACAAAGGCGATACATAATGAGCGATATTGGGACCAGTCCGGGGAGCTATGGAACGTAATGTGTAACCGCAGCAGGTTTCCGATCGTACCCATTACGGGCTAATGCTCTACACGGGGGTTTTACTTAATACTGGAGGTACTGCTTCAAACGTTCAGAATCCGTGCGCATATCCGATCTGACTTTGAAGATTATCTATCTATCTAATGGAGGGGATACTACTTTCCTAGAATGTTGATTAAGGTTTATTCTGATGATTTTTTATTAAATGTTGATCGGGAATTTATAATTGTATAGTTGACACAAAATTAGATTGGAGCTTCATTGTATTTTATACCACAACAATCATTTTGAAACTCAAAGAAAATTAGAAATTTTGGGCGAATTTTGCTGGAATTGAAACGCTGAAAAAAATATATGCAAATATTGTTACTCTAATAGTAAAACGTAGCCAAGTGTGTAGGGCCATGTGAAGTATAGGGTTCCGTAGTTGAACTGGTTTTATGAAATGTAATTTTGAATGAAATTTGCTATCCCCAGTTAAGTGTATGGGAGTTACAATTTTTTTACAAGATTTTATTCAACCACTTTGTCGGCCTGATTAATATGTATATCTGTAGCAAATTCAAACTTCAACGATAAGAATATGTCATCATCATGGCATGCATCATCCACATCTTACTGCAATCGACGACCCACCGGTCACGCGAGGTGATTTCTAGCTGACAAAGGAAACAACCCGCCAAAGTGCGAGTACCTCGCGCATCAAGGTTGAGTACCTTTAAAGGAATACCTATTTTAGGAATATATATATTATATTTTAGGAAAATATAGGAATTTACCTATAGATAATCAGTTCTCTATAAATGAATTTCATGTGACCGTATTACTAAGTTCCTTTGAAGACGTTATCCTTAATCATTTTACTGAAACATCTTGCCAAGCTAGTTACAGAAGGCTGGGCTCTAATGAAGGCAGTTCTAGCGACGGGTAATATGTGCCGTGCCGCGAACGTTGGGGCCCATCTCTAAGCCGATACAGGCTTAATTAGCAGACGGGATACGAGCACGTGACCGAAGAATATGGATTCCAATTGCACCACTGCCATATCTGCTTACTTTTTAATGAGTTCCTCTTAATTTAATTACTTAATTTGAATAATATATCTTTTTGTGCTAGGTTATAATGATAAAGAGACAATAGTACGATGATGCATATTGAATTCAAATTGCTAGACAACGAAGATGGATTTATATTTTATTAAATGAGATAAGTACGCTTGGATAAGGAACTGGTATGTTAAATGAACTACCCACTAAAGTAACCATTAAAATGGTATCTGTGTAAACAATTAAAAGAACCTCTCTACAAACATGAAAGTAGAGACATCATATAACCGTACCGTGTGGTGTTGGTATTCATTATTTGGCAGGTTTCCGCGACTCTACGTCGTCAGTCGCCTATTTTGTGTGAAGGGCTGGTCTCATTTTCTCATGTGTCTGACACCTCAGTGTTCCGAGATATTTTGCCAGTAGTGTTCCTTGTCCTCCACACTCCATCAGGACGTGAGCAGCTGTCTCCTCGGCATCCATGCATGCTCTGCACAGAGGGCTGTCAGTGATACCTACAGTGAACAGGTGCTTGTAGATTCCATGTCCTGTGATTGCTCCTACAATCAGGCGAAGTTGATAACTGCGTAGTTTTAACAGCAGTTTGGTGAGGCGTCGGTTACAGGTTGACATGACCTGTTTCGTCTATCTGCAATTTCCTCTTGACACCCACTCATATGTGCAAGAAAATTAGGAGGTATGACCCCAAATAAATAATTATGTTCTTTTGTCAGTCAGCTTGACGAAACTGACTGACAAATCTGTAGTGGATCGGACCCTTCAAAAGATGAGTTTCGCCTTAGATGTTTGTTTTTTCCCAGGCAAACCAAAGCATTAATCGATGTAATTATGTTCCCAGCGCTGTTGTCTCGACGGACGCAGCAGAGTATAAATACTTTATCCTTATCGCGAGGTAAATACATACGAACGACTGTAAATATCTTTTCAATGACAAGAGAAGTAATTGGCTGACCATCGGCATCGATCAGACGTGTACAATTGTACATTGCTATTCTCACACGTGTACGAGAATAAACTTTTATTGATTTAGAAGATATTAAAATCTGTGCAGATTTAAGGACCCATCACAAAGTTTTGGGATTTGACTTAATTTTTATTTGCAATTTTTTTAGTCTTTAAAATCTATTCATTGTCAGTTATTATTACACTGTATAAATTAATAATGTTTTATTTTTAAATTTATCTTTCAGTGACTTACAGCTAACAGTAATTTCTTGAAGTGATTAATTTAAATTTGACTAGCGGTAAATTTATTTAAAGGCACGAGTCGAATACCGGGCCAAGTGGGATAGTATTTGTTTCAGTTTAGTTTTATTGACATCAGGAATGTAGTGCCAAGAATAACGGTCTTGTGTCGTATGCTGGTTACAAATTCCAGGGAGATACACACGAGAATAACGTATTAAAATCCCTTTTATTTGCATTCATAGGCTCTAGAAATATGCACCTTAATTGAGCTCACACTCAACCATACTTATGCAAACACGGCAGAAATTCAACGCCTACGACCAAACTTGTACCAATAAGCAGATAGCACACTTATTATAATGTAAAAAGGTAATTCTAACCACACAGTTGCATCGCACATACCTAATGACGAGTATCCGCCAATTACGAGTAAGCGCTTGCGCACAGCACGGGACTTGACAAAAACTCGTCCGCGACTCGATCAGAGGCGCTACCGAACTTAATTGGACGCTGGTTATTGACTTGTGGTTATTGTATCAGGTGGTGATCGGTAAATAATCGAAGGTCGCTCGCTTCTACAACTATCTACCGTCTATTTCTGTACTACGGTGACAGCAAAAACCGCCGTGAAATTGCGTCAATGCAGCATCAGCGCCGCTGCAAAAAGGATCCACACCAAAAGTGGAGGATGAAATTTTAATTGTGTGGTTAGTGCGTAAGGAGACTGAAAGGTGGCTATTATTTACTTAGTACTCAACTTTGATTGGTGCCAACCCTGCACAGGTGGACTAGTGTTGTCTATTTTGGAGCGTCTTACTGAGAAGTGGAAACGTATGTCATTAATTTAAGCCAAGCCTTCTGTTTCTGGAATATAACTGTGCTCTTCTTATAATTCTACTGGATTTTGGTCAGTGGTGACGTGACTATTTGATTACTGGACACGAGGGTATTCTTTTCTTTACTTGATTTGAGTTTTTATAAATGATCTTGAGCATAAATTCTTAGTCTTAATTATTCTTAGGAGCAGCAACTTCAACGGCCTCGTTGATAAATAAATGGAATTATTGTTGGTTGTTCCATCATAGCGTCGTTGTTCAACCAGCGGGGCGCACGCGCATCGAGCCTTGCAGCTCAAATGATTACTTTCCACTCCCTTGTTTTAGGGCCTTTACACCTACTTATTTACTGCTAATGATTGTCGTATTTGCATAAACACTTTACGTGAACAATGTTTTAAAATTTATAACCCTCGCAACGTGCTATTTATAATGTGACGATGTATAATAAAATCTGCCATGTTATCAGGTACAAAATATCATCGTTGAAATGAATATTAATTATCGCTATGTATAAACTATTTCGTTTCCTTTTTTTTTCATTCCTTTGGTCACCATTCCATTTTCCTTTTTGTATATTTCACGTGATATTTTTAAATAAATTTTATTATCAGATGTGAAAAATCCATATAATTGTTAGTAGTGCTTTTAAGCCACATATTTTTTGTTTACCATTTTATTAATCGTTTTTGAAATGAAATAAAATTTAATTAATTTGCCTTAAACTTAGTAATACATGTTAATAAAATACACTGGCACTGTGTGGCACTACATGTTTCACCAAGATGTGGTTTGATTATTTTGACATGAGTGCTGCAATCCGTGTGTCCTATATATGTCATTGCGACCTTTGCAGATCTTTTGTGAGAAACCCCTTTATGAACCATGAACCATACGACTGGACTGGGTTTGAAGGTTCTGATGCTGTCCATTGTGACAGTGTGTCCTCCGAGGTGTCTGTTTCTGCTGTTATGAAGAGCATCACAGTGGCAGAGGATATGGATGGGCGATAAGCTTATTTAACCTCAGTTTACATCAGCCTACATCATAATATAATCCATAGCTATGAAATAACAATATACATTATTAATATGTGAGTAGTAGTAGATCAGATAGATTCTTTTGCCTCACGGTGGCCTAGAAGAGCGATAGATAGAGACCGATTTTAGCGATTAGGCCGCCTTCCAATACCAAATTGTCTTTTATACATTTATCTATGCTGTTTGTACTTTTCCTGGTGTATTATAAAGTATATTTGGTTTGAATTGAACATCTTTTTAATACGTGTAACTCGTTTAAGGTGATGTGACGTCGGTCGGTGGCGCGTGGCACTCCTGCGCACCTCACTTACAGGTTCCGTGGCTTGTTGAGTGACAATAATGCTTTAACGAAAACAAAACAACACGCGGCAAACCGTCGCCATGCGCATACGATTATAAAGGAAAATGTTTCGCATGAAGGAGCTTATTACCTCAAAAGAAAATAATGTCATTACAAAGTTTCTTTTTTGATTTTTACAATATTGTTTTAAGAAACTGAATATATAATATACCGAAAAATATGAAAATATTACAACTGAAATCTAACGGTGAAAGAAATGGAAAAGAAAGTCAGTAAAATTAACTTTTTATGATATATTTTAAAAACAGTTATTATTCTGTAATACTTGAAGACATTACATACAGAAAATCTGCGTCGTAAAATTCACCTCCATTGTTATTTCCTAAAGAACTTGTATTTCAGACGTAATGTGACATTTGACGAATATATTTGTAAATAATAAATATCTTAATACTCTTAACAGTCATAACGAAGATAAGTTAAATACTGTTCAAGTACGTTGAATCTCGTACTATATTATAATATTATAAACTCCCTCTTTATTACAACGTGGTTAGTATCGGAACCGATTGTGATTTCTTCATTTAGTCGTTTATCGTAATCCGAATAATTAACACATCCTCATACTCCAAGAATTCTTCTTTTCGCATCAAACGCTCGATTAAAAATATCTTATTTTTTACGCTCGTTTCAAATGAGGCGTGTATTTCATTTATTTCTTAATAAGCGGAGCGAGTGTCCTTCGAGACTGTTTAATTAAGAACTAGCGAAACTGCGTGCGCGCAAAAGATCTGCATAAGAATTTGTATTTTAATCGTGAGTATTTATAGATGGGACTTAATTGTATCTGTCTTTTTTACATGTACATTGACACCACTATATGTAGTGACTGCTTACAAAAATAAAATGTCACTGAGAAATATACTCCAAAAACGTGTAACATTTTCTATGTTGAATGATTTGGTTTCATCTGTGTTTAGTGCGATCCAGAACCATTATAATATGGAATACCATATATTTATATACAAAGGAATACATAGATAGACACTGTTATACATCTCTTTATAAATATAGGGATACGAAAGCCTACCAATCCAGTAGATTCTAAATTGTCGGAACAGAGCACAGGTTTCATTTTCTTTCCAATCAGAAAAAAGATGAAAATCTACTGAAAAGATTTTCGACATAAATAACAAAGAACCACCCCTATTTCCAGCTTTTAGCACATAAAAAACAGCACTGAAATAACAACCTCATTTTTGTAGGGGGTTAGAAAAGTCAAAAATTCAAATTATTAAACGTATATTTTCATCACTTTTTCCTATAGCAAAACTGCGCCCTATTAGTTTTTTAAAAACTATTTACTTTTGTAAATTTTTTTGGACAAAGTCCTACTCCTGATGACTTGTTTATCGAGTATTTTCAAAGAACAAAAAGAGGAATCCTGTGTGTCCAGTTGAGCTGTCCATTCAAGAATTTGTTGACAAGCAATTAAGGCCAAGAGCGAGTGCGGGCAACGGTAGCTGGAGTCGAATTTGAGCGCGTTTTTAGGTTTCTGGGAACATTTATTATTTCTTTAAGCTAAATACTGTATACACTGAAATAAATGTAAATCAATAAATCAAATAATTCTAGTGAGTAAAATGTATTGTTTTGTACACATACATTTTCAGAAACTAGGTGCGTTTCTTATAGCGTATCTTACACAATTCGATTTTAACTAATGGAAAATAAATTAATTGGAATTCATAAATTTAAATATCCAAACACAGTTGTACACTCGACTACATATCATGTAATACTATCCCAGCATAAGCTGACCTCGCATTTTATAGGATTTACGTACAATAAGAGATCAGTTTGCATTGGAAATATTGATATGTTGCCGTGAATACCATGATTTATTTACTTTTGTAAGTCACATTCGTCATTTCCACCTTATCCCCCCTTACCCTATGAGGACATTAAAATTATGAATATGAGCAATTGTTGAATTTATAATATCTTTAAACTGAATTTAACACTCGATAAGAAGATGCAAACGATTTATATACAACAGTACAAAGGCACATTATATAAATATTTATAAAAATTACAATACATAACGTTATGATTAGATAGCTAATTATACCTCTAGGCAGAAGTCTCAAAATAACAGACAAAACCGAAAAATTATAGTCTGATATTTAACAGAATAAGGCTGCCGAATTCTGAGTGAAAGACAATTAGCAATACATACGAAGTATAACCAGAATATACGAGTAATAAGTCGCAATACATAAATAAATATTTCATTCATTAAAGGAAGTGGTTGGGAACGGGTCCTCTGACGTCACCGCCTGACGACACGTGCCGTGCCTGATAAATAATTTACCAAGCCCGAGCAAAACACCAATTACCGTGGAGTGTAACATCACAAAAAGTCCATTTATATTTGAGGAATCGCAATAATATCGTTTCGGGTCGAACGACCTGCACCATTTCAGAGATTGTAAACTGTCGGAGCACAGCACAGGGGGTTTAATTTTCTTTTCCAATAGTCATTATTATCGAATGGCTACGGTATTGGTTGGTACATACAGCGTGTTTATTTTCAGATGGCATTGTATACAAGTGCAAGATTAAGCAAGGACTTCCCTCGTTACGTATTGTCACAATGGCGTTTCTTGCTTGTGGATCAGTACGTATGTGACGATTGGAATCGACATTATGTGTTGCATTCTAGCCTTCTAGGTTTTAATTTTATCCATGTCAGAACATAAATGGTAGGTGTATGACAGAGCTAATAGTTAAATTGTAAACAGTTGAAATTTTTCAGATTATACATTATTGAAGTAAATATAAGAAATAAATAGCTGCATTTGAGTGTTTATTTTCAGCTAGTAAAACAATACATTGCAAATTGCGGAGTGATAAAATTATGGCAATTAGCTACCTTTTGGAAAATATTAATCATGTGAAGCAATGAAATTTGTTTTATATTATGGTAGCTATCACCTTGTTATTTAATTCTGCCATCATACAGCAGTCAAGCACTGCCAGTGTTGTGTTCCAATTTTGAAAAGTTAACACAATCAGCACCTTATTCGCTTGATCATTGTAGATAAAAAATGTTGAAAAACATTACAGCCTGTATTGAAAATTATTGCAAATCTTTGGCATTGAAATATCCATAAACTATTTGTCTGAAAGAAGCCACACCTTACTGAGTATCCGTTTTATCGTCAGTAAAACGCACTGAGACTATACGTAATGTAAATTAAAGATAATTTCTGAAAGCTTCCCCTTTTTTGCAATAAAATCTTAAAACTGTGCTTCAACCAAATTTAATTATTTTGAAATACTCGAACGTCAGCGTTCCGATTTGCATTGATTTATGCTTTCATTATCGGCTGTAAACCAAGTCATTGCTATGCAACCGAATGCAGGGCGTAAGTGACGAGCACTGCCTTATATAAATTTAAACTCGTGTTTTAAACAGACTGGAGCATTATTTTTGATTCTCTGTTGTAACATACGCCTTAAGACACAATATTATTCCAAAAGCGGTGCAATTGGGTGCATAGCATACTAAACAAACACTTCTAGTATTATGACAAACTGTAACAGATTTCGGTGTGATAAAAGGCATATTGTAAAAAGTGTTAGGCGTATTATTCTTCACTATAATTTCCACCACACTACATCCATGCTGTAGCAACAGTGGCTCTGTAAACAACGTATCTTGTTTCGATTTTAAAACCAGAAACTTAATTTGCTCACGTAACGTCTGTATTTAAAAATATTAAACCCTCACAGACAATATCTCAAGAAAACTCATAAAATCATCAAACACTAAATAACTGACGCTCTTCTCTACATTCTCACTGCAAATACTTCTAGACATGTTAATAAAGGGTTGAAAAATATAGTTAATAAATAATCGGAGACGGGCACGAACTGAGAGGCGGGTGAATTCCACTGCTGTTACACGCTATTATTGATAATTAAAACGATTATTTTGCGAGACGGCTGGCTACAAAGTAATTAATATTGTTATTAGTGCGGTCAACGAAGGCACGCGTATCATGCATGTGTGAAGGAATTAAAATAGAACGGTCAGTGTGGGTGTCGCTGAGCCTGTCACTCGATATGCTCTTAAATTATAGTATTTTATAATCACTCGAGGACACTTATTAACCTGTCCATGCAACTGTCCTCTTACGTATTCATATTTCAATAAGCTTTTCTGTACAACATCCAATACATCGCGATAGGGATATGATCGTATTTCTTCCACACCTAGTTGAAGGGTATATACAAAAAATCCAGTCATTTCGACTCTATTTTACGATGCAAAGGAAGAACTAACATACAAATTCATATTCGCATTTATAATAATATTGTAAGTATGGATTAGCAGTGTACTTTTAAAGAAAGACTTTTCACACATCTACAAATAACAGCGTTTCTCTTAAAAAAATTTTTTTTATTGAAGATAGACCAACACTTGACCTCAATCCCACCTGATGGTAAGTGACGATGAGGTCGACGATGTGACGTGTTGGTCTAGAAGGTGCCTATGATGAGGAAGTCTGAATCATGGAACCTCCGAGTCTGATTCACGTCATATCATCATTATCAACGATCTATATACGTTCCCTCTGCAGGGTATCAGGGCTACTCTCCTACAAAGAGTGTATGGGCCATAGTCCACCACGGGGCCCAGTGCGGATTGGTAGACTCTACACTCACCTTTGAATTTCTTCTCATGAGTCTGCAGGTCCTCACGATGTTTTCTTCACCGAAAAAGCCAATGGCTATGACTTTTATTATTCGCACATAAATTCCAATTATCAAATTGGAACTCATTGGTACGAGCCAGGATCGAACCCAGTCCTCGATTATTCAAAGACTGACGCTCTACCCAACTGAGTTACCACGGCACTAGCACTTTATATAGTGTAGTATTAAACTCAAATCCCTGATGCAAGTATTCTATTTAAATGGTCCTCTTTATTTCTTTATATCCATCATATGATATCCAGACAGATTTATTACTTTCATTAGAGTTTTTCATGGAACAGAAAAGTTTCCATACCAGACTAGGGTCGTTTGCTGCAAATTTTATGCATTGAGAACATAAAAAACAAGTCGATTAGCCGCCTCTACAGGGAAAGGGCGGTGTTACCGCAGTTCACTTAACACTATGAGAATTTATGATTGATTATTCGCTGCTTAACTGAAGCGGCAGTAGGCGGGACCTCGCAACACTTCGCGACTCATATTATTGCAAGCAGTAATAACTTTCGGTAGTCCCTTGATTACGATCGAATTAAAGATGAACATTTGTTATTAATCCAATATTTAATAATAAATTACTTTAATGTTTATTATAATTCGTGTTAAGATAAGGAGTTTGCTACAGTGTTTTAGCACCGAAGGATTTTTAAACGAATTGTTCTGCACAATATATACGTAATTGCCCGTCGTCTCTCTTGATGGCAAGTGAAAGGATGAAATCCTGCTTATATAGAAAGTTTATTTAAATGAGTCACTATGTATGTTTACTCGTTTACAAAAAGGTGCTATTAGCACCGGTGTACGGTGACAGATTTAGGTATAATTATGATGTTAGTCCAAGGTACAAACCTAACATACTCTAAATGTAATGCCCATTGTCTGACCAAATCTTAGCCGTCACAAGTAAATTACCAGACAGCTGCTGGGAATACAGGTCGATTATTCCAACTATGTGTTCTTTGACCACGCAATCGGGGAGTGGTTTACATTTTATTTCCTTCGTCCGGCATCGGTATTATATTTGATTCAGTTGCGTAAAATCTTCAAATTCAGAAATCAGTTTCTTTTATAAACTAATAACAATAATAAAATGTTATTGCTCATCGCGTCACAACGAAAATAAAATAACTTTAAAAAGTTTACCTCGATATTTCAAAATGACAAATTGAATCACATAATTGCGCTCGTTGATGTCTTTTGTATCGATTTTTTCATACGTCCATGAAACGTTTGTATTTCCTAATTCATTTTTTAAGCAACTTTTTATGGTACAATACTGAAGTCTTGACTAAGTATTAGGTAAGCTCCTTTTATAAACCCTGAAATGTCACCAGCAAATTAAACTTGACTTGAAAAAAAAATGCAACTTTGATTATTAAATAAATAATAATAGTGGTAAATATGAAGTTTTCAAATAGTTTTCATTGGTTAAAAATATTATTTA